>OX638303.1:41433890-42033890 GCA_951812265.1 Taphrorychus bicolor
AATAAAGCACTCTGAATTTTTATACAGAGCGAAACGTAAAATGTGTGAAATTCGCGTCGTAATTCGCGGACAAGTTGACGGATTATTATTATTCTTTGGATCGACAGTATTATCTGAAAATTATTTCTCACCAA
This sequence comes from Taphrorychus bicolor, assembly GCA_951812265.1. Taxonomy (NCBI): domain Eukaryota; kingdom Metazoa; phylum Arthropoda; class Insecta; order Coleoptera; family Curculionidae; genus Taphrorychus; species Taphrorychus bicolor. The sequence goes on from OX638303.1 coordinate 41,434,025, forward strand.
GAGAATTTTCCAAAAGTGGTGACTGAATTGCAGGTTCGGACTTGACAAAATAAGTATACGGGCGACTGATAATGGGTGGTTGAAAATTAAATCTCATATTCTTTGGTCGATTTTAAGGGGGTCTGTCATACAATTGTGTTACCTATCAAGCTTCGTTAAAAAGTTACAGGATGTTTAAGTTAGAATCTCAAAATGCATATGTAGGTATTGATTATTCCGAAAGCGTAAGGTATATTTTATTAAAATTTTGCACGTTTTGACTGATATGGAAAGCGCACATTTTGCAATAAAAAATTATTTTTATTTTCGTCAGTGGCGCGCTTAACAGCACGTCAACATATATTATTCGAAAAGAAAGATGGACGTCAGTGGTTTATCGAAAAACTAAATTTAGTTTTTGAATAAAGAATTCTATTTAGAACGCGATGTTCTATCAACACCCTTAATTTGGATGTGCCACAAAGCCGGGTTTTGCTTAAATAGGGAATTATAGGTTTTCGAGGGTGGGGGTGGATTCAGCCCTCGTCTATATTTTTGAGCAAACTGGACCTCAGAATTCTATTTATTACCCTATTATCTACCAATGCCCTTAATTTGGATGTGTCACAAAGCCGGGTTTTGCTTAAATAGGGAATTATATATTTCGGAGGGTGGGGGTGGATTGAGCCTTCCTCTATATTCTTGAGCAAACTGGACCTCAGAATTCTATTTAAAACCGTATTATCTACCAACGCTCTTAATTTGGATGCGTCACAAAGCCGGGTTTTGCTTAAATAGGGAATTATATGTTTTCGAGGGTGGGGGTGGATTCAGCCTTCGTCTATACTTTTGAGCAAACTGGATCTCAGAATTCTATTTAGAACCCTATTATCTACCAATGCTCTTAATTTGGATGTGTCACAAAGCCGGGTTTTGCTTAAATAGGGAATTATATATTTCGGAGGGTGGGGGTGGATTGAGCCTTCGTCTATATTTTTGAGCAAACTGGACCTCAGAATTCTATTTAGAACCCTATTATCTACCAACGCTCTTAATTTGGATGTGTCACAAAGTCGGGTTTTGCTTAAATAGGGATTTATATGTTTTCGAGGGTGGGGGTGGATTCAGCCTTCGTCTATATTTTTGAGCAAACTGGACCTCAGAATTTTATTTAGAACCCTATTATCTACCAACGCTCTTAATTTGGATGTGTCACAAAGCCGGGTTTTGCTTAAATAGGGAATTATATGTTTTCGAGGGTGGGGGTGGATTCAGCCTTCGTCTATACTTTTGAGCAAACTGGATCTCAGAATTCTATTTAGAACCCTATTATCTACCCATGCTCTTAATTTGGATGTGTCACAAAGCCGGGTTTTGCTTAAAAAGGGAATCATATGTTTTCGAGGGCGGGGGTGGATTGAGCCTTCGTCTATAATTTTGAGCAAACTGGACCTCAGAATTCTATTTAGAACCTTATGTTCTATCAACAGTCTTAATTTGGATGTGTCACAAAGCCGGGTTTTGCTTAAATAGGGAATTATATATTTCGGAGGGTGGGGGTGGATTGAGCCTTCGTCTATATTTTTGAGCAAACTGGACCTCAGAATTCTATTTAGAACCCTATTATCTACCAACGCTCTTAATTTGGATGTGTCACAAAGTCGGGTTTTGCTTAAATAGGGATTTATATGTTTTCGAGGGTGGGGGTGGATTCAGCCTTCGTCTATATTTTTGAGCAAACTGGACCTCAGAATTTTATTTAGAACCCTATTATCTACCAACGCTCTTAATTTGGATGTGTCACAAAGCCGGGTTTTGCTTAAAAAGGGAATCATATGTTTTCGAGGGCGGGGGTGGATTGAGCCTTCGTCTATAATTTTGAGCAAACTGGACCTCAGAATTCTATTTAGAACCTTATGTTCTATCAACAGTCTTAATTTGGATGTGTCACAAAGCCGGGTTTTGCTTAAATAGGGAATTATATATTTCGGAGGGTGGGGGTGGATTGAGCCTTCGTCTATATTTTTGAGCAAACTGGACCTCAGAATTCTATTTAGAACCCTATTATCTACCAACGCTCTTAATTTGGATGTGTCACAAAGTCGGGTTTTGCTTAAATAGGGATTTATATGTTTTCGAGGGTGGGGGTGGATTCAGCCTTCGTCTATATTTTTGAGCAAACTGGACCTCAGAATTTTATTTAGAACCCTATTATCTACCAACGCTCTTAATTTGGATGTGTCACAAAGCCGGGTTTTGCTTAAAAAGGGAATCATATGTTTTCGAGGGCGGGGGTGGATTGAGCCTTCGTCTATAATTTTGAGCAAACTGGACCTCAGAATTCTATTTAGAACCTTATGTTCTATCAACAGTCTTAATTTGGATGTGTCACAAAGCCGGGTTTTGCTTAAATAGGGAATTATATATTTTCGAGGGTGGGGGAACTTGCCCGTAATATGCTATTTTAAATAGTACGTATATGTGCTGGATGAACCCTCGAACCTTAGACGAGTCACAATATACATATTTTTTAAATTTGACCATAGGCCACTTATACTAATAAAAGTTAACAACTTGGCAACAATGCAGGTATTTTTATGGGGCCGACGCTGGGGAGCGCTGGCGCCGGGGACGCTAGATTCACGTTAGTAATATGTTTGTTGCTGTACCTATACGTTTAAAAGACGCACTATCGATTCCTCGGTTAGTGGTAATTATTGATATATTCCTTAAAAATAGATTGGTTCACCAAAAGTTATCACGGTTATAAATAGTTTCGATCGGCATATGCTCTGCGAAGGCGCCGTTATTTAAAGGCTGGTAGAGCAGTAAAAAAGTGGCTTCGAAATTGAATATATATACAAACTTTTGCAGAGCCATTTATTGATATGTTATTGTCTTTTTTGTGTAATTGTTGCAAAGACTTTTTATTCAGAAATCAATGATTTTCTACGACTGTTTAATAATATGCGCTTTACTCAGTAGCTTTCAACGATGTAGTATCATCTATTACCTACCCGGCGTGGGTAATAATTCATTACTCCCGGGTTCAACTAATCAAGACTGGATTCATCTAACTGCTGCTACCTCGAGATTGGCAACAATGTTAACCATTATTGAAAACAATTGTTTCTATAGTAACTATGTTATTGGTAAAGTTAACAAGAGATGGATAAATCCAACTTTAAAGAGTTCATTCAAAAAAATTATTTTATTTTTTGTTAAATTGATGAGTAATACTAATCTGCTCGGCTAGTCTATTAATATTTTAAATCTTCTTCTTCTTCAAGTGCCATGCAGATTCCTGCGTAGGCGTTCATCCTTTCACTCATCATATGATTCTATTAATTGCAGCATTTTGCAGTGTCTGGAAGTCCTGTATTCCTGTCCACTGTCGTATGTTTCGCAGCCAGGACAGTTTTCTCCTACCCACTCCTCTTTTTCCTCCCTCTATTTTACCCTGGAGTATAAGGCGCTGGAAATGATAGCGTTCTCCGCGCAGTACATGTCCAAGGTAGCCAGTTTTTCTTCTTTTGATGTTTTCGAAAAGTTCACGGTCTATCAAACCAGCTCTTCTCAGAATGTCCTCATTCGTTACATGTTCAACCCACGACACCCTCAGCATCCGTCGCAGGGTCCACATCTCGAAGGCCTCGATCCTATTTATAATTGTTGTCTTCAACGTCCATGCCTCGACTCCGTACAAGAGAACGGACCAGACGTAGCATTTTACCATTCTATATCTGAGATTGAGATTCAGGCTTTTGTCTGTCAGAAATTTTTTCAGTTTTATAAACGTTGTTCGAGCTTGCTCAATTCTGCATTTTATTTCTTGATCTGGGTCCCATTTTTGGTTGATCATGCACCCCAAGTATTTAAATTGAGTGACTTGTTCAATGTTCTCTCCCTTTACGGACATTATGACATTTGGGGTGTCGTTTCTACTAATGGCCATGCATTTGGTTTTACGGATGTTGATTTTCAGACCTAATCTCTGGCTTTCTTCATTGATCTTATCTAGTAGAACTCGCAGGTCATTTGCACTATCCGCCAGTATCACGGTATCATCCGCGTATCGAATATTATTGATGGGAATTCCATTCACGTTAATGCCCATGGGACTGTCGGAGATTGACTCGATGAAAGCTCTTTCCACATACAAGTTAAACAACATCGGAGACAAGATACACCCCTGGCGGACGCCCTTTTTTACTTCGAAATCCTCAGTTGTTCCTGCATTTTGAATTCGGATTTCTGCTCTTTGGTTCCAGTATAAATTACCTATAAGTCTGATATCCTTTCCATCCAGTCCCAGGTCTCTAAGATATGATATGAGGAGGTCGTGCTTTACATTATCGAATGCCTTCTCGTAGTCGATAAAGCACAGAAAAACGTCTTTTCTCTGATCTTGGCAGTTCTGCACTAATGTCTGGAGACTGAATATGGCTTCTCTTGTTCCAAAACCACTCTTAAATCCAAATTGACCGGCACCACTCACTTCCTCGCATCTCCTGTATAGTCTCGTGTGCAGAACTCGAAGGAAAAGCTTGAGGAAATGACTCATTAGACTAATGAGGCGGTAGTCTTTACATGCTGTTGCGTTGTTTGTTTTAGGAAGTGCGACAAACGTAGAACGGAGCCAGTCCTCAGGAATTTGTCCAGTGTCGTAAATATTGTTAAAGAGTCGGACAATGATATCAAGGTTTTGTTCGCTAATCAAATGAAAAGTTTCTGAGTACATATCATCAGGGCCCGGAGCTTTGTTGTTTTTCATTAGAGTTATGGCATGTTTGATTTCACTCTTTAGTATACTTGGTCCTGATAGCGTTGTTATTTCGTTTTCGGGGTTTCCTGGTCTGTCATCCTGAAAAAGTCCGGTAGTGTATTCCCTCCATGTTAGTAGTAGTTTCTCGGTGTCCAATATTATTTTATTGTTTTCATCCCTAATGAAACCCACACTCTTGTTGTTATATATTCCAGCGATTTCTTTGACTTTTTTATGGAGATGGAAATTGTCCCCCAGTTTGCTCAGATTTTCTGCCTCCAGACATCTTTCAGTCAACCAACTTTCTTTTGCTGTTCTTATTTCATTTCGAATTCTTCTTTGAAGACTTTTATATTCTGAGTAGTCTCCGTTGACTTTACATTGCCTTCGCTTTTCCATTAAATCCAGAATGTCGTCAGTCATCCATTCGTTCCTCGTTGCCCTTCTGGTGTTTGTAAGGAAGGTTTCATTTGTTTCCTTAAAAACTTCTTTGAGTTTGAGCCAGTGTTCGTTCGTATCTTCTATATTGCGAGTATTTTCCAGTTCTTTGTTAAGATGTTCTTCGTATGATGATCTTCTTTCCTCGTCCTTAAGTAGTTTTGGTTCCAATATCTTTCTAGTGGTCTTTTCTTTGGGTCTGGACAGGCGCAACACTATGTCGGCACGCAGCGGATTGTGGTCAGATTCAATATCGGCACCTGGCATTGTGGTTACTTTAGTGATGAGATTTCTAAATCTTTGATTAATGATAATGTAGTCTATTTGGTTTCGGACAATGTGATGGTCATTGTCTTGCGGAGATCTCCAGGTGTACAAGCGTCTTGGTGGTAGCGTGAACCATGTATTTGCAATCACAAGGTTATTTTCTTCGCAGTACTGAATTAGTCTTTCCCCTCTTCCATTTCTTTCACCCAAGCCGTAATCACCCACCACTGATCTCATTTTACCCTTACCAACTTTAGCATTGAAATCTCCTAGAATTATATTGATCTCGTTCGTTTTTGTAAGCTTTAGGGCACTGTCAAGTTGTCTGTAGAAATCCTCAATCTCTTCCTCTGATTTGTCCGCCGTTGGGGCATAGACCTGTACGATATTGATGTTCATAGGTCTACCGGACAATTGAATTAGGAGTGCTCTTTCTGAAATTGGGATGAAGCTCTTTACTGATTTTTGTATGTTTTCATCCATTAGGATGCCAACGCCGTGTTGATGGTCTCGGCCGGCGTTCCTTGTACCTGAATAGTATAATACTTTATCCTTTGATCTGATCATTCCATTTCCGGGCCAGCGGACTTCACTCACTCCGAGAATGTTTATTTCCATTCTTTTCATCTCCTGGATTAGGTTATCCAACTTTCCAGCCGCAAACAAGGTTTTAACGTTCCAAGTAGCCATATTTGTTCTCTTATCTAGTTGAAACCGGGGGATTCTTCGCATCTCTTGACCATTTAAGGTCTGCCCGGGACTAGAGGCCATCTGTATTTGTGCTTCCAACATGATAATAGTTAATCGGATGAATATCCTGGGAATATCCTTAGGATCTTTAATACAGTGGGTTTCCTTTACCTTCTGTATCCCCCTGCCGTTGGCCATTTGTTGGCTCTTCCGCCTTTTAAGACGATTTCTCATCTCACGGGCAAGAGATTACCCTCGCTCCTGTTGGTTCCTCCACCCTGAGCTGTTGACCAAGAGGAGGTGGCTGTTTATCCCGACAGTCATTCGGCGCTAGTTTTGGTCCGCCCCGGGTATTTCATTTCCCCGGTACCACCCATATCTGGGAGGCATCCCCCTATCCGCCACCTGGGGAGGCGCTCGATGGAGGACTAGCAACCCCACACGGGAATATTTTAAATACATACTATTAAATATAGATATACACAATAAACATACTTTTAAATACATCTATTAAATCTGGAATAATTGAGCACCAATCGACAATTAAGAGATCAATAATTAAACTTAGCTTTGTTACAAAATAAAGGCTTGATTGATTGCTTTCATTGCAACAAAGAGCTTTTTTTGCTCTCGGTCTGAAAAAGCGTGTTGAAGAAAAAGTATTGTAAAGTTCGGTCTTTTTTGGCTATTTTAGCCCGGGAGCATGTGACCGATTAATAGTATAAACAGCAAGTGATTTCAATAACAATCATAACAAACACGATAAACTTACTTTTTGATGCTTCTGTGGGTCATAACGATGCCATCAATCGGTGGTTTTAGTATAATTCAAATAGAGACGTCGATAGAGAAGGCTCGGGAAATATGCACATGAAAATAATGAAACAGTTACTGTTCTGCATCAAAATAACAATAAATCATACTACTCACAGGGGGTCCGAAGCACCCCCGCGTCGGGCCTCGCTTGCCCTACTACCTCCATCAGTCCATGTACCGTCTAGTACTAATATACACTCGTAACATGGACCAGGGAAAATGTAAAAATAATAGTAGATTATGTCACTAGGAGTAAAAGTGGGTCTTTTCATGCTGAGCCCAGAGATTGACGGCCGAAGCGAAGCTGAGGCCTGCAGCTGGGCGAAGCACAAAAAGACCTTTTACTCCGAGTAACATATACTATTTTTTTTTCAAGCATGCAATAAATAAGAAATCTATTCAAAAGTGGTTCAGTTTTGCAATTTTCTCTCATCCTCTTTAAGCGGGTCTAGGTACTTACCCAATTGTGTATATTATTTGTAAAATACATAGGATATGTTAGAATGGTGGTTTTCAATGTTCAATGGTTTTAATGTATTAAATAATAACCAATGATTATGGTAAACTAAGAATTTGTAGCATGTAGCATTATTTTCAATACTAAATTAATAAATGTCACATTGACAGATAAATATGATGACTCGCATGACATTTAACAGACGATTTCAGAATTCGAGAACCTATGCGATTTCGGCTAATAACGGTTTCGGATGGTGCTCTTGAGTGCTCTGAGAGTATTTCTGTCCTTTGTTTTTTCAACAAGAATGTAAAGATGGCAATACACTCAGATCGGTTTATCTGGTGTCATCTATTATTAAAATAATTTTGGTGAATGAAAATCGTTTATATATGCGCCACCATGACACTAGCGGTGACTTTTGACTTTACTTTTACTGCCTAGGACTTTTTTGCTACTTTTTTGGTCTCAGGATTTGAAAGCCCACTTTAGGTGTGCGTATGGAGAAAACAAATGACGTACTTTTAGTCCGCTTGAAAAAAAATAATATAAATGCTCTCAATATAAGTCACCAATTACTTTGTTACCTTCTGATCTTCGACAACTAGCTAGTCTATCTCTAACCAGCAGGTACGGTCATCCGGCTGACACTACATACCCGCTACTTTCACGGAACCACTCCCTTTCGATGCCGGCACCATTCTCTTCTTTTTCGCTCAATCTCGCACACATCCAACATTCACCCTCTCTTCCCTCCTACATTCCAGAGCCCCCCCTGTATTCTAGGCATGTGTCCCTTATTCCTCTTATCGACTTTGGTCTCCAGTTTTACCATTTCACTTTAACCAGTATTTAATTATCTTGAGACGTAGGCCTGACTGAATTAGGTTATTAAAACAGCTAGAGTAAGCAAAAGTTGTATATTGATTATAAGCGAATTAATGGGAATATAAAAGTAGTAATTAAATTTATAAAAATAGAAAAATATTGAAATATATAAAAAATACTTAAGTAAAAATTATAGGTTTTACAGTATAGTATTCTACACGCATGTAATAGTACCTATTACTCACGAGGATGAAGTCTGCGACGCGAGCCGATGAATAGTACACTATATTATTACAAAACTTTTCCTTGTCGAAAGTAGCCGGGAAATAAACTAAAAAAATTGAAAATCGGAGTAGAGAATGCGCAATCAGATCTCATCTTTTAATATGGTTTTGCCAATTAATCCGTCAAAAAGGCGTCACCCTGTATAGCACACCTCTAAGGTTTTAATTAACCCAAGTAGCAAGATGACGTCGAAATCACGTTATTAATCGATTACCTTTCTGATCTGGGTGATGAATCCCCATGACGCGAAAATAACGTCTTAATGACGGTCGAATGTCACAGACTAATTACTTGATCTCTAAGCCATTCACTTATTATTGTCATCAAGTAGGCGTTAGAAATTTGACTTTGACATTTTTATCGTATCTTAAAAAATTTTATTCTTTATTTTTTAAATTTTTTTTCGTTTTTTATTTCTAACCCTTGATCTCTAGACTGTACTATACAAAGCGCGCGAATTTGGTAAAAATCAGGAAAAAAATCGTCTGTAACGGCCCTGCGAAACTTTGAAAATAATATTTTTTTGACCTGTATGCACATTTAAAAGTTTTTCGGGCCGTAACCAGTGGCGGGTCCAGGGAGGGGGCGTTTTTTCGACTCTTTAGATTTCTTTGGGATTTTTGTTTGACTGACTGATAAACGCAAACGCACAACTGAAAAGTATCATTTTTGACTACTTTTGAAATCGACCTCCTAAGGGTTCTATCGCCGAAAATATTGCACCTACAGAATAGGGTGCGATGGTGAAAGAGGACATCAAGAATTTTAGAATTGAGAAAAGTCGTAATAACCCCCCCCCCCCCCCCCCTTGGATATTTTCGGAATTTTTTTTTGTTGTTTTTGATCGGGTTGGCACCCTAAAAACATAACAAACTCAATTCGAATGAATTTAACTTGTAAAAAGGTTTTTTAAAAAAGGTAAAAAAACGCGATTTTAAAAGTCCTTAAAAATCGACCTTCGAAGGGGTTTATCTCCGAAAATATTGCACCTACGGAACTTGCGATGGTGGGACGTGAAAGAGGACATCAATGAAAGGAAAAAGCAGTTGGATTCACTCCGATCGGTAGAGGCGCTCTTAAGTTACAGGCGGTCAAATTTGATAATTGAGAAAAGAGTCGTAATACCCCCCCCCCCCCCCTTTGGTCATTTTCGGAAACATTTTTTTGTTGTTTCCGATCGGAATGGCACACTTGCAATCCCCTGGGAACGTAACAAACTCAATTCGAATGAATTTAACCTCTAAAAGGGTTTTATTAAAAAATGATCGAAAAACGCGATTCTAAAAGTGCCCAAAAATCGACCTTCGAAAGGCGTCTATCGCCGAAAATATTGCACTTACGGAACTTCCGATAGTGGGGGATGAAAGAGGATGTCAAGAAATGGAAAAAAACAGTTGGATTCACTCCGATCAGTCGAGGCGTTCACAAGTTACAGGCTGTCAAATTTGAGAAAATGAGAAAAAAGTCGTCAAAATTTAACAAAAAGTGGGCGTGGCACGTAAAAAAAAATTCGTATTTTTCGCCGCCCCCCCTCCTCCCCCTTTCACAAAAGGCTAGATCCGCCACTGGCCGTAACTAGGTAATTTTACGCCACATTTTTACGAGATGGTCCACACTTAAAGATTTGCAGGCACGCAATTAAGTTTTAAGACTTTCTGCTCAATTTTTACGAAATTCGCACGCAGTGTTTAGTACAGTCTCAACTATCACCATGCATACCGGTCAGCAAGAATTTGTTACCGGTGAGACAAAAATCTTTCTCTTTCATAGATTTTTCAGTGCCGTAGCTAAGTTATTTATTTTGTGCCCGATTTTTACGAAATTTGCACACAATGTGGAGTACTATATGAGTTATCCTCTTTTCCTGCTTTTCGGCCAGCAAGAAGTCCTATGAAATCGGCATAAAAAGCCTCACATTTTTAAATATTTACAGGGCCGTTGCAAAGTGATTTTCTGTCTGATTTTTACGAAATTCGCTTGCATTGTGTCAACTATTACCTATAATACCGGTCACCAAAAATTTGTAACGAATCAACCAAAAACCTCACTTTCAAAGATTTGCATGAATTGCAGAAGTGATTTTTTGATGACCGATTTTCACGAAAATGGCAAAAATGTCTAATACAGTGTTAACTATCATCCTGTCTAATGGTGAGTAAGAATTTTTAACGGATCAGCAAAATTTTCTGTAATAAATGGAAGCAAATCAGAGTTGGGGTTACTCTATTTTTACTCTTTAAAACTATGGGAGACAAAGCTGGAACGAGGAGGGCAATACGGGCAAACTGCACAAAACACACAGTTCAATTTTATACTTTACGCACATTGGGGTATAGGTATGAAAGTACACAACTACAACTGACCAAAAAATAGTACAACAACAAACTTGGAATGAAGCAAGATTCAGGAGCAATCGGAGCAAGTGTCACTGTCACAGTTCCAGTAAATAATTCAATTATTATCTAGTAGAGGCTATAAGATAACAAGGAAAAAATGAAAATAGTTTAACATGCCAAAATTCACACATTTACAATATGGCAAATACACCAGATAAAGATCGAAGTACAATTTTGTTGCCCATACGGGTACTCTTTTCTTGCTCTCCTCTAGCAACCCTTTTTACACCATAAAATCTTAATTTCTTCTACTCACAAATAAGCACCCTTTTCCTTTTTAAAAATTCTCTATTCCGAAACTAAAATAATTATTATTAGTCAATTATTATCCCCATTAGTACTATCAGAATTCGGACTACTACTACTAGCATAACACATTTAATTCTTCGAATCACGATCGTAATAACGCCGCTATTATTCACCATTGCAAGGTAATGCTTATTTAAAACGGTGATGTCACGAAGTTTGTTAATGTACATCGTGTGTATTTATTCTTAACCGGGGCCACAGCCGCCTTTAGTTGAGACTGACATTCCATCGACCAAAGTACTCTTAAGTACCTGCAACAAAATAGTTTATAGTTTTGTGTGTTTGTTAATAGAGGCTAATTCCGAACCGCATCAGCAGCCATCATGAGTAACCAGCAGTATTATCCATTCAAGGTAAGATTTTTGTGTTTTTGTACTTCTAAAAATATTTATGAACGCACTAATAAATCCTAAAGTGATAAAAAATTTAATTATGTTTGCACTAGCACGTTAAACTTTGAAATGTTATTGCGGTCCTGTGTTGTTGCGGTGGTGATAACAAAATCTCGAATTATTGTCGTGACACCTCAATATGGGGCGTGCCGTTTAGTTCGCTGAATTAATGAGGCCACTTTCCATGAAATTTTCCCATTAAACGCCACCGAACTACGAAAAAGTAAACAGCTTGAAACGTGCGGTGCCAGGACGTCTCGTCTTTATCGAATTAGCCAAACCTAACTTTATATAGGATCGATAGTCCACTTTACAGGGTGGTAACGGATAGTTAAAGTTATCTCTTTTAGTTCTCATTAAAACTGGTTATTTTGCAACCTCGCTCTGCAACCTTCATAAGCATTAGTCATGGTATAATTGAACAAAACATTTTACCATAAGCGCGCTTATTATTGATGTAAACTGAATGAATAAATAGTACATAGTAGATGTGTGCAAATTCTCATTAATTACCACTTTATATTATCATGGAATAATATGTTACTTCTATGTCGATAGGGATCAGCTATGGCAATTTATATAAATCAGTGCAATTAAAAAAAAACTGTTTTTAGCAGCTATGGTTGGTGTTTTCTTGACTAATGTTCTAAAAATAAAACCACGAGCCTAAACCATCACTCAGCGGTTTTAACATTGTAAATTTGTTTGGCTTTGGAAGGCTTAGTAATGGACACTTTAAACACATTTTTCCATTAAAGTTTTCATTTTTTTTTCAGTGCACTCCCACCGTTTACCCTGCGGACCCCTTCGACCCCGTGGCCGATGCGGCCACCCTGAAGAAGGCCATGAAGGGCTTTGGGGCCGACGAGAAGGCCATCATCGACGTTTTGGCCCGCAGGGGCATCGTTCAGAGGCTCGAAATTGCCGAAACATTCAAGGTAACCGCACCCTTTATTAACTCATAATGTGAGATATTGTAACAAATCTGTAGCAATGGGTACCACTGGGTGAAACCCACTCGTGATGTCTCGAGTGCATTGCGTCATCGTTACTCCCACGTTATTTATTGTTAAGGTGTTATGGCGCCATGGCCAGAGGAAGGAAATAAACGCCATGGAATGTTGTTTACTCATAGAGGAAGATTCCTGACTGAGATTTTATGGAAGTCGTTCTAATTTTTGTCGCTGACGATTAGTCCCCAGATTGCTCAGAATATGGGTCATTGGTTAAATTTAATGAAGGATCATGTTAATTATATGGATCTTTTTGCCTTCTAAGACTGTCACACTATCAATTCTTTTCAGAAACTTTCTAAGTATTTGGTATTTTTATGCAAATGTTTAAGTGATGAGTTTTGTTAATATTTGTTGAAATCTTAGTAATTGGAATAAAAGTGATAGGAATAGTTGTGGACAAAATGGTGACGGTTCAGTTATGGTAGTAGCGTAGGAGGGTTTGACGCGCCAAATTTTGAGAAGAAAGACTTGTTAAGTTAGCACTGTTAGCAGTACAGAGAGATAGATTTGCCATGAATTAAGAATGAAATGGAAATTAGAAAAGTCGCTTGTTATTTGCTAATTCATGAAGGCCTAGGGAGTGTGAGCTGTCACATGAACTGAAGCACCATAAGCTTATTATATTTAGCTGCAGAGGTTCAACTGTTTGACTTGCAGCAGCAGTTCTGAGATAGATAGTGATACTTCGTATAGTCAATTAATTTTTTTTAAATTCACAAAATCTAGATTGTAGATTAACTGAAAAGAACTTGAAAAAGAATTTTTTTAGTTTTAGAAAAGTTGAGGTTTAATTGTTTATACAAACATTACTTAGGACTCTTAGGAGTGACTGTTGAATATAAAGATGATTATTTCATTTACAGACTTCCTATGGCAAAGATCTCATCTCAGAATTGAAAAGCGAATTGGGCGGAAAGTTCGAAGACGTGATCGTCGCCCTCATGACCCCTCTACCTCAGTTCTACGCCAAGGAATTGCACGACGCGGTAGCCGGACTTGGCACCGACGAAGAGGCCATCATCGAGATCCTGTGCACGCTGTCCAACTATGGAATCAAGACCATCGCCCAATTTTACGAACAAAGTAAGTCGAAATACCAGGTATTTTCGTAACGGGTGACATTTCAACCTTTATTGAAATCTTCCTCAGGATTTTTTCAAACTTAAGTTGAAATTGGGAAAGCTTATAGGAAAAGCAAAATATCGCCTATAGCGATGATTAAAAATCTGTGTTCTATGGAAAGTATTGCTTATTAAGAGCAGTTTGTTCCTTCTGAGGTCAATGACCTACTTTCTTTTACTGCCTGCCATATTTGCTCCTTTATTTATACCTAAAATAATAAGAGGACGATTAGAGCGCAAGGCCACTTCTTGATCGGATGGTGAAGGCGTAACCCATGTATTCTTACGCTTGTCGTCTTCTCGTGGGAATCCCTTGGTAGAAGCGCCATGGGATCTACATCAAGCGCGACGAGATTCCCTAAATCTGTAGTGCTTCGGGTTGCAAAACACTATTTTGTGACACACACGCACACACAGTCAAACGCTCTTTGAAAATCGTTAAAAACACCTGCCACATTTGCGATCAAGTGCAAACTAAGACCACACTAAATGGAAAAACATTACATCACCCCGCCCTGAATCTAAACTGTTCTCTTCACCAATCTCTCCACGACCTTTTAAATACTGCAGAGCAAAGAACTAGGGCGAAAACTTGAAGAAACATTGCGATCACCGCCCTTGTGTCCCACGGATGATTTCAAACACTCCGGAAATTCACATTTCAACTTATACAACTACACTTTCTCCACTCATTAAAAACGTCCCGATGAAAATCCAATAAAGGATCGAAGCATTGGCCATTGCTAAGCTATGAAGTGTCATTTAAATGCCTACACCTGCCCTATATCCTATATAACCTCATATAGAAATCTCATCCACAGCCAAAGAAGATCTGTTAGTGATCTGACTGATATGGCTGTGAGTTAGTTACATCAGTGTCAAGAGTGGTATTTTTTTTAATTTTTAACTGGAAATATTTGCTTATTAAGCACAGTTTGTTCATTCTGAAGTCAATGACCTACTTTTTTTCACTAGTTGCTTTTTAGTTATAAAATAGCAGGAGCGCCATACCACTTCTTGATCTGATAGTAAAGGCGCGGACCAATGAGTCCTTAGCATTACAAAACAAAAAAGAATGTCTACTCGCGGGAATCTCTTGATAGAAAAGACGTGGGATCCTCCCCATCGATCACAACGGGAGGCTGGTAAATCTGTAGTGCAAGCTTAGTATCACCAAAAGGAAAAACATTTTTGTATTCAGGAGCTGCCGTGAATCCAAACTGTTCTCTTCACCAATCTCTCCACCTCCTTTGAAATACTGCAGAACAAAAAACTAGCACGAAAACTTGAAGGACAACTGTGATCACCACTTTTGTGTACAACCCTTGAAAATCGGTCGTTTATAGTCCAAGTGCCACATCCGAGAGATGTTGAGAACCTTCAAAGGAACAAATCCACCATAAGTCTACGCAGAAGCTTTGAGTCTACCTTAAGGAGCATAAGTCTGCGCTGAAGGACATTTATATGCTTGTATTAATGAATGAGATACATTTTAACATACCTACAACTTGATTATCTCCACTCATTGAAAAAGCCCTGATGAAGAATCTAATCGTTGGCCATTTCTAAACCGTAAAGTGACATTTAAAGTCCTACACCTGCCATATATTCTATATGACCTCATCGATACTTGAAGAATATTAGTTTTGTGACTGATATAACTGACCTGATTTCCCATATAACACTTGGGTGGCAGGGGTGATATTTTTTAATTTTTAACCTGGAAAGTAGGGGGTGTTTATTTGAAAACGTTATCTAGTTTACTGTGAAGTGTTACAAGAAAAGGATGAAAGAATAAAAGTCCATTTAGTTTGATTGTCATCCTTTTCTGTCAAAAATTCATAGCCTTTTAGATGACTTTTTCTAATGAACACCCCTCATTACTTATTAAGAGCACTTTGTTCTTTCTGAAGTCAATAGCCTTATTTTTTTCCCTGACTACTTTATTTGCTCTTTGAATTATACAATACGGGGTGTTCATTATAAAACTTCATCTAGTTGGCTATGAAATGTCAAAAGAAAAGGACGGAGAAACAAAAGTCCATTTATTTTGATTATGTTATCCTTTTCTGTCAAAATTTCATAGCCTGCTAGATAAAGTTTTATAATGAACGCGCCCCGTATAGTAGAATAAGCATTAGGCCTCTTCTTAATAAAATGGTGAATGCGCCTACCCATGTATCCTTACCCTTAGCATTAGTAAATAAAAGGAATGTTTTCTCTGGAGCAATTTCTTGGTAGAAACGACATGAGAAGTACATTGAGGACAGGCCGCTGATGGCAAAATCCTTATAGCAACACTACAATTAATATAGGTTGGAAAGTTTAGTGTGCCAAGGAAAAAACAAGTTCTTTCTAATACCTACAGAAGCGACACAATTCAATATACGAAAGAATAGAAATTCATGTTTTTCTTTGTAGTGACAAACTACGCGAGCTGAAAAAGCCCTGAGGAAGACTTCAGGAAAGTTCGAAACGTCGAAATATTTTATAAATGCCATGCAGTTTTCTTTTAATTTACACGCGTACACACAAGAGTCACAAGACGTGATTTTTTTGCCTTTCTTTGCCTTTTTCACTTTGATAATGAAAATGCATGCTGAATACTAATCAAATGCAATTTTGCCATCTGATTTAATTCTGCAGAGTAACACACACACACACATTCCCATAATAGAAAAGGTTAAAAGATTGCTACATTCGTATTGTTAAAACGTGAATTAGGCCAAAGTATGTTGCCTAATACCGCCAATTCTATTAATAATAATAACACAAGGCAATACCTACATACTAATTATTATTGTTTTTTGTTTTCAGTGTACGGAAAACCTTTAGAGAAAGACTTGAAAGACGACACGTCCGGCCACTTTAAAAGACTGCTGGTATCACTGTGCCAGGTGAGACTTGTTTTGCTTTATCATCTGGAGGTTAAATTAATAGATCTAAGAATACACAGAATCAGGCCTATTTAAAAACTTCAGAAAAGCGTGCAACAATTAAACGTTGAATATTAAAAAAAACAAAATTTCTTGGAATAGTATCATTTTTTCTTGGTAATTCCAGGCCAACAGAGACGAAAACCAGGGCGTCAACGAGCAACAGGCCGAGGCCGATGCTCAGGCCATCATCGAGGCCGGCGAAGCCAAATGGGGCACCGAAGAGTCCGTGTTCAATTCGATCCTGATCACCAGGAGCTACCAGCAACTGAGAGCGACCTTCGCCGAATACGAAAGGTTGACCGGCAAAGATATCGAGAGCGTCATCAAGAAGGAGTTCTCTGGAAGCGTCCAGAAGGGATTATTAGGAATCAGTAAGTGTGGATTGGTGATAACTGAAGGAGAAATAATAACAATTTGGTTTTCTTTAGTCAAATGTGTGAAAAGCAAAGTGGGATACTTTGCGGAACGCCTGCACGATTCCATGGCCGGTTTGGGCACCTCCGACAAGACCCTGATCAGGATCGTCGTGTCGAGGTCTGAGATCGATCTGGCCGACATTAAGCAGGCCTTTTTGGACAAATACGGCAAGACCCTGGAGAGTTGGATTCAGGTGAGTTCACACGTTTTTTTTTTTGTCTACTTGAAGGAAAAGTTCATTAGAAAACGTCACTTGGATACTACGATTTTTGACAGAAAAGGTGAAAATCAAAGTAAATGGTCTTTTGCTCTTTCGTCATTTTCTTTTGACACAAAGCCAACTAGATGACGTTTTCAATTGAACACTCCCTACTTATTTCACCATTCCATATACGTCATCATATCATGGTTGCGTGCAAACCTTCTTTCACTATTTCCTGTTAGCTTTGGAATGATGGGTTTCTTCTATGTACCTTTGAGCACTATTCATTCCAGGGGCGACTTTTTGATGGTTTAAGCATGGAAGTTTATAGGTTACTCTGTAGATAATGTGGCAAAAATATTTCAAATTGATTGATAATTTCAAAATCGATTTTATATATATAGGCCATTCACTTATTATTGACATCAAATAATGGTTACAAATTTCATTTTGACATTTTTATCATATCTTCAAACATGTGCTGAAAAGGAGATAGGTATAAAAAAATAACGATTTCAAGGGTTAAGAGAGGGCCAAAAAAAAGTGTATGTGTGTATTACATCTCATTTATTCATTATTACCATCCAGTTAGCGCTATAAATCTGACGTTGACATTTTTATCATATGTCTTTCTCAACATATGTCTAAAGGAGAAAAGTATAAAACATATAAGATCTAAAAAATCACTAGGTGATAATAATAAAGCGAATGACATTTATATACTATTAAAAGAAAACTCTTTTTTTTTATTTCTGGACAAAATTCAACAAATTCCAAAGACCCAATTACTAGACCCAATACAGGGAACCGTTTTTCAAGTTTACCGTGTAGATCTCTGTTATTTCAAGGGATAGGAAGAAGGTAAAATTAGGACCAAGTTGCGCAATTCAAAGTCTATAAAAATGACGTTCGAAACGAAAAAATCGAAATTTTGAAAAACCGATTTATGTTTTCTGGTCTTAATTTAAAGAGAATCTTGTATTTTTTTATAATGGAGTCTGAATCTTCTTGCAATTCTACATTCGGTGATATGCGACAATTATTAATTCTATTAACTTTTAGATAGTGTGATGTGACTGTTAAAATTTGTTGATGCAATACAAGGGATACTGCGGTGTAAACGCAGCAAATTTTAACTGCTTTGGTGCTTCAATCTAGGCAACCCTTTATACACGTCTGGAGTACCTACTCACTTTGTTGAGTACATTTGTTCAGGAGAAACTCTGTCTAGTAGTAAAGCTGGTGAAGATACGAAAATTGAGAAAAAGTTGTTTTCTGTGCTAATTCAGGTTTACTGTAGTCTATCATGAATAAAAAATAATTGTGAAGGATAATATGTCACTAAAAAAACTCTGTGAAACTTTAAATGCGTCATCCATATAGTACATCACATTAAAACCGAAGCGAAACCTATTAAACTAAAAGCAAGCCTAAAAGTTAATAGAATTATTAATTGTTGCATATCACAAAATGCAGAATTACAAGTAGATTTTGAACCCGATATAAAAAATCCAGGACCTTATTAGAAAAAGTAAGGTCCGATGGTTGTATAAAAACAAAACGTTGAATTTTTAAGTTGAAAAAGCTACGTTTAAGAGAGCAAAAAGTGGCTGTGAAGAAGTGTTAATTATCTTTAGTTCTCTTTAAATTAAACAAGAAAGAACGTTTTTTCAAAATTTTGATTTTTTGCGAATATTGACTTGATAGGGGATATTTTTATAAGCTTCAACTTTGCCCTAATTTAACCTTCTTTGTATCTCTCAAAATAACCAAGATCCTCAATGCTAAAGTCGAAAAATGGTCACCCTGTATAGTAAAGGACATAACTGAATTTGTGGGCTATTTAGTTCAGTCATTAGTTTTTCTTACACTTGCATGCAAATTTAATTCGGTGGAGTGGTGAGTGGGTTATTACTAATAGTGCATGAATCTATATCTGGTAGTTTTCTATAGTGGCTTAGCATTTTTCTAGTGGTAGTTTTGTGTGTTCAATTATGTTGTGTTGTAGATATGTATTCAAAGCATTAGAGGTGTAAAAGTATCCTTATAAGGTGATTGTTTATGCTTTCAAAAAAATACCTCATAAATAATTTAAGTCCCATCATGATGAGTTTCAACAATAGCTTGTCTTTTTCTTTTTTCTAATATATGTTCTTTAAATATTGTAAAAAAAAACTATTATAACAGTGTGATACCTTCTTCACCTCTACTGCTTTTAAGACTATTTCCTTAAAAAAAAGCCCCACTAATATGCCTCCTTCCCTTTGCAGGGTGACACTTCCGGCGACTACAAACGGGTGCTCCTGGCCATTCTCGATTAACTTCCCAACCATCTCAAATACACGCACTCCATAATTTAAGTGTCCAAAAACTCACTAATACTGCAACTTGTTGGTTACTGTACGATATAGTTACTCTTTCGAATAGCTTTTTATTCTCATCAACTGCCACTAGTCGATAAATAAATTATTGTTCCATATAATATACGTATTTGATTTATTAATATATTATTCACAAAAACATTTTCCATAAACGTGATTTTAAAAATGGTTTTTAAAATTGGAGTATGGTTTTTTAAAATAAGTTTATGGAAAATGTATTTGTGACTCATATATTAATAAATCAAATTTCTTGAAAAAAAAATATACGTATTGTTGTGCTTTACATGGGCCGTAATGGGTTAATATTTGAGGTAGCAGTTATCGATTTTTAGCATTTTAATTAAATTATCTATTGCATTTTTGAACAGAGTAGTGTTGTGGAGTCGATGATTGTTACTTTATTAATAGCTAGTAGTAATGATGCTTGTCACGGTTTTATTGTGACCTGATGTATTTTTGTATTGCTTTCAGGACGACGTCGGTAGCGATATTAAGTATGTACTAGTCGTACTCTCTACCTATTAAAGGCGTAAATCGCACAAATTTTCAAAAAAAATATATATTCTAAAAACAGAGCTATTTGTATTAGGCTTATTACTTGTATGTGGCCTTATATAAATATAAAATTTATTCCAAATAAAACATGTTTTATTTAATTTATTTTCTATTAAATTAGGTATTCTATGTCCAACAAAAAACATGGTAGGTTAAGATCAGATTCTGGACATTGTTTAGCAGTTATTAGGTTAAAATGGAGTGCAAGGTTGTTATTAAACTTTTAGTTTATGTACGAATTCACATATATTTTTGTTTGTTTTTTTTTATATATATTATAATATGATTATATCATTTTTGTAAACATTTATATATTTGTGCTTTATCGTGCTTTCAATAAAACATCTTAGAAAATATCGAGTTTTACTTGCATAGGTTTAATAATAAGGGTTTATTTTCACTAAATACTTGATTTGTCAATTGATGGGTGATGGGCTCTGCCCATGAAATTACGTCGCTGGTGCCTTAAAAATGGCGGACTTCTGGTCAAAAAACAGGGCCAATTTTACCCCATTGGTGGGGTAAGCGGTTGCCGAAAGCTTCCAATTCCAAATTTTGTCGATATTAAATTAAAATTATGAGAATTTTTGAATAAATTTGAATTTAAAGGAGATAACTCCCTGTACATCGAAACGGAGCAACATTTTATTAACGCATGTTTGGCTATGGCTAAATCATCAGTTTGGTTTTCTCCTTATTATGTTCACCAATTTTTGTTTTCTTGGAGTCACTGTTTTCATATGTAATCCTTCTATGTTTTTAAACATTTTTCTTTTTACTTTTTCATGTCGGAAAAAAATTATGTAAACGTTTTACTTCATCTTGGGAAAGGCCACGTACAAAACCCTTTTTTGGTGACATCTTCATCAAAGTGCTATTTTTGTACTTACCCGTTATAAATTCTTGCTCAGAAATATGCAATATAATAGCTGAGACCGTCCTACGTATTGCATGTGAGTTTTGAAAAAATCGGACAGGAAATAACTTAAGTACATCAGAGCACCAGAGCAAATATTGCACACCACTGGTGAAGTTAGTGCAAATTTGGATGTTCCATTTGGAAACGAGTGCCGCACTTTTTGCACTTAGTGCAGCCAGTTCCGCACCAGGTCAGGTAGGTGGTGCGGCACCGATTTTACGGCTATTAATTGGTGGATGGGGGAACCACAAAACATAATTTTATATTTTTCTAATAGGTAACTTTAATAAAATCAACGGGAAATTAATGCGGTATCGTGAATTCTCTCTTCCAGTCCAAATTTCCTGCCAAAGATATTTCAAGGTCAAAAAAATCGGTCTCCATTGACTTTGCGCTTTTACTGCACTGACAACGAGCGAGTGCAGCCCTCGAGCGATTCTAGTGCAGCACTTAATTTTACGAATGGAATACGCTATCACTGCGGGTAAGATGGACATGTCATGTTATGCAACCAGCAAAACCCCGTTCTTCAGTGCTGTGGAGATTGTGGATCGAAGCGGCTGTGTATTTCGGAGTTTTCGAATATTACTAACATTTTTTGTTGTTTAATTCCTTTCCTGGTGAGTTTTCTTAAATCTGTTTAATCTCTTGCCATATACCTAACTCAGTAACATAACTATTTCATAATGTGCGATCCGGACGACCCCGGGGGAGGTAAGTTTAGGAAAAAACATTTGCAGGACATTGCTGGTCATTCTTTCTTTAACCTTGACATTGAAACTCCAAATGAATCTCAAAATAATAAGGATGGTTCAAGTGTAGCACAGCAAAAAATGGATTGGAATGCTGAAATTGATAAAGCAAAGAATCTAGACTCTGGGACCATTGTGAGAACAAATAATGTACAAACAACAAACAATAAACGTGAACCGAAATATTACAGATTGGGAGATCCGGCTCCTTATGTTGTTTATATAGAATCGACTGAAAAATCAGGTAACAATATAGGTAGATATAGCCACTTTAAGATAGCTCAAATACTATTTAATCTAAATCTTCAAGATCTTATCAAATACCAAGTTAAAGGAAATAACAGATTAGGAGTTGAATTCAGAACAGTAACGGCAGCCAATAATTTTTGTCAAAATGAAGAATTACTCGAAAAAGGTTATCATATATATATTCCATTCAATTTTGTCACTAGCAAGGGAATCGTAAGGGGAGTAATACCAAGTATGGGTACAGAAGAAATTATCAAATCCTGTTCTAGCTTAATTAAGGTCGACTCTATAATGAGACTTAACAGAAGAGCGCTAAATGAAACCACCAAACAGACAGAATATGTACCTACAGCCTCTATTGTCATCACTTTTGAAGGCACAAAATTACCTAGACAAATTAAAATTTTTGGTTTACAGAAAGAAGTTACTCCATATATTCCCCCCGTCACCCAATGCTTCAATTGTTTCCGCTTTGGACACACAAAAACTCATTGCAAAAGTAAGGAAAGATGCATTAACTGTGGTGAAGAGGGTAATCACTCTGATCGAAATGAAAACAGTCCCAGAGATTCCCAAACAAGTTATTCTTGCGATCGAAAATGTTTACACTGTAAGAGAAACGATCATAAGGCTACAGCCAAGACATGTCCAGAATACCTTAGGCAAAAAGATATAAAAAGTTTAATGGCTCTGGAAAATCTATCATTCTATGATGCTAACCGAGCATGCAAAAAAACTTACCTTGGAGAGACTCATTTCCATCTACAGCAGGCCGATTTTCCCACTATTATACCATCAACACCACGCAGAAGGTCTGTGACATCCAACTCTTCTCAATTCCTAGATGACTTAATGCCTACAAATGAGCGCAGAATCACTGAATTTAACAATGGGTTAAAAAGACGATCATACCAACAAGTTACAGAAAACTCATCCCCCAAAAGAAGGGTTACAAATAACCTGCAAAATAGACTAGGTCAGGGATATGATAGAAGGGCCCATGAAGAAATGTTATACTTTCCCAACTCCAGACCCCAAAGGGAAGAAATGCAATATAGCATGGGAAGCGTATTTACTAGTACTCCTGAAAAACCAATAGCCCAAAGCCAATATACGCAGATATCAAATCAACAAGCCTCGTTCACGAGTGCCCGAGAATCAGTCTCGTCTAAGGACACCAATGTAAATTTACAAAATATTATTTCGCTGATATCCAAACTCACTCAATCCGAAATCAACTCTTTAAGACGTCTTATAGACTCCTTTAGTAATTCACAGCAACAGTATTTATCTCTATCTAATAATGACTCTCTCAGACATTAATAAACATTCACTCAAGCTCTAGATAGTTCAGTGGAACATTCGTAGTGCTAAAGCAAATAAAGGTGAACTTTTGAATCTAATAAAACTATACAACCCAGATTTGATTCTTCTGAATGAAACTTGGCTCAAACCCACAGACAATTTTAATATAAATTCCTACAGGTCGGTCAGACAAGACAGAGTTGATGGTTATGGAGGCATCGCGACCTTTGTCAAAAGAAATATTAACTTTTCAATATTATCAAACACCTCCCCTTGTGATGTTCACACAAAACAATTTATTCATATTAAAATAGATAAATTAAATATCATCAATATGTATATAAGCCCACAAAATGCACTCACGGAAGATTTTCTTGATCAACGCTTTCATATTAAACCTTGCCTACTTATGGGGGACCTAAATGCTACTCATGTGAGTTGGGGTTGTACAAACTCTAATGCTAACGGTAATGCACTAACTAAATTCCTTGTAAATAGTGATATACTATTAATAAGTAATGGAACTCCTACTCGTTTCCAAGCTCCGGGTAATTCCAGCCCCTTAGACGTTGCTCTGATTGACCCGACATTGAGTTCTTCCTGTTCATGGGAGGTACTACCAGACTGCTCTAATAGTGACCATTTCCCCA
Source organism: Taphrorychus bicolor (assembly GCA_951812265.1). Classification (NCBI taxonomy): domain Eukaryota; kingdom Metazoa; phylum Arthropoda; class Insecta; order Coleoptera; family Curculionidae; genus Taphrorychus; species Taphrorychus bicolor. The sequence goes on from OX638303.1 coordinate 41,458,153, forward strand.
CTATTTGCCGTTTTGATAAAAATTCCCAGAATGATTGGAAAAACGGCCTTCTCAGAGAAGTGCCATATAAGGACTTTAAAAACGCTAATTGGCCTCAATTCCACGACCTTCTTTCAGCCAATCTCCACTACGAACCTAGTAACATTTCTTTTGACAAATTTCACTCAGCTGTAAACGAAGCGGCCAGTCAATCTATCCCTGTTAAATATAAAAACACACGCGGACGGCCGGGCAACCCCTGGTGGGACGATGAGTGTAGTCAGGTTATTAGAAAGCGTAAAGAAGCGCTGGACATTTTTAAGTCTAACTCTTCCCTTGCAAACTTTATAAACGCCAAAAGAGTAATCGCCATATCTAAACGGTTTCTGAAAAGAAAAAAGAAGACAAAATTTGTCACCTTCTGTGAATCTATTAACAGAAACTCTGATGTGTCCTATGTTTGGGATAAGGTTCGTAAGTTCTCTAATATGGGTAAAAACGCCAATTCAACTTTTGACATTTCCGACTGCTTACGATTATTATTGCTGGATAAAATATCAAGCGAAATAACGGACCCCTACTTTCAATTACTCTCCACCCCAGAACTAGTGGCTCCCTTCTCTATGGAGGAGCTATTAATGAGTCTTGAGAACAAAAAGTGCTCAGCCCCTGGTCTGGATGATGTATCATACGCCACAATCAGAAACATGCCCCATCAAGCTTGGAGATATCTTCTAAAATTCTACAATGATTGCCTCAAAGGAGCACCTCTGCCCCTGTCCTGGAGAAAATACAATGTAATATGTTTACTCAAACCTAACAAAGATCCCAAAATTGTAGACTCCTATAGACCTATTATTCTATCTTCTTGCTACCTTAAAATTTTAGAAATTATGATAAAGAATAGAATTGAATGGAAACTAGAACACCATAAAGCATTTACATGGACAATGACTGGATTTCGTAAGGGACAAAGTACGGCCAATGCTTTGTCAATGCTGATTTCTGATATACAGAGGGGATTTGGACAAAATCTTGGCACACTTGCTGTTTTCTTGGACATTAAAGCTGCCTATGACAATGTTGACCCCTTTCTTTTGTATAGAAAACTTATCAAATTTAATATACCAATAGAGTTGTGCAATATTATTTTCCAAATTCTGGAAAATAGATATCTTTATTCAAAAAACTCAAACGGAGATATTCTGGGTCCATCCCATACTAATCTGGGTCTTCCCCAAGGGTCTCCTCTTAGCACCTTACTATTCAACATTTATATTAATGATATTTTCAAAAAACTACCTACAGGATGTAATCTGATTTCTTATGCTGATGACTTTGTCGTCTACACTAATGCATCAGAGGTTGATACGGCCAAGGTCATAATTGGTCCGGCTCTGGAAACCATATCTAATTTTCTCGAAGAAATCAACCTGTCTTTATGTATAAATAAATGTGAAACGGTGTGGTTCTCACGCTCAAATCGTCATCAATTACAAATTGCCCCCCTTAGGATAGGAAATGAGTTTGTTCATTTTCAAAATGATGTGAAATATCTAGGGATATACATAAATAGAAACCTGCGATGGAATAAACACATTGAGTATGTAATCTCTAGATGTCAAACAGGTCTAAACATCATGAAGTCATTCTGTCGAGTCTGGTGGGGAGCCGACCCTAAAATTTTGATGGGAGTTTTTAGTGCGTTGGTAAAATCTCATCTGGAACACAATTCTTTTTTGTTCAATCCTAATTGCAAAACTATACTAAAAAAATTGGATACCATTCATTATGCTGGTATCCGATTGGCTTTAGGCTGCATGAAATCTACGCCCACTAACTTCCTTCTGGCCGAATCTGCAGAAATCAATCTGCATCATAGGAGAAAATGGCTCGCCGCTAAATTTATAACAAGAATCATAACAATTAGGGGGCACCCGCTAGTTAAAATCCTTAATTACATTAGAAATGATTGTGGGAACTCAATTTTATACTGGAAAAACAAAATTCCACCATATTTAGTCCTAGCCTTAGATGGATATGTTCCATTCATGGGGGAGTGTCAAAGGTCTGAGGTTATGCCGGTTTTTTCAGGAGAATTCGATACTATTATCTTTAAACCTGATGTCATTAATATTAATTTAAAAAAAGATGCCCTTTTTAACAATGTCAATTTTGAGCTGAGTACAGATAAATTAAAAGCTAAATATTGTTTCATATACACTGATGCATCAAAGATGGCGGATAGAGTGGGATATGGTGTACACATCCCATCTCTGGATATTAATTTCTCGTCGAGAGCTCCAGATAAAATTGCTATATGTACTGCTGAAATGTTGGCCATAGAGGAAGCCATTGGAATTATAGAGAACAAAAATATCAAAAATGCTATTATTTTTTCGGATTCTAAGAGTGCTATTCAAATACTGCACAAAACTAAACCTGATTCCCACTATGGGTCTACTCCCTTTAGAATAAGAGAACGGTTGTTGCAAGCCAAGAGGAGTGAATTTGACATCAAACTTGCATGGATTCCAGGACACTCGGGCATTAGAGGTAATGAAAAAGCGGATTGTTTGGCTTTGGTAGGCAGATCGCTGAATGTACCTACTAAGGTTGGGATAGACTCCATCGAATTCTTACCTAGACTGAGGGAAAATATACTTAAGCAACATCAGAACTGGTGGAAGGGCACCACCCAACAAAAAGGCAAGACCTGCAACTCCATGTTTGGCCAATTCCCGGCCCGGCCATGGTTCCACGAAGTGAAATACATAGACAGGCTACATATTTCCACAATCATACGCCTTCGCTCTGGTCATTGTTTAACCCGAGAACACTTACGAAGAATAGGAGTCAGCGCAGATTATTTGTGCGAGTGCGGTCTTATTCAGGACTTAAACCACATACTCTTTCAGTGTCAAATTAGAATTCAATCCGCGTTTGATTTATACAAAGAGCTAATTAGTGCGGGCATGCCTCCCCCTCTTCATGCCATTTCACTTCTATCTCATCCGAAAGAAAAAGCTATCGTCATTCTAATCAGATTCCTTAAGCTATCAAATACTAAACTTTAATATGGTCAGTAATTTCTTGTTTACTTCAGCGATCACCACATCATCATCCTGTATCCTGTCCGTCGCAGTTACCTCTGTGTGCTAAGCTCCTCCACTGCGCGGGAGCGTGAAGAGTCTGTACCTGTGTTGTACCGTCCCAAATACTAACTTGCTACCGGAGTTCGCATAAAATTAACATTTGTAAGTCATAGCACCAATCTCAGCACTAATCTCCAAAATGTAAGAAATTCAGGAATCAGGGCATGGTGATTCCAGACTAGTCCCAGGTTCCCCCCGAATGAGCTGGCAAATTGCCCAACTTGGAGCAGACGCCATCAAGAAGTCAACAACAACAACAACAACCCCGTTCTTTGTTGATTGAAGTCCTTACAATGTTGTCATTTTTACTGGTAGCGGGTAACGATTTTATTTGGTGAATTGTTTTAATAAATTTTTAATTATTATTTATAATGTGGACTTTTTTGATCACATAAAATATATTCCCTTAGTAGCAGCTTAAATATTATGTCTTCTAGTTAGCGATTTTAAATTTACTTGTAATGAATTTGTGATTGGGCATGGGCTGGGCAGTTTGGCAGCAGTGGGTAACTAGATGGGGATGAGGAGTTGAAATTCCAGAAAATTTGAAAACAAAACAGTCAAAAACTGGAAACTTTCACAAAAACAAACGACGAATACAAGAAAAGTACTGGAAGTGAGCGTCTGGGTACTCATAGTTTGCGTTTTTAATGTTCTCCCGATTTATCGATTTTTATTTAGGTCTCGCTTTCCGGTAAGTTCCAAAATGTTTAATAACAATTCGTAAAATTGAATGCAATTGTTTCTTTGTCTACAGTTGTTGTTAAATATTGAAATATAAACATGGCTAAATATTAAGTACCTAGCTTAGTCCAAAATAAAGGTGTTCATTCAAAAAAAGCTCACAGCAAGCCATAGAATTCAAATTCTGATCTGAGGTAAGTTCAATTTTCACAAACAAATTGAAAGTCGGAACATTTTCATTGATCCTAGGAACTGAATTTATAAACTCTGCAATTCTGTTGCCTGTTGGCCTGCAGTGCCTGCTGAAGGAAAATTCTATATTTATAAGCCGAGTTATGTTATAAACCCTTGTTGCAACTGCATCAGCAGAAATCAGGATTTGTAAGTTAACATTTTGCTGTCAATAGAAACAGCTATTTCACTGGACACAACACAAACTGCCAACTTTGGGAACTCCAGAATTTATAAATTCAGGGTAAAGATCAGCTAACATTCTAATTTTGCTATTGTCAAAATTTGCTGTTAGCATTTAGTCAACTTTTCTCAAAATGTGAATTATGTTACCTTTCATACTACAAAAAGTGTGAAATACTTAAGATTGTTCAGAAATTCTTTCTTCTTAGCAGATATGTAGAGTTTGCCCATCTTTAGGTCGGAAAAATGGTTGGGAGAAGTTGGATAATTCAAAAAATGTAGGGTTGAGTTAACCACAAATTTGTCACCTCACAAGTTTTCTTTTTCTGTATGTTCTGTCTTTCCAATATTCAAAATAATAAGTAGTTCCAAAACTCAATACTTACACGTTCTGCTTGTGTATCTTAATATTAAACCTAACAATTTTCTACTCTACACTCAACAACGCAAAGCCTTTTTGGTGCAGAGTTAAACAGGGATTATAGTTCTCTATCAGGCAGAGGTAAGAAGTGGGTTGTAAGACTATAAATAAACTATATGCTCTGCTCTACCTAACCACAAATGAACCTAATGAGGTTCTATCTTATCTATACCTACTATAAACATACTTGATCAGATCAACAAGCTGCCAGGAATCCTCATTGAAAGCCTGAGACTTTCGATGAGTTCTTCAGCCTCATCGAAATGTAGAGAAGAACTTAGACCAATCGTAGTCAAATCTGACTGAAATCAGAACCAGTGGCATTTGATTTTAATCAATGACTCACACATGTAGAGTTTGGTTGTAAGCATGGAGGGAAGTTACTGGTTCTGGATCAATCTTAAACGCTTTGAAAGAAAATTTATTTGATAAAACATACTATATAAGGGTGTACAAACAAAATAGACGCTCTTGAGCAGAAAAATTACTAAGTTTGAAATTTACTGCGCTTTTGGTATAGCAAATATCAAGTTTTTTATGAAAAAAGAAAATGCGTTTTTGCCTTTCTTTCTACGTATATTTTACCTATCCTATATGATTATAACAAAAACGTGCTCCAATTTGGTAGCTTTCAAGTATGTTTTTATAGTTTATTTTTATAAAACAGAGCGGTACAAAAAATAAATAAGTAGGTACAATCATACTGCGAATAATACTAAATAGATTTTAAACCATTCAATCTAAAGCAACGTTTAATTCGTTCAACGTTAAATAAAATGAGAATCAATCTATCACTTAACATGTATTTTTTCACTATCACTGTGAACTTTTCTTCTGATAACACTTACAATCTGTTTGATTTAAACGAGGCTTAGATTGACAGGCATGATGACCAAATATTTAGATGGTATAGTTTTCTTTTACCCTTAATAATAAAGTTCTAACATTAGCAACATCAAAGTATTTTATCAACCATGAAATATGGCAAAGAAGGTAGATATTTTGTTTGCAGGTTACAGTAGGAGTAGGTACAGCCATTATTGTTATACGCACATCGATTTAAAAAAAAATGAAACAAAATTGAATAAAACCATCTAAACGATATAATAAACGATTTTCTCTTCTACACAGTGTCCAACAAACGGATTCAGGCACTTGCTCCTACGCCTGACCGTCAGCTACAGGTAATGAGTTTGACGTTTTCTCCCCATGTTGCAGATCTTGAGCAGACAAGGCGTGAGATCTGGAACAGATAGACATCGGTCATTAAAAGACAATGGAGGAAGCGCTATAACAAACATGGTTTATTTTCGTATTTCATGGGAAATCGCTCAGTTCGGCAGGTAAGTGACAGGTTATTTGTTTGCAGACTTAATAATATGTGAATGGCATGCAAGTTTTCTTGTTTTTTTTTCCTATAATGAGTGTCGAAACGTTGGCAGTCATGTGAGTGAGGGGGTTTTATTTGTCCGCTACCCACTGCATCTGCTCATCGTGTATTATTAATAATGAATGCGTCTCTCTGGTTGATTTGGGGAAGATAACTTTAGTTTTTGAGAAAGTTATAATTTATTTTTTTTATTGTGATAGAGGTCGACGAGCAAATAATATAGATTCAGAATCATTTTACAAGCAGCAAGTCAGTAAGGCCCAATACATCAATGACCTGGCAACTTTACATAGGAATATAATTTCTATAAAAATGATTAAAGAATATTGGTCATTTCTTTATTTCTATGGAAATGATCCTAGGGTTAAAATTGCCACGACATTGTCTTAAAGGGCATTAAGACTCGATATTAATTTAAACTCTTTTGCGTTTAATTGCTTTAATCAATATTATCTAAGCGATTTAAATATTTAGGGTTAATTGTTTCAGAAAGGTCTACTTTTTGTTAAACTTACAACGATGAAGGTTTGGGACGTCACGTAGGGTTAAAAATTTTATCTCTTGATGGTCATTTCTTATTTACCTTTGAAGCAGTTACGTCCACAAACCTTGTTTTAATGGGTCATATTCTGCTATTAGGATTTAACAAAGTTTTTAAAATAGTTTGCGACTACCTTATTTCAAACCTTGGGTATAAGCCAGTTAGCTTTTGTAAAACAATTGTGAACGTCATTGCTCCGAAGACAACAAGGTTTAGGCTTTTCAAACCTATGTGATGTCCCAAAACTTCATAGGTTTTACGGTATTACCAAAGGTAAACCTTTCCGGAACATTTGGAAAATCGTGAATATTCTGAATGTCATAGCCAGTAATAAATATACCGGCAAGGCCAATATTTAACAATTTTTGTTGGTCTAGAGTAGGACAGCCAAGATTTTATAATGTGTATTCACCCTTGTGAACACTTGTGTTTCTGGCGACTTTATGATATAATGTACAAGAAAATCGTTTATTGAAATTTAACTCGAATTTTTGGCTTTCTATGAATAAAATGGCTCTTTGAAAAAATAAAGGCTATTGAATGATGAGTTTAAAATTTGTCGTTTTATAATTTCGCCATTGATTTTCTGATACTAATGGCGAATGCCCTGTCTTAGACAAGACATTTAAATTGTTATTGTGAGCAGTGGCGGTTCCAGAGGGGAAAGGTTAAAGGGCAGGAGCTCACTGCTCATCTCTCTTCCGCCACGCCGTTTGGCTTAAGATTGCGCATTCACCATTTTATCCACAAACATATTTTGATCCAGATTCCTGTATTGTATAACAAGTCATAACAAGCCGTAGATATTTTGTTTACATTTGTAATGGACGAAAATTAAGAATAAGTTTATGACTACGACTAAGAAGTTGGATAAACCCGGCCTTACTTGTAAGACGTTCAGTATACGCTTAATATCTGCTGATTTTCAGACAAAAATGATACTAAACTATGACTTTTTTTGTGAGTACTCACTTACTTTCTGTTTATTTTCTTTCTAACGAAAAACAAGATGTTTGGTTGCATTTTCTTTTAATGTAGCGACAAACACAGGAATAATTTACTTTTATTGTTATATGTGAGAAACAAGACATTTCATATAATTTTTTTTTTTTTTTTGAAGAAATCTATTCAACAAGGAAAATGATGTGTATCTTAGGGTATAATTTTCTAAAGCTGTCATTTCATACTTGCTGACTATCATTTAGCTTTTACATGTAAAAAGGATGCATTGTAAAAAGTGACTTGTGTACAGTTCCTTTGCCATAATATTATGAAGTCTCAATTCGTTTTCAGGTTAGTCAGTAAAGTATTCTGAACTAATACTTTTCTAAGAGTGTGAAGGCTTTCACGGCGGTCAAAATACAATCTAAAGTGTTTTCCTAGATTTGAAGCCGTATTCCAATGGAATTTCTTCCTGACGTTTCGTCTACAACTGCGGCAGACATTATCAAAGGCGTTTGCAACATTTGTGGAGTTATAAGATTACACTCATTTACAATATGTTGCCGCAAGTCTTCAAGTGAATCCCGTTGTGTAGCATAAATTTTGGACCTCAAATGATCCCATAAGAAAAGTTCAGCGGGGACAAATCCGGGGAACGTGCAGGCCATTCTGTAGGTCCTCTTCTCCCAATCCACCTTTGGAAGAATGTTTCATTTAAAAAGTGCCTAACAGGGGCGGCGGAATCTTGTTTTCTTCGCGGTGACGGTTATCGTGTTCGATTATTTCTGTTAAAGCTGGATCAGTGTCGTCTTCCAACAAATTCAAATAGACCTGTCCGTTCAAGTTTCCAGGTAAAAAGAATGGACCGACAATATGATCTCCGAAAATTTTGAATTATGCATAACATGCCCAAGAAACTCTAGATTTCTTCTGTTAATTGTGAAAAAAATTTCCATTTCCTTATCCATTCTTTTCAGAACTTGCTTGTTCGTAATGCGGTCCATTCAGGAGATCTCTAACATTCGGCGGTACACCCACCACTCAAACGTTCCAGTCTCTTCGATGTTTCCTTGTTCAGTGTCCATCCTTCAAGACCATATAGTAACGCTGGAAAGAGGTAACACCGCACCATTCTCACTCTCAAACTCAAAGATAGATCTGTCAGCAGCTTTCTCAGTTTCATAAATGTTGTCCTCGTTTACTCAATTTTTGACAAAATTGTTTGTGTGCAACATTTTCATTTATGATAGTTCCTAGGTGTTTGAAGTGATGGACTTGCTCAACCGTCTTATTGCGTATAGTTAGCTGACCATTGATGTTCCTTTTGGATATTATTAATATTTTTGTTTTATTGATATTAATATTTAGCCCATAATCTTCATTAACTACTGTTACTTTGTCTATCAGTCTCTGCAGATCTTTGAGGCAGCTTGCTATTACAGGGGTATCGTCAGGGTACCTGATGTTGTTGACAGTTCTGCCATTGATTGCTATACCCGCCAGCTCCTCTTCCAATGCCTGCCGAGAAACAAACTCCGAGTAAATATTAAATAGCATAGAACATAGAAGAAAGAACACATCCCTGCCGGGGTAGGTCGGGATAGGAACAAAGGTGGAAAGCAGCCATTTTCTAGGAATTACTCCTGATGTATAAATGCTATTGAAAGGATCCACTATGGCACAGAGCATGTAGGAAGAAATTACAAAAATGAATGAAATTGCATATCAAACATATCATTCTACTAATTAAGCTTGTGAATGTTATGGTGAAGAAACTTTAATGCATTAGCAAACAGATTTTTTTGTACCTGTAAAAAGCTAGAATGGAGCTAAATAAAAATGTACTTCTTTATAGAATCTCCATTTTCCCATTAGTCAATATCATTTATTATTTCTCAATTGAAATTTAGTGATAGGATCCAAGGAAAATAGATGTAAAACTTAGGGTGAATTTTATTCATTAATATTTTGTCATTTATGTCCATATCGGGTGCTTCATTTGAAAACGTCATATAGGCAGGCAAGGCAATGAATTTTTGACAGAAAGGGATGACATAATTTAAGTAAATGGACTTTTGTTCCTTCATCCTTTTCTTTTGACTTTTCACAACCGACTAGATGACCTTGTTACATGAACACCTCCGATACGTTTTTGAAAGAAACCTATTCGTTTTTTGCAATTTAGAGAGAGCTAACATTTACCTTACTTACGCAGAAGAAGCGTATTCCACCACCAAAGGTCATGACATTTGCGATTATTATGCTATGGGGCTTCACTCAATTTCAAATTAAATTAGTAATTTTACGTAACAAAACAGACTTTAAAGACAGAACACGAATTTTAATAACCAGTTGCTAATTTTACTAGAAACAACTTACGCGATCGTTGAGGTATGAACCTCTTGCCCCTTTGTCTGGTAGTTTTCGTTTTAACCAAGACCAACGATTGTTCGACTTCGTCTTTGTTGGATGCTGATGGAGCCGTGTCCACGGCCGAAGGAATTTTGTTGAGGTCCAGCTTACGAATCTGAAGGTTCATCAGGTCTTCACGCTTGTTCTGCAAAAAAAAGTTAAACTTTCAAAGAATTGGAAATAAACATGAACTCCCCACTGTATGTGTATATTTCTTAATATCACTTATCTTTGCACATATCGCAATCAACACATGAAGTGTGGACTAATTTCAAAACAACCGTTAAAATTGCTAGTGATTTATTACCAAAAATACCAAAACTAATGAAGTCATCCCCGATATTAGACGAGTTGGCTATTACTTCTTGAGAAATATTTTGCCTCGTATAGATAAGCTACATTCCCATTTAACCTTCTTTTAGAAACTTGTCAAACAAAGCTTTGATGCGTCACGAGAATTTTCTGCCTCGGTGTGCCTTTTTTTAATGGCGAAATAATTAGCTAATTTCGTATGTTATCGTGTTGGTAACAATGGCGAAAACAAGGAAACAATAAATCATCTAGCGAATCTTAATTACATGTACTAACTAATCGCAGCAGAAACGCCTAAGTGTCTTCGAACTTTGCTGAAAATTTTCCCTTGTATATGGTAATATGGTGGCAAAAGGTCAGGCTTTGCTCGTAAATTAAAAAAGTGTCAGATAAAAATTACCAAACCTTGATAAGAGAGATTTATAGACTGCTGGACGCTTCATGCCTGTCCGCACGACTTATCTTAGCCAATAGCTTATTATTGACCTACATGTTGGGACCAAATTCGTGTTTGTTTATTGAAATTTTGACCCCTCTGGTGTCAAACCTAAATAGTCGTTTTGGAAAAAAATCAATAAAGTCAAAATTCTCGTTTCTGCCAGATTATTATATAACATCACAAGTAACGCCTTATCTTCATTCTTTATTAAAAAAAAAAAACAATTTTAAAGCAAATTAACCTAATTTTTGGTGCTATGTAAACGAAATTTGATTTTTTCTTTTTAGTAAACGTTTCAACCTTATCGCCTTCTCTGAAATGTTTGTGAATAAAGACACTTAAGAAGAGATGCACCAATGTCCGAGTGCATATTAGTGCGTAATAAATTCCCGCCTATCACATACTGACATGACATAAACAATTAGGGATACTTAAGAATGAACATGTTGTTTATGGTCTTATCAATCGCGTTCGACACCTTTGTGCCTCCTTATCAGAGCTCTTTAATGTTTACATTATAATTCACAAATGGCGCGCTATAAAGTTCGGCGATAGTTTGTCAACATCATTAATCATTGCAATTGTATATTATTTATAAAGGGTGTTCATTTAAAAAGTCATCAAGTTTGCTGTGAAATGTCAAAAGAAAAGTATAAAGGAACTAAAGTTCATTTACTTTACTTCAAGATGACGTTTTCAAATGAACACCCCTTACTTTACTTGGACACTTTTTCTCAATATGGATCAGATTTTTTCTTTGGTAAATTATTGTAATAACATAAAGATGCTGAATGGAACGAACCAGTTGGCAGTTAACCTAGAATTTTATCATTTCATATAAATGTGAAGAATTGTAGGTCAATGGCGGCGGGTATTAATTAAAAAGCTTATCTTAGATTTGTATGTTTATTTTATATGAACGTGTGGTGGTCAAGACGAAGGCATCTGTAACCCAGTTAATGCTCAATGGCAAAAAAATGTCCGCAAATTTATCTTACGCGACACACCACACAATCCGCACCATACAATGCTCCAAGGATTTTGAAAATTTGTTTCCACCGCTCATTGAAGAAATTGGTCAGGGAAACACACTTAGAAAGTGGATGCGGAAAGGTCAATGACAGGAAAAATATCATTCCAAAAAATCTCTTTTTTTTTTATTATAGTGCAATAAGTGACCTTTTTTTTAACAACACGAATATTTTGAGAATTTGAAATTTCTGGTCCAAAAATTCAGTTTCTTTAGAGGCACAAAAATGTGTTTTTTTTTGTTTTTAAGCAATTTCAATCGACTTTTCTGCATGCTCGAATTCAGTTTAAACATTGCCTCTTTCAACTGTTTTGAAAAGATTCTTTTTTATTGAAAAATGTTACACATTTTGATAGTTCTTGGATCAGACTAAATAGATTTGTCGATTTTAGTACAAAATACAATTTTTCGATTTTTATTTTTGCCATTTCTTCGAAACACGGAAATTTTTGTTCAGTTTTGATCCAAAAAGTGTTATTTTTGAAAACTTAGAAACGTGTTTTTCTTTGCTTTGGAAGTTATTCGCTCCAAGAATCTAACCTTTTTCTCCATTTTGAGTTTTATTAATAGTATAAAAAAATGTTTTATTTTTCTGTATTATTTTAATGTTTGGTTGATATTGGACTAAAAATAGTATTACGCACAACCGGCGGTTCAAGCGGCAACGCCGAGCTCCAACCGCGACCCCATCTAAATAGGGAACCCATCTAGAATAAATGAGAACCGGGAACAGTTGCCTCCGTTCTCGAAAGTACGAAAGTGTGTTCAGGCCAGGTATATAAATCGGGGGATTGAATAGATAGTGCAGTATTTGGACGATAAATTTTTGGAGCCCGTATCCCGCAACAATAGATTTTTCGATTTTGGCTCAAAATTATTTTTTTCGTTTTGTGACCACATTGAATTAAAAAATTATAGTTTATCTTACTAAATATTGAGTTTTGGTTCGAATTTGGTTAAAAGAAGCTATATTTTTGGAAGACTTAAAAATACATGTTTTTTTTTTCTTTTACGACACTCTTTCGTTAGAAAAAACGTACTTTTCAAAAATCGATTTAAAAATTGAAATTTGAGTTTGGTGCCAGTTTTGTCCAATTTTCTTTGACATACTGAACTTTCTTGTTTAACTTTAATAAAAACGTGTTTTTCATTAGAAGTCATTAGCTCTAAAAACATTTTTTTTTATTTTTGGTTTTCATGATAAAAAAATAATTATTTTTTATTGATTTTAAACAATCATTCTCTTTTTTACTTTAAAAATTAAAAATCGACTTGTTTGCTGAATTTGGTACAAAATAATATTTTTCAAATTAAATCGAGTTCATAAATTGAATATTTGGTTTTGCATTACATTTTGGTCAAGTTTCTTCGAAATATTGAATTTTTAATTCGGATTTGGTTTTAAAAGTTGTTTTGCTTCAAGAAATTACTTTTTTTTTTTTAATTTTTAAAAACAAAAAATAGTGGACTTTTCTTGTTTTCTAATGATTTTTTTTATTTTAAACATTTAAGTTTTGGTTGTTATTGGACCAGAAATAGATTTGTCAATTTTGGTTAAAAATACTTTTTTTAGTTTTTTTCTGTTTTGATAATCAAATTCAATTATAATTTAGGTTAGTACATATTGATTTTTTGTTCGTATATTGTTTAATCGAAAGAGATTTGAAGGCTTGTTTTTTTAGAAACTATTTTGCTCCAAAAATGTACTTTTCAAATACAACTTAAAACTTAAAATTATGTTTTACGCCAATTTTTATCGATTTTCTTCGAAAAACTGATTTTTTTTGTCAATTTTTGATAAACACGTTTTTTTGCGTTGTTTGTAGTAATTATGTGCTGTATAGCCTTAGGTATTTTTTTAAAATGCTCATTTTTTAACTCATTCGAATTCATAAATTAAAATTTAGGTTTTGCGTCACTTTTTTATCAATTTTCTTCGAAGGATTGAATTTTTTATGTGAGTTTGGCTCAGAAAAATGTGTGTGATTTAAGAATCTATTTTTTTTATTATGAGTCTTCTTAATGACTTAAAAATATGCCTGTTTTATTTTATTTGAGACATTTTTTTTTGCTTGAAAAGTAAAAAGTTAACTTGTTTGTCTGTTTTGGGCCATTTATGAATTCAATTTTTCAAACAAAATCGAACTCATAAATCAGATTTTAGGTTTTCCGCCAATTTTTGATCAACTTTCTTCGAAGTACGAATTTCTTGTTTGATTTTTGGTTAAAAATTGTGTATTTGAAAAACTTAAAACGTTTTTTTTTGTTTGTTTCAGAAGTCATTTTGCTCAAAGGACTTACTTTTTTCTTTATTTTGAATTTTCTTAATTACGTAAAAAACATGGCTTTTGATTGTTTTCAAACCATCATCTTTTTTCTTTGCTTTATAAGTAAAAAAAATGTTTTTTAATAATGAATCAGAAATGGGCTTGTTTGTAGATTTTAATCCGAAATACTAATTTTTATTAATCAATAACTGAGATCATAGACCACAATATGAATTTTTATAGTATAGAGTGGTTTTGAAAAGCCTTTCACAGACTTTGGTTAAAAATTTGAATTTTATGTTGATTGAGTTCTAGTCATTCCTTCTACTTTTCTAATGATAATTGAATTTTGAATGGATTGCATTTAGAGTTTTATTTCAAAAAGAGTATTTTTTGTTTTAGGACATGTTTGATCGATTTTGACTTCAAAAAAAATTAGTGATTTTAGCATCAAAATTATTTTGCTCAAGGCTTAAGGCGAGAAAAATTGTAATTTTTATCGTTTATAGTATAAAGTTTTAATTTGTGGCGTGACTGGAATGTTTTTGTTCTTATAAATAATTATTGTTGTTCCTGTAAATTTTATCAACATATTTGTTTCAAAAATGGTTTGATTGATTGTCATTAGGAATTGCGAAACTTCTTCGTTTTGCCACGATTTTGCTCGTTGTTGATGGATTAAAATTGGATTTTGGTCAAAAAAGGTAATTTTTTTTTTAAGAAACGTGCAGATTTTGATTTCAAGAAGTTGATAAAAAATTTCGGATTTTTCAAGAAAATAGGGATATTATATACCAACCAGCTGGAACGACCAAAACTTTCTCACTAGTTCATTTAATCCTTTTATGGAATTTTTTGAACAACCGGAAAAATGTAGGCAGACTGAACGTAGTTCTTTTATCATGTCCTTCTTCCTTTCTTCATAACGTAACTTTACAAATATTAGGCTCGAAAGATAAAAAAATCTAGATTACGGGAACTATAGCACTGATTTTTAGAAATTTCAGTAATCTATAGGCAAACTGAATTTTATAGGTTATTTCGGTTTTTAGAGTCGAATTGAGAAGTAGAAAAATAGTCAAAGTAGGAAAGCTCAGCTCGAAGGACCAAAAATTAATAACAAAGTTCAATTTTTTGAGTTTTTCTTATCATAAAATTAGGCAAAGGACCAAAAATCTCGACTTTTTTTAAATTCTAGCAATTTGTAGATGCACTGAAATAGTCATTACAGATACTTCTTAACGGCTATGCTGCCAAGTTTTCGGTTTGTCCATGTCATTGCTAACTCAATTTTTTTAAACGAATTTTTTTATTTTATTTTTTAGTCGAGTCAGTACCTAGCAGTAATTTAAACTTGAGTCTTGTTTAATGTTGATTTCACGAATGGCATTGGGGGAATTATTTGTGATGATCTTCATAATGAGTATGGCGATGTTGCCAAGTTTAAGTTTTGTGTTGACGCTAAGTTATAAACATAAAGATGACAACTTACTACGTAATATGTAATCAAGTTAATTGCAAAAAAGAATTAAGTGGAGTTTATAAAGTATATAGTGCGTTCAAATTTTAAGTTGCTACATTTTTGCTCTTTGTCGTAAACAAAGAAATCTATGTTTTTATTAAACATTACGACCTCTTTGTTTACGATAATTATAAATTTATGTAATTTATATTCCAATGGAAATGGTTCGCCATTCATGGTTATTTAGATTGTTGAATTTAGTACGAGCAATCCATAATTTTACTCGTGACATAATAAACACGATTAATTTATTTTTCCGCATTTATCTAATTATGACAATCATCTTTGTTCGCGGGCAAATCGATTATAAATTAAAATTATTCTTTCAGTCGAACGCGGTGCTTGACGTCAAGAGGGTCGAAAAGTTCTTTCATTATTAAGTTTGACGTCAGTTATGGTATGAAGTCTTAAGCGAACGTTTTGATAACTGGGATGATCATCATCAGGACAGAACAGGTCAGTTTATATTTTTTACAATTTTAATATGGTATGATTTGGAGTTTTCTTGATATCTTTTTTTGTTTATAAAATATTGGCAATAAGAGCAAGTAAAAATTTAACTTACAAAATAAGCTATGGCATACTCGATCATCCTCCTCTCATCGTCCAGGCTCAACAGTTTCACGTTCTTCACGTTGACGAACTCCTCCGGACTGACCACAACCGCAGCACTAGGCACCAGCAGGCTCTTAGCCAACAATTCCCGCAAATGCCCGAAAGACACGACGGCTATGAACAAAGTCAGCTTCATTGGGCAACGTGTCCGCTTTTACAATTGTTACGACGAAGCCAAAGATCAAAAACAAACTCTTGGCGGGCGAAATTGTTTTATAAAACCACCAGTAACACACTAGTAAAACAAAACAGCGAGTGTAGTCGCTCTTTACTATCTTTCGAAGAGCGAGAATCCCGCCTTTTTGTCAACAATCGCCTTGCACAGCTCTTCTTATAGGTCTGACATATCACGGATTGCGAGTCGGTGGTAGTAATGAGGTGGAGATTGTGATAAGGCACGACGAATCATAGCGGAGGTGTGCCGTTAAAATTTCGCCGATAATGAGTCGTTTGATGTATTTATACATATAGAGGGCCAAAACAATTCTCTTTTCTTGCAAACTTTTTTTTTTATTACTTTATGCATATTTTTCAAATTTGCTAAAAAGTTGGTGATGTACTAAAATGCTCAACATTCTGTATGCGTGATATGTCACATATTATGATATCGGCAAAAAATTGGGTGGCATTTTACCTATACTTTAATATTTCTTTCTTCCAGATTCTGGCTTACCCTGTATGTGTATATGTATAAAACACCAACCACCGAGTTGCGTCTTAACCCCCGTAAGTCGATTACAAAGGAAATAAATTCGGAAAAATATTTGTTTGTGGTTTCATGTCAGAATAATATGAATAGTGAAAAAAATACACACAATAGTTTATATTGGTTCTATATTTAGTACAGGGGGTATTCTCATCTAATCCTAAAGCTATTGGGACTTTATACTTTATTTTTGGAACATGTGGAGGAATACAAGCTAAACTGTTTCCCGGACTTTGAAGACGTGGTCCAATGGATTTTTTTCCTGACGTTTTGTCTACAGCTGCGGCAGCATTATCAACGGCGTTGAGGCAATGGGCGAAGTGATCTCCAGTGCGTCCCGACGTTGACTGATTCGACTGTGGTGAGCTCCTTGGTATTTATTCCCCCGTCGTCGCGCTGCAGTGGAGGGATAGTGGTGGTGCAGGGTTTCGGCGCACTTAAAGCATGTCATAAAACTCGCTTCCAGTCTGCATTTAAAAATATAATTTCTATCCTTCCTGTTGAAATTGTTGTCGTGTTTAAAGATCTCAATGGCCTCTGGTGGGGTCGATCGGTTTTTTCATGGTCCATGATTTGTCCAAAATGACTCCTAGAAATTTTACTTTGTTGGTAAACGGGATTGTCGTCCCGAACAAAGATGGCGCTTTCAAGAAGTCCAGCCTCTTCCTTCAGGTAAATGGTCCAATCACCGTTTTCCTTGGGTTTATTGCTAGGTTTTCCTTTGAACACCAGCTATGTACAACATCCAGCACACCTCTTGCAACGTGCTGGAGATTTGTTGGTAATCCTTTCTTATAAGATAACGATGTCGTTCACGTATGCTTGGACCTCGACTCTCCATAGTTCCAAAGCACCCAGAAGGTCGTCCACTAGTAGGGACCACAGGAGTGGTGAACGGACTCCGCCCTGTGGACAACCTCCCGCTGTTGTGAATCTGATAATGTCATCGTTTAATGATGTACTGATCACTCTGGATCCTAACATGTTACGAATCCAGTTGGTTATTGTTGGTTCGATCTTTCTCGCTTTACTGGCGCTGAGGAGGGAGTTTGTAGGTGCATTAGATATTAAAGGCCTTCGATGTCTATGAAAATACCAACTGTAACACTCTTTGAATACTTTAATACTTTAGGCGACACACTCATGAACCAAAAAGTTGTAGGCTCAACTCAAAATGTCATTAAAATTGATTCAAAATGACAATAAAAGTCCGTACTTGGATAATAAGATTGCATGCAATAGGCGTTTGGTAGTTTAATGTAGTAGTTTCCATACTGTTTTTCACTTTTCGCTGATAATTAAAGGGATTAAGTTAAAGTTATGATTGTGATTAGTGTCCTTAAGTTATACTTGTTAAGGTAGTAGGATTAGGACAAATAATACACCTCTTCTTTATCGGAAAATGTCCAATGTTTCGACTATTTATTTAGTCATCCTCAGGGCTCAATCCCAAGAAAATGTCGGTGTAACAAAACCCAAGGCTTAACATTCAACCATCAACAATGCTTGTTAGAAAAATGATGGAAAGTAATAGTCATTTCCATCAACATTATAGTAAAACTCATAAATAAAATAATATACATAGACGAAATAATAGTCGAAACGTTGGCCATTTTCCGATAAAGAAGAGGTGTTTTATTTATCCTAATCCTGCTTCCTTCAACAGTTAAAATTATGGTTTCGTTCTTGAATCCGATAAGACCTGTAATACTTTTGTAGCCTTTACACTGCGGTTTCCAAGGCTAGAGCTTCACGAGACCACGAGACTTTAATATCGACTTCGAGACCGAGACTGTGTAGGTCTCGACCTCGGTCTCGGTGTGCGAAACCGAGACCGAGACCGATATTGCCACTCGAGAGTCTCGGTCTCGAACAACATCATTCGTTGGCAGGATATTAGGTATTATATAATCTGCAGGCGAGCAGGTCCTTATCATAGTGCGTTGGGTGTAGTTATTCTTAGTACGAAAAGACACTTTAATAGAAGTAGTGAGTTTTCTATTTTCCTCATTTTTTAAATCGATTCAAAGCGAGTAAGAACCAAAGACGATTAAGACAAGTGTAAACTGTCACTTACCGCCCTTTATATTTATAAATAGTGATGTAAAATTTCCGGAAAAATAATATTCGGAAAATTTTCCAGAAAATTTCCGAAAATTTTACCGGTAAAATAGGAAACATTTGGAATTAAAAATTTGTAGCATTTTTAAATGTGTTCAATATTCGGCTAAAAGCATTTTTATTTTAGGAAATTCTTATTTTGTTTGTAAATTGAGGCTAGAAGCTAGAATTGTTAACATCATCATAATTATATTAAAAAATCCAAGAAAACTTTGACAGTTAAGTTAAAAAGAAAAGCATTTGCTTTTCACACAAGGAAGCAGATTTTTCCGAAAAATTACCAATGTCGGAAATTTTCGTTCGGAAAATTTCTGTCTTTACATCCCTGTTTTTGAATAACTATCAACTATCATAAATAAGTTCTATGGATTCCTGAGTGTAATTAGCCTGTCAGTTAATAATATGATGATGAAGATTTTGTGTTTGCAAAAGTATTGTATTATTTCTATACAGGGTAACTTTTAAGTTGGTGACTATTGTGACTTACTTCTTTCTATCACAAAATAAAGCTAAAAAGAAAAAAATAGGAATTTTTCCATTGGCAGTATGTGCACTGTTTCAAAATGCATATTCTAATTCATAATATAAAACCTGATTTGAAATATTTACATATTTTCAATAAAATTATGTAGCTGTGTCGATAGCTAACTATATAGGACGCATTATTTTTATAAAAAATATGTTCAGTAGCATCACCTACGGGCAGGTTTAATGCAGTTTTACATTAAACTAACCTGAACTAACCTGATTCTACATTGGAAATTAGAACTCTCAATAATGTCAAATTTTTATTTTAAGGTAACATTCATGCACAGAAAGGAAAACTCCTCTGAAAACTGAATTATAACTCAATAATTCAGAAGAAAATTGAATATGCAATTCAAACGTAATAACATTTTTCGAGATACTACCTTTTTTATTCGAAACCGAGACGCGAGTTGCTACTACGAGACCGAGACCGAGAATACGCGAGTCTCGGTCTCGGTCTCGATGCACAAGACCGAGACCCAGGCCGAGACTCAATTATAAATTCGAGACCGAGACCGAGAGTATGTAAGTCTCGGTCTCGTGAAGCTCTATCCAAGGCGACACCGTCATATATCATAAAGTTGCAGGCTCAACCCAAAAAGTGAATTGAATGTTATTCAAAATAAAACTATAAGATTAGTTAATAGAATTGAACATTAAATGTACTTTAATAGTTGCAATTTCTCTGGCAATAAACATGACTAAGTAGAATAGGTTTAAACTATGATTTCCGTCTTGACTGTGAAAAGGCCTGTATAATATTTTTGTAGCCTTTACATAGCTGTTGTCAAGGCGACGCCACCAAATAGCAAAAATGTTGTAGGCTCAACCCAAAGTGTAATTAAAATGTATTAAAAAATAATAGTATTTCGGTCACATCTTAAGGAATGACAAATATCGACTTTTAAAGCTTATTATAGAAGGCAAGATCGAAGGACGAAGAGACCCGGGTAGAAGAAGGACATCCTGGTTAAAAAACTTAAGGCAATGGTATGGAGTGACACCACATTGTTCCGCCGAGCTGTAGACAAGGTTCAGATAGCGCTGATGATTGCCAAAGTCCGAAGAGCACAGGGCACCTAAAGAAGAAAAAGAAGAAGTACATGATTAGGCATTGTCTACATATACCTAGTCATACAATCTAACGCTCCCAAAATCTCTACCCCTAAACGTCGCAGAAAACATATGCGACATCTAGGGTCTGCGACGGTACCAAAAAAGGTTTTTCCCTCTTTGGTTAAAACATCCCGAATGTCATTTTTAGCCCGGTTAGAAGAGAGATAAATATGGTAAAACCCAAATATCCTCAAATACAGGGCAACTATTTTTTCAAGTTTGAATTACAACGTTTTTTCAAAATTTCGATTGTTTGCGAATATTTTCGAAAGCAGTCCAACTGTTTTTCCTCTTCTTGATGTCTACTTTTACCTCCCACCTTCCGAAGTTCCGTAGGTGCATTATTTTCGGAGATAAGCCCCTTCGGTGGTCGATTTTAGGCACTTTTGGAAACGCGTTTTTTGACCATTTTTAAAAAAAATTCAATTTAGAGGTTAGCTTCAGTCGAATTGAGTCACTTACGTTCTTAGGAGATTGCAAACGTACCATTCCGATCAAACAGCAAAAAAATGCTCCTGATTTTTTTTTGAAAATGTCCAAGGGGGGGGGGGGGTATTACGACTTTTTTTCTCAATTCTCAACTTTGACCGCCTGTAACTTTGGCGAGAACGCCTCGACCGTTTGGAGTAATTCCAGCTGTTTTTTCCTCTTTTTGATCAACCACTTCGTTTGTCGATTTTAAGGACTTTTAGTATCGCGTTTTTTTACCACTTTTAAAGAACCACTTTCGATATTAATTTTTTAAGTGTGTTACGTTCTTAGGGGATTGCAAACGTGCCATTCCGATCAAAAACAGCAAACGAAAAAATTTCACTAAATTTTTTGTTTTGAAAATGTCCAAAGGGGGGTGTTACGACTTTTTCTCAAATCTCAAATTTGACCGCCTATAACTTGAGAATGCCTCGACCGATTGGAGTGAATTTAACTGTTTTCTCCTCTTCTTGATGTCCTCTTTCACCTCCGACCACCGGAAGTTCTGTAGGTTTAATATTTTCGGAGATAGACCCTTTCGTTGTTTTGAATTTTAGGCACTTAGAATCGCGTTTTTTGACCATTTTTTAAAAAAAAAACACTTTAGAGGTTAAAGTTATTCGAATTGATTTTGTTACGTTCTTAGGGGATTGAGAGCGAATCATTCCCATTCCGATCAAAAACAGCGAAAAAATTTTCCTGAATTTTTTTGAAAATGTCCAAAGGTATTACGACTTTTTTCTTAATTCTCAACTTTGACCGCCTGTAACTTGAGAACGTCTCGACCAATTGGAGTAAATCTAACTGTTTTTTCCGGGAGTTCCGTAGGTGCAATATTTTTGGAGATAGACCCCTTCGATAGTCGATTTTTTTGCACATTTTGAATCGCGTTTTTTGACCATTTAAAAAAAAACAATTTATAGGTTAATTTCATTGAAATTGAATTTATTACGCTCTTTGGGGATTGCACAAACGACAAGAGACAAAAAGATTTTTTTTTGCAGACAAAAAGCTTTTCATTGCAGGTATAATTAATTATGAATAGCTGATTGATTAGTAAACCCGATTTATACTCAATTATTTTAAGACTTTGATGTTGTGTTACATAAAAAAGCGGAGACTTGCTTGTGAATGCTGACATTCTTTAGCTACCTAGGTAGATAATCGCCCATAACGTTATTATCCATCAGGTATCATTACTAAAATATGCAAAATTATTGACTTACATTAATAATTGGTAAAATAGTCGGTAAATAAGTCGATTTGGTTATGGACACTTGGAATTATTTTGACAGTCAAAGATACATGAAAGGTCGAGAGTTATTTCCTTTTAGTTTTAGCATAGTCTGCAACATTTTATCGCGCATGGGGTACCAAATTATTGCACCATCACAACAAACAATCCTCAAACATCTGGGACTTGCAGTTTGTAAATAATGGGTGAGATAAAACGGTTTTTTTCCTAAGTTCAAGCAAAAACAGTTTATAAAACAACAATTTGTGGAAATTTCCTTTTGTCTTAGTCACGTATTTCAAGTACAAAATACATCGACTGGAATGTATGTTTTTATTGCTACATTTGGGTTTACAATAACAAAATTCTTTTAATAACTAAAGCCTTGATTTCTCGGTAATTTATTTAGTTCTGTAAACAAAAACATCTGTTGATTCTTTAATTTTTACTATTTTATGAATAATTTTTTATTATTTTTATTAACATAACTATTATACCAAATAGTTTTTTTTTCTTTCAGGAAGAAACTCACGCCACTGCCTCTGTTTTCCGCCGAACCATGCCGCTACGCCATTGCGTCTCTTCTATCTGTGACAACGGTCGATACGGTGGGCCTAGCGCCGCGACGTCCTGCACGCCAGTGTACACGTGACCGCGACGACGTCCGGATGCCGCCCTCGTGCACCGTCATGGCCGTCCGCGTCGCCCATCGTCTCGAAGATGCCTCCCCCCGAGGCGACCCGGGTCACCCTTGAGCCGCCCGCAGGCGGCAGGCCGCGCAGGTCTGGGTAAGTCACCTACATCCTTTAAGTTCAATTAATTGGGGTTTTTGGTGGAAGATTTGTTTATTTGGATATTAATGTTCAATGATTTTTGCGTAGGTGACTTTGGAAGGGTAGAAAGTTTAAACTAAGTTTCTTTAATTACCTTTAATATCTCTTAATTAGATATGTTTTGGAATTAATACGATATGGTATTGAAATTTTCATCCATGGAAAATATTCGTAATTCCTTGGTCTAATTTTAATAAATTACTAACTATCTGTTATAATAAGAATGAATAAAACTGAAAAATGATGTAATACATCCGATACGTCACAGTCTCCATATTTCAGTAATGAATCTCATTACAGAACTCTGGAAAGTAGTCGCTTTAGATTGGCTGTGAATAAATTGTTCCTTTTCACATTCTGTGTGCTCTTATTTTTCTTTTCAATCTTTCTTTTCTTGTTTTTTTTTGGTTTGGTAAAGACCTTACAATAAATACGCTGCTATACAATAGCGAAACAAAGCTCAATGAAATTGTTAGGGACTATTAAATCAAGAACAAAACCAATATGGTGGTCAGATGATTTTCTGTCAATTGTGTTTATTTCAATTGGTTGGTCAAAAATCAGCTGATTGTCGTCAACCCGAGAGCAATCGCGTCAGGTTCCGAAAAGTCCTATTGTCTTTGACGTGTGATATGTCATATGTCTTTAATGTCAAAATTCCAGATTACCGTTTCTATTGACCATTCCAGAATTACGTCATTTGACAATTTCCCCTCAAGGCAATATGGCGGACTAACTTAAAAATTGATTTTGATCATCATGTTTCTTGTTTGATTTAAGAATCTTGAGATATATTTAACTACAAATTATCTCTTAAAGCCTCTAATTGGCCTAACCTTCAGCCAAAGTGTGGCTTGTAACCCTTGCTTGAAACGTCCCAATCTTGAAATGTCATTAATGTTCAACTGCCGCTGCTTGGTGCTTGGTTAGGAAACGTGGAAATGAATATGCTTGAGTTTACATTTGATGCTTTTAAAGGAAACGAAATCCACCTAATATATGAATGTGTTGTCAACACATAATGTCTGGTGAGTACAATTAAACAAAATAAGTTCCTAAAACATCAAATCAACTGGATGGGGTGTTGCCGTTCTTCATATTTTTTATACATTAATTTATTTACATGTGACTGTAAATTCTATAATGGTAAAAGTAATGTTGATAAAATGGGAATAACAACAGAAAAATATTGTTTTAATGAAGATATATCACCCTAAAAGAACAAACAACGTTGAATTGTCTTTGATTCTTAATTCGTAATCACAATTTTCGTACTTGGCTACAACGTTTGATTTTCCCTCAAATCAGTATGGCGGATCTTTAGCAAAATCAGCTGTTCTGGAATGGTCAATTCGCAAGCGACAGGGAAGGCACTGACATCTATGCTTTCATTACAACATTATTCACTCGGGTGATAAAGCCTAGTTCTATCCTTTTTCAATTCAAGCGGAGTATAAGGCTAGTATATACTCTAAAGGCAGTGATAATTTCAGGCATAAATTGGCCATTTCACAGCGAAGTCATTTGACAATATGTGCCTTCCGAAGCAGTGTGGCCGACTACCTATCGAAATTCACCCGATCAATCAAATTATGAACGCAATTGAAATGTGTTTGCAGAGTTGCCATATTCTCACTTTTTTTTTTATTCTTACATCTATTTACCCGTTACCGGCCATAATAGATAAAAAACGTTATTATATAGTTCCAACAGTACCAAAACATATACATTTATTTAAGACATATCTTCCGAAAGGTATAAAGAACATCTGAAATATAAATAAACGTTAATTTCGTATCCGTGCTGTTTATTACCATTTCTGTATAAACACGAAAAATCCTTTATGTTTGGCTTTTGCCCCTCGAAGCAGCATGGTGGACCTTTGTCAGAATCAGCTGCCAAACCCGCTGTTTGATTCTAACAAGAGCCGCTTTCCAGCTGTAATAAAGGATTTAAGCGTGTAGCTCCCGCAGCGTTAAGTCCATACGGATTTTAAAGACTCGAGCTGGAACTGCTTTTCATAGTTGTCAAAAATACTTCAAGCACCAAAATATCGGTAGGTACTCGAAGGGCAACGGGGGCGGAAGATTGGAACGCTTCAAGTGCATGAAGTACCAAGGTGCTGGAGAGCTAGAAAAACGAACTTCACGCTTCGGAATCGCTCCGAGCTACTCCCATGGCAAGATGGAAAGCGGCTCTTATCTATAGATCGTAAAAGATGGCTGAATTCCCTCGATTTGTGGTCCCTTAACATGACGTCACGCTAGTGCTTTAGTAGAGATGTGTCATTTGAGTTTATGGAGAGGCATCGTTTTGTGAATATAAAGTTGTTTTGGGATAAAATAATTAATTTTCTAATTTGAAAAAAGTTTTACCAAGTAGGTATGTAAGGGTTGTAAGAATATAAAGATGGCAATTACTCTTGGTGTTTCTCAAAATTAAGGGGCGGAGCTTGGTGGCCGGCGGATGTGCATCAGTTGGTTTTTGAGCTGCACTTTCTAATGTTTACGTTCATTGTTAATTATATGCATAAATTACAAGATTGTCTACACGTAGACAATATTAGCTGATATAGACATTTCAACTACTATGTAAACACCGTAAACAATTACAAACCTCCTTACTTCTAAACTTAGGACTTGAGTTGTGTTCAAGAAATAGTTCCTTAACTCATTTTTTTTTATGTAGGTCAGTTCGTTTGCGCAGACAACACGGACTGCAGCCGCCTTTACATCCACTCCAGGTCTGTGGTTGGCTCACCCTGGCCGTTCTGGGCGCCGGTGCGTTGCTCTACCTAGTGCCGGGCTTGCCCTTCTACGCTCAACCTGCGGCCGCTGCTGCCACTTCCGTACTTTTATTGGTAAGTAGAGGCATATAGTTATTGCTGCGATACCGATAACCTCACTCACATCGTTTCATGTATTATTAAATTTATTAGAAAAATATCATAATACAAATCGTGATATGAATTCAATTCGATTCATGTTATGATCGACAAATGTCTAAGCCGGCCATGTACTGTAAGAGTTTCCATGTTTTCCCGGGTATTTTATTTAATATCGAAGATAGAAGGATGGAAGTGTTAGTACTTTCTTGTGAAACATTCCAAAGTACAAATCAGTCGTCAGCTTTTTTGAAATTCTGGCGCTAGTGACAAATTTGACATTTCGTTTTTCAGCGGTGAAGCGCCAAGATCATGGCCGGCGCGACATGGCGTCCCTTATGAAATTTCTCTTTAAATTATTAATTATTATAATTGCGTGTTTAAAATGGGAAAGTGTCGATATTTTGTTTAGTAATGAACAATAATAGATTGTAAGTTGATGCAGATTACTGTAAAATACAGAAATCGATTTTTAGCCGTCGGTACTATGAAAACGCTGTTTTCGACATTTTAAAACGACTGATAAACATCATTTCGCAAGCTCTATTTGTGTCCATCTACAGACTAGTTTCGCCGTTTACGGCTCATCAGTGAGGCTTTGACACAACCAGAGCTCCCGAAATCTGTTCTACTCAAGACACGTTTTGAAAACATACGTATAATACACGTAATACACGTAAAATACAGAAATCGATTTTTAGCCGTCGGTACTATGAAAACGCTGTTTTGTTGTACTATGAAAACGCTGTTAGTTCAACAAACGGGCACGGATGGCGCCACTGGGAACCTTTTCTCAGTACTGCCATGAAACGTGTCTTGAGTAGAACAGATTTCGGGAGCTCTGGTTGTGTCAAAGCCTCACTGATGAGCCGTAAACGGCGAAACTAGTCTGTGGATGGACACAATTAGAGCTTGCGAAATGATGTTTATCAGTCGTTTTAAAAGGTCGAAAACAGCGTTTTCAGATTGTAAGTTGACTATTTTTAAATAATGGCTCTATTGACAAATTTGACATTGAAAGTGACGTAGAAAATTTGACATTTTGTTGTCCTATAGTCAAGCGCCAAAGCTAAGTGCGGTGCGATATGGCCTCCCTTAGGATTTTTTTTTATATTATTAATTATTTTTCTTATAATTGCGTGTTTAAAGTGGAAAAGAGTAAACATTTTGTTCAGTAATGCACAGTATAGATTGTAAAAACCCCGAGATGACTAACCAATTCGCCATTTTTTTTTTAAATTATGGCCCTATTGACAAGTTTGACATTGACAGTGACGAAGGAAATTTGACATTTTGTTACTCAGCAATTAAGCGCCAAGGCCATGCGCCACGACGCGACATAGACTAGAATTTTTCTCTAAATTATTATTTTTCTTATAGTTGAGTTTTTAAAGTGGAAAAGTGTGAACGTTTTGTTTTGGGTGCCATTTTTTTTTAGTTCTGGTTCTAATGACAAATTTGACATTGACAGTAAAAGTCACATTTTTTTTTAATTTTGGCCCTAATGACAAATTGACAATGACATAGAAAATTTGACATTTTGCTATTCAGCGATTAAGTGGCAACGCTATACTCGGCGATATGGCGTCATTATAAAATTTCTATTTAATTATTATTGTATTATTATTCTTACAATGACGTGTTTAAAGTGGAAGAGTGAGGACAGTTTATTCAGTAGTGAACAGTAATAGACTGAAAGTCCCCCCCCCCCCCCCCCGTATGACTAATAGCCATTTCCACCAAGCAAATTTTAAGTAAACTTAAAGTTAAGGGCCCTTAAGCCATAGCTGTTAGCATGAGTAACCATGGTAATAATGGAAGCCTTAACTAAGTGTACTTAAAAATTGCTTGATGCTCACGGCCATAACTCATTCGCCGTTTTTTTTTTAAATTTGCCCCCAATGACAAATTTTACATTGACAGTGACGTAGAAAGTTTGACATTTCGTTTTTCAGCTGTCAAGCGGCAAGGCCTTGCGCCGCGACCTGGCGTCCGTTATGACAATTGTCTTTAAATTAATAATTATTTTTCTTATAATTGCATATTTAAAGTGGAAAAGTGAGGTCATTTTATTCAGTAGTGAACAGCAATAGACCGTAAGTACCCCCATATGACTAACTCAATCGTCATATTTTTTGTAAATTTTGCCTCCAAGGACAAATTTTACATTTCGTTTTTCAGTTGTCAAGCGCCAAGGCCTTGCGCCGCGACGTGGCATCCCTTATGAAATTTGTCTTTAAATTAATAATTATTTTTTTTATAATTGCATATTTAAAGTGGAAACGTGAGGATATTTTATTCAGTAGTGAACAGTAATAGAGTGTAAGTACCTCCGTATGACTAACCCAGTCGTCATTTTTTTTTTATTTTGCCCCCAATGACAAATTTGACATTGACAGTGACGTAGGAAATTAGGCATTTCGTTTTTCAGCTGTTAAGCGGCACGGCCCTGCGCCGCGACATGGTGTTCCTTATGAAATGTGTCTTTAAATTAATAATTATTTTTAATTGCGAAGAAAACACGAGCAATTGCACAATCCCTTTTAATGCTGATGTTATTGTAACATTCACCAACATTTCGGCACTCCTTTTTCTGTCATCATCAGGGCTAAAAACAATTTGATATGACCAAATGGATTCAATGTACCATTAGGTAAATAATTGACTCTATAACATTAAAAAGTCTCTTTTTACGATGCATCAGCATTAAAAGAGATTGACCAATTGCTCGTGTTTCAATTAAAACTAACACTGGACGTGACTCTATCAACAATAATTGTTTTTCTTATAATTGCGTGTTTAAAGTGGAAAAGTGAGAACATTTTATTCAATACTGAACAGTAATAGAGTGTAAGTACCTCCAAATGACTAACCTAGTCGCCATTTTTTTAAAATTTTGCCCCTGTGACAAATTTGACATTGACAGTGACGTAGCAAATTTGGTCATTTTGTTTTTCAGCTGTCAAGCGGCAAGACTTTGGCCCGTGACATGGCGTCCCTTGTGGAGTCTTCCTGTAAAATATTAATTATTAGTCATTTTAAAATTTACATTTACTTATACAACTTCTAAAACTTGTCTGGATTTAACAATTTGAATCCAAAATTGCCAAGCATTGCTTATTAGAACCGGAACAATATTTAATGTTATATTAAATGTCTTTATACAGATGTATCTGGGCTATGAATTTTCCAATACATTGTCGTACTATAAACTAATGCGATCGCGTGATGTTTTTTTCTCATTTGAAGTAGGCCAATGTAGCAACAATATAATTGACATAGTACAGTAGAAATAGTAGGAGAGTAGATTATAATTTACATTTATGTACGTTGTTTGTGTCTATAAAAAAAACCCTATCTACATGATATTTAAAAAAGACCAATATATGCCGATATTTACAGGAAACTACCAAAGTGTACTAGCAATGTAAGAGTGAATGCATTTTACGAATCGATATGGATTATTTTTAAGCCTGCTTAGTAATCATCAAAGTATGATATTTTATCGGAATTAATCGAAAAAAATTGAAATCCTGTGTTCATATATATCGAGTACCATAATATAGATTTTGACAACAATAAAATTCTAAATTGTTGCTGCTTTTAGGAAAATTACTGGGCAAATTGCCATTAGTCTAGTATGCTTTGAAGCAGTAAAAATAAAGAAAACATTAATGTATAGTGGAATATTACTGATGAATAGAACGACTGCTAAATTAATAAAACTTCGTCATAACAAGCGAATTTATTATTTCCCGATGAGCGAAGCAGCAGAAGTTAAACACAACATAAAGTTCACGTTTTGAGTAACAGCCAGGACATGTCAAACGAATAGTTATCGTTTGGGGGAGTATTGTAATTCCAATTTCTCATATTGAATGCCCTATACAACTTTCTGTACGTTGCGCAACATCACTCCTAAATGAAATTGACTTATTGGGACTAAAAGTATAAAACAAGGTATATTTCTATTTTCTGTAATTAAGATCCTCCACGTGTATGTTAGTAATAATTTACTAACACCCACCTACCTCTCAAATGTTTATTTCCTAAAGCCTCTGACATGTTTGAATTTAGTCAAAACCTTAATTATTATTTTATCACTAGAACCTCCGCCTGAATAATGGGCCGCGAGGCAAACGACCTACGAAACACATGCGATAATGAAATTAACAATTTTTCTGAAAATAAACTAGGAATGAACCGATAAAAAATCTCCAACAATAACTAGGTGCCCTTACCCCGCCCTTCACGTTTATCTAGTGAGTTTGGCAAGCTTTTAACTTAATTAGAAAATGTAATGCACGATGTCATCATCATTGTCGGGAATTATAGGGTCCCAGGGGAAATATTAAAATCCACTTTAGGGTAAATTTGCTTTTCGTGTCCGGCTGGGGCAGTGGCCCCAATTAGGGCTAAATAGTACACGCTTTTCTGTTTGCTGGGACAAGTGGTCTAAATGAAAAGAATAAATAACGGGGAAAGGAAGGCTCCGACACATGCCATAAAGTTAGTATTTGTACAAACAGATTTTATTTTTAGTTTTTTTTTTTTTAAAATGATATGGTTTGAAATACGTTTATCGACATGGACGTTAAATATTTTTTATTCACTAAAAATTAATGACAAACCTCATGAAGACTGCAGAAGAAGGTAATGTGATGAGTTCCAAAATTAAATATGTTCCAAGTATTTTTAAAGTTCCAAGTAGTAGTCTCTAAATTCCAAGTTTTTCCGTCTGCCAATTTTTTTAAAATGTTTTACTGCTGTGATCCCGAGAAAAAAAAAGCTTGGTAATTTCATAAAATTTTTTGTAATTTTCAGTAATTCCGAGAAATTCACAGCAATTCAGAGAAATTCCCAGTAATGCCATTTGCTTAAACACTAAAATTTCTGAGTGACGTCCCCCTCGATTTTAACTTTCTCTTAGTTTTCTCTATTCTTAATATAATATTCGACTACTAAAACTTCCAGCTGGTGGATTTTCATTGGAATTCTTGTTTTTTTCCAGATCCATCTGGCGACCCATTTGGCCGCCGCCCTAATTGACCCGGCCGAAGAAGCCCTACGGCGACGTGCCCTACTGCCGGTGCCCCAGCTGGACAGGGCGAAGCACTTGCACGTGATCGAGGGCGGCATTTGTCACCTTTGCAACATCGAAGTGTCTAGTGCAAGAACGAAGCATTGCAGGTGGGTAATTACGAAGTAACGAACCACTAAATGGAGTAATGAATCGATAAATTCGATGACACTGGTGAGGTTGCATCAATTTCGGATCGGTGCTCGAACGGTAACAATAGCGGTGGGAGCAATTTTGCCTTGTCACACCGCAAACGACGAGTCGGAATTGTTGCGGGTTGAAGAAATTTGCTGGAAATTGAGTTTCGACGTGAAGACATTTTTCTTTTATTTCTTGTTGAAAAAGTACTCGAACGTTCTCGTCTGTCTAAAAATAAAAATTAAGTAGTTTTGGCAGTAACATTAGAAGATCTGAAGTTGGTTAATTTGAGTGGGAACCGGCATCAGCTTCAGAAAACTCAAATCTTAACAACCGTATTGTTTGCTCAGCAGTTAATGGTTAATTTAAAAAGCACTTGGATCAGAAAATGAGCGGTGATTACATCCAGCAACTGAGAGAAAAAGCTCAGAACACAAAATGTTTTATTACAGGCTAAAATTTTATGGTAAAACTTTCTTTGGCTTAGAAAATTTAGTCATTAACATCCCAATGTTTCACTCAGAAAACAACTGTTGTTCGTTTGATTACATTGAATCGCAATTTTTTTGAAGAAACATTGATAAAAAAATTTGTGACCAAATTCTTTTTGATTAACGAAATGAATGTTGAGCTTAGAGAATTCAGAAATTACCTCCGAAAGACAAATAAATTTGTTTTTGTTTTTTAGTTTCCCTTTTAAGCTTTGGTTGGTCTTCAAACTTATCTTGATTTCTGTATTCATATTTATATAGTTTTTTTGTTAGATTTTCTTTAGATTGGTAGACCTTCACTTAAGTAATAAAATATCTGCGTTTGTTAAGCTTGCCGGCACAAAGTGCATTTCAAACGTTTTACCAGAGAGCACCTCTTTTGTCCTCCCCTGCATTTACCTCAAATTGCCCTGGTTGTTGCAGTGCATTTTAAATGATGTCTATATGTCAATACCCTCGATTTATCGAAACGTTTATCGTCGTATCGGAGCTTTATGGCTTATGTACCGCCATATCATCGATTTTTTGCTTGTCCTATCGTCTAAAATACTCGACCTGAAGCCCTTTTGCGAAAGTTTTCGAATTAAACACTTACCCCTCGTGCATATACGTTTTACGTGTTAGGGAGTAATAAATTATTATGAAAGAGCGTTTAATAATGGCCCCTGAAGTGTGCAGAAATTAAATGCTGAGTTCGCTTGTAATTGTGAAGAGTTTCAGGCGTTTAGTTGCTTTTTACGAATGTTATATGTGTAGACCAGTTTCCTGGCTGTGGGTTTAATTTTTCAAGAGTTTTTTAATTTTTGTTGTTAGATAATAATAATAACTTATTTTTCGTAATAACTAATAACAACTTTGTTTGTTCTGGAATTGAGTATAAAACTTTTCTTTATGGTTCGTCGTTAAAACAACCCGTGGAAAAGATTCGAAGCAGTATGTAGATGCGAGTGACTGTAAACCGAAAGTTTACTCACTGCGGCAGGATTGCAGCTTCTCCATAATTTAGGATCTACGCTGTACCGAATCGTGTCGCAGAGATTGCCCATGAAACGCGACAGTAAATCTAGTATTATTTGAGGTAACAAAACATGAATACTATACATAAAGTATACAGTACTACATATGAATATAGTCGTTTTCAGGAAGATATTCATCTAGCCACCCATGACATTGTAAACGCACCTTTTAAAAACAATTGAAAAGTTACCAGAAAAGTTACTAGATCGGAGAGTGGTGCGAATCGAGCTTAACGAACGCATTTGTCGGGTTTTAACCTCAAATTTTGTAATTTTCAAACATAACTACTTTATTTCTCAAATTTTGCTCAAATCCAATTATTATTCAGCGTTTGTAATGTAGGAAAAGTAAACTGGCTTAATAAACGACTAACTATCACCCAGAACTATTAACACAATTCATCGCATGACCCAGAAAAGTCATCTGCAACCTCCAACTTCTGCAAAATAAGATGCCAGAGTAGAGTACAAATACAAAAATTGAGACATCAAAACCACATTCAAGCAATTGTGAGTATTGATGATTGATTATTGCCAGCTAAAGCGAGCGTTAAATTAGTATGCATATGCAGAGGGAAGAACTGAACTGGCACACTAAGGGTTGTTGTGGTAATATATTATACAAGACACTTAAAATCTATGGTGGTTCAAATATTAGAACCCAGTATGTAAACTTCAAGAGGCTCCTTTTGAGGCCCAGTCCTTAGCAATCACATTAGCAAAAAATGAATATACCTAATATGATATACAGGAGTATGATAATATATAAACACTTAGTGTTATTTTGACAAATGTTATACTTATGCATCCTTCGGAGAGATTAACACTTACATAGTTAGCACTCTGTATAACTGAGAACACAACGATCACCCTCAAATTGAATGCCACACAATCACTTAACAGAGCATTTAAATTTATAAACAGAAACACACACATATTTTGTTTAGGTTAGTCCGTCCGTCCTTCCTTTGGCACATTCATGGATAATTGAGATGGTCAAAAGATCATTCTTCATTTATCTTGGATAATGCAAAATCATTCAGTAGCACCTTGATGATGTGACTTGAATACTGCACACTGCGCAATTCTTTCTTTCTTTGGTTTTATTATTGTCTGCAAGTGAATTTTCCAATTTGCAAGTATCAAGCACTTTGCTTACAGTCTTCATACAAAGTCAAAAACAAACAATGCATGCAGCTGCAGCTCTGCTACTGGAGTTAAGGAAATTGCGAGGAAAATTGTTAAAAAATAGCTTCATTCTCCAAGGGATCAAATCCGTGGTAGGTTCTAGGTTTATTTCACTTTCTGCTTTCACTATATGAGTAGAAAAGTAGTACTATAAACATAAAGGACTGTTTGATGATAATAGGCAGTGTAGTTATTTGATAATTACTCACGAAAATTGGAATAAGAAAAAAAGAAATATGAGAAATACATTCACAATATTTACAAAGATGCTTTCAAGGAATCGTAATACGTAATATTATGCTCTCTTTCTCAAAATACGTGCAGAAAACAAGGATAGAACATAAGCGTCATGCCATTTCTTAAATTTTGACGGAATGTCTTAGATACCAACAGAAAAT
Organism: Taphrorychus bicolor; assembly: GCA_951812265.1. Classification (NCBI taxonomy): domain Eukaryota; kingdom Metazoa; phylum Arthropoda; class Insecta; order Coleoptera; family Curculionidae; genus Taphrorychus; species Taphrorychus bicolor. The sequence goes on from OX638303.1 coordinate 41,492,480, forward strand.
AAGAATTTCCCCAGATATCAGTTGAAAAATTTTTGGAAGAAGGGCTGCCACTACAAAACCGATATTTCCATGGCTGGCTAGATGAATATCTTCCTGAAAACGACTATACAGTACATGAATCTAGTTTATTTGTCGTATTTAAAGGAACTTTACTGGAAACGATTTGTGCTTTTGTTCTATCTAAAGACACGATTAAGGTTCCGGTTCTAAGAACTATTCACAACTTTAAATTTACACACCTAAAACATCCACTTAGATACTGCCTTAACTTAATCAGACTTATTAACTAAGCTCGGTCTTTATATTCATAGTATGTCCATGATTGGTTAGTAAATATCCCCGTTACTAAATGGCGAGCATGCCCATATGTGCTGACCAATCACTGACGATGACGTAAGAGTTCCTGCCTGTTCCCCCGTTTTTTTTTTTAGTGGTGGGATAGCACTGGGTAGGGGAGTACATTGAAAATCAAGATGAGGTAATAATATAATCTCCAGTGAAAAGAGAGATAATCACTGAAACGACGTGTGGTAACAAACAAAGTTATATAAGCGGTTGTTGTGATGTGAATAGACTCCTTATCAGGGAGTTCTTTTATTTTCTTATGATGATGACAAAGACAACAAACCGACAATACCTCTGCCTTATGGTCATATACGCATCCCTTTCTTAACGGTAAATTTGTAAAATATTGCGTTAGGTCACTTTGACATTTTTAGATTTGATAGTCTGCTCCGGCTTACAAACAGTGCAAACTTTAAAGTATTTTGCGCTCCCAGAATATGTTATCGAGAATCAAAATTTGAGTAGCAAACTGGCTCCATTCAGTGTGTTTATCAGTGTCTTCAGTGTGACTTCCAGTGTATGTAAAAGTACCCGCCGTTTTCCCAGTTTCTCCTCTCAAAAAAAAAAGAATATTGTGTAAAATATAACAATTATTGATCTTGAACTGTGCTTTTAGTCACCTCTATCAGGGTCATCTAGCGCTCAACTATTGCGTTGCTTTCTATTGAGGTTTTCAAATTCGGGATATAATTTGTAAACATCCGGCAATCACTGTGTTTTTCTATCTTCTTAGTTCTATCCTCAGACTAAATATAATAAATAGACCCAATTATTTACTATTGAGGCTGGCCAAACATTGTCAAAGCAATTGTACGCTGGCTGATTGTACAAGTAATTAAGTTGGCCGCTTGGTCGGCATAGTTGTCAAACCTTTAACAAGCAGCCTGCTAAATCAATGTAATTTACATATTTATAAGGAAAAAATATTAGAAGACGTTTTCCTAGAAAATATAAGAGTAATTATAACACAGTTTCCAATTAATAATAGAAATAAATGTTAATGTGGTTATTTAGAGATTAAATTTGCTCGATCTGAAAACTCCGAATTCCAATTTTTTACGAAAATCATAAATACGTCACAAACGAGTAATAGAATGAAATTGTGAGTGATTAAACATTACAAGCTAATCCGTGAAGATCGGCTTCGCTATCTGTGTTGCTTCAGCTACCGCTGATACTCTTGTGTGACAGAGAGAGACATAGTTCCAGTGCCAGTTCAATACGATAAATCAGACTGCGGCAGTTCGTTACAGCGTTGCCGCGGCGTTATCAGAATATTTACCTGCCTTTTATTAAATTTAGAGCGTTTATCAAACTTTATTCATAGTGTAGTGGTTTTTGTGGTTGTTCCAAGGCATTATAATGGTTCGACAATGCCAAGTGTGTAAAAAACTTGATTATATGAACCCCAAATTATCATCCCACAAGTAAGTAAACATGCAAACCTGCGAATGATGCGGTGTTGCCTTATAGCTATCACGCTAGTCTATCTTTCTTTATCACACTCGTTGATGTTGGTATAATCGTTTGTTGTATAATAACTGACTGTGTTTACACAGGCATTTTATGATTGAAATGTTGAGTCTATTATATTTAGTCTGAGGATCTATCTATTCATCTGATAGTTCAGTCTGATAGTGTTCTGGGATGATCGCTCTAGAGCGCTCTGAGTATTCCTATCCTTCAAATAAAGATTGAGAAAACAAAGGATAGGAATACGCTCAGAGCGTCCCAGAGCCGTCGCCCGGAAACGCTATGAGGCAAATTCTAAATTATGCAACAAGCAATATGGGAGCAAAAAGCAGCCCGCAAAGTGGAAGTATTCCTGACTCCCTCTAGCCCGCTGTTTGTAATGGGCAAAATAGGCCCATATTCAATGTATAGGATTAAATAAAATTGTTCTGTGTTTATTTGTGTATATAGCGTTGATTGGCATTGAAATTTTGAACGTTCTTTTCTCTCAATAGTCTTATAAGACATTTTTTTTGTCTCATTAATATTATAATATAATAAGGTCCTTAATATTGTAGTTAATTGACATGCAAATAAACAGAACATTTTTTTTAATGATAATCAATTATTAAAGTCGTATTTTGCCCATTGCGAACCTTCAACTTAAACAGTCGGCCATAACGTTATCATTATTTACAGTTTATGTTCAATTGTTTTATAAACAAGCCGAGAATACCTATATCACAGTCGTTCAACAAACTTAATAATTGCAGCAACCTCTTAACCTCAGAGATTTTAAATATTGTAAAAATCCAGCCCTTAATAATTTTAGTTAATGTTACGTGTTAGCTGCTCGTAGCTATTTTTGCTGACCAAGTTTCACTTTCTTGCAACAAACACGATAAAAGAAACTTGTATTGAGTTTTTTACCCAAAATTTGCCTGATAAAACATGAATTGCAGCAACCAAGGACACAGAGATTTCTAATGGTGTATATTAAAGCTAGTAGTGGAAGAAATAAATTATTTGATCTAGAAGAAGGTAAGTAGAAACGCAGCACTCAAAAGATTTATTTTTACCGGTGCACTACCATGACGTCACGCCGAGGGCACGCAAGTCGAGAGAATCGAACCATCTTTTATCGTTTACGGTCAGTGGTTTTAAATGACGTTTTCGTGACTTTGACAGTGACAGTTCGATTGAGGATTTCCCGGACTTTGACGAGTTTTCCACATAAATAATTATTCATTACAGTAAAAAATGAGTCGTTTCTTGATTTAACGACAGGAATTTTTATGAATGGGACTCAACTTCAGTGTAGTTGCTCGTTTAGTGTGATTTCGGCAATTTATTCCTTAAAATGGCCACAAAATAGTCAAAAGCACAGGTAGGATTTTTGTATCCGATTTTATTTTTTATTTATTTAGTTAAACGGTGCCACCAGTTATTTGTTTGATTGAGATTTGAGTATAAATGCACTGACCGACTGAATATGTGCTGAAACGATATTCGATTGGATTGAAAATTAAAAGTAATAAAAATAATGACAGTGATAACTGTAGTTGAGTTCGGTAATTACACCCCGAGTGCTCGGGCATCATTCTATCTCACTCTAGCTTGTTAAGATTTTGGGAGATGGTCTGTGTCCGGAGCGCTCGGATGGAATTACCGAACCCGGCTTGTTTTGCAATAATTTGACGTAAGGCCTTATGACATCCCGTAAACGTCACTTCCGGCAGATATCGCCACCAGTTTAAAGGCTTATTTTTGTCATCTAGTTACCTTTGAAATCTTCTTTTTTTATCCCCATCTCCTTTCTACATGTTGAGAAGATACGATGAAAATGTCAAAGTTAATTTTCCAACGCCTACTTGACGACAATAATAAGTGAATGGTTTATATTTGCTTTTTTTTCATAATTTTTTGAACGTCAAGTGAAAACTGTAATTGGATCTTTTTGATTAATAATGGTAAAGTAGTTTTTCTACGACCGTATAAAAATAAACAACTTTCGTCATACCTTGCCCTAGCCGAAAACGTAACTTTCGTCTCTAGGGAGAGAAAATCCCATAACGTTAACTTTCGTCTCTAGTGACGAAAGTAAGTTGTACTAATTTCGCCTGTATATCGCCAATTAAATGCGATTTAACTGGTCTAATCTTATAAAACACCAAGGAAAATGGTGATATCATACAAAAACGTGTATATTTTGCCTACCCGAGCCTCAGAAAAGTGAATCAAAGTGCTGAAATTTGACCGAACTGAACTCATTGACAGTCGAGGTGTCATGTTGACAATGACGCGCCTTAATTTTTGAAAGAAATACTCTATAGAGATTGTTTTTAAAGTTGGTCGGTTACCATGATCGAAGAAAAAGTATAGTGTTTTACTTTTGTCAAAAAAGCATTTTCTATCGCTCGAGAACATTACCAAACTCGGCTTCGCCTCGGTTGGTAAGCTGTTCTCTTGCGAGAGAAAATGCTATTTTCGTCACTCGTTAAACAATATACTATTTTGCACAAATGCACAATGTCGTAGTACCAATCTCTCCAAGAAAATTTTGTTTCATAACTGTGCAGGTTACGACAGGTTATTTCTCTTTTTATTTTTAGTGCGTGTAACAAGTGCGTGTCCCACTTCGACCACCACTGCAAGTGGCTGAACCACTGCGTAGGCGGCCGGAACTACGGCCCGTTTTTGATGTGCGTGAGCAGTGCGGTCGCCGCAGCCGCCCTCGTGGCCGCCCTCGCCATGGCCAACCTCATCTATCATCATTTGGGCAGGCGAGACTCCACCGATGACGTCGCCAGTTCCGAGGTCAGTTCTGTTATTTCGCCCTATATTTTATTTTAAATGTTTTTTGATGAGTCGCATACGTAATTCGCATTGATTGTTCTAAAAATGGAAGAGAGATTCGAAACGGGACTATTGGAATAAGGGTTTAGTTTTTGCCCAAGTTGTTGATGTTAAAACAGTTAATTTTTTTTGTAATTTTTTAGATTTGCAACCCCCCCAATACTTCTAGGTTTTAATGTTTCTGAGTCCAAGAGGTAATCATCCTCTTTAAACCTGCTTAAACTCAAAATTTTAAATTCCTAAGACTAGATATGTTTTTGAGACCCTCTGAGTTAATTTTCCAGTACTTTCCTGTAATTTTTCTGGTTTCCTACTCAACATACACACAACTTTCTTATACACTTCACGTAATATATGTTTTGATATTTCTATACCCATAATTTCCTCTTTTCACATCAAATTGCAACATGCATCCTCACTTTTTTTTAATTTGAATGTTTTTAAGCTAAATTAGAAAAATTTTGAAGTTTTAAAGAAGATTTTGAGATACAGCAATTTGTTTACAAAAATGTGTCAGTTTGACAATTTAAAACACTTGAGATTGTTCTTCTGAGAGCCAAGTTATTTAAAAAAATATCACTTTACTGTTAATTTTGAGAAATTCTGAGACAAGTACTCAGGTCTGAAGAGGCCTAAATGTTGCTAAGCTCAATATAGGAAAACTCTACATAGATTCAGATTCTAACTTTTTAAGATTATGAGGGGATTATTAAAGCCTAAAAAGACTTTTTTAGCAAATCATAATTTTTTTTTTTCAGAATAAATTCCAACGTTTTGGATTCTGAGATACAAGAATTTGAATAGAAGTAATTCTGAAAGATTCTGAGAACAGTACTCAGACCTAAAGACATTTTCTGAGCGCATCACAATTTTCTCTTTATTAGGCCAATTGAATCAAATAATATTTTTTGTATTTTTCCAAATTTAAATGTTTCTGAGCCTATTAGAAAAATTCTATAAAGTTTCGGACTTTAACACTTGTGACAGAATTTCTGAGACATTCTGAGACATTTATTAAAGCCTAAAGACCATTTTTGAGCAATTACTAATTTTCTTTTTTTAGATCAAACTTTGAACAAAGAATGTCATTAAGTTTAAATGTTTGAGTGACGGAAAAAAAATTGAAAATTTTGGATTCTCAGATACTGAAATTTATTTACAGAAAGTGTCAGTTTGACAATTTAAAATTATTTTAACAAAATATCACTTTGCTGTTACTTCTGAAAGATTCTGACACAAGTACTCAGGGCTAAAGTGGCCTGAGCCTAACTAGAGTCTGAGAACGTTTCAATTTTTTTTGTTTAGTAGATTAAATGTCTCTAATAATTTTATTTATATTTTTCCAATTTTAAATGTTTGTGACCTCAATAGTCCCGAACCTGAACTAGCCTAAAATAGAAAGTATCAGATTGTAATTTTGAAAGATACTGAGACATTTATTAAAACCCAAGAAGACTTTCTCAGTGCAACAAACATTTTTTGCAGATTAAATTGCATGTTATTTGAATTTTTAGAGTTAAGTGTTTCTCAGCCAAAGAAGAAAAGGAAACTTGGAATTTTGCTATACAAAAAGTGATACTTTTCTGTTAATTTTGGGAGATTATGAGACTTTTAATCCGGCCTAAGGAACCTCTGAGCGCATTTTATTTTATTTTTTTAGACGAAGTTCCTAAATGCTATTTATTTGAATTTTTTTAGGGTTAAATATTTTTGATCACAAATTGAAAAGTTTTAACGTTTTATATTGTGAGATGCAGAAATTATTATAATTTCTAAATATTGCACAGAAAAACAACCTGCCGCTTTTTTTTTGCTTTATCAGAAAAAGGCCAATAAAATGCTAAAAATTGAAAATATTCAAACTAAACAACGCCATTATTTATAACATTCTCTAGTGGCGGCTCTAGGACGGTCTGATAATATTTCCATCCTCTTATTTTGCGTGAGAAAACGAAGGATGAAAACGCTCTGATAAAGTACTAAAGTTGACAATGACAGTAGTTCATTTGACAGTTGTCGACAAGAATGACATATGCACCAGGGATAGTGAATAGTTTCTGGATTTACACGGGAAGATTGTTACAACTGTCTTTATAACTAATGTTTGCTGCGTTTTACCTTTTCTTTAATTTGGTATTATTGGTATTCCATTGGAGATGGAAGCTGTAATGTAGAAACTATCCAAGAGCGGTTCCAGAGTCCTTGTGAACAAGCGCATTGCTCATTTCGAGCTCTCAATCTTTTATTAAAGGCTGCTTAAGTCCAGATTATTTTTGAACTCGACGGTTTACTCTTAGAGGGTTTGAACTAAAATCAAGTTTGAAAAATACGAAATTACTTTCACTGTGAGATGTTTGTACAGAGCACAAGCAGGCGACATCCACCAGCGTGTTTTAGATCCAACACTGCATGGCAGATGGCTCTCGGTTCGAGAAGCAGCCCATATTGCTCTGTGCCTCGTTGGTTATCGGAACCCCCAACGATTGATCGTGCCGAAAATCAAGGGCCTAGCTTTGAATTTGAAATTTTGACGAATTTTTAAACTTTACATTTCAAATTGCCACTTTGAGGTATATTTCTGCCCAGACCGTGCACCTAATGCGATGGTTTTCTATCCCAGGGGATACCTTGGAATGTTTTCTTTTTGGGACTTAGGAACCACTTTTAGCTGGGACGTCGCGAAATGGGCTTAATTGAATTTCGAAGCGAAAGATGCAGATTTTTTGAAATTTTGGCCGAAAATCCCGAATGGTTCCGATTCGCCAGCCACTAACTAGTAATCGGAAGCATTCGGCGGCCGCGCCCATCTACAACTGACAGCTGAGATTTCCGAAATGTAAACATTAACTTTAGAGCCCCAGACTAAGGAAAATCGGCCGAAAAGCGGGGAAAACTGTCTGGCCGGGGAAAATTTGAACATTTCTAGGAAGATTATTGGCAAAATGCCCGGTCCTCGAGGTCGTTTTCACAAAGACTGGTCGATTTGAAAATTTCATGTCGGGATTCATTTTTCGCTGATGACGTCACGGGGTTCTCGCCCAGACAGTGGCGGTTACAAATTCGGGCAAAAATGTATTTTTTCGATTTTTCGGCAGACATGGACGTAGTTATATTTGTTTTTTGCCATTTCTTCCGTTTTCCCATAAGAAATACATTGTGCAATGCTTTTTAAATGGGACAATATTGATTTCGTCGTAAAAAAAGATGGAGGCGAAAAAAAAATGGCCGCCGTAGACAGGGTAATTTAAAAATGGGGATATCTCGGAAACGAATAAAGTTAGGGAGCTGAAATTTGGTACCATGGTTCATTAGGGAATGGACTGCAAGCTGCCATGGGTGGAAACCTTCGTCATGGTACCAAACCCATGGGTACTGTTAACGAAATTTTGCATACAAGTTTTCAGGCTTTTGCACGTGTATTTCCCATAAGAAATACATTGTGCAACGCTTTTTAAATGGGACAATATCGATTTCGTCATAAAAAAAAGATGGAGGCGAAAAAAAAATGGCCGCCGTAGACAGGGTAATTAAAAAATGGGGATATCTCTGAGACGAATAAAGTTAGAGAGCTGAAATTTGGTACCATGGTTCATTAGGGAATGGACTGCAAGTTGCCATGGGTGGAAACCTTCGTTAACGGTACCAAACCCATGGGTACCGTTAACGAAATTTTGCATACAAGTTTTCAGGCTTTTGCACGTGTATTTCCCATAAGAAAAACGTTGGGCAATGCGTATTATATGGGTGGAATGTAGATTACGTCATATTTGGGGTACCACTAATGGTACATGGTTCAAATTTGGATGGTAGGTACCTATGGGGGTATCATAAATTGTGATATAGCTGACTCAGCTATCATAGCTACAGTAGCTGAGTAACGTTGATAATTAGAGAACTGCTAATGATACATGGTTCAAACTTGGATGCTGGGTGCCCATGAAGGTACCATGAATGGTAATATAGCTCACATAGCTATATGTAGCTGACTGTAGCTAGGTTATAGCTGTTTTATGAACCGATGGTGATATCGACTTGAAAATCGAATGGTAGGTTACCCTTATGTAAAATTCGCTAAAAATGACATTTCCAAAAATCCAAGATGGCCGCCTGAAAAGTTTTGGTTTTAAAGCGATATCTCTGGAACGGTTTGAGCTAGAAAGCTGAAATTTGGTATGTGGCCATTTTATGGGACGGGCTAGAGGTCTCTGAAGTCCAGAACCTTGCCGCGGGTACCAAAGGTTCCATTTTGGAAACGTTTTTATTAAAATGACAGTTTTTTGCTACAACTTACTGACTGTTGCTAAAGGGCGCCGAAACCAAATATATCCGACGTTTCGACTTTACGCTTACTATACGCCATCATCAGGGTATTCTCTTTTATTACGAATATTGCTTTGTAAATGTGCCACGCCCAATCAATCAGTTTTTCGTATATGACTGACAAAATAGCTTTAACGAAGCCCATTCGACTGGCACTAACTGTTGGATTTTATCGTTTCTGGGTTCCCAGATTTAACTGATTAAATTTTTCATTGATAGGGGTAGAGTGACTTTTGCCATTTTATAGCAAAGCCATTTACGGCAATAGAACAACGGTGACTCATTTAAGTGTGAGTCGGCTCAAATACTGCTCAAAACGTTAATTACTATTTTGCTAAGTTTAATAACAGTCTCATGGGAAATGAAAAACTATTAAAATTTTGTAAAAATTACCTAATATTTTTATTTGATCGAACATTACGTCAACTCAATTAAAAACCTTGAACGACAAATTAAGCAGGTATTTTGTGGTCGAGAATGCTCTATTCATGGGTGTCAATAGCATCGTTACACCATGTTTAGTTTTCGAATTATTTAGATATAAGTATTAAAATGTCGATAAAAAGTGGAAAAAATACGTTTTTGGCGCCATTTTGAAGGGGAAGGAAATTACTGAAAATTCCTGAATTGCTTTTTTTTTACATATTTTTGTCCCCTCTTTCATTTGAGACTATTTTTGACAAAATCTATGACAATCGATTTCGGTCGAAAATTTTCACGACCTACTACTTACCCTTTGAAAATTTTGAAATTTTTACATTTTTCTGTTTATCTTGGAAACGGTACGGATTTTCGATATGCCGGTTAATATGACGTATGAAGAGGTCATCAAGGGCTATCAGATGCATGTATCAGAAAGAAGCTAGCTTTCACGGTTTTTGAGAAAATTTAAAAAAAGTGCAAAATTTGTACCTTATTTTTGGGCCACCCGTGCTCGGTTACTGTTCTAGTCAGAGCTTCGAAAATGGGCTCTACGTGTAGCTCTATTCTTCTACTTCCTTAGCTGTTCTTATACATTTTTTGATAAATCTTCATCGAAACGAGATATTAGCTGTTAAAGGCAGCAATGCACGATTTTTATCTCAAAATTTAGTTTTTTAGGCCGGTTTGAGAGCCCCATATGTTTAACATAGAATTTTCTATATGTGTCATTTAAATCTATAGTAATCGATTTTATTTGTTACTTCGAGTCGGTTTTTAATGAATAGGACGTTGATTTCTGTTTTAGATAGTATAGGGTGTCTCAAAAAATGATGCATGAAGCTAATATATGCTAATAATGCAGAAAAGGTCCATAAGCAGTGTGTATTTTACATAGAAAGGATGGATTATTAAGTACGTAGACCAGCCAGAATAAAATGTTAGATATAGGCGATGAAAGCGTTATTAAAACTTAGTAATGAAAGCAATTTTAATTAATCAAAAAGTCTGGTGTTATCAGATATTAGTAATATTTACTGCAGAACATTTCCTTCGCCATTTTATCCACAAATTGTTAAAAAACACTAAAATTATTCTACTTTTTGGGGTCCTCTTATAGCTTTTGGGATAAATCCTCGTTAAAACGCGATATAAGCTATTGAAGGCTGAAATTCACGATTTTTATCTAAAACTTTAGGGTTTTGAGCCAGTTGGGGAGAGTCTCATATACTTAATATAGAAATATCGACTTTACCCATATAAATCAATAGTAATCGATTTTATTCGTAGGTTCTAGTAGTCGTATGATAAATAGGGCATTAATTTACGTTTTGGATAGTATAGAGTGTCCCAAAAAAGTGTTGTAACCTAGAATTTTAGGATTTTGTCATGTAAATTGATATCTGTTAATTTATTGCGTAAGCTCCAGTAGTTTTATGATAAATAGAGCATTGATTTCTGTTTTAAATAGTATACGGTGTCCCAAATAATGCTGCAACTTTTAACTTTAGTTTTTTTTTGTTTAACAATACTTTTTTGTAGGTTTTATTCCTTTATTATAAATAGTGCCTTTGGTTTCTGATTTAGATACTATAGGGTGACCCAAAAATTGACAAATATTACATTTTTAGGAACATCTAAAGCTAGAAAACTGAAATTTAAATTGTAGATTCTGTTCACAATCACAAACAATATGTCATAAATGGCAACTTTGATATGGGTACTCGTGGTGCCATTTTATATCTTTTTATGAATTTTAGCACGTTTTTTACCTGTTTACCTATTACTTAATATGAAATAAGGTATTTGAGACGTTTCGACATTTCAGTTACCTTTAGGTATCTTCAGGTTCTTTGTTAATAATTTTACGGCAATTTGGGCTACAGCCCACAGCGTTCGGATTTCCTAAACTATGGGCGCCCCGCGCGCATGGTCTTACCCTACAAAACTTCAAAAGTACTTTACCCACAGCGTTCGGATTTCCTAAACTATGGGCGCCCCGCGCGCATGGTCAAAAAAAAAAAAAAAAAAAAAAAAAAAAATGACCCGCGTGTGTGACAAAAGCACACCATAAACAAACCGACTCAAGAGTTTTGCTGACCAACTTGTTATTGTCATGAAGTAGGCGATGGAAATTTCATTTTGACATTTTTATTGTATCTTCTCAACATATGGTGGAAGTATTTATAAGGAGATAGATATAGTAAAAATAAAGATATCAAAGGTAACAAGATGTCAAAAATAAGTGAATGAGTTATAAATAGTGTATCAAATAAGGTCCTAGCTAATAGGCTTCTGGATTTCTTGATAATTACCTTCTTGACAAATTGATTATAATGTATTGCGTCCCCTCAATTAACAGATGTAATGGTTTTGCAGATTTAGGACAAATAAAACTCCCTTGTCGTTTGATTAAAGGCCAACGTTTCGACGTTTAATTTACGTCTTTTTCAGCGTTCGTTAACAGACTGTTAAATACTTATAAACTTCCTATAAAAAGAGAAAGACCTGAAAGACCCAATAAATATTTCGCATTTCCTTATATCAAAGGATTATCCGAAAGCTTGCAACAACAACTCAAGCATAAATTTCCAGAATGTCATTTGGGTTTTTATAACGTAAAAACTGTTAGATTGCTCTTCAGCAATTTGAAAGATCCGACGCCCTTGGACTTGTGTTCTTGCTTGATATACAAAATACCTTGCTCTGATTGCAGCAAGTGTTACGTGGCCACCACTAAAGGCCGTTTTACAGTTTGCAATTCTTCTTGCAATTGGCAATTCTCTTGCCATGCGCATGCGCAGTAACGGCCGAGCTGATCGATTTCTTCAATTCTTTTGCAACTGCAAGGACTTGCCAATTATCGGTCTTGACCGATTTTTATTGCAGTTTACTTGCAACTCTGGTGGAAAATTTGGTAACTTTTGAATTGCCACCATTGCAAACAAAAGTTACTGTCAGAAATTATTTGACGTTGTCTGCGTCACATGCATTTTGTTTTGTTTATGTATGGTTTTTATTACTTTTATATGTTTTTGTGGTCTTGTTTAATTGAAAAGCCAGAACACAAAGTTTTAGTCAGTCTGGGAAGTTAAAAAAATGTCAATATTGGCAGCACTGTTGAATATTTTCAGAAATGGCAAGAAATTGCAAACTGTAAAACCAACTTGTCAAATATCTGGTTGCAATATATTGCAGTTGCAATGCATTGATGCAATTAATTGCATGAAGAATTGCAAACTGTAGAACGGGCTTAAGCAATATCTCAAGAAGAGAGTATATCAGCATCGTTATGACTGTAGGGAGTCGAACCGAAATAAAAATTAAAAAACGGCTTTGGCGCTGCATCACTTCACAGAGGGTCATATTTTTGACTTTAGTGCCGTAAGAATATTAAATCGCGAAAGCCATTATTTCAAGAGGTGTGTTAGTGAGATGGTACATATCGCGCTGAATGAGACTGTCAACAGCAGAACAGATACCCAGGGCCCAAGCATTCAATACAAAAACCTAATTTATATGTACAAAACTTTAAAATCTTAGTACACAGTATGCACCATTTACACGATACACTGTATGTAAAAAAAAAACAATGGCGATATTAATCGTTGCTTGGTAGGGCCATAGACCACTCCTTGTTCCGAACGATATTAGTGTTCTGATGGTGCTGGCGTGAGTAATAATGTGTGACGTGCCTCATGGATGTAATTTTGTTTAGTGACGTCATCCTTTGTCACCGAGTATAGGTGAGTCTGGCATCAGTCTTGTGGGTTTATATTTGCCCCGCGTCCATATTGTTTTATAAGTTTTTTTTTTAAAGTTATTCTAAATTATTGAATGGTGTTTTTTTTTCTTTTAAAGGTTTATTTTTTTTGAGTTTTTTACTTACAAAGTTGTTAGCTTTTGTATAAATATTTTTAACTTGTTTAAAAGGAAAAAAATAATAAATTGGAATATAGAGCAGAAGTTCTATATACTTACATTAGGGTAGACCACATGTTTTTCAAAGCAAAACATTTTAAATATTTTTTAAACGTTTTTTGATTTTATATATTTTTTTGGGCCACTCTTCAATTGTTTATTGTGTTTTTTGTATTTGCTTCTAGCCTTGAAGAAGACGTAAATTAAACGTCGAAACGTTGGCCTTTATTCAAAGGACAAGGGAGTTTTATTTTTCCTAAACCTGCAAAACCATGTTATATATACCAACCATCTTCTTGACAAATTTGGCGCTGACGATGGTTGTCGAAGCTTGTTGCTTACCAACCATTTGTTGGCACCGTTCACACGGCAATAACCTGTTTATTACCACATAATACAAAACCTTGGTTTTTGGGAATGAATATTGATTTCTAGTTGCTTTAATTTTTTTTTGCATCAAAGTATTGGAAATTATTTTCCGGTCAACGGCCAAAGCATTAAAGTAACAGTAATGTTGTACATGGAAGGCAATTCCTGCCTTTGTCCTGCGGTCGCCCTTTTGTGTAATATGTTTACGGTGCTAAGGTATCACTTCACCCATCACTGCTTCGAGTCCCACATTTGATATAATCCGGATAGAGCTAGAATTATTTCGCCACTCAAGATCGTCGCCCTTAAGCCTTTCCAGTTTGGGTTAAGTCACGAAATCGCCCATTGGCAATGCTTAATAGGTTGAAAATTTGCCGAATAATATTATTTTAATCTAAAAAAAATATCTGCCCAACTTAACCTTTATGTGCCTTGCACGCGATTGTGTGTTGCTGAGGTTCGGAATTATAAAGGTTGCTCCTGATGCTGACCTTTCTCGGAAGTCAATTTCCACGAATGTTGCATAACCCGACAAAAAGTTTCCATTGCCGATCAGTAAGCTAAACACGACCGATTCCTTTTTCCCGATAAATGGGCCCTTGTAAAATTAAGCTATACTCGGCGGAAACTCCCCTCGAAGACAAATAGTGTCGCTTCATCTCCGGGGCTCCGGCAAAACAACTTTGACACTAAGTGGACTAAAAGCTGTTTCGTGAAGTCGCGAACTGAAATAATCCGGGGGGCCCGTCTACAAAAGGAAGGAAATAAAGTTTCATGACGTGTTTACGGCAGTTCACCGACGACTCCCTCTTTTCTTTGCTTTTACTAAACCGTTTGTTAACCGAGATAAGGCTCGTTTCAGTTTCCTGGATTCTTGAAAGTGCAGCATTAGCCTTTGACCTTTGCAAACCTATCTTTTGTGTTAAGGAGGTTTAAAAATTTCCCCGTGGAGAACATAATTTTTAAACGCTGGAAAATGTGGCGAGTTTGTAGATTTATGTGGACGTTTTTATAACTCGAAATTAACACTGAATTTCGTCCCTAAAGCGGTTATAAAGTAATTGAAATGGAAATTTATAAGCCGCAGTTTTCAAAGACCTCCTTCGGAAGCTTATACATAATAAACAACTTTATCACATGGGTCCTCCATGTCGTCGAGCAAAAAAAAATCGTCGCCGGAGAGGTGATAAAGCCATCGAAACGTCAATAGTTGGTTTTGACGAGGGTAAATGACTATGGACGATCACTCGACGGATGGATGGAGAGATTAATCGAAGGGCCCCTAACACTCCCCAAGAAATCCATTAATGTCGCCACGTTTCGACCAAAATTTGTCGTTTTATGACTTCGATATGTCCGTTCGATGGGTCACTTAATAGTTTTTCACTACACTGCACATTGATGACAAATTGGCAAAATTTGATGTTATATAGGTATTCTTGGTTCTATATAGAAGGTTATTGATACCATAATGAGGCTGTCTTTGTGCCCTTTTAAAGATGTTAGATAAAAACAGTTTTTCAACAATTTTTTTTATAGTAACAGACTCCAATGTGAACTCGAAATCCTCCATCCCTCACCGCCCACATAGTTTCTCCCTGTTATATATTACCCAAAGGTTTCTTTTATTGGAAATCACCAATAATGGCAATAATAAAGGATTGACTTTATTTTAGTAAGCGATATTTAGTTAGACCAAAACTTGATATAAATAAAGTAGTTGCCCATAAAGCTTATACGACATAGAAAACAAAAGATTCACTTGACACTCTTATAATATTTTATATATTTGATCCTTTTATACCAAACCACTTTGTTTTTTCTTTTGTTGGAATATTTTCAAGAAAAATCGAATATCATCGATTTCATATCTTCGAAACTTTTGGTACCCTTTAGAAAGTTCCATCCCATTGTGTCTTTTGGCTAACCCCCGTAAGAATGCTACATACCTAATTTCAGCAAACCAGTTAAAACCGTTCACGAGATATCATCATGTAATCACTTTTTTCACGGCGGGCATCTTCAATTTTTAAAAATGCTATTTTCAGCTAATGTGACATTCGATTTTCAACTCGATATGACCATTGGTGCAAAAAAACAGGTATAACCTAGCTACCGTAACTATGATAGCCATGCCAGCTATTTTCCAATTCATGATGCTTCCGTAGGTACCTATACCATCCAAATTTGAACCATCAACCATAAAGGATTATCCAAAGGACAACGTAACTCAGCTACCGTAATTAATGTACTAGCTACCCACTATTCTAATATGAATCATGTATCATAAATAGTAGTTAGACGGGTAAACGAATATACATGTAAAAGCCTGATGATGGCGACACAGGATGAACTGTCGAAACGTCTTATCCCGGCTTGTAGGCAACTCTGCAACTAAACTACATACAAAATTCCAGCTTTCTAACTTTAATCGTTTCAAAGATATAACTGTTCAATCACTTTGGTTATGGCGGCCATGTTGATAGTGGGTATATTTCGTCAACATTCTTATATTCGAGTTGCAACTCTATCATCGGTCAGGAAAATAGGAATGATGTTTGATCTTGTGGCGGATTCAAGACGCGTCCGCCCCAGAAGAGTCATTTTTGTTTTGCACTGGTTCTTGTTCTGATGGTTGACATAAAAATGATAGACCAGCTGATTTTCAACCAATCAGCTTTCTTGAATATCAGCTGCTCGATCATTTTTATGTCAAACAGAACCAATGCGAAACGACAATGACTCTGGTTTCCAGTTCCAGTGCTGCCACGGAAGGGAAAGAAGTGACAACACCGACGAGCCGTACCGGCGTGAAGTCGGTCGATAATCACGAGAGGAAAAAAGGTGGCAACACCGATGAGCGGCAGTGGAGTGAAGGCTAGAAAATGACAGAAGAATCGAGGATCAACGGTTCTTTATGAACCAACGTAGTTTTCCTTTGTTGTTAAAAAACAATTAATTATTAAGTTTAGTATGAAGTTTCTGATAAAATAAATTTTACAACTAAACTGTGTGCCTTTATTTGCTCGCTGCAACTGGCCACAATCGAACAGCGTTTTCGGGTGGCCGCTCTAGACAGCTCTGCGAGTATTCTCGTTCTTACATTCTTGTTAAGGAAAAAAGATGGGAATACTCCCAGAGCGCTTTAGAGCTGTCACTCGAAAACGCATAGCATTTAGCTAATGTTAAATCTTCCTAGAAATGTTCAAATTTTTACGTACCATCCTGGGTTTTCACCCTATTTTCCCTAGTCTAAACCCTTAAAGTTGATGTTTACGTTTCGGAAAATTTCAGCTGTCAAATGAAATTCAGTGGGAGATGCAATGACCTAGGAGATATGCACAAAGCCATAAATGCCGGTATTTTCCTAAAAATGGCCTCGTTTTTTAAGCCGACCAATCGCGATTCCAAATTATGTGACGTAAGATGTCAGGTGACGTCACAAATTGCGGACATCGCCGCCATTTTTATGGTACCCACTGCGAAAAAAGGGGGCCAAGACTGTAAAACAGGAGGATCTCTTCAGATACTACTGGATCGTTGATTTCTGAGCGTCAAAATTCTGAGCCCTTGCGAATACCCTGTGTTAAGAGCGTTTTTCGACACCATTCGGCTGTTTGAGTAAAATTTGCGAAAATCTGCATTTTGCGCTGCGGAATTCAATTTGGACCTTTTCGAGAGGTCTTAGCAAAAAAGTGGTACCCTAGCGGCAAATGGAAAACATTTTAAGGCATCGGCTGGGATAGAAATCCTTTTGATTGGATGTACGGTCTCCACACAAATCACCCTCAAAGTGTAAAGTGTAAAGAAAAAAAAATAGAGTAAGTAGACTATATAGAGTGGAATGCAAAAAAAATTAAAAATTATACACACAAAAAAACGTGAAACATTTAAACTTTTGATGACAAGACATATAACAGCGGCACAAATGCGCAGGGTGGCCGGTGTTACCACTCGATGAAATAAATAGCTTTAAGATAATAAGTAATACAACTTTTTTTTTCTCTCTTTCAGGAAGAACCTAACGTGAAGCTCAATACCACCGTCCCCCCTCTACCGTTGCCATCCTCGTTGCCGTCGACCGACGCCGCTTTCTTGGCTGTGGTCGCAGCCTTAGGTCTCCTGGCCGCCATAACGGCCGGCTTACTCCTGCACCTCTGCTTTTTCCACATCTACATATCATTCCTCGGCCTCACTACCTACGAGTACATCAGGCAACAGCGCCAGACGGCCGCGCCACCTGCCGTACCGAGCCAGAGCGCGACGCAGAGCTTTCAATTGGAAAGTGATAGTGAGAGGAACAGTGCGACTCTGAGGCATAGGTACGAGATGTGACAAACGGTGGTTGACAGCACATACTTCTATAATATACTGCTTAGTTTTTGT
This sequence comes from Taphrorychus bicolor, assembly GCA_951812265.1. Lineage (NCBI taxonomy): Eukaryota > Metazoa > Arthropoda > Insecta > Coleoptera > Curculionidae > Taphrorychus > Taphrorychus bicolor. Next base: position 41,510,549 of record OX638303.1, read on the forward strand.
AGACCTTGATTTCAAAAAGGGGATCTTGCACATGTAAGCACTAGGGGCGTGTGCATGGGTTGTTGCCAAATTTTGAATTTATTAAGGAATTAGTTGGACGGGAGAATACCAGTGCTACATTTGCGTCGTGTTTCCACTTTCAACGTGAATGGCCATATTTGAAAAATGAGTTGAGCACGCATGTACGATTCAAGAATAGGGCAAGAAATAAAGATCAACAATAGACATGACTCCTTTTGCCGCCAAAGGTCTCCAATGTATAAGATGAAAACAATGACCAGTATGTTATGAAAGTATGTGATTGATAGTCGGACGGTTATGATATGTTGGTTATTTAAACCATATTCCTAGCAGTTATATACTACGAGCCTTCTTTTGCTGTGGATTTGAAGTGCAGCGTCGATTAATGGAAACCAAAATCAAGTCGAATATTTGCTAATGCTCACATCTTTTTCGGATGGCGGTTCTATAGTGAATTGAGACTATTCCCATTCTTTGTTTTCTCAATAATCACCTAAAGATGGCAGTTACTGTCAGATTTTTGAAAGTTAAGAGACGAAGCTTGGCGACCGGCGCTTGCTCGTGTTCGAACTGCAGTTTAAAATGATACGATCGTGTTATATGCAATTGTTAATTATTTGATTTAGACCCGTCAATCTGGAATGCGAAGGAAGAACGCGAGCCACCTTCTTCAGCTGTACAATGCTGGAAGAAACGTTTTCCAGTTGTAATGCCGAGCCCACGCCCACTCCACCCACTACCCCGCAGGATTGCCAAATGTGTGTTATGACCAATAACTCGGTGAGTTTTGTTTGTATTTATGACCCCCGACGAATGACCTATATTTTATTGATTGGGTAATTGAAACGGTTTCTGAAATAGTCTGCTTCAATTATGGTTTTTGTCAACCTCTGAAAAAGTCTAAATATAGCCCTTTTCATAAAAAATAAATTAAAGCTTTGCAAGTGCGCCTACCAATGCAACTCGTAATGGTAATAATATGCGGCACAACAAGGTTTCTTTTAATGCCATAAGTGTGTTCCCTTGTTGAACTTCAATAGTCGCGTTGCAACTACACGCGAAGGCAATTAGCATTATTAGTTTTGTTTTATTAAATTATTACTTGCCTTTATGAATAGACTTGTTGACACGTTGCAACAATTTTGCGGGATCAGCATCACTTTTAGTCTTTAATCTTTAGTTATAGTCTAATAAACAAAATCCGTTTACATCACATACCATTCCTTCTTACAATTCTCCAAAATACCAACTCTAACCGATTATAATTATTTCACGTGCACACCCTGTGATACATTTTCTTTCTCATAAGTCTTTTTTCTACGACTGACTATGACTATGAACAATGCTATTTTCGACACTAGTTGCACAATATACTATTTAGATACTTGAAAAACCACTTTCGCTGTTTTCTCTAAATATTTACAAGACGAATCTAATAAATCTTCGGTTTCGGAAGCAAGGTTCGAAATTTTAAGCAGGACACGTGGCATAAAAGGAAAAAAAAAAGGGAAGTTTACAATCTCTTTCAATGAGAGAATACTAGTTAAGAAAATATCGCTGTTTTGCTTCGAGGAAATAGAATAATAAGCCACTTGTTTGCATACATTTCTACAGGGTTATATGATTCTTTGAATTACGAGAAAATAACTGTTTGAACTTTGAATTTAATCTTGCTGCGTGTGATGCTTCTTTCAGTCATTTTCTGCCCTAATCAGGTACTTTGATGTGATTGATATTTTACATGTTTCCATTATTGTTATACAGGACGATTTATTAACACAACTTCCTTGTGTATAGTCAAAAGAAAAGGATGAAAAACAAAAGTCCATTTACTTTGATTATGTCATCCTTTTCTGTCAAAGCTTCACAGCTTTCTAGATGATGTTTTCTAATGAACACGGGATACTTTTTTCGAACGCTCTATCGAGCATGTATTATTGAACTTATTTTAGTCCAATTTCTATAGGTTGCTCCTGAAATCAAAGTGGCAGCTAAGAAGCCTCGACGAAGGTGGAATTGTTGCGTCTCAGTGCCAGATAGTCCCGACGATCCTCACGGTCCCCAGGAGCCTCGTTGCCTTATGTCCTTATGCAAGCACAAAGCGAAAAGCAAAAAATTGCCTCCTGTGTTGGACGGCAGACATCGCACGCACGGTTACTGGTCCAGTACTAAAGTCAGACTGCTGTTTAGGGTTTTAGGTGGGACAATTTTTTTAAAGATTTTACTGGATTTAATTTGTCGTATACAGGTAACTTGGGACAGCAGAAAAGGAGGAGTCAGAATCAATCTCAAGGTAACAGCAGTCAAACTGCGAAGACCAATCAAGTGCTGCCGCACTCTGGGGACGGACTCAACGTTCCGGTGCCTGTCCAAACCGTTAGCAATTTAGTGCCTGTTCCTTGTTATCCGGACGCTTCCAGAAGGGCCAATACTTTACCTGCTCTGGCGGCGCCACCACGAAGGTACAAAAAATGTAAGTAAGATGAAAAAATCACAAAATATTAATACGGTGTGAATTAGGCGATTGATCAGCGAAACAGAATTGGCCAATGCGCTCACGCTCCTGCAACAGCAGCAACGTTGCGGTAGGAGACCGTCGACACGAAGACGCCGACGTAGCGTCGTACATCGGCCGAAAACGCCTGCGCTATCGCCGATTCGTGAGAGCGGACTCAGCAATCCGGCTTCGCCATCGAGGCAGTCATGCGCTATAGCGAGTACCTGCACCAAACCAAGTTAGTGGCTTGTGGTTGGAAAAAAAAGCAGTGTTGTTGAGAGTCGTTCTAGATGCGTGGCTAGATCTGGACTTTACCTAAGACGTTCTATTTAAGAATCTCTTCCGTATGACAACTCGTCATAACGTGATTTGCACATACACTCTAAAGCCAGTAGACTTTTTCTTAGTTCAAAAAGTGAATACTCTTATTTTTCGCATCTAAATGAATGAAAGGAGTAAGATCAACCGAATTTAGTAACTTTCGGAATGTACCTAAGTAGTTGTTGAGAGATGAAATATTGTTGATATATTTTTAAAACCGTTAAGAAAGAGTGTTTTTTGATCATAATTATATTTCGCTGTGTTTTGTCGTGTTTTTTTTTCTTTCACAAACTTTCGGTGGTCGACCGATGACAAGTCAATCGTGTTTTTGTTACAAATTTTTGAGGGTCGACAGATGACAAGTCCATCGTGTATTTGTTACAAATGTTTGAGGGTTGACCGATGACAAGTCGATCGGGTTTTTTTCACAAACTTTCGATGGTCGACCGATGACAAGTCAATCGTGTTTTTGTTACAAATTTTTGAGGGTCAACCGATGACAAGTCGATCGGGTTTTTTTTGGACAAACTTTCGATGGTCGACTGATGACAAGTCCATCGTGTATTTGTTACAAATTTTCGAGGGTCGACCGCTAGAAGCCAATCGTGTATTTGTTACAAATTTTTGAGGGTCGACCGATGACAAGTCGATCGGGTTTTTGTTACAAATTTTCGAGGGTCGACCGCTAGAAGCCAATCGTGTATTTGTTACAAATTTTTGAGGGTCGACCGATGACAAGTCGATCGGGTTTTTTTCTCCACAAACTTTCGATGGTCGACCGATGACAAGTCCATCGTGTTTTTGTTACAAATTTTCGAGGGTCGACCGATGACAAGTCGATCGTGTTTTTTTTCCACAAACTTTCGATGGTCGACCGATGACAAGTCTGTCGTGTATTTGTTACAAATTTTCGAGAGTCGACCGATTTTTTTTTACAAACTTTCGATGGCCGACTGATGACAAGTCCATCGCGTTTTTGTTACAAATTTTCGAGGGTCGACCGATGACAAGTCGATCGTGTTTTTGTCACAAACTTTCGGTGGTCGACCGATGACAAGTCAATCGTGTTTTTGTTACAAATTTTTGAGGGTCGACAGATGACAAGTCCATCGTGTATTTGTTACAAATGTTTGAGGGTTGACCGATGACAAGTCGATCGGGTTTTTTTCACAAACTTTCGATGGTCGACCGATGACAAGTCAATCGTGTTTTTGTTACAAATTTTTGAGGGTCAACCGATGACAAGTCGATCGGGTTTTTTTTGGACAAACTTTCGATGGTCGACTGATGACAAGTCCATCGTGTATTTGTTACAAATTTTCGAGGGTCGACCGCTAGAAGCCAATCGTGTATTTGTTACAAATTTTTGAGGGTCGACCGATGACAAGTCAATCGTGTTTTTGTTACAAATTTTTGAGGGTCGACCGATGACAGGTCGATCGGGTTTTTTTCATAAACTTTTGATGGTCGACCGATGACAAGTCCATCGTGTATTTGTTACAAATTTTCGAAGGTCGACCGATGACAAGTCGATCGGGTTTTTTCTCCACAAACTTTCGATGGTCGACCGATGACAAGTCCATCGTGTTTTTGTTACAAATTTTTGAGGGTCGACAGATGACAAGTCGATCGGGTTTTTTTCTCCACAAACTTTCGATGGTCGACCGATGACAAGTCCATCGTGTTTTTGTTACAAATTTTCGAGGGTCGACCGATGACAAGTCGATCGTGTTTTTTTTCCACAAACTTTCGATGGTCGACCGATGACAAGTCTGTCGTGTATTTGTTACAAATTTTCGAGAGTCGACCGATTTTTTTTTACAAACTTTCGATGGCCGACTGATGACAAGTCCATCGCGTTTTTGTTACAAATTTTCGAGGGTCGACCGATGACAAGTCGATCGTGTTTTTGTCACAAACTTTCGATGGTCGACCGATGACAAGTCTGTCGTGTATTTGTTACAAATTTTCGAGAGTCGACCGATTTTTTTTTACAAACTTTCGATGGCCGTCTGATGACAAGTCCATCGTGTATTTGTTACAAATTTTCGAGGGTCGACCGATGACAAGTCGATCGGGTTTTTTTCTCCACATACTTTCGATGGTCGACCGATGACAAGTCCATCGTTTATTTGTTACAAATTTTCGAGGGTCGACCGATGGCAAATCGATCGGGTTTTTTTCTCCACATACTTTCGATGGTCGACCGATGACAAGTCCATCGTGTATTTGTTACACATTTTCGAGGGTCGACCGATGACAAGTCGATCGGTTTTTTTTCACAAACTTTCGATGGTCGACCGATGACAAGTCCATCGTGTTTTTGTTACAAATTTTCGAGGGTCGACCGATGAGAAGCCAATCGTATTTTTTGGACAACCGTAACATTTTGGAGGGTTACAGATAATAAGTCGTTCGTGTTTTTCCCACAAATTTTCGAGCGTTTACCGACAGCAAGTCGATCGTACTTTTTACTAACTTTCGAGGGTCGTAATGAAAGATATAGCTAAAAATCATCTGTATAGTACAATAAAATTTACATAAGTTCGAACCAGAATATGTTTTAATTTTATACAAAATCATTAAAGCTATTCCTTCAAAATGTATACTTGCTGCTATATAAATATTATATGCAAACACAAAAATAAATATCACATGTACAAAATATCAACAACATGCAAAAGGCCGCGATTGAATTAACATTGTCACATACAATATTGTCATTTTTAAACTACCTACTTATTATTTGATCATATCACAACGATTTATGAGAAATACGTACCCGAAGTTTTGTGCGTATTTCAAAACTATAAATATAATTTTTATATTATAATAAGCATTTAGTCGCAACCTTTTTTACAAATTCAAACTTATAACTAAAAAACGTCTTTACTGCAGCTATTGCAGCATCTGCATTTGCAGATACCTGTTTTCTTCCAAGAGGGAACTTAAGGATGACGTCATGTCCCCAACGATCATGTTATTGGCGGCGCTTGGCTCAGTAGTGGATGCGTTCCAGCTTTGACACGACTGAACGTACTCCAGTGTACGTTGGTAGGCTTCCGGACGCATAGGAGGGGCTTCGTGATAGGTGGAAGGTGCTGGGGCGCCTGCTGCTGGTGATGGCAGTGCATTTTGAGCCTTAGAAATGACACTTTATCAAAGAGTGTTTTTTCAAAATTTTCCAACAAAATTGAATTTGTAAAAATGTATTTTTTTACCTGTTGATATGGCACAGATTGATTTTGTGGTCTAGCCATAAACTGATGCGGATAGTCGTTAGTGGTGTTGCAATGAACATTTCCATTATATCCTATTGGTAGGGTGCCTTGACATTGGGACGGTGCGTAAACGTGATGCTGCCCATTGCACATTGTAGCCTGCGACTGCGCCGTTACGTTGTTATTATTGCACCAGTGGGCCGCAGGGTTATAGCACTTGGTAACCTGTTGAACAGGTCTAAAGAAGAAAACAAAAGATAGTAAGTAAAATAATCGCTAATAATGTCGATCTGCTTACCGCGGATTTGAGTTATAACAAGGCATTTGTCGCTGTTGGTTCTGGTTAGCAGTCCCATGATGATGGTGACAGGTATGTGAGTGACAACCATTGTTGATTATCTGATTATTATTCTGCATCGCCATACCTGTATAAAAATAGTGAATAAATATTAAGTTAATTTAGTGTTTCGAGTTGTTTACTTTGACAATGTGGCTGTGTTGCCGCAGGATGTGTTGGGGACATCAACTGCACGGGAGGACACCTAGCGGACATCGGAGAACCCACCATCTGATTATAGTTTGAGGCAGGAGAAGCCATATTTGCTGCGGCAGGTGACATTGCGCTGTATTGCACGTCACTGTATATTGACCCAGGAGACGGCATTACCTTCAAATAATCACTGTTATCTGAATTTGATGACACGACAACTTCTCAATAAGAATAAACATCGAAGTAATACAGTGCCAAAAATAATAATTATTATAGAAGCGACATTCAAGTCAATTATCATTTACCTGATAATTATTGTTATTTGTGTTAGCGTTAGCAACATGTGCCGGCACCCCCGGCGACATCATATTCTCCATCGCGGGACTGGGCATCATTTGCGCCAAATTACCCACCGGAGATGAGATCATTTTTTGCGTTGCGTTGCCGGGTGAAGGCATCGCCTGGTACCCGGGCGACGGTACCATCTGATTGGCCCTAGGCGACATTGTCACTTGGCTTTGAGGCGACAGCAATTGCGTCATTTGAGTGGCCGCAGGCGACATGGGTTTCATGAAATTGCCCATCGGAGATGGTACCATTGTTGTCGTGGGGCTGGGCAAAGGCTCGGCAACGGCATCCGTCCAGTTGTTACCCTGTAGTTGCTGATCCGCCACTTGATTCAAATACAATAAAACTTCATCAGGCAGGACCAGCTTGTTCTCGACCATCTCGCCTTCACCGACTTCGTCCAATTGAACCGCCTGATTGGGGTGCAATTCAGTGGAACTCTGAACTCGTCTTAGAGGAGGCGGACTCAGACTTCCCAATCGGGGCGGTGGGCTACGAGGATCCAATCCCGGTCTTGTAGGTTCTGAGGCCCTGCGGGCCTCTGAACTGGTGGTAGAGGCCCAGGGTGGGTTTTGCGCGTTGGGCAACTGTTGAAGGTTGCTCGTTTGAGTCTAAAAGAAATAATCGCAAGTGACAAAATGCTCATACATACGTAAAACGTAAACACGGCAACACGTAAAAGTATTTATATGAAGTTTTTGTTATAATTACCTGCAAAACTAAATTGCTGGAAGGGCCGTGAGTTTGCAGCCGTTGAAGGTGGCCTGCCAACAGATGTGATGACGGAGGAGGTGGAAGGCACTGACCGCCGGTAGTGGCAGTAGACAGTTGGCTGGACCGTCGAGAACTTCCTGCTGAGATCGGATCGTAAAAGGAACCAGGACTTTGGCCCGGCCGCATATTTGAAACCTGTAAAAAATTAAATTTGTTAGGAGGGTGCAAAATGCAAAAATACCAATTTTTAAACACTCGTCACCAAAAACATTTAGGTGTTAAGTATTGAGATCCAATATTTACCTGCGAAGCCAAACTACTTTTTCTGCTCATGTCGGCACTGCGCATACTCCCGTAGTAAGAACTAACGGTAGAATTGCTATCCCGACGAATCTGAGCCTGTTGCTGCGATGCAACCGGCGGCTGCAACCGCTGCTGAAGCTCGGTCAGCTGCGTTTTGGTTTGAGTCGGTTGCGCGTTACACTGGTCCATGCGAAGGTTCGTGATGCGACTGTTCAGTTCCGCGATTTTCCGTTGACTGGACAGCGCTGGATTTCTTGGTCGGCCCACTAATGGTAAACAGTGTTTATTTCAATAATATTTGTATTTAGTTCAGTCACCTCTACACAGCACATCATATATGAGCATTTTAAAACGTTACCTTTATGTATAACTCACCTGGTTTGCGAAGCCTAGGAGGACCGACCCCCGTGGGTGCGGTTCCCCCTCCCACGAGAGCTCTTCGAAGCATGACCGGAAGCTCGTCCAACTCCAGGTCTTCAGCGTCAGCCGTCCAGTCTTCTAATGTATCTACCGCACCAGGAGTGGTCAAACGCTGCTAAATTATGAATAATCTCTTGTTAAAAATGATGCTTATGATAAGTTTCCCTATATTGAATTGACTGATTTTTAAGGATTACGTAAGTATAGTACTAACTTGCTTGGACTAACGCAGTATTTCATTATCACAGTCTTTGCAAAGACTCCCTTGTACAATATGGGGTGTTTATTGAAAACGTCATCTAGCAAGCTATAAATTGTCGACAGAAAAGACTGACATAATCAAAGTTATAGGACTTTTGTTACTTCATCCTTGTCTTTGGACATTTAACAGTCAACTAGGTGATGTTTTCAAATGAACTTCCTACGTGGAGCGTTGTGTAAACGATCATTAAAAAAGGCGTCGAATATCAGTTTCTTCAGGAATTTGTAACCGAAATATTGCAAATACCAAAATGTGAAAAACTGAGTAGGAAACAAAATAATTGAAACATTCAGGATGTTCCAAAAGTGTGTCAAAAAACAAAATCCTTATTGTTAGATTTAGATAGAACAAATAATGAAGATAGGTATGCTTTACAAAAAATGTTTAGAACCAATCAGAGAACGAAATCTCTCTAAAAGTATTTATGTGTATGTGAAATATGTAAATAACATCTGCCACGCTTTTTTTATGTCTCATTGTCTAACTGTCTTCAATTTTGCCCTGTGCGGTACATTGTATCGTACAACTGTCGTATTATCTTCTGGCTCTAAATCTAACACCAAGTAAGATTTGCACTTTGACACACTATAAATTGTGTTAAATTTCCACCCTTACCATGGTATCCATATCTTGCCCACCAATAGGGCTGTCCTGGGCTTGTGGCGAATGCACGTCCGATTCGCTCTTAACCGACGGACTGCTCAAGCTGGCGGTTTTAGCTCCATCGTCGCTGCGTGGAGACCCATCCAAGCGCCCTCCAGCACCGCCCGCACCATCCTCATGGCTACCTTTGTACTTCTTGTTGGCGTAGAACTCTGCGCCGTGGACGGTTTTGACGTGTTTGCGAAGAGAGGAGGGGTCGGTGTAGCGTTTGGTGCAGCCGGGAAGCTTACAGACATAGGGTTTCTAGTCGACAGAAAAGATCATTAACATCCTACACTAGGCGATATATGAAGGCTTCTTTTCACACGCCAACATGTTTGCGCAAACTGGACAAATTGTATAGTTTTGTAGAGTTTAACAAGCGGTTTGGGGTTGTTCTGTTCTTCTAGTATACCCACGTATTTTTACAGCAACATTGCATAAGTGGAAAAGAAATAAAATTGATATAGACAAAGTTGGAGAACTGCTGCTAAGACAGATCGAACAGATTTGCCGAAATCAATTATTTTTGATATGTACTCTTTCACGCACAAATTATTAAGCAAATCTCTTTGTTCAACCTTATGTGCGCTAATATGTTGGCGTGTGATAGAGAGGCATTATGGCCAATTTCTGGACACATTACATCAGTTTACGAGTTCGAAAACATGTCAAAACAATGTCAAGTCATCGACCTGACAGAGTAAGGTGTCTGTTAGTTCAAAAACAGCATTAATCACGTAAAAGATGAGTTTCTGAACTCAAGATATTTTCCAACTTATATTGTTGATGATGGTAACACTCTTATAATCTCCCGAAATCACTATCGAGTCTAAAGTAAACCCATTCAAGAAACTGGAGAGCTTGTTAGTTTCTTGCTCACAATAAATTTATATAGGTACACAGACGCTGTCAAAAAAATTGAGGACATTTCGAAGCACGCGCTTTAAAGTTACTTTTACTCTTACACCTTCACAAGATGCTGGTGGTTATCCTTACTTATAGTTATTATCACCAAACTACTTTTCATTATATTTAAATATTTAAGGTTTAATGTGAATCTTCCGATCTTCTCCTAATTTAGGTTTTGGTGGTCACCTGGATGGTGGCAGGAATGATGTAAAGATAGACATCGACGGGCGAGTGGAGAATTGACGGTTGTAATTTTTAGGGACCCATTGTGGTTATTTCTTCTTTCAATTAAAGTGATTTAAGATTGAAAGACTTATATATTGTTAATCCATATCCCAATAGTCCTCAATAAGCAGTAGAAGAATCCTACGTCCTTTTCTTTGGACCTGAGATTCGAAAGGAGTCAACTACAACAGTGTTCATTTAAAAACGTAGTTGGCTGTGATATGTCAAAAGAAAATTATGAAGGTGTCAGAAAGGCAAAAGAAAATTATCAATGATGAATATTTGCTTTCATTATGTCATCCTTTTCAGAAAAGAATTCAAAGCCTTCTAGATGACGTTTTCTAATGAACACCCGTTGTGTATAATTAAACCTAAGTTAATCCTAGATATACTTACAGCGCACATTTCACTGAATGCATAAAAAGAAAATACAAACGTTATGACCATGTGGCAAATTTGCATTCACCAAAACCAACAGAAACTGATATCAGAAAATGTAACGTTGAGAGTTTGCCTGCGCGTCACGGATTTATGAAATTACGCGACCAGGTACGTTAAGCGAGTTGATTAATGACATGTTGAGCGCTCTGGACATTAGCATATCTTAGTCAAACTTTTTAAGATGTGTTTTCATTAGCCTAAACAGGGTGACCGTTTTTAGAGTTTAAACATGGAGATCTCGGTTATTTGAAGAGATATGATTCAAATTTCAAAAATGTCGACTGATGTCGGAAATATTCGCAAAAAGTCTTGAAAAAACGTTTTTTTTTCTATTATTTTTTCTAGTCTTAATTTAAAGACATAATTAGAAATAATTGACACTTCTTCATAGCCCCTTGTTCCTCTGTTCAACGCAGGTTTTCAAATTTAAATTCTGACGTTTCGATTTGATGCAACCCATCATTTCATTTTTTTGAAATATATTATATAGTTTTTATTTTTTTTCTAACGGATTTTGAATCTTCTTGCAATTCTGCATTTGGTGATATATATGGACAATTAGGCCGAATTCCAAAACTCACCAGATCATCTACCGGGTAGGTCAGTCACCTGCTTCATCCATTAAATTGCTAGATGGCCTTCGCATGACCAGCTTAACCTGTAGATGACCTGGTGGAACTTTGGAATTCGCCCTTAATAAAGTCATTTGCTGATTTTGTGACGTGTTTGTTAAAATTTGTTGTTGCAATGCAAGTGCAACAACACTGCGGTGTAAACGCAGCAAATTTTAACTGCTTTGGCGCCTCAGTTTAGGCAACCCTTTATACATGTTTGTATTACTCACTTTGATATGTACATTTGTTCAGTAAAAAGGTGTGTCTAGTGGTAACGCTGGTGGAGATATGAAAACTGAGAAAAAGTTGTTTTATGTGCTAATTGAGGTTTACTTTAGTTTTTCATGAATAAAAAAATACGGTGTGTAAACAAAATAGTATAACGCTATATAATAGTTGAAACTTGCCTGTTATAAAATAAAGTAAAAGTAAATAAAGTGCGTCATTAGTATGGTAATAGATAGTTTAATCTTTGTAGTGTGTGTGGAGATTCAACTCGATCCGACTAAACTGTTGATAAAAATGTCTGTAGGCTGCGGTGGCCAAAAAGTCGTACTAGATTATATGAACAAATTTAAGCAATTGGATCACCAGATCAACAAGACCTAACCTAAAACTTAATAGAATTATTAATTGTCGCATATTACCGGATGCAGAAGCAGAAGTGCAAGTAGACTCAGAATCCGATATAAAAAATCCAGGACCGCGTTTAAAAAAATAAAGTTGATGATGGTTGCATACAAACCAAACGTCGGAAATTTGAAAATACCACGTTGAAGAGAAAAAAGTAGCTATGAAGAAGTGTCAATTATTTTAAATAAACTCTTTAAATTAAGCCTAAAAAAAATAATACTTATTTATGTATTAAGAGCAAAAAGTACAACTTTTTTGCTCGGAGAGTGAAGTTTGCCGCTCGACGCGAAGCGGAGAGCGGCAATCACTCGAGAGCAAAAAAGTTACTTTTTGCTCGTAATGCATACAACGTTTTTTCTGCAAACGATCCATTTCAAATAATGTGAATCACAACTGAGCATAACTGAAGTCACAATCTAAAAATTTAAATCAAAGTGACAATGACGTTTTAAATAATTGGTTGAGTGGTGGTAGTTGCTGTTGACAGCAAGCGATAAAATCTTTTTCGCTTGCTGTCCTGGGCAACGCGCGGAAAAGTACACTCACATTCTGATCCTCAAAAATGGTTAGGTTTTCGTTTGTCTAATGAAAGCGTAAAATGCGTCATTATTTGACGTTTGTAGAAAAAAACGTTTTTCAAATTTGTGATTTTTTGCGAATATCTCCGAAACCAGTCGGAATTTTCGAGATTTGAAAGTCATTTTTATAGACTTTTAATTGCGCAACTTTTCCCTCCTGTTAACCTTCTACGTAACTCTTCAAATAACCCTGTAGATTTCACCAAATAGTGATCTTTCTTTAAGACAAAATCCTCTTTATTACATCGGAAAAAACCGCATATAATATATGATAAATTCTTATAAATGACGCACCCTATGTGATCTTTACGTGATTAATAGCCCCATTGTTTGCCATTATCTAAGATTAACCTTTTTTTTTCATGCTAATTGATAGATGAATGTTAAATAATGAAACTGAACATGGCATGGTACTTTGAAGGAGTAAAAGGTGGATAACTCACCTCGTTGCTGTGAGTCCTATTCTGGTGCTTGGCCCGATCCGACGCGTTACTGAACGCCTTAGAACAGCCAGGATATTCACAAGTGTACGGTTTTTCCCCGGTGTGAGATCGCAAATGCGTCTTCAGGTTTTCCAGTCTTGAATAGGCCTTCACGCAACCTTCAAACTAAACATAATTTTTTATAATAAAAAGTATCTGAATAAACAAATAACTTACAGTGCATTTATGCGGTTTCTCCCCTGTATGGCGCCGCATATGCACCACTAACATATACTGGGCTTTGAAAGGTTTTTCGGCCCGCGAACAGCCATCCCAGCGGCACACGAAAGACTTTTTGTTAGCGTGAATATGGTCATTGTTTATGTGCTACAAAAAGAAATATTTTAAACCAGATGAAAAGAATTGTAGTATAAGGTGCAGTACCTTGACTAGTTCTTCCTGAGTAGAAAATTCGGTACTGCAGTCCTTCCAGTGACAATTCGTCTCGATAAAGTCACCGGGCTCGTCTCTGAGATCCACCTGCTCGCCGCTGCCATCTGACGGATTGTTGTTCAACGACTCTTTTTTCACTCTAACATTTTTTCTGCCGTCCACGTCAATGTGTGTACTGTTCAGTTCTGAATTTCTTCGCTCGCTTAAACTCTAAATATAAAGCGGACGTTAAAATTATTCCTTTCTGTAAAGATAAACTTATGACTTCTCTTTTCAACGCTAGTACAAGCGCAAGCTAAGAAAAACATATCACTACAGTGATATTCTAGTTGTTAATACTAGAAAAACGGGACTAAAAAACCGAGTGACTACAGAAAAATTAGCCTTCTCCATTTAATTCACAAAAGTAAAATTTGTAATAGCCAACGTCAAAATTATATCTTTCTGTAAAGATAAATTTTTGACTACTCTCTTCAATGCTAGTACAAGCTTAAACTAAGAAAAAATCACTAGTGACATTTTAATTGTTATTACCAGAAAAAGTGCAAAAAAAAAACGGATAGACTATAGAAAAATGCGCCTTCGCCATTTTATTCAGAAACCAAAAATAATGTGAATAAAATGGCGAAGGCACAGAGTAGTATGTAAAGTATGGAACAGCCAATGTTAAAATTATTTCTTTCGGCAAATAAACTCTTGACTACTGGTTGAACTTGTTTTTACAATACACTATGCGCCTCTTTATCATATTTTTATTTTCCCAGAAACGTCTCGGTATTAAAGGTTGTAATTACGTTGTCACCCAGTACAACTTATTATTCTATAGCGTAAACTTACATCAGTCTTAGGTATTGGGGTGCAATGCTGCGAGTGGGGCAAGTGCTGCGACCCGTGCAGGCCGAAGGTGGGGGTGTGCGCGTGAGGGTGTAGGAGAGGCGGCGCCCCGGGCCCCCTCAACAAGAGGGCCGGGTGCAGCGCCGGGCTGATGGCACCTGTTGAAAAAAAGTTGGCTGAAAGAGAACGTAGGGAATAATTGCGTGAAAACTTTTAGCGGGAGCTGAAGCTACTTCTTAACGGGTACTTGCGTATTGACGTAATTTAAGCGTGCCTACGTTTAAAAAAAAATGTTTTTGTTTTTCACAATAATAATTGCAGATCAAGAATATATAAAAATTTCAGAGTAAAAGATAGGTTTGATAGTTCAGCATTAAATTAATCTAATTGCTGAAACCCCTTGGAAAATCATATAATTTTTTGGTACAAATGGATTGAACCCATTTTATTACTCTTCAATTACTATTAAGACCTACACTACGACTTGACTAATTGAAAAATATTTCTTTACGTGCAGACACCCGTTAAGTGTCTGAGTTAGGAAACGCTGAGAGACTACTTACCAGCTGAGAGGTGGCCCAGGGAGCCGCTGCACACCGAAGAACTCCTGCTGCCCGCCGCTAGGGAGGTGAGGGAGGACGGCGAAAACCGGATGACCGAAGTCAAGTCCAGGTCTGAGTAGGGGGAGGCCGAAAGCGCTCGCTTTCTGGAGGCTCGCGCCAAGCGGGGTGAACACAGACGAGAGCCTGAAACTGAAAAAATTTCTTTAGAAAAACGTACTTTAAAACTATACATACAGTTTCACAAAAATTAATTATGAATAATTAAATTATGCTATTTTTTAGGTGTCTTGGACACCTTCTTTCAACACATATTTTCTTGGAGCGTATAGAGCGGGATTCCAAAAATGAAAAACTCTAACAAAAAAAAAGTATACAAGATGGCGGTGGCTGGACTCATGTAACAGACGAGCATTGCCGCGTTTCTATTAGGGTTCGACAAAAACCGAAATTTTGAAAATCGGATAGAACAAATAATTTAATAACACTGCTACTTCTTGACATGGTGAGTCGTTTTTTATATTTTCAAAAAGTAGTGATATTTGAAGTTTTCCAAGCGGAAATCTTTCGCCATGTTCAACACTAGTTTTGATTGACAGGTGGAAGCGCGGATTTGGTTGGCGTATTCTATTGGTTGAAGGTCACCTCACATTATTATTTGACAGTTTGACATTGACAATTCCCCTAATGGATGACAACATAATTTCAATGCCAAAAGTTGAAGACAATATGGCCGCCAAGGTAGGCAATAAACTATTAAGTAGAACATTGAGATAAATTTAAATTTTTTGAGTGGTGATTGCTTGTGTGACAACGCTGGATATAAAGTCGAAGTTTCGGCACTAAATTAGTGCCATCCTCAAAATAATAATACACATGCCATCTTCTGTAAGTCAAACTCCACAAACATATCAGACATTTTCATTTTTTATTTTATTTATGATCGCACTACTAGAGAGAGGACTATTCAGTTATTTTCAGCACAGATGACTTAGGGGGAAGAACAATGACCATAGATGAATAATTACCCGTTGGTTTATCACTGTGTTATACACTATCGTTACATAACGTTTTTTCTTATGGGTAATAACCATCTTATAAGTTTCGAGTATCCTTAGTCACAATCATCAATTTAAAAAGGCGCAAGAAAAAAGGTTTCATACTCTGCTTCATGTCAAACATCCAACCTTTTCTGTTCCTTTTTTTGCTTGCTCCACTGCTATGTTTTTGAATACAGAATAACGTCAATTTGTTACCTTTCAATACACGAGGTTTTTAAACTTAATCCTCTTCATCAGTTAAAAGCGACGTGGCAAACATTAAAACAAAATTTTAGTACTTTTTAAAACGCCCAGACACTTATGACTAACACCCGTCTTCACAATATTTTTTCGCAAACTGCCAAGAGGCCAATGACGGAGCTCGCCTCCTCGAACAAACCACCTCTAAATATTGGCCCAAATTAGTCTTAATTATTATTTTAATACGGTCCTGTTTACGGCTGCCTCGCCCAAAAAGCCGAATCTACGCGCCGGGCATAAATTATCCAAAACTAATAATGATGAACAGTAACGCGTGACGAATGAAAAATTACTCGGGTCTCCCTAGTTAGAATGTATAAATAGCTTATTAAAACTTTAAACACTCGGCTGTTTAAAAATTTAAATACCGGCGTTTGACGGCTTTTTAAGGCTTGACGACCGCTGTAAAGTGAATAGCAACATGATAGATTATTAAATTAAGTGCATGCTAGTTCAAAGAGTATCTTGTTGTGGTAGCTTCAAGAATGATTTTTAAGATATGTTTAGAAAAGTGATATTAAAACTAATTTTGGGAACGTGGAGGACTCTTCTACCAAACCAAAGATTTCAATTAAAACAAGAGATATTATGAGGGTAACGTATTTTAAACATACTCTTTCGATCACTCACCATCTAGACCAAAAGGAAACTCACTACTAGCCAAAGATGAGGAAGGGTGCAACTCGGTCAGTCCCCTCGCGTTCAGGTACTCAGCGCTCAGACCTAGACCTAAAAAAAAATGAGAAATATTTTTATTAGGTAAATATCCATATAAAGAGTGAAATATATAAATAGCAAATTGAATTAGTCTTTGGCAAACAGAGTGCGGTGCCCTGAGGGCTGGCTGTTGGTTTCTCCAACTCATTTACAAGACGGTCATAAAAGGCTTTATCATAGTTTAAGACCGCTCGCTAAAATATCTCAGTGCTAATGTATAAGCAACTGGTCGATTACTCCTCAAGCGATACTCGTAAAATATGGTATTTATGGTTCTATTTACGTATTACGTAAAAATGTTGATAATTTACGGGATTGTTGCGTGTCGTGCCGAGACTCAATGCTGCTGAGCCGAAGTTGTAACTGGTGCGCCCGACCGACAGAAATGTCTTAGTTTTTCAAGTTAATTGAATGTTTCAACGGATCTTTATTGGTATTTGATCCAGCTCGAGATGGTTGTTATATTAAAACAGTTCGCCTGGGTCAACGATCCCTCTGGGAGAGCTATAAAAAAGTAATTCTGTCAACGGTTGACCATTTGCTACGGAACTAACGATGACATCAATCACTGATGAAAACCTAGCGATTACGCAAGGCGAATGATCTTAAATTAGCCGAAATCCGTGGATAACAAGAAAGTAGTCGGCCGACAATACAAATGAGCAGCAATATCTTTCGTCGGTCCATAGAAAACAAACATCGACAGTTCATAAATAAAGAGCGAACCGCCTCGAGACAAAATAAACTTTTCGAATGCGAAAATAAATCATTAAGCCAAAGTAAATATACTGAGGAGAAGCACGCAAACTCTTCAAAATTGGTTACGATGTAAATTAAAGTGCGCTATTTGATTATTCAAATTTGCGCGATTATGTTCACTAGTGGTCGTTAGGCCTATTATCGCATGACGTAAGAAAACAATTTGATGAATATGTTTGTCTTATATTTAATCATTCCTGATGAGACACAATCATTCAGAGGACAGATGTTTGAGTAGTTTGAGTTTCGAGCCACTGAAACATTGAAATTCTCTATCTCAAATTTAGAAATTTTAAGTGTTTGCACATGGCCAGTTATGATCGGCTTGCGAATTACACGCAAGCACCTCTTTACCTAATAAAAACCCTTGAGACATTTTTCTTGTTCACCACTCACAACTTTCTCATTAAATAACTTAGTTGAGTTTTTGATATTTTATAGATAAAACTTTCAGTGTACACAGTCAATAACTTTTTTCCATCCCATTTCGTATTGACAAGGCTATCATTAATTGGGGCTAAAATCCCTAAGGACTAGTTTTTGTACCTTTATTCCATCCCTATTCCACTTTCTTCGTTAAAACTGCGATTTTAGCATCTTCTTCTCCATTTTAATATTGCTTCTGGAGTTTTTTGAATTTGCTTTCTGTATTATCTCGAGTTTTCATCTTGAATCCACCCAAGAGCATTCTGAATGTTGAAAACTGATCAGAAGGTAAAAATTATCATGGCGCCCCCTATATAACTGGCAGCAATGGCAGCAATTTCAATTTTACACCTTTTCTTCAATATGCTCCGCTGCGATTTAATAGTTATGGAAAGTGAAGACGTAATGTAGGAATATTTACGCCAATACTTTTACCTGAAAATACGTCTAACTTGTAGATAGAGAAAGAAATGCAAAGATGACCCATAAACAGGTCACGGAAGAATACCCAACAAGGTGCAAAGAAAGATCAGAAGATGAAAGGGATAGAGAGAACGACAAACGCACACAGAGAGAATTGAAAACAATAATTAAAATGACTATACACAGGAAGGTGCAGAAGAAAGAAAGAATACAAAAAATAGTAAAAACGTTGATTCTAGTAAAAACGTCCTACTTTCATGCTTATAACCAAATAATAACTAGTTGAATCTGAATAATACGGCGAATGGAAATGTTTACGCAGTACCACTAGGTGGGTACCACCTAGTTTCGACTTAGAACTGAACGTCGCCTCCTCACCTCCCACCATCGGAAGTTGAAGGGTCAATTTTTTATTTTTAAAAAATCTCTTTAGAGCCTAAATTCGTTCCAATCAAAACAACATAAAAAATTTCCGAAATTTTTTGTGAATCCAACTGTTTTTTCCTCTTCTTGATGTCCTCTTTCACCGCCCACCATCGGAAGTTCCGTAGGTGCAATACTTTGGGAGATAGACCCCTTCGGAGGTCAATTTTCAGTAACAACAAGAAAAAAGCAAGAAAAAATTTTTTTAATTTTTTCGAAAATGTACAAAGGGGGGGGGGGGGTATTACGTCTTTTTTTTCAATTCTCAAGTTTGACCGCCTGTAACTTGACAACGCCTCGACCGATCGGAGTGAATTCAACTGCTTTTTTCTTTTCTTCATATCCTCTTTCTCTTCCCATCATCGGAAGTTCCGTAGGTGCAATGTTTTCGGAGATAGACCCTTTCGGCGGGGTACTACCACTTTTTACGACTTCTTCCTCAATTCTTAACTTTGACCGCCTGTAACTTGAGAACGCCTCGACCGATCAGAGTGAATTCAACTGTTCTTTCCTCTCCAACAAATCTTTTAATATGAGGAGTAAAACTCTTCAAGATAAATGATGTAAATGTGATCTGTATTCGAGTTCAGGTTAGTTCAGGTTAGTAGTATAAAAGAACGTATTGGGTGTCAAATCAGGTCTGTACGAGATCAATTCGACGTTTTGGCCGGTCAAAAATTTCTTTGTTTGAGCAGATGTGTGAGAACTCGCGTTGTCATAATGAAGAATGATTCTGTTCTTCTTCTGCTCTTTTCGAATTTCACCGATGCCTTCTCATAAACAAATGGTAGCGTACCATTCAGAATTGACCGTACTGCGATGCTCATGGAGCACTGTCGCCATGTGACCAATAATTATGATGAAGAAACATGCAATCATTTGCTTGAATGTGCATCTTCCGTAAACACCTTTTGTTCCATTTTTCTCGTCTTGTAAAACGCACATAGTCGATATCTGTATGCATAGATAATTCGTCATCTGTGTTGATGTTGATGCACCATGAGTGATCGCCGGCTTCTGCCCTGTACAACATCTCCCTAAATATGTTGTTGATACCATCATACTAATCTCACTATGTCATATGACGATCTTGCATTACGAGTTCCAGCCCAACATCGATATTTTCTGGCACAACAACCGATTTTATACGATTCTCACGCAATTTATCCTGGAGGAAACTTCTACCACGATTGAATTTGTTACACAAGTTTTTTCCGGTGCTAGACAAATGCACTTAAAGAAGACGAAACCAAAAGATGTCCATTTTTCTCAAAGACACAGACAGGATTCCAAAGTAGACAATACTCAAACAAAACAAAAAAGACAAAAAAGTCTAAGTGAGCAGTCCCAAAAACTCTAATATTATTCCCGGCTACATGTTTCACCTAAAAGGCATCATCAAGCCTACTGCAGAACCATCAACAAAAATGGACGTATTTCTGAACTGGAAGTAACCTGAACATTCTCTTATCTACCGAGTCCTGTAACGTTATATTTTGTGCCTACATTTTTTTTGTCAGTAACAACAAAAGGTAAAATTATTAGTTAATAACAATTATAAAACCAGAGTTAAAAGTTAACAACTTAAAACCATTTCAAACATCTTGCAAAATGAAAACAAATGATGGAGCATATTCAATTGACATGGACAAATATGACCAAATGAAGAACTTTTTAGTGATGAAGAAAAACTAATTATACTTATTATTTCAAATGACTCTCGAAGTCTGTTTTATTGAATACACAGACGAAGATGTATGTGTATTCTGACCAACTTGTTTGTTCAACGAATAATATACGTGTATTTCTAGACTGAAAGCCCATAATACCTCACGTCAAGCAACCTTGTAAGAATCTAATTTATTAACCATAATGTCTTAGCCCCGTCTACAAATTACGAAAGTCAATTGTGACTCCCGACTCGGTTACGGTCGACATTCGTCTGAAATTATGAAGAAAAACATGGTTAACAAGAGCGAAAATAGCTGGAGCCACATTTAGATCCAGATGCGTCCAAGACCCGAACCACAGGCCCCCGTTTTTATGGCCTTCTGTTCAAATAGCACGAACGGCTTTTGTTTTAATGGTATCTGGGTGCCCTTCCTGTATTTTATTGGTTTGTTTAAGACGCGCGTTAAAGTTTATGGAAAGTTTTCATGGTGTTTTCCTTCGTTCCGGGCAGTATTTGTTTTACGTTTTGGGGCGCTCATTCGAATTATTTTTTTGGGGTCTCAGTTACGTTAAATCTGTATCCATATTCGCTTATTTAAAAATCCGGTCTCGACCGGAAACGGAGCGGCTATTGTGCGTGTCACACCACAATACCGGGAGAGAAAAATAGGCGCCCGCATGTTAATTTTCATTGAGGGACAATAAGACACTTCAGGCGTGGGCTTTCAAATGGTATACCCTTTTTCCTTGTACTGTAGTACGTGCATAATACACCACCATAATTAACAAAAATTATTAAACAATAAACTTACTGTGGATCGAGTTTGCCGCGGAATGTTGAAGAGAGTAAAGATACTCCATATGAGGAGCCAGTCTGTAGGCGGGGTGCAATTCCCTGCTCAGTAGGATACTGCTTCCGGGACTAGCACCAACACTGAAAAAAAAGTTATGTTTTTTTAAAATGAACTTTGAAGTCAAATATAGGTGTAGTGGTGAAAAGTATATAAGGAATGTCACCAACCTCCCGACACCAATCTAATTAATTTATACAGAGAGCAAAACAAACACCGGCCGCTTTAAGCAGCGAGGCCTGTATAACTCCATGCAAATGCTTTTGTCTAAAAACGAGGAGGTGTTGAAGGGGCCTAATTAAACCGAGCAGTGCCAGTTCGCTTGAATTCATTAGCACGAACATAACACTGCGCCGGGCGCCTGCAGTTGTGTATAATTTACTTACTCTTAGGTATGTGTTACATTTGAGGAAAAAATACGAATCAACTATACATCGTTGATTTAATCTTATCTTAGCATAAACGGCATGAAACCTATTAACGCGTAATTATAATTTCCCCTACTACTATCCAAATAGGGGGTGTTCTTTAGAAAATATCATTCAAAAAGCTATGAATTTTTGACACCCAAGGATTACATAATTAAAGGACTTTTGTTCTTTTTTTTCACAAATCAACAAGATGACTTTTTTAAGTGAACACCCCCTATATCAACCTTTCGTTTATGTAATGAATTGAGTCTGCAATTTTCAATAAAGGTGAAAAAATAAATATGGGCGAAGTCCAAAACTCACCAGGTCATTTACCTGTTGATCAGTCACCTGCTTAATCCATTGAATTGCTATATGGCCATCACTTGACCAGCTTAACCGGTAGATTACAGGGTAAATTTTGGAATTCGCCCTATGTAGTATATCCCAATTCAATACGTAGGTATCAGCGTTTTCGGGCGGTGACGGTGGTGACTCTAGGGCGCTCCGAAACTATTCCCATCCTTTTCTTTGTCTATAGGATTTTAAGGATAGTAGCGTAGATGTAAAGGCTGTATCTTTCTTTTAGATCACTCTCAGAAAAAAATTAACATTGGAGTTACAGATCGACAGCACTCTGAGAGTATTCCCCTTCTTTGTTTCCTCAATAAATATACGTATAAGAATTGGAATATTCTTAGAGCGCTCTATATAGAGGCTTAACCCGAAAATGCATACATTATCTGCAATTTTCACCATTTTCTCAATATTCTGCAAAAAATCAACAAATCTCAATGTTCAAACTGCATCATTTTTAGATAACTTCCAAAGACGATTGCGGCTGGCTTACCAATTTCGTTTGATATCGCAAATTGAGAAGCGATTTTTTCTTTCCTCAATTAGGGTTAGATAAGAATAAAACATACCAATATTACCAATTTGGGTATACATTACACATTTGGAAGTCTCCCCAACACTTGTAGCTTGTATCCAGACGTACCACTAAACCGATTATCGAGGTTTAAATGCAATAAAAAATGACTTACCACAACGATATTTTTCTTGCAGGATTTAAAGAATAACAAACCACATTTTAAACGGCAAAATTCGAATAAGATGCTTCGTAAATTTACAATAATAGTAAAAGAAAATATAACAAAATCATAATTAATTCAACAACAAATTCTATATAAGATGGCGACGGCATGCCCCGTCAGAGCGCGCCGCTGCGTTTCTATTGGTCAATGCGTTTGACAGTTCCACTGACAATGACATACCGCTACGATGTCAAAAGTGCGGAACAATATGCAATATGGCCGCCAAAGTAGGCAATTATTTATTAGGTAGATAAAGTTTTATTGTTTTTTTTCTTTTTACTTTTATTAACGAATAAATAACAAAAACCATTTCATTACGATGCAAAGTGCCGAACGAGTACATCTGCAATCCCATGCATTCGTCAGTCTGATATAAAACGTCCGAAAAAATAATACTGGCAAGTTTTTAACGACAATAAATTTTCTAAAAATTGTTATTGCAAATATATATTTCTGTTTAAAGTTCGTGGCAACATTAAAATTATAATAAGCCAATCACAAGAAAATGCTCCATAATTAGCACATTGGAAAGTAGATACTATATTGAAAAAGGATCGACGATGATTGATTGAATATACAATTCTCCGAAGACCTGCTTTGCATTCAAGATGCAGGCCGCTCAAAAATGTCAACCATGGTAACGCAGGTACAAATAGTGCATATAAAGTGGATAGATGTAATTTTCTTTATAATAAAGACATAAATAAATATGATTGTAAGAAACTATTTTAACACTGGTACATACACTTAAATACATACTGCAGGGTGTTACTGTAGACTTTCACTACTTTGGCAAAATCCCTACGGATCGGACCAGTACCAAAATGCAATTGTTCTATTAATGGGAATATCTTTTCTCAAAACGGCCAAAAAATCAAACTTTTGACACACAAAGGCTGACATAATTAAAGTAAATGGATTTTTCTTCTTTAATTTATTTTTTTTACATTTCACAGTCAATACGATAACGTTTTTAAATGAACCCCTCCTATATCAATCTTTCGTTTATGTATTGAACTGAGTCTGCAATTTTCAATAAAGGTGAAAAAAGAAATATGTAGCATATCCCAATTTAATAGGTAGGTATCAGCGTTTTCGGGTGGTGACTCTAGAGCGCTCTGAGACTATTCCCATCCTTTGCTTTGTCAATAGGAATTTAAGGACAGCAATACTCTTAGAGCGGTATGCTGTAAAGGCTGTATCTTTTCTTTTAGGTCTCTCTCAGACAATAAATAACATTGGAGTTACAGATCCATCACCGCATTCTGAGAGTATTCCCATTATTTGTTTCCTTAATAAAAATACGTATAAGGATTGGAATATTCTAAGAGATAGAGACTTAACCCCAAAAATGCATAAATTATCTGCAATTTTCACCACTTTCTCAAAACTCTGCAAAGAATCAACAAATCTCAATGTTCAAACTGCATCATTTTTAGATCACTTCCAAAGACGATTGCGGCTGGCTTACCAACTTCGTTTGATATCGCAAATTGACAAGCGATTTCTTCTTTCCTCAATTAGGGTTAGATAAGAATAAAACATACCAATATTACCAATTTGGGTATACCAAACACATTTGGAAGTCTCCCCAACACTTCTGGCTTGTATCCAGACGTACCACTAAACCGATTATCGGGGTTTTAAATGCAATAAAAATGACTTACCACAACGATATTTTTCTTGTAGAATTTAAAGAATAACAAACCACGTTTTAAACGGCAAAAATCGAATAAGGTGCTTCGTAAATTTACAATAATAGTAAAAGAAAATATAACAAAATCATATTAAATCAACAACACATTCTATATAAAATGGCGACGGCTCGCCACGTCACAGGGCAGAAGTGCGCCGCTGCGTTCCTATTGGTCAATGCGTTTGACAGTTCCACTGACAATGACATACCGCTACAATGTCAAAAGTGCGCAGTATGGCCGCCAAGGTAGTCAATCATTTATTAGGTAAAATTTCAATGTTTTTTTTGTTTGACTTTTATTAATTGATATATAAAAAAAACTATTTTATTAGTATGGAAAGTGCCTGACGAGTGCATGATGTCTGATATAAAACGTCCAAAAAAATTATTTTAACAAGTTTTTAAAGACAATAAATTTTCTAAAATTGTATGATTAAATTTGTGATTGCAAATATATGTATGGTTAAAACTCATGACAACATTAAACATGCTACTCACAAGAAAATGTTCCATAATTTGCACATTGGAAAGTAGGCATTATATTGAAAAAGGATGAAAAAGGGGAAGGGTGTTACTGTAGAACCAATACTTTGGCAAAATCCCTACGGATCGGATCAGTACCTAAATGCAATTGTTCTATTATTGAGAATATTTTTTCTCAAAACGGCCAAAAAAACAAACTTTTAGTGAAAATTGCTTCATTTATGAAAAGCAGTCTTAATAGTTTCAAACTGATGAAATATACAATTTGCATGATATTGAGAACGACGTTCGAATTGGACAGGCATCGATATGCCTTTCTAAATAATTAAAAATCTAATTATTGATCAAAACCAATACAAATAATTTAAAATTGATCACAAATTCAATTTTCATATTTTTAAGAATTGTTTGATAAAATCGGTCCATATCATGAATGCATCCCATTCACAAGACCCCTAACTGATCAAATCGCAATTTATAAATAATTGAAAAAAATTATTTTATAAAAATAATCAAACCTTCATAATTATTTAATCCAACTGAAAATGTTTGAACACAATAATTAATTAAATAGAATCATACAGGGTGTTTTTTTAAGATGGGCCATGGAAATTTCCATGTAATGAAGTTCGATGTTTTTTTTTAATGAGCCATAGCAAATTTTATAGTAAAATAACCTGAAAGGTAGACTATTATTAAGTACGCTGGTATTTTTCTATTAACATTTATTGTTTAACATGATGAGTTGTTATTAAACTTCAGCAAAAATGTACACATTAAAAGAAAAGAAACTTATGTTTTCGCTATACTGCTCTGGGTCGAGTAGCAGGCCTAAAAAAGATAATAAAATAATACCAAGGCTGTTCATTCTGCAAAATTCATGTCAGACAGCAGCGTCAATTTAAAAACACTACCCACCATTGTCAATAATGGTCTACCTTTCAGGTTATTTTGCTGTAGTATTCGCCATGGCTCATTTAAAAAAAAAACATTGAACTTCATTGCATAGAAATTGCTATGGCCCATCTTAAAAAAAACACCCTGTATATGTTTTGCGTCCTTTTTGTTTAGTGGAGAGAGGTGAATAGTGGGTGTAGGATATAAACAGACCACTCCACAACGTTTCAACCTTTATTGGGGTCTTCTCCAGAGCTTTTTCAATAAGCGAAATATGTCTTATGTGTGTGGTCTTCATTGTTTCATATAGTCCGGGCTGTTTTAATCGAGTGGAATGTTGTTCCGGGCTTTGACAAACTTTGCATATTGAAAAAGCCCCGAGGAAGACCTCAATAAAGTTTGATGATTTTACATTTGTAAAGTGGTATTCTGCACCCGCTGTACTCTCTTGCATTAGTCATTAGTTGCATTGCATTCCATTAGTTCAGAAACCTAAATTACTTCATATGTTCCAAATAAAGAACGTAATCATTTGCTTGAAATCTCATTATTGATCAAAAGTATATAATACAAGGTGTTCAATAAAAAAGTTATCAAGTTGGCTATGCAAGAAAAGATGGAGTTGCAAAGTGGATGATATTGTTGTTAATCCTTTCTCTTGATCTTTCACAGTCAACTTGATGACTTTTTCTATTGAGCCTTTATCTCAAAATCTTCAAATCACAAAATCAAAAAAGATAGGAGGCTTTAAAATGAAAAACCGTATTATAAATCTCTGATATTTTTACTGCAAGAATCTACGGATTGGCTTACTTTACACACTCTGTACACACCTTTACATACTCTGTATATTGCTATCATGTTGCAATTTGCATCCCAAGCCACTCTTTAAAACAAGTACTTACTCGAAAACGTTATTTCACGGAGGAGTATGTTATCATAAAAAAAGTTCATATTTGTGGACAAAGTGGCGAAGGTCATATTTCTAAGAACACACGTCCCTTGGCGCTCCTTTTTATTTACTTTGTGGAAATCCAATGGGCGAGGAAAATTATGACTGTTTGTACTTTTTGTACCCTACCTGGCAATTAAAACATATTCTACTTCTATTCAGGGATTAATAAGGAAAAAAGATGTTACGCCCATGAGACCACTGTATCGTTTTTCAAGATCGTTTTGTTAAGGCTCTGCATGTTAATTTCTTAGAGTTGAATAGGCGCAGGCAGCAACGGCAGGGTCCCCGAAGAGAGAGAAAGAAACGTGTCTCGTAGCCCCGGTGTATAGCTTAATTTTTAGTAATTTATACTTGTGAGTGTGTATGCGAGAGACACAATTTATGTGCCTCTTTCTTATTCTGATTAAGCAATTAATTTTAAACGCCTAGCTTTTTAACATCACGCGGGCTCGGCCTTAAACGGCCTGCGCGCATTAAACGGGATTTTTCCCGTTCTTTTTCCTCTTTTTATTGACTGAGATTTTGATTTTTCGAGAGTACATATCGCACACTGCGGCCTCTTCTTCTCAGAGCTTCGTGAGCGCACTCGTGACCATCCTAAGGCTTCGGCCGTAAGAAAACTGACCATAAAGCAAACTGTTTGGTCGGATGAAGTTTCTTGCTCGGGTTAAAAAAGCAATTTAAATTTCGCCGGGGGGCTTCACATCGAACTGAACGGCCTCCACAGTCCTTGCTTAATGGCTTCATTATCCTATTGGTTAAAGACAAGCTACGAAGAAAAACGAAACAATTTCTTTCTTTGTTGCGTTTCATTGTCGAAAGTATTGGTTCTTTTACTCTAGCGAAGATTCTTCTTCAAACTAATTCAGATAACTCCATGGTTCGATGTTAATTATCCGGATTACGACTTCAGTTCCCACTCTCCCGGTTTCCATTCTATGGAAGTCGATAAAACGAAAAAAAAGCGGACCGAGGCGCGGCCTCAAGAGTATCTCTCTGAGTAGTGTCCACTTAATCTGAAAGTGAATCAGGAACGCTTTTATGGAGACAAAAAGGCAACGTTTAAAATTTAAGAGGCCATTCGAGATCGCGAGTACCATGTTGGAACCATCATGAATATGTAAAATCGGCCGATGGTCGATTAGGATACATGACCGCTGGCGTTTTTGCACTGCGCTAATTCCTACCTTTGGGCCGAGACATATTATTTCGGGTATCCCTATCATTTCGGTACGAAAATTGGGTTCTATTTGCATATAGATTAGCCGTGCGCAGCTACCAATGTACATCTTCATTAAACCGCGCTCCTAGCTCTACCATAATGACCGGTGGTGGTACGGGCAATACGCGAAATCTCCCTAATTAGGCCCTCAGCACGTTCATAGCGCCCACGGGACAGGTCAGTTCTATTTTACTTTTGCGCATTTGCATTGGGTATCGACTCAATCGTGAGAATGACCGGTTCGCTGCATAATGTAGCCGAGCCTTAAATGCCCAACCGGCCGTAATGTATTGCGCCAACCCTTATATGTAGCTCTTGACAAAAACATTACCGAATATTATGTAAGCCATAAATTGTAAATACCTGCCCATCACGTTATTGATCCCTACAGGTTCGTAAGGCGGACAAAACAGCACCATTTTTAACACTTCAACCAAGTCGATGTACGCACTACTCAGCCACTAAACTAAACTGATCATCATCTTCTTGAGCTTGAACTTTGCTTCGCCCCTAATCTTCAAGACCTCTCACCACCCCTGTCCCTATTGCCTTGTTGCCACTGACTGCGTCAGTTGCTAACCCAAGCAAATACAAAGATACGGAAATATCCTGAAAACTACTAATATCGTAACCGATCTGTCAACACTGACAAAAGCAATAATACCAATATACACGGACGTCTTCCTTTGCCTTTAAACCGTCCGGACAATGGGCAGAAATACTGAAAAGTCTCTCAGGTAGGAGGGATGCGTGAGGACCACGTTTAGAAAGACGAAAAGGAACGGATCCCCGTTGTTCTTAACGATGCAGGTCCATTAAAGGCGAAATAAATTTGAGACCAAACGGCATAGAAATAAATTTTTGACACTTGTCGGGGTCCTTGGAAATTTGTTAAATAGAATCGTTAACGCCGCTGACGTTTCAGGCGTTTAGAAAGTTGGCACCAGGCTGGGAGGAACGGGGGGTGGTCGTGCGGCGAGGGTCATTATTTGATGGTCTTCGGACCATCATTAGACCAATGTTGCCAGATATTGACAAAACTGCATATAAAACAAAGGGGAGAGCTAGTTTCTTATTGCAAAACAACATGACATTAGAAGACTGTGAAGGCTTTCACGGCCGGTCAAAATACAGTTTAAAGTGTATTCCGGGCTTTGAAGCCGTGGTCCAATGGAGTTTCCTGACGTTTCGTCTACAGCTGCGGCAGACATTAACAAAGGCGATAAGGCAATGGGCGAAGTGATCTCCCGTGCTTCCCGACGTTGACTGATTTGACTGAGGTGAGCTACGTGGTATTTTTTTCCATGGAAGATTTCTACGAACAAACTGATGATGTAGCTATGGTCCAGTAATAGAAGATTTTATGAAAATTTTCGAGGCCAAGGGGTTTGCAACGGCAAATAAGAGGCCAAAATATTGGTTCCGTGGCGAGGCGAGGACGAGGGCGAGGGCAAACTTCAAAAAAAAAATAAATAAAAAAAAAATTGTCGTTATGTGTGAAAGAGACAACGGTCGTTTTTTTACCGATCGATATTTTGCCGGTCGGTTTTAAAACGTCCGTGTGAAAGAGGCCTAATACCTACATATTTTACGATAAAAATGGTGTTTTTAGTTCCATCAGTAGGGCGCATGCAGGCACGTCACTGGATATTTTTAAAGAAAAAAATTACACCACTTTTTTTCCATAAAAATTATTTTTGATATGCCCGTTCAATTCTGGAGAGAAAAGGTCTCTTTTGTATTTTTTCAAAAAATGCAAAATTTTTGAATACAAAAATAAACACTGTCGTTATGCTCGTCTAAAAGCAATGTTATTATTTTAATTTAAAATTTTAAATTACTGAACAAAACAATAATTAATATTATACACCTGCTATATGCCTGTATCGAGAAGAAGGAGGTGCTCAATTTGAATATTTGTTGTAATTGTAATATTGCGTTTTATTAATAAATTTGTATTTTTTTTCAAACTTTAACACACTGTATATCTCGAGAGCGAAGCACCTGCGGACACATGTTTTCTTGAACTTTTTGCTGTATTTTGGCAGATGACACATTCATGCCGTTGTCAGAACGACGCAAATCGGAACGAAACTATCACTTTACGCACTTGTTAGGAAATAGTATACTGTTTAACAAGTGACGAAAATGGCATTTTCTCTCGCAAAAGTACAGTTTACCAACCGAGGCGAAACCGAGTTTTGAAAGAGAAAAAGTATAGTGGTTTACCAACTATACTTTTTCTTCGACCATGACAACTAAGTCTTCTTTAACTTTAAAAACAATCTCTATAGAGTATTTCTTTCAAAAATTAAGGCGCATCATTGTTAACATAACACCTCGACTGTCAATGAGTTCAGTTTGGTCAAATTTCAACACTTTGATTCACTTTTCTAAGGCCCGGGCAGGCAAAATATACATGTTTTTGTATGATATCAGGGTATGATTCCATGGGGTTTTATAAGATTAGACCAGTTAAATCGCATTTAATTGGCGATATACAGGCGAAATTAGAACAACTTACTTTCGTCACTAGAGAGGAGAGTAACGTTTTCGGCTAGGGCGAGGTATGACGAAAGTTGTTTATTTTTATATGGTCGTAGAAAAAAGTCTTTTTCGCACGCCGTCAATACAGGGTTAGTAGAAAAGAACTGTGAAGCTTAATCGTTTATAAAATCGTTAAAAATGTCCCATATTAGTGGCAGATCGACTTTTATACGGTTGTAGAAAAAATGGTGTTCCTAATTCTTGCGCAAACTGTATGTCGCGCAGTTGACTGCTGCCCGAACTCAGCTTCGCGTCGTTCCGGCAACGGCATTCGCGTGCGCGAAAGTGTTACTTTGCGCACTTGTTAGGAAAATAACTATTCCCGTGCGCTCATCATCGCGCATCATTAATCATGCATTGCATTCGAATTAACAAAACAAGATCTGCACCCGGATTCTTGAAATCTCAAATCGATTTCGATTGTCAACACTTTTAATTTATTTGCGTAATTAATTAACATTCGGCAAAACTAAACAAACATATTTCAAGATCATTGTGGATAATAAAATCCCTTTCAAAGTTCTCCACATTTCTTTGCTGGACTTTCTCTTAAAAGGGCTACTTACGTGATAAATGACAATCGAAATCGAAACTAGATTTCAAGAATCCGGGTATACAGAACTGAATAATGGTCAGCCAAATCTCTTTTTTAACTTTACTTATCATAACCTACTAGTTAATAAGAATAATTATGTTATATATATATAATGAATAAGAATAATTATTATGCTATCCAAAATTTCTGAAAAAAAATCATTAAATACGGCCCTGCACTCTTAAATACTGTGCTTCGTGTTATCGAGTCTTTCAACGAAATTCGGCCGGTCGGTCAATAAAGTTGTAAACAAAAGTGATAAAGCAAACAGATGGAGCGGTACCAAATTCCCTCATTTCGAAAATTCGGCGAAATAGTTCAAAATATACTACTTTCATTCTCGTCTCAACATCTACTGCGGTCTTACTTAAATAGTTTAATGCGAGAAATGCAGCCATGTGGATTATCTAACTAGATATAGTTAAACAATGATCTTATATCAATCGCAGCGTTTCTATCCCAGACTAACGAGAGAGGCCATTGAGAACTTTTAGCACAACAACATATTGCGCCACCATTGCCCCCACCCCAGTCACCCTACTGCGGCGCGACGGCGCCGGCGGGGTAATAAATACCACGGAGCTCATCACAGTCGAATCAGTTAACGTCGGGAAGCACGGGAGTTCACTCCGGCCATTGCCTCATCGCCTTTGATAATGCCTACGGCAGCTGTAGACGAAACGTCAGGAAGAAATTCCGTTGGACCAAGGCTTCAAAGCCCGGAAAACACGTTAGATTGTATGTAGAAGATGCTCATTTGAAAACGTCATCTAGTTGGCAGTAGAAAAGGATGTTCTTTCATCCTTTTCTATTGACACTTCTATTGACAAATGTCCATATTTACTTTGATTATGTCATCCTTTTCTGTCAAAAATCATAGTCTGCTAGATAAATTTCTCTAATAAACCCCCGTAGATTTATCGTGAAAAAAGAAAATAGGAATGGAAAACTCTTTGAGCTCTAGCTTAAAACCGTGCAACAAAAAACATCATTGCAGAGCAAAATGCAACATCTCTAATTCAAAATGAAACATACATGCACAGGGGATTTCGAAAATGACGTGGAATAATTTAGCAGCCTATTTTAGACAAAAAAAATTAAAAAAAATGTTTTCCAATCAGATACAGGTTGTTAAACCTTAAAATTTTATTTTTGTTTTACATCCCGTCTAGTTTTGAAAACTATCACTTTAAATTAGAAATGCGGGTAACACTCCAGTGGCGGATCCAGCGTTCTGTGAAGGGGGACGGGAGAAAACAAATTGCGTAAAATTTTTTTGAGGTGCCACGCCCACTTTTTTTAAATTTTGACGAACATATTACGTATCACGATTTTTTTCCTCAATTCTCTACCTTGACAGCCTGTAAATTGAGAACGCCTCGACCAATCGCAGTAAATCGAAAACTTTCCTCTCCTTGATGTCCTCTTTCACCTCCCACCATCGGAAGTTCCGCAGATGTAATATTTTCGGAGATAGACCTCTTCGGAGGTCGATTTTTAAGCACTTTTAGAATCGCGTTTTACGACTATTTTTAAAAAAGCCTCTTTAGAGGTTAAATTAATTCGAATTGGGTTTGTTACATTCTTACGGGATCGCAAGCGTTCTATTCCAATCAAAAACAGCAAAAGAAAATTTCGAAAATGTCCAAAGGAGGGGGGGGGGGGGGGGGGTATTACGACTTCTTTATCAATTTTCAACTTTGACCGCCTGTAACTTGAGAACGCCTCGACCGATTGGAGTGAATCCAACTGTCTTTTTCTCTTCTTGATGTCCTCCCTCTTTCACCTCTCACCATCGGAAGTTCCGTAGGTGCAATTTTTCGAAGATGACACCTTCGGAGGTCAATTTTTAAGCACTTTTAGAATCAGGCTTTTTGATAATTTAAAAAAAAATATTTTTAAAAAAACTTTATTCGAATTGATTTGTTATGTTCTTAGGGTATTGCAAGCGTGCCATTCCGATCAAAAATAGCAAAAAAATTTTTGAGAAATTTTTTCGAAAATGTGCAGGGGGGGGGTATTACGACTTTTTCCTCAATTCTCAACTTTGGCCGCCTGTAACTTGAGAACGCCTCGACCTATCGGAGTGAATTCGACTGTCTATTCCTTTTCTTGTTGTCCTCTTTCACCTTCCACTATCGGAAGTTCCGTAGATGGAATATTTTCGGAGATAGACCCCTTTGGAAGTCGATTTTTAAGCACTTTTAGAATTGCGATTTTCGACCATTTTTTAAAAACCCTCTTTAGAAGATAAATTCATTCGAATTGAATTTGTTACGTTCTTAGGGGTTTGCAAGGGTTCCATTCCGATCAAAAACAGCAAAAAAAATTTCCTCAGTTCTCAACTTTGACCGCCTGTAACGTGAGAACGTCTCGACCGACCGGAGTGAATCCAATTGCTTTTTCCTCGTTTTGATATCCTCTTTCACCTCCCAATAAAGGAAGTTCCATAGGTGCAACATTGCAACAAAAGTCGTCAAAATGAATCCTTTCAGTTGTGCGCTTGCGTTTATTAGTCAGTCAAACAAAAATCCCAAAGAAATCTAAAAGGAGTCGAAAAAAAGAGGATCCGTCACTGTAACACTCTATGCCCTACATATATAACCTTAACCACTAAGTTTGAAAATTTGTTACTGTACTTTAAACTAAAAATTAACATGGCCTTTGAATGAACTTCGTAACTCTAACCGTTTTCGAGATATTTGCATAAATATTAATGTTAAGTCACATTTAAATAAGAATGCTGAAGTAACATACCAAGTATAACTCCGTCAATTTAAATAAGACACATGTTAAGAACGACTTTGAAATAAAGTTTTAAAACACTTAAAAAAATTGAACCACTGTCTATTAAATGTATTCACTTTGAAAACCAAAATTTTGTGTTTTTACTCATGTTTTCGCAAAAATCTTCAAACCAAATAATTTTTTTTTGGGTGAAGTAAGAAGAAAGAAGAAACAATTAACTTTAGCCGGCGGATTTCAGCTCTCAATCCATCATCAGCGACTAAAAAGGTAACCAGTGATTCCATGACAAAGAGAAAACTGCAAAGGTGAGAAACAAACTTACTATTCAAAATGAAATTACAGAAGAAGAAAAACTGCAGATTTTGCCATTATTATGCCTGAGAGGGTGAGATGATGCAGCCTAAAATTTAAAATTCATCCGATTAATTAGTAGCAAAGTCATTTTAATTCCAATTGTAACGAGTTTAAAATAAAACAATCGAACATTATCTGACCAAATTTAGTTTGAAATTGCCATGCCTTGACTATCTGTTGTCAAGGATTTTGAATATGGGCTAGAATCTCGTGTTTTAGTGGGTTTAGGACAAATAAAAACTTCATTTTAAACTTCTTTTTTTAATTTACGTCTTTATCAGGGCTGAAACATATGCAGGAACATTACCACACATGACGAAGGCTCTCATAGGAAGTCTCAAACATCGAAACGTAGGCGTTTTTTGAGAGAAAACGGAGGTTTTATTTGTCCTAAATTAAATTTTGGAATCTTGGAGACGCTAACGTGCATCAATTTTCTCCTGCAACGCCACTGTTTTCTCCCTAGGAAATTTCAATGCGACGAGCAACTTTGTTTCTAACTTTGCCTCTTTAATTAGTCATAGTTGGATGTTGAGATTTTGACCGCTGATGGCGTATGAAATTCAGAGTTGAACTACTGAAACTACATTTTTTGAAAATTGAACTATTACGTTTTATTACTTAAGGGCTACCTCATTTAAGATTATTTTCGGACAGGTGACGAACGTGAACTTTTCTTGGCATTCTGGAGTGGGCATAATTCTTTTCATCAACTACCACGATATTCTCATTTTTCGCAATAGCGATTGAGTTTGACATCGGAACCCAAGCAAACAGCAGCAGTTTGGTTGTAACCACTTAGCGGATCTTCCTCGTATACATCGAAATTTAAACGAACCAATCTGTAGCGCTCGGACCGGAGCGAGGATCGAATATCGCCGGACCGAGCAGGTTAGGCCCAAGTCTACGATGATTAACGACTTTATTATACCCGGCTCTCAAAAGAAAACCGGATTTTGTAACTTCATCATATTCTGCCCGTGATCTTGTACGCCTTTTTCAGCCTGTAATTTTGTTCTTCGGAGGTGTTTTTTTTCTTCTTAGCTTCGGCCGCCGCACTCCTCAAGTTTGGGTGGTAAAAGTCTCCTTTCGCCTTTCAGAGCGGTTGAGCCACCATCTCTCAATGTACCACCTACACGGACTCACTCTTAGCTTTATCTTTGGAGACATAAAGGTGCCTCGGGTTTTAATTCACAGCTGCTTGTAGATAGGGCCTTGTGCCATAACTTTGTGTTCATCATTTGGGATAGTGGTAACGTCTTGGATAGTGGTAACGCCTTGTAATCGGTTTATTACCGGCTTAGGAACGAAAGAATACGTTATGCAATTAGATCACGACCTGCCGTTTTTGATACCAGGCGAAGGAATATTATGCAAAGCAGTGGCCGGTGTTTGTTCAACGAAACCCAGGTATAGAAATTCCACCGCCTTAAGTATTCAAACGGGCACTCTTAATTGGATCAACCGAGTTACACTGCTTAATCCGAGCTACGGTAGCGATAGACACATTCAACGCTCAATTTCCTTAGTAATTTTACTTGTTAGGCAATTCAAAGTTTGCATGTAAACATTTCCTTTTTGAAGAATTTTGCTAGTAAAACCTATTTATGACTCAATGTAAACAATAAAGATAAACGTTAAAAAGTAAATAGCGTTAAGGTGTCGGCGCGATAGCGCCTTACAGATTGGTAAAGGCGAAGAACGAACTAAACCAGTTTATGGCTGGACTAATTACCAGGTCTTAATATCGGTTTACCTTTATGGCTTGTCCGGTTAAATTACCGTAATTAAAGGTAATTGAAGCTTTTTACCGGCCTGAAGATTATAATTACCCCTAAACGATTAAGCTTATTGTCTTAAGTATAGTAAAATAGATTTGTTAGGGCCCAAAAAGTGCCACAATCAACAGGATTAAAGTTGATCATTGTAGTCATATGATTCTATTACAATTTTATTTTTCTCTTTATTATTTTGTGGAAACATCAAATTTGATATTGTGTAATATCAAATTTTCAATCAAATATCAAAAATAATATAATAACTCGAATTTGCTTGTCAACAATAGGCTCTTTTTGCCTAGCAAAAAACACCATCAGCTTTTGTAATTGCGGGTAATTCGGAATAGAGATGAGCTGCCATATCAAATTTGGTTTTAAGGGTTTATATTTTGCTAGTTTACAGGCTTTAACTGTGTTACCACATGTCATTTGAAATTTTATTTTTTTATTAAGGCTTTATTAAGCCCAATTATCGACTTTTTGTAACTCGGATTGACATATCAAAGTCTGAAAGAACCTGTAATAGTGATAGAATTCCAAATTAGAAATTCTTAATAAAATAAAATATCGACTTTTGTGGAAATATTCTACACAGCGTCCTTATAATAAGCGATAAAAATGATCGATAATAGGGATGGGTCGCCATATCGAATTTTCACTATATCGATATAATTTTGATAAATGAAGCATTTTGTTTTTGTGAGACAAGTGCAATATCAATATTTAAAAAAATCGTTAACTTCAAATTGCATCTCAATGGTTCTAGTAAATAAAGTTCAAAAAGGATACTTTATTATATTTGCTAGGTATACATTGGCACCACAAATTGCAGTGTTAACACGAGGACTACGGAGGTAATGAAAGGTACGTACATTTAGTTTACATTTTACCATTCGAGTTGAAACTCTACATCTGAAAAAGAAGGTCTTTGATTTGGGTGAATTTTTTTACATAAATCCGGGGACGAAATTTTCAAATTGACTAGTCTTTGTGAAAACGTTCTCGAAGACCGGGCATTTTGCCAATAGTCTTCCCAGAAATGTTCAAATTTTCTCCTGCCATACAATTTTCCACTCTTTGCCGCCTACTTTCCTTGGTCTGAGGCTTTAAAGTTAATGTTTACATTTCGGAAATCTCAGCTGTCAGTTGCAGAAGCCGCCGCCGGCGAATGGTTCCGATTACCAGTTAAGTGACGATCTTCGGAACCATTCGGGATTTTGGGGTCAAAATTTGCAAAAATCAGCATCTTTCGCTTCGAAATTCAATTTAGACCATTTCGCGACTTCCCAACGAAAAGCGGTTCCTAAGTGCCAAAAAGAAAACATTCCAAGATATCTCGTGGGATCTGGGGGAAGGAATATACCTCAAAGTGGCAATTTGATATTGCAAGTTTAAAAATTCGTTAAAATTTCAAATTCAAAGCTAGAACCTTGTTATTTGGTCAGATCGAAGGCCCATGTGTGTACTATCTCTGTGAATTATTTTAGATTTTTTGCTGCAAAAATGTGAAATCTACTGGGTGAAGTGTTAAGAAAGTACATCCAAATTTTAAAAAA
This sequence comes from Taphrorychus bicolor, assembly GCA_951812265.1. Classification (NCBI taxonomy): domain Eukaryota; kingdom Metazoa; phylum Arthropoda; class Insecta; order Coleoptera; family Curculionidae; genus Taphrorychus; species Taphrorychus bicolor. The sequence continues at coordinate 41,548,369 of OX638303.1, forward strand.
ATGCGGCACAGAAAACTTTTTGTAGCTCCCCCGGTATAAGAGCTAGACCAAAACTAACAACTGATTTTTTTTTCTCTCCACGTCTTCTAGTCGCCCATGTACAATCGAAACACCGCTATAGTTTTTGTAAAAATCGCAAAAAACTACTATACTACTTTGAACATTTTTCTTAAGTGTCTTTGCACTTTTTTTAACCAGTCTGTATTAAAGTGACACCTTTGGCGGGAGAGGATTAAAAGTGCCCAAGGATATGCCCTTTCCCTTGGTATCACGATCATTAGGCCAGTAGTCTACCTAAGGGGTCTAAGAGGCCAAGAAGTTGACTTTTCCTATTTAACTTATCGGAATTAGATTTCAAAATTTATCATCTACACATATGAGGAATTCTACCAGTGGGGAGCCCTCTACCCCCACGTAGCCCCGGAATTACGGTAAAGACGCGACAAATTAGAGTATCGAAAAAACCGCATTTTTGACGGATCGCGCACCCCCCCCCCCCCTCACCCTCCTCAAATTTTTGATACATATAAGGTCGTCGCTCAGTGAGATTTATTATTAGCCGTAGACTCAAGAATCGAAATTAATTCAATTCGATATGTGAAACTTCTATATGACTTTTTAGTTTTGCTAAAAGAAAACGACAAATGGAGAAATTAGAGATGATTAAAATAAGTAAATATGTGGTCGTATATCGATAAGTCTAAATTATTTTTCTTTCTTGTATTAATACTAAAAAACTGTAGTTTTTTTTCTAAACTGTGTATTAATTCACTCTAAAGTTTCCAACTTTCCAGAGAACAAAACTATATACCATAAAAACAAGAAAATAACAAATAATAAAAAACTCTGAAGAAAAAAAAAAGAGTCAAACTGTGAGTAAAAGAAAAATTCGATGAGAATCGTTCAATGATAAGAAATTGAAGATTAAGAATTTATTAATAATTCGTTCTAGTGCCTCAAGTTTTTGCAAAACTCAAACAAAAACACAGGAATGCACACATGACAATAAAAGGAGGTTATAATCTCACATACAATTTATGACACTTTAAGAACGTCGGAAAAGAAGCTCTAGACCGTTCTACGATTGTAAAACAAGTATCCACAATTCTATTGGTGTTTAAAAAACATACAGGGTGTCTTTTTTAAGTGCGTGCAACATTACTATATTTTCGAAACAGCTGTAGTTACGAAGACGGTTAAATTAGCAAAAAGTTGACTTTTGTAGAGCCTGTTTAGAAAACGTTTACAATGTTGCCACATTTTGAGTGGTTTCTGAAATATGTTAAAAAAACCAAAGACCAGTCAGTATTTAAAAAAAAAATAACTTAACACTGGTAACTCGCTTGATAAGCGTCACACAAAGCTAATCGAGTTGTCTTATGGGAGGGGTTAGAGTGTAGTGAAACTTTGTAATTTAAACTTTTTTGTGTCACCGTCAGTTTTTGAAATAGAATTTATTTAAAACTTTTGCTAAATATTTCAGAAACTAGTTAAAACGTGGCAACACTGTAAAAGTTTTCTAAAAGGTCTCCACTTGCACTCTCCTTTTGATAATTTAACCGACCTTGTAACCACAGCCTTTTCGGAAATAGTAATCAACAATGCACGCACTTAAACGAAACACCCTGTATTTGAAGTAAGAATAATGCAAGTAAGCATTCTTCCATTAGTCCATGACTAAAATTACGTTACAACTGTCAATATGTAGCCTTCCTCAGGAAACTTCGATTGTCTATTAACTGCAAATTCCCTATTAAGTATGATTTGTAAGATTATTTTTTGCAATTATCTTTGTTATTAAAACTATATTCCCGTTCAATACTCACATTTCGTATTATACAGAGTGAGTTTTTATTATTTTTTAGTGATCTCAGAAACTAACGCAGTTAGTGGGTGAAATGGAAAAAATTGCAGTCTTAACCAAAACCACTATCATATTTTTGAAAAATTTATTGGCAAAAACCGAATTTTTTGGCGATTTATATCAATCAATATAGGATTAAGATCAAAAATCACTCAAAGCTTGTAAACATACAACTCTGAAATTTTTGAAAAATTTTGCTTATGTATTAGGGCCAAAATCGGTTAAAACATGACGTAAAGGGGCTAAAAATGCAATTTTGGCATAAAATGAAGGTTAGAATTAGGGCTAAAATCGATAAAAAATTACCCACAGCGTCAAAAATATGCAAATTTTGATGTTTTTGGAGAAATTCAATTTTAGGTCAAAATCAGGTAAACTTGACTCGGATTTTCTGTATTATGGCAAAAATTACATTTTTGGACTATAATAAATAAAATTGGACTCAAAACGCCTCGAAAAGCAAATTTGTTATTTTTGAGAATGTTGGGTTAGGATTATTGCCAAAATCGGTTAAAGTGGTTTTTGGAGAAATTCAATTTTAGGTCAAAATCAGGTAAACTTGACTCGGATTTTCTGATTTATGGCAAAATTAACATTTTTGGACTATAATAAATAAAATTGTACTCAAAACGCCTCCAAAAGCAAATTTGGTATTTTTGAGAATGTTAGGTTAGGATTATTGCCAAAATCGGTCAAAGTGGTTTTCGGAGAAATTCAATTTTAGGTCAAAATCAGGTAAACTTGACTCGGATTTTCTGATTTATGGCAAAATTAACATTTTTGGACTATAATAAATAAAATTGTACTCAAAACGCCTCGAAAAGCAAATTTGGTATTTTTGAGAATGTTAGGTTAAGATTATTGCCAAAATCGGTTAAAGTGGTTTTCGGAGAAATTCAATTTTAGGTCAAAATCAGGTAAACTTGACTCGGATTTTCTGATTTATGGCAAAATTAACATTTTTGGACTATAATAAATAAAATTGTACTCAAAACGCCTCGAAAAGCAAATTTGGTATTTTTGAGAATGTTAGGTTAGGATTATTGCCAAAATCGGTCAAAGTGGTTTTCGGAGAAATTCAATTTTAGGTCAAAATCAGCTAAACTTGACTCGGATTTTCTGATTTATGGCAAAATTAACATTTTTGGACTATAATAAATAAAATTGTATTCAAAACGCCTCGAAAAGCAAATTTGGTATTTTTGAGAATGTTAGGTTAAGATTATTGCCAAAATCGGTTAAAGTGGTTTTCGGAGAAATTCAATTTTAGGTCAAAATCAGGTAAACTTGACTCGGATTTTCTGATTTATGGCAAAATTAACATTTTTGGACTATAATAAATAAAATTGTACTCAAAACGCCTCGAAAAGCAAATTTGGTATTTTTGAGAATGTTAGGTTAAGATTATTGCCAAAATCGGTTAAAGTGGTTTTCGGAGAAATTCAATTTTAGGTCAAAATCAGGTAAACTTGACTCGGATTTTCTGATTTATGGCAAAATTAACATTTTTGGACTATAATAAATAAAATTGTACTCAAAACGCCTCGAAAAGCAAATTTGGTATTTTTGAGAATGTTAGGTTAGGATTATTGCCAAAATCGGTCAAAGTGGTTTTCGGAGAAATTCAATTTTAGGTCAAAATCAGCTAAACTTGACTCGGATTTTCTGATTTATGGCAAAATTAACATTTTTGGACTATAATAAATAAAATTGTATTCAAAACGCCTCGAAAAGCAAATTTGGTATTTTTGAGAATGTTAGGTTAAGATTATTGCCAAAATCGGTTAAAGTGGTTTTCGGAGAAATTCAATTTTAGGTCAAAATCAGGTAAACTTGACTCGGATTTTCTGATTTATGGCAAAATTAACATTTTTGGACTATAATAAATAAAATTGTATTCAAAACGCCTCGAAAAGCAAATTTGGTATTTTTGAGAATGTTAGGTTAGGATTATTGCCAAAATCGGTCAAAGTGGTTTTTGGAGAAATTCAGTTTTAGGTCAAAATCAGCTAAACTTGACTCGAATTTTCTGATTTATGGCAAAATTAACATTTTTGGACTATAATAAATAAAATTTTATTCAAAACGCCTCGAAAAGCTAATTTGGTATTTTTGAGAATGTTAGGTTAGGATTATTGTCAAAATCGGTCAAAGTGGTTTTCGGAGAAATTCAATTTTAGGTCAAAATCAGCTAAACTTGACTCGGATTTTCTGATTTATGGCAAAATTAACATTTTTGGACTATAATAAATAAAATTGTATTCAAAACGCCTCGAAAAGCAAATTTGGTATTTTTGAGAATGTTAGGTTAGGATTATTGCCAAAATCGGTCAAAGTGGTTTTGGAGAAATTCAGTTTTAGGTCAAAATCAGCTAAACTTGACTCGAATTTTCTGATTTATGGCAAAATTAACATTTTTGGACTATAATAAATAAAATTGTATTCAAAACGCCTCGAAAAGCAAATTTGGTATTTTTGAGAATGTTAGGTTAAGATTATTGCCAAAATCGGTTAAAGTGGTTTTCGGAGAAATTCAATTTTAGGTCAAAATCAGGTAAACTTGACTCGGATTTTCTGATTTATGGCAAAATTAACATTTTTGGACTATAATAAATAAAATTGTATTCAAAACGCCTCGAAAAGCAAATTTGGTATTTTTGAGAATGTTAGGTTAGGATTATTGCCAAATCGGTCAAAGTGGTTTTTGGAGAAATTCAGTTTTAGGTCAAAATCAGCTAAACTTGACTCGAATTTTCTGATTTATGGCAAAATTAACATTTTTGGACTATAATAAATAAAATTTTATTCAAAACGCCTCGAAAAGCTAATTTGGTATTTTTGAGAATGTTAGGTTAGGATTATTGTCAAAATCGGTCAAAGTGGTTTTCGGAGAAATTCAATTTTAGGTCAAAATCAGCTAAACTTGACTCGGATTTTCTGATTTATGGCAAAATTAACATTTTTGGACTATAATAAATAAAATTGTATTCAAAACGCCTCGAAAAGCAAATTTGGTATTTTTGAGAATGTTAGGTTAGGATTATTGCCAAAATCGGTTAAAGTGGTTTTTGGAGAAATTCAATTTTAGGTCAAAATCAGCTAAACTTGACTCGGATTTTCTGATTTATGGCAAAATTAACATTTTTGGACTATAATAAATAAAATTGTATTCAAAACGCCTCGAAAAGCAAATTTGGTATTTTTGAGAATGTTAGGTTAGGATTATTGCCAAAATCGGTTAAAGTGGTTTTTGGAGAAATTCAATTTTAGGTCAAAATCAGCTAAACTTGACTCGGATTTTCTGATTTATGGCAAAATTAACATTTTTGGACTATAATAAATAAAATTGTACTCAAAACGCCGCAAAAAGCAAATTTGGTATTTTTGAGAATGTTAGGTTAGGATTATTGCCAAAATCGGTCGAAGTGATTTTCGGAGAAATTCAATTTTAGGTCAAAATCAGGTAAACTTGACTCGGATTTTCTGATTTATGGCAAAATTAACTTTTTTGGACTATAATAAATAAAATTGTACTCAAAACGCCTCGAAAAGCAAATTTGGTATTTTTGAGAATGTTAGGTTAGGATTATTGCCAAAATCGGTCAAAGTGGTTTTCGGAGAAATTCAATTTTAGGTCAAAATCAGCTAAACTTGACTCGGATTTTCTGATTTATGGCAAAATTAACATTTTTGGACTATAATAAATAAAATTGTATTCAAAACGCCTCGAAAAGCAAATTTGGTATTTTTGAGAATGTTAGGTTAAGATTATTGCCAAAATCGGTTAAAGTGGTTTTCGGAGAAATTCAATTTTAGGTCAAAATCAGGTAAACTTGACTCGGATTTTCTGATTTATGGCAAAATTAACATTTTTGGACTATAATAAATAAAATTGTATTCAAAACGCCTCGAAAAGCAAATTTGGTATTTTTGAGAATGTTAGGTTAGGATTATTGCCAAAATCGGTCAAAGTGGTTTTTGGAGAAATTCAGTTTTAGGTCAAAATCAGCTAAACTTGACTCGAATTTTCTGATTTATGGCAAAATTAACATTTTTGGACTATAATAAATAAAATTTTATTCAAAACGCCTCGAAAAGCTAATTTGGTATTTTTGAGAATGTTAGGTTAGGATTATTGTCAAAATCGGTCAAAGTGGTTTTCGGAGAAATTCAATTTTAGGTCAAAATCAGCTAAACTTGACTCGGATTTTCTGATTTATGGCAAAATTAACATTTTTGGACTATAATAAATAAAATTGTATTCAAAACGCCTCGAAAAGCAAATTTGGTATTTTTGAGAATGTTAGGTTAGGATTATTGCCAACATCGGTTAAAGTGGTTCTTGAAGAAATTCAATTTTAGGTCAAAATCAGGTGAACTTGACTCGGATTTTCTGATTTATGGCAAAATTAACATTTTTGGACTATAATAAATAAAATTGTATTCAAAACGCCTCGAAAAGCAAATTTGGTATTTTTGAGAATGTTAGGTTAAGATTATTGCCAAAATCGGTTAAAGTGGTTTTCGGAGAAATTCAATTTTAGGTCAAAATCAGGTAAACTTGACTCGGATTTTCTGATTTATGGCAAAATTAACATTTTTGGACTATAATAAATAAAATTGTATTCAAAACGCCTCGAAAAGCAAATTTGGTATTTTTGAGAATGTTAGGTTAGGATTATTGCCAAAATCGGTCAAAGTGGTTTTTGGAGAAATTCAGTTTTAGGTCAAAATCAGCTAAACTTGACTCGAATTTTCTGATTTATGGCAAAATTAACATTTTTGGACTATAATAAATAAAATTTTATTCAAAACGCCTCGAAAAGCTAATTTGGTATTTTTGAGAATGTTAGGTTAGGATTATTGCCAAAATCGGTTAAAGTGGTTTTTGGAGAAATTCAATTTTAGGTCAAAATCAGCTAAACTTGACTCGGATTTTCTGATTTATGGCAAAATTAACATTTTTGGACTATAATAAATAAAATTGTATTCAAAACGCCTCGAAAAGCAAATTTGGTATTTTTGAGAATGTTAGGTTAGGATTATTGCCAAAATCGGTTAAAGTGGTTTTTGGAGAAATTCAATTTTAGGTCAAAATCAGCTAAACTTGACTCGGATTTTCTGATTTATGGCAAAATTAACATTTTTGGACTATAATAAATAAAATTGTACTCAAAACGCCGCAAAAAGCAAATTTGGTATTTTTGAGAATGTTAGGTTAGGATTATTGCCAAAATCGGTCGAAGTGATTTTCGGAGAAATTCAATTTTAGGTCAAAATCAGGTAAACTTGACTCGGATTTTCTGATTTATGGCAAAATTAACTTTTTTGGACTATAATAAATAAAATTGTACTCAAAACGCCTCGAAAAGCAAATTTGGTATTTTTGAGAATGTTAGGTTAGGATTATTGCCAAAATCGGTCAAAGTGGTTTTCGGAGAAATTCAATTTTAGGTCAAAATCAGCTAAACTTGACTCGGATTTTCTGATTTATGGCAAAATTAACATTTTTGGACTATAATAAATAAAATTGTATTCAAAACGCCTCGAAAAGCAAATTTGGTATTTTTGAGAATGTTAGGTTAAGATTATTGCCAAAATCGGTTAAAGTGGTTTTCGGAGAAATTCAATTTTAGGTCAAAATCAGGTAAACTTGACTCGGATTTTCTGATTTATGGCAAAATTAACATTTTTGGACTATAATAAATAAAATTGTATTCAAAACGCCTCGAAAAGCAAATTTGGTATTTTTGAGAATGTTAGGTTAGGATTATTGCCAAAATCGGTCAAAGTGGTTTTTGGAGAAATTCAGTTTTAGGTCAAAATCAGCTAAACTTGACTCGAATTTTCTGATTTATGGCAAAATTAACATTTTTGGACTATAATAAATAAAATTTTATTCAAAACGCCTCGAAAAGCTAATTTGGTATTTTTGAGAATGTTAGGTTAGGATTATTGTCAAAATCGGTCAAAGTGGTTTTCGGAGAAATTCAATTTTAGGTCAAAATCAGCTAAACTTGACTCGGATTTTCTGATTTATGGCAAAATTAACATTTTTGGACTATAATAAATAAAATTGTATTCAAAACGCCTCGAAAAGCAAATTTGGTATTTTTGAGAATGTTAGGTTAGGATTATTGCCAACATCGGTTAAAGTGGTTCTTGAAGAAATTCAATTTTAGGTCAAAATCAGGTGAACTTGACTCGGATTTTCTGATTTATGGCAAAATTAACATTTTTGGACTATAATAAATAAAATTGTACTTAAAACGCCTCGAAAAGCAAATTTGGTATTTTTTGGGATTGCGAGGTTAGGATTATTGCCAAAATCGCTTAAAGTGGTTTTTTGGAGAAATTTAATTTTAGGTCAAAATCAGTTAAACTTGACTAAGATTTTCTGATTTATGACATAAATTACATTTTTGGACTATAATAAATAAAATTGGACTCAAAACGCCTCGAAAAGCAAATTTGGTATTTTTGAGAATGTTAGGTTAGGATTATTGCCAAAATCGATCAAAGTGGTTTTCGGAGAAATTCAATTTTAGGTCAAAATCAGGTAAACTTGACTCGAATTTTCTGATTTATGGCAAAATTAACATTTTTGGACTATAATAAATAAAATTTTATTCAAAACGCCTCGAAAAGCTAATTTGGTATTTTTGAGAATGTTAGGTTAGGATTATTGTCAAAATCGGTCAAAGTGGTTTTCGGAGAAATTCAATTTTAGGTCAAAATCAGCTAAACTTGACTCGAATTTTCTGATTTATGGCAAAATTAACATTTTTGGACTATAATAAATAAAATTTTATTCAAAACGCCTCGAAAAGCAAATTTGGTATTTTTGAGAATGTTGGGTTAGGATTATTGCCAAAATCGGTTAAAGTGGTTTTCGGAGAAATTCAATTTTAGGTCAAAATCAGGTAAACTTGACTCGGATTTTCTGATTTATGGCAAAATTAACATTTTTGGACTATAATAAATAAAATTGTACTCAAAACGCCTCGAAAAGCAAATTTGGTATTTTTGAGAATGTTGGGTTAGGATTATTGCCAAAATCGGTTAAAGTGGTTTTTGGAAAAATTCAATTTTAGGTCAAAATCAGCTAAACTTGACTCGGATTTTCTGATTTATGGCAAAATTAACATTTTTGGACTATAATAAATAAAATTTTATTCAAAACGCCTCGAAAAGCAAATTTGGAATTTTTTGAAAATGCTAGGTTAGGAATATTGCCAACATCGGTTAAAGTGGTTCTTGAAGAAATTCAATTTTAGGTCAAAATCAGGTGAACTTGACTCGGATTTTCTGATTTATGGCAAAATTAACATTTTTGGACTATAATAAATAAAATTGTACTTAAAACGCCTCGAAAAGCAAATTTGGTATTTTTTGGGATGGCGAGGTTAGGATTATTGCCAAAATCGCTTAAAGTGGTTTTTTGGAGAAATTTAATTTTAGGTCAAAATCAGTTAAACTTGACTAAGAATTTCTGATTTATGACAAAAATTACATTTTTGGACTATAATAAATAAAATTGGACTCAAAACGCTTCGAAAAGCAAATTTGGTATTTTTTTAGAATGTTAGGTTAGGATTATTGCCAAAATTAGTTAAAAAACGAATCAAAGCATATAAAAAGACAACTTAAACTTGATGGAAAAATTCTGGGTAGAATTAGGGCCAGAATCAATATGACTATTTGGAATATAAAAATTCAAATTTGAAGCTTCTAGAAAAATGCAGGTTAGGGTTAAGGGCAAAATCATTTAAAAATTACATAAAGTGTCTAAAATTGCAAATTTGGAATTGGTTCTAGCAAAATATAAACAAGTTGAGCTTGTCACATTTTTTCTGACAGTTGTGAAATTTTGAATGGTGATATAAACCTATTTTTTTAAATGAAGGAAGAAAAAAAAATCTTAAGAAAGGTCTCTTTCTTAGCTGTAAACTGAGGCCCATAGGCCAAGGTTGAAATTGTGGTAAAAAGTGTGAAAAAGCTTAAAAAAATAACAGATTTAAAGCCAGTTTTTTTTTTATAACTTTTTAGGGGAAAGAAGCTCTATGCTCTCAGTTCAAAAGATGTCCATCGGGATTTCAACAAGAGTAAAAAAGCAAACCTTAAAGATGCTTTTAGTTTTGAGGCGTTGGTGATACTTGAAACTTCTTTATGATTAATTATATTATTGTTTTGTAGTACACTAAAAGAAACAGTTTGTGTGAGTTGTGCTTAACCCTTTCACACATACTGGAATTACAAATTATTCTTTAAGAAAGAAACAATTTTAATAAGAATATCGCGAATTGAGCTCTCTAAGGTAACAACTCGCAAATAAACCTAAAAAAAATTGACAAGGTGAACGGATCACTACCTGTGTTATATGCTACGACAATCAAAAGAGATGAAGAAAAGGCAACCGTATCAACAAAAAAAGCCAAAAGTCGACAATTTGCATGTCCCTAGAGAGGTAAATAAAAGCTCACGCACCAGTGTCCTCCCGAGTCCACTCCGGTAGCAGGAATCGTGTCCGTTGGCCATCTGATAACGGGCGGCCAATTATCGGCCCGGCCGACGGTCACGTGACCCAGGTGTTAATGGGGCCTTATCGCGGGCCCTTGGGCGCTCTTAATTAGCCCCGGGAATTCGCCGGAAATTTTAATGGGGGGACGGATATCTCTAGCCGGCTATCTTTCGATTTATGATATGCGCGACCGACCAGTTTTTCGTTCTTGTGTTATTGTCGAGAGCATGTTACCGTCAGGATTAGAGAATGGGGGAACAACTCCAAGTGACCGTATATAGACCGACCGAAATTCGTAACTCGAAAACTGGCGGATAAAGTTGGCGGTGAGACAAACGCGACGCGACTGACCAAAGTCCTGGGCCTGGGCTGGCCACCCAGAAGGTAGTGCGATTCGTGTGGAGTACGTCCTGCAATCAGAGAGCGGGAAGGACTATAAGATCCTGCAACGCTGGCTTGCCTGTCACGTACCGGCGGTTTTTCTCTACGAATTCATATTGAGCAATCAAAAAATTAATTGGCGTACCACACGCTTATTTGGGATGACTTATTGCTGGGCTCCAATCAATATTCAATACAACCTCAAGGTCCCTTAATAATGATTATTATTAATCGCTGGCAGCAGCAACTAACAGCAGAACGGAAGTTTAGACGGATTAAGGCACGTTTGTATATATAATACATAAAACTCAAGATTAAACAGTCATGATAAAGCAATAAAACCTTAAAACACACCGAGGCAGGGACAAGTACATAATCACACGGGATGCCAAACAGAACCAATCAGACTGAAACGGAACACGTCGTTGAAATAAAGCAGAGTCAATTCTTCTCCCCGAGAGTTGATTGTGTATCTTGTCTCGGGACGTTAGAAATCACTTGAAGCCAATGATGGACGAGCATTCAAGAAAGAATCCGATGATACAGTGCCTGATCGTGACAAAAACCAGCTTGCTGGGAACACAAGCCCATCGACAGAGAGGTACTGATAAATGACCGAACTGGGACGAAGGCGACACCATCCACTATGGGCAGGTTTTCGTTCGATTCGAATGCTGGGTATTCCTCTTTGGACTATTGGTTGAGATTTTTTTTAACGGTTCATGTTATAGATAGTACGTACGTAGAAGGACTTGTGTGCACGGGAAGTGCCAAAGAGAGCTTCTTGATTGAAAAAGAAAATGCGAGGATGGCCGGTTAAGGAGGAACTGCTACCACGTGGTCAAATACCTAATGTTCTTCAATCTGACATAAAAACAATCAATAATCACTAATCAACGTCTATTGTAATCAAACCTTAATGAACATCATAATAATTTTTCCATTTAAAACTGTTAGTGTTTCTCTGTCTTTCTCTAAGAATTTTTTTTTTATTTTTTAAATTCTAAAAAAATTTCAAAAACAGCCAATACCTATCCAAGGAAAAATCTCTTACTAGTTGTCTACCAAAGCCCACTACTAAATTGGTATATCCGCCTATCCAATCAAATTTAAAAATCCACCAATTTAATTCTCGGACTAAATGAAATTTAATTCGTTGATGGATGCAAAACGCAATATTGTAGACGTTTATTAGGAAGCCTCTGAAGGAGGAGCGACCGTCGGACATGATTAATGACTTATGGGTAAAAAACGAGTTACGACCCTTTTGAACTTTACGAAACTTTCTTGAAAAGGCTGTGGAGAATGAAGTTTTGTGTGCCAAAAAACGACAAGCCCAAGCACGTGTTGGACGATACTACTGATAATCGGTTGTAGAATAAGTTCATATTTAGGTACCATCAATGATATAGGACGTATGGGCAGAGCATCGTTTTGTTTTTGATAGTGTTCCTGTCCCCTCTTTTTAGCAATTCGTAAAAATCGTTGAACGGTGGCACTAAATGAAATTTAGGGTAATTAGTAATATAATTGTTAACAATCAAAATATTCATAATTCAAATCGTCAATCAAACACGGACTTTGCAGTTCTTCTAGGCAATAGGATGTCATGTCTTTTCTAGGTATATTGTTAAACTGATTTTGAAAAACTAGCCATCACAACAAAAAGCACAAAATAACAATGTTGACAACATTAAATTAGGAAGTCACTTCGATAACAAGGTTGAGTAACCCGGTACCTAAAGTTTTGTCGAAAGCTTGTAAGGTTCACAGCAATAATCTAGGAAATATGCACAGAACAAACAAATGCCGATAGTTTCCTAAATATGGTCTCGTTTTTTTGGCCGGACCTCCGCCATTTTTAAAGTACCCATGACGTAATTTCATATCACAGCACATTAATTGGCGAATCGCGATTCTGAAATATTTGACGTAAGATGTCACATAACGTCCTTTGCTAAAAAACGGGAGTCAAACTGTAAAACGCAAAGGTCTCTCCATATATTCTAGCTCGTTTGCTTAAAATAGTTGTCACTTGTCATTTCAAGAACTCAGTTCTAAACAATGACCTAGCAGATACGGATACAGCCAACAAATGCCGACAATTCCCTAAAAATGGCCCCCCTTTTTGACCGAAAGTGGTTTTTGGCCTGTTGAAATTGTTGTCGTGTTCAAGAGGTCAACATGGAAAGAGGAAATTTCGTTTCTAAATGCAGACTGAAAACGAGTTCCAGGGCAAACTGCGCCGAAAGCTCGCGCCACCACTACCAGCACCCCAGTCCCCCACTGCAGCGCGACGGAGGGGGGATTAATACCACGGAGCTCACCACAGTCGAATCAGTCAACGTCGGGAAGCACGGGAGATTACTTCGCCCATTGCCTTTTCATCTTTGATAATGTTTGCCGCAGCTGTAGACGAAACGTCAGGAAGAAACTTTAGATTGTATTATGAATCGCCGTGAAAGCGCGCACTGTCTTATATGACTCAAATATAAATTGAAAAGTTGGATTAAAAAACGTTGTTTAATCCTTAGTCACATTAACAGAACACGACTTTATTTCAAGAAGATTCGACTAGGATTAAACCATAACAAAAATTGAAATTTAAGAATACGTTCTTAAATTTAATACTTAAGTGCAATCCTTGTTAAGTTTTCTTAAAAAAATAGAAATCAGTCTATGGATTTTTAATGAAGAATGAAAATTGATGAAACCTTCACATATAAGCGGAGTACCACGAGCGACTCAAAGATGAATTAAAAAATGTTGTTTAATCCTTAGAAACATTAACTGAACACGAATTTATTTAAAGAAGACTGGACTAGGAACAAACAATAATTAAAATTATACTAAAAACTAAAACTGTTCGGATTAAAGATTAATTTTAATCCTTTTGAAAAAACGTTGATTTGGGAGTTTGTTAAATTATGGAATTTGTGACCTCAGTATATTTACAGAAAATTGGGTTTAAAAACATAGTTTAAACCTTAGTAGTAAAAAGTAAAAATAAGCAAGAAATCATTCTCTAAATTTTAATAAAGAATTAAAAATAATCTATTCGGATTAAAGTAAAAAAATAATAATTTTTCCTTGCCACATTTAAACTTTTACTTATAAACAGAAAATAAATTTATATTTCGGATTAACGACTCAAATATAAATTGAAAAATCGGATTAAAAAACGTTGTTTAGTCCTTAGTAACAATAACAGAACACGACTCTATTTCAAGAAGACTCGAGTAGGATTAAACCATAATTAAATATTTATTTATAGCTATGCACATTAAACAGATTGAATTTAATCTTTTTTGAAAAACATCCATTTGAAAATTTGTTAAATCAATCAAAAATTGAAACTTAAGAACATAGTTAAATACTTGTTAAGTCTTCTTTAAAAAATAGAAATCGCTCTATCGACTTTAACGAAGAATGAAAATATTATTCGGATTAAATTTAATCTTTCCTTACCGCATTTAAACCTTCATTTATAAGCGGAATACCACAAGCGACCCAAAGATGAATTAAAAAATGTTGTTTAATCCTTAGAAACATTAACTGAACACGACTTTATTTGAAGAAGGCTGGATTAGAAACAAACAATAATTAAATATATATATATGTATAACTATTCGGATTAAAAATTAATTTTATTCTTTTTAAAAAAACATTGATTTGGGGTGCGTTAAATTATGGAATTTGTGACCTCATTATGTTTAAAGATTAAAGCAACTTAAAAATGAATCGGAAATTGGAATTTAAAAACATAGTTTAAACTTTCGTCTATGTTTGTTTCTTAAATAACATGAGAACATTTTCTAAGTTTTAATAAAGAATGAAAAAGAATCTATTCGGATTAAAGTGACCAATTTTAATTTTTCCTTACCGCATTTAAACCTTTACTTATAACCAAAAAATAAATTTGTATTTCGGATTAACGACTCGACGATAAATTGAAAATTCGGATTAAAAACGTTGTTTAATCCTTAGTAACATTAACAGAACACGACTTTATTTCAAGAAGACTCGACTAGGATTAAACCATAATTAAATATTTATTTATAACTATTCACATTAAACAGGTTAAATTTAATCTTTTTTGGAAAAATATCCATTTGGCCACTCGCTAAATCAAACAAAAATTGACATTTAAGAATATAGTATAATCCGTCTTAATAAATAGAAATCACTCTATCGACTTTAACGAAGAATTAAAATTCTATTCGGATTCAATTTAATCTTTCCTTACCGCATTCAAACCTTCACTTATAAGCGAAATACTACGAGCGACCCAAAGAAAGAATTAAAAAATGTTTTTTAATCCTTAGAAACATTAACTGAACACGACTTTATTTCAAGAAGACTGGATTAGAAAAAAAACATTAATTAAATATATACAACTGTTCGGATTAAAGATTAATTTTAATCCTTTAAAAAAAACATAGATTTGGGCATTCGGTAAATTATGGAATTTGAGACCTCAGTATATTTAAAGATGAAAGTAACTTAAATATGAATTGGAAATTGGGATTGAAAAGCACCCTTAGTAATATTTCTTAAAAAACTAGAAAACACTCTTTCGACTTTTCTTTCTTCGATTCTGCTACTCTATAAGAATATAATCGAATTAAAGTGATTAATTTCAATCCTTTCCCACCAAATTTAAAACTTTATGTATAAGAGGAGTATTTTGACTTAAAGATAAATTGAAAATTGAGATAAAAATACTTGGTTTAATCCCGAGCGTAAAGTAAACATAGTATAGAAATAAGTAAATCTATTCGGATTAAATAAATCAATTTCACAAAATCTTAAACTTATTTTTGGTGATTTAGTGTGAGGATTAGTTTGGGAACTTGATAAACTAAGGACATTTCTGCAAAATATAGAGAATTGAAAAAATAATTCGGATTATTTTATTGTTTGATTGAATCGTGATATTTTGCCTTTGTTCTTATAATCAAGGCTGGAAGTCAATTTTCTCATCTCGAGTTCAGAATTACTGGATTTTCAGTAAATTATAATAATTGAAAGCACAGGATTAAAGAGGTAAATTTAACGTGCCTTTCACTTAATTTGGGGCTTTGCATTGTGAAGTAATTCGAAAAGTTGGTAGATTAAGGAAATTACCACATTGATTTTTAATAATGTGACAGTTGAGACTCAAAAATCAAATGAGAATTGGGATTAAAAAAAACTGCTGTTTTTTTCTGTTGTTATTTATGTAGGGGAAGGGTAGAGTTATCAAATATTGCGCTGTAAAGGCAGAATATTTCAGAACTTAGATTCGAGACTGGGAGCACTGTCATAAGAAGATAGAGGGTTTGTCACTGATGAAACCCAATCGGTAAACAGCATCAAACGAACGATTTTTTGCCGATCAATTCACGGGACGATTAAATGCAAGTACCCAAAAAGGCATCGGGGAGCGCAGGTCCCGGTCGGCGAATTCCGCGCGAGCTTCGGCTACTTTTTAGGGATTTCGGTAATTGGCAAAATCGGACACGCATCGGCAATCAATCAGGTGAGGCCAATTTGCTGGCCGGGCCCCAATTAGGGGGTCTTTTTGCGCCCGCTCAATGTGTCTATCCGCTACCTGACGGCATCCGTCGCGTCAATTACCGCTTGTTTACTTTTGCCCAATATTCGACCAATGTTATCGAACTTGTACGTCTTGCGACTTTAACATTGTCGCTTTTTGTACACGGGCGACATATTTTGAAAAGTAGTCGCTGCCGGGTCTGTATATAGTGGAGGGATCGGAGCCGGGGGCCGTTTTCACCGAGCGCTGGCCCCACATCACGCGATTTGCATGCAAATTAACTTTAAGTGAGACATTCGGGTTGATTATTATGCGATAAAGTTGTTAAAAAAATTCGGCGATCGAATTGATGCAGTGGCCTCGATTTTTAATATCGACGGTTTTTTTTTTAATACAAAACCCCTTATTGAGTTTAATTTGATTAAGTTTTCGCATGCCAATGTGACCCTACATGAAAATCGACGAGGTTAAAATTTCTGCATAATTCTTTTCAGGAATATATTCATCTAACCAGCCATGGAAATCTCGGTTATCTAGTGGCAGCCCTTTTTACGAAAGTTTTAGGTTAAATCTGGGGAAATTCTCATCATTCTGTTGGTATCAATGGGATCGCCGTCAAAACTTAAGAGCCGACTTGACGCTTATGTTCTATCCTTGTTTTCTTTATATATTTTGAAAAAAAGGGCATAAAATTTTTCTTCGACATCTTTTGTTTCTGCCAAGCCTCTATGTAAGACACTTCGTTCAAAGGAATTACTTAAGTTTTCCCCCACTCTTCACGCAAGATTGCTTTCCATATAACTTCAGAATAATGACCATCCGAGAGTGATAAGTAGCAGTCTTACTGACAAAGGAAATTGACTTTTCCCGCCTTGCTCTAGCGATACTGACACCTTACCTACTAAGTTACCCCTTCGAACGAAGAGCCTTCGTATTATAATAATTAATTGCGACCGAACTTCATAATTGCCTTTTATCCAATAATTTCACTGTAGCTACTACTTTAAAATCCCAAATTCTCGGTGGTGGATTCAACTTTCCAATAAGTAATAATCGTGTGTTGGTAACTCGATCGCAACAGAACGGGTAATCGGGTGAAAAAACTTCGCAACCACGATCTCGTGTTACCGGTCAACCGGTAACCTGAAACTTAAAAGGTATTTAGCGGGTCCAGTAGACGAATTAACATTTTTAAATTGTTCTCGGTAGGTTTCACCGCAAAAAAATTATGCACCCACCGCGTTATGCATGGGAACCAACCTCACTGTTTTAACCAAAAGGACGTCTTTAGCTTGCACTTTCTCGAGTAAATTTGTCATATCCGAGGTTATCTCTGACTGGGTAATTTATATTCGGGACCCACAACAGGCAATTACGGGGATAACTTAACGGCACTTTACGGGATAATGCCAAGCACTATAATCAGAATATGCAAATTGCATTATCGAAATTTGCAATTTGGCGTCTACGTTTTCATTAAGACGTATTACGATGACTTTATCGGTAATTACGGGCAATTTAATCCTCTCGGGCGTGCTCCACTTTTTTGATTGTTTATATTGTGCAGTAAACACAAGGATTTCTAATATCGTTAAATATATGTATATTAAATTTTTTAATATTTAGCACGAACAGCATACAATAATTTTTCTAGAAATGCATTAAAAACGTAGTAAAAATTCTGCCAGACACCTCAAATCGAGTTTCCGAATTTTAACCTTTATTTAGATGAGAACAGGATTAAACCGATCGACATTTTAAAACTATTGGCCATCACTTTCAATCAAACAATACATATTTTGGCTAGGAGTTTGAAATCGAAAATTCCCCGTTTTTAATCTTAATCGAGTTGGAGGACAGGATTAAAGGGATCGTATGGATTTTTTGCTAATCGCGAACGCGGCCAGTAAAGTTCTCAAAATTTAAAAACTAAAAAAAAATAGTGTCTTTAATCCAAAACGTCAAATCTCAGCAGACAATTTAAATGTTTAATTTTGCTCCTGTTTTTGTTTTATTACTATGAAGATTAAAAAAATTAAAATTAAAAAATAAATTCACCAGTATCTTTAATCCAAAGTAAAAATTCTGCCAGACGCTTCAAATCGAGAGTTCCCAATTTTAATCTTAATTGTGAAAATTAAAAATAATCGAAATTTAAAAACTAAAAAAAAAACAGTATCTTTAATCCAAAATCTAAATTCGACTAGACAGTTCAAATTTTTAATCTTGGTCCTGTTTTTTATTACTTCGAAGTGAATCTGTGCATGGACTTATATCTTTGTAAGAAGACGGCCAGGATTAAAGAAATAGAAATTCAAAAAATTCATTCATAGAGGCCTCAAATCGAGAGTTTCCGAATTTTAATCTTTGGCAAGATGAGAACGGGATTAAAGCGATCGAAATTTAAAAACTATTGGCCATCACTTTCATTCAAATAATACATATTTTGGCTAGACGACTCAATTCGAAAGTTCGCGGATTTTAATCTTAATCGAGTTGGAGGACGGGATTAAAGGAATCGTAACTGAACAGTATCTTAAATGTAAAGCGCAAATTCTACTAGACAATTTAAATATTTAATCTTGGTCTTATTTTTTATTATTTTGAAGATTAAAGAGATCGAAACATTAAGAATTTGATTTACCAGCACCTTTAACCCAAAGTAAAAATTCTACAAGACGCCTCAAATCGCGAGTTGCAAATTTTAATCTTAATCCACATAGAGGGCAGAGAATCGATTTGGATCCCATAAAGAGATAAAAATTTAAAAAACCATTGGCCAGCAAATTGAAAATTTTAGGATTTTAATACAACCCGAGAAGGTGAATAGGATTAAAAGGATTCAAATTTAAAAACTAAAAAAAAATCAGTACTTTTAATCTAAAGCTCAAATTCTGGCAGACGATTAAAGTTTTTAATTTTGCTCCGGTTTCTCATAACTTTGAAAAAATACTGTGTGACAATATGTAAACCGCTTTTCCGGAATTTTATTTTACTAAAGGAGGCGGCCAGGATTAAAGGGATCGAAATTTGAAAACTAATTGATAAGTATCTTTAAGTCAAAGTACAAATTCTAGCAGACACCTCAGAGTTTTAATCTTGCTCTTGTTTTTTTATTTCTTTGAAACTTAAATCTGAGCTTGGACTTAGACAATGTAAAAACAGAATTTCCGGATTTTTATATTGGAAAGGGCAACCAGGATTAAACAGAAGTTTAAAAATAAATTAATCAGTATCTTTAATTCAAAGTACATATTCTGGTAAATGCCTCAAATCGAAAAAGTTCAGATTTTTTTTGATGATCGTGAAGGCCGCCAAGATTAAAAGGACCGAAATTTAAAAACTAATTGGCCAGTATTTTTAAATCAGATTATATTTTTTAGATGTCTCAAATCGAGAGATTTCGGATTTTTGACTTATTCGAGAACGCGGACAGGATTAAAGAATTAAAACTTAAAAACCAAATAACCTTTAACCCAAAATCCAAATTCGAGTAGAAAATTTAAATTTTTTAATCTTGATCTTGTATTTTATTAATTTGAAAGCGAGTTTGAAAGGGATAACATGGACATGGACCTTGTATATAAATCATGGACATTTAATGAGAGTCGTTATTCCCGAGGGTAACGTTTGAGCCCACGAGCGAAGCGAGTGGCACAAGTTGCCCGAGAGAATAACGCTCATTAAATGCGCGTTGAATACTATACTTTATCCACGACCAAGATTCTGGGTTTTCTCAAATATGATAGGTTATAGGTGCCACAAAGATAATTTACAATTTTAAAACCACGACCACGACTGGTTTCGCTATTCAATGGCGCGACGTTTGATGCGTCTTGTCGATAGATGACGGTCTAGTCACCCGCGCATGTCACCACATGTTCATTTTAATGCTACGAGGGTGGACGGTAAATTACTTCATTTTATGGACTATTTTAAGTATTTTTCAGTGAAAAGTACATATTTTAGTGAAAAAGAGACACTGTAACCTACATTTGCCTCAATACATCCTAATAGAAGGATAATTATTTGAATGAACCAGTGGTAACTACCGATTTCATGTTTAGGGCAGTTTACTTTTTGAGTTGTCAATTGCCTACGACATGTTTCGTTTCCATGACAACTCATTATTCACTTGTGAATAATGTTCATTATTCACAAGTGAATAATGATTATCGTTAGTCTTGAGAATGTACAAGAATAATGTGATTATTATAGTATGGTCGTGGATAAAATTTATTTTTAATAGAACAGTATATTGTGCAACTAGTGTCGAAAACTGCACTTTTTACACGAGTGTTACGGTTTGAAAATGAGCCGTATAGGCGAGTGATACAATGTCAGCAGAGTGTAAAGAGTGATTTTCGTACGTGTGGCACACTATACTTTTTCTACGACCGCGATTATACCTCATAAATGATCATTCGTATTATATTAGTATATTGTGCAACTAGTGTCGAAAATTGCACTATTAACACGAGTGTGACGGTTTGGACACGAGCCGTAGGCGAATGATATAACGTCACCAGACTGTAAAGAGTAATTTTCGTACGTGTTGCACACTTTACTTTTTCTACGACCGCAATTTTGCCTCATAAATGATCATTCGTATTATAATAGTATATTGTGAAACTACTGTCGAAAACGAGCTGTAGGCGAGTAATACAACGCCACAAAAGTGTGAAGAGTGACTTAAATACGCGTTGCACAATATACTTTTTCTACGACTGCGATTTTGCTTCATCAATGATCATTCGTATTATAATAGTATATTGTTGAACTAGTGTCGAAAATTGCACTTTTGGTGCGAGTGTTTGGACACGAGCTGTAGGCGATTAATACAACGTCTCAAGAGTGTGAAGAGTGATTTTCGTACGTGTTGCACACTATACTATTCCTGCGACTGCGATTTTACTTCATAAATGATTATTCGTATTATAATAGTATATTATGCAACTAGTGTCGAAAATTGCACTTTTCGCGCGAGTGTGATTGTTTGGACACGAGCTGTAGGCGAGTAATACAACGTCCCAAGAGTGTGAAGAGTGATTTTCCTACGTGTTGCACACTATAGTATTTCTGGATTTTGGACTATTATTGGACTGCGATTTTACTTCATAAATGATTATTCGTATTATAATAGTACATTGTGCAACAAGTGTCGAAAATTGCACTTTCGCACGAGTGTGACGGTTTGGACACGAACCGTAGGCGAGTGATACCACGTCACAAGAGTGTGAAGAGTGATTTTTGTTTTGCACATGCTTCCGTCTGGGAGCATGCGCAATGTGCACTCGCTGTTTGCAATACGCGATTTTCAACGGTAGTTAGTAGTGCGCATTTGTTCATTTTAAAGTCAGTGGTGGAAAATAGTATATTGTGCAACTAGTGTCAAAAATTGCACTTTTTACACGAGTGTGATGGTTTTCGCACGTGTTGCACACCATACTTTTTCTATGACTGCGATTTTGCTTCGTAAATGATCATTCGTATTATAAAATATATGCAAGGCGTGTGCCGCGTGTGCAAAGCAATCAGAACCGTGTGCAAAGTGGATTTTCAACGGTAGTTATAGTAGTGCGCATTTGTTCATTTTCGAGACAGTCGTAGAAAAAATATTTTACATGCGTGAAAGGCCATGTTTCACATGTAAAATCTGAACTTGACTAATTTGAACTAATCTGATCTGAAAAAGAAACGGAAAGTGAAATATGAACTGACCTGAACTGACCTGTCAAAAAGCCAGTGGGAAACGATATCGCGAACATAAAAAGCACAACAGAAAAACATAAGAAACACAAGAGAAAAAAAAAAACAATAAAAGAAAGAAAGAAAGAAAGCTGTCAGATATTGTTATCAACATCGAAATATACTTTAAGATAGTGAAGCATTTATTTGATTTTTTATCCAATGGCAACATTCTTAACTTTCACTTGGTGTTGGAAAACACTGATAGAAACGTCTTGAAGAAAATCAAAAAAGGTAAGAAAAATTAAAGACTTATAAAAAAAGAGACAGATAAGAATGAGAGTATGTGGTTAACCTACTAAAAATGATCTCTCTTGTACCCCGGAACACCATGGAGCGTTCAATGGTCGAAGCAGTTCATCAACTGCCTCACGGCCTTTAATAATGTCCACCGCAGTTGTGGAAGAAACGCCAAGAAAAAATTGTACTGGACCACTTCTTCAAAGCCGGGAAGACACTTTAGAAAGTAGACCTTTTGTTGTCCATTTGAAGTTGGCTAGAAGCGGGATCCTTCACCCCTCATTGAGCGAACAAGTTCATGTTTAGCTTTTTGGACAGTTTTTTAGAAACTCTGTTAGCCAATTGGTTACATAAGGGTGGGGTACAATTTTATGGGGATGATTTAAAAAAAAAGGCTCGAGCTGCTGCTCTCTGAGAAGTATTGTTTTGTTAATAAAAACCCACAATCTTCATTTTGTCTTGCAACGTGTCAACAATTTACACGAGCAAAATGTAATAATATGTTTACCATGTAACTGTTTAGAGGGTTGGTTTACTGCCGTTTTTATTGTAATTTATTTGCACAATTTTGGGTGGAGTTTTGCCCAAAAGGCACAAAGGCACGCCTCTGTGTGCGAAGCCCTACCAAAGCATTCACCTCGATTTTAGGACCAAAGCACACAAAGATGAGGAGCTGTAGCAAGCCGGGTAGACACTGTCAAAAAGAAGAATACAGAATACGTCCAGGAGTGACACTCGAGGAGTGTTATGATTCGAAACGAAAACAGGCAGTGCAGAAGGAAAATAAACAGTAGTGCTGCCGTGGTCGATAATGAGCCCTGGGCAGGTAGGTCGGTAAGACCGGACGATTACCGCTCGTAAAAGAGGATAAATATTGAGATGTAAATTGGAGAGCGGCCCGGCCGTGTTAATGCGTGTGTTTGTGGAACTTGATTCCATAATAGAGCTGCATTCCAACGTGAAACCAGCGGCGCGCCGCTCCCATGCACCATGGGAAATTCGTCGAACGGACGCTCGCAATAATCGGGTAATTGAGGTCTGAACCCCCCGCTAGTGTTACGCCTCTGCGAATGGGGAGGGTCCCCACCAACCTGGTCCAATAACACACGGGGACCGAAATTAAGTTATAAAATTTAACAAGCAATTATTTTTGTTTATAACTGTCCACCTTTGGGCAAGATTAATGGCGCGATTCGTTGACAGTTGCATATTCGCTTACGACACCAAACTCACACCGTTTAAGTACCACATCGTTTAATGGTCCTTCCCATATACACACATATTTTATTGTGGCTGGTTTTCGGGTAATTGGTGGCAAATTTACAACCGTAAGTTCCAACTGTTATGAGTTCGGTGTTGGTTGGAAGATTCTCAAAATTCCACCTCTATATACCGTTACCATCTCTTCCGAGGGCGTGGCGATGGTTTAACCATATATGCGAGGAGGACTCTATAAAGATGAACTCGCAGAAACCCAAAGAATGTACCAATTCGATTGTTAATGAGATAAGCCACAATATCCCTTAACAAACAAAGTGACATTGACAGTTGATACGTTTGACATATATAAATGACATAAGTCAAACGGAATGATCTAGGAGACATGGCCATAGCAGACAAATGCCTATATTTACCTAAAAATAATCTGTTTTTTTTTGGCCGTGGTTCGCCATTTTTAAAGAACCCATGACGTCACTTCATTGTCGGAGGACATTAATTGACGAATCGTGATTTCGAATTATTTGCCTATTCCTCTACGTAACTCAATAGAACATTCATATTGATTTTCAGAGAACATGTACGTGTAAGAATCTAACTTTGAATAATTTCCGAGTTTTTGGCCACTAAATCTACCAAAACTTGTTTTAATATGCCAAGAATATACTTGAACTTAAAAAGCCGTTAAATATCAAGCATATACTAGAAATATTTCACAAGTACTATTGCTTCAAAGTTTTTTTTTTATTTCTATATTTATGTAAATTTATAAGAAACGTGTTTGTCCGTAAGATTTGGTATTTGCCACCACTGTCACCAACGTGTGAAAATACGGCGCGATCTAGCGGCCGAGTCTCCACTTATTAGCAATCCAAGAACAGTGGTCCAAATATCGCAATTTTCAAGACAAAAACTGTATTTATTGGCGAAGCCCTTGAATGGACGAGATTTCGTTATTTTCTTTTCAAAACGAACGTGGAAAGCCTAAAAAGCTAAACTCTAAGACGGCAGGTGAGTAGACGGCAAGTAACGCAGTATTTTTTTGTGACCCACTGCTAAAAGGGTGGTCACAAAAACAGTAAAACTGGAGGGTCTCTCCAGATGCAATATACTAGCTCATTGGTCAAACCGGTTAAAATCAAGGACTCTGCACGGTACAGGACAGCTCAGTGTTATTTAAACAACATGGTCCCAAAATGGTGACGTAGGCACAGTGCGGCCTTGCGAGCGATGTGGCCGCATTTCGTGCCACGGGACTCGCGTGCTCTCAAGTGGCAATCAAGAGACGGATTCTTGAAATTACGGGTCAACACTGTCAAAGCAGTCGCTGTAATCATTAGCAGGATTTTAGGGTGGACCCTCTAGAGCGCTCTGACAGAACTCCCGCCCTTTTGTTTTCCCACTGAAAATTAAAAGTTTGATTGACTTAAGACCCAATGACCTAGAAGATATGGACTCAACCAAGAAATGGTCCCTTTTTTTAGGCGGAAGTCGGCATTCTTAAGGTTTTCATGATGTAAGGCTGTCGTCAGCTTACGTCATACAAGCGCCATATAGCAACTTAAAGCCGGAACGGATATTGATTGTCTCGATTGTTTTTGGTTCGTTAGGTTGAAGATTAAGTTTTAGAAAACTTTGAGCTAGGTCAGTTAACGAGCCCTAACGCTCTAGCTAAGAATGGATGTAAGTTCGATATTCGATTGGATTTGAGATTGATATTGAAAATAAGAAATAATAAAAATAATGACAGTGACAAATGTTTTGCAATAATTTGACGTAAGTCGTCATGACATCAGCGAGACGTCACTTCCGGCGGAAGTCGTCACCAGTTTAAAGATTCCCACTGCGAAAAAGGGGGGCCAAAACTGTAAAACAGGAGGGGGTCTTCAGATTAGCTCGATGATCTGACCAGAGCACTATGTGAGGTCGTGCTGAAGGTACATAAATCGATGTGATTGGGCAGTCCTTCGACTCTAGTGTCTTTAGGTTAAAACAGCAATTTGCTGGCCGACAAAAGTACTTTTGATACTCTGAAAATGGTAGTGAATCAAAATATTGATAATTATATTCTTGTCTAAATAGTAGGCTTCTAATTACTGTCTAACACCATCATCGCTATATTCACTTTGCTTCTCGCGTAAGTCCATTAATTGCACAATTCTGATAATGTCCAGCTGGTAAGATACCAGGATACCTGTAACCCTTGTTTCTAGGTATTCTGACTGCATTGTATATAATAAAGGTGACTACAAGTTGCATACAAAATGACATTAGAACTTGATACAAGCAAATGAAGTTAAACAGAAGTTCTTTTATGATAAACTGTAACATCTCCTTACATAATTATTGATAAGAGTGACGATTGTTTGGTGTGAATTAAGAAAACTACAGGACCTGGAACCAGAGTTTTAGTGATCCCAAGTACCCAGTGTTCATTAGAAAAAGTCGTCTAGAAGGCTATGGTCATCTAGTGTGAGCATTGTCCAAAACGATTGTCTACATTTGTCGACATAACCGTAAACTCGCGTTCTTGGGTTCAGGTTCAGGTAAAACTCTAGCAATAGTCTAGTATGTATCATTAGATGAGGCAAATTAATCAGCTATTAGGAGAGTTGAATAAAACTGGAAAATGGAAGTGGGAAAATTACATGAAACTTTCCCGAATATTTCTTTTACGTAAATTTGTAGTTGACTCGTGACATAACGTAAATAAGTACAATGAATCGTGTATATATGTATATATTTTTTCCTTAGGAAATTTGTATGTTTCTACTAGTAATTATATTGATACTAATTAGATTTTGGGCGCTGATGATGGTCTAAAAGACGAAACCATTCCGCAAAAACCTATTTTTTAAATAAATTTTTCTTTACTCAGTTTTCTATACTCAACTGTGAAGTGACCAGTCCGTCAAATGTTTTTCGTATATCAGCATTGTCTATATATACCTAGTCAGACATTTCAAATGGCTTAATTTCTCCAAGGCTTTTATTTAGCTAAAACTATGATAGATGTCGCTGGAGGATTGAACCCCAGAATATTTCAAACATTTCAGAAATGAAGAAATTTTATTGCAGCACCATCTACCTGTCTGTTGTGTTTTTGTGATAAGATAAGTAAACATGATTTGCCGTCATCGACGCTGACGTGGCGTATTTTCTTGATTTGTCTTGACGGAATCAGTATATGTGGATTAGTTTCTTTTCGACAGTACAGGACCGTCGTTTGACTTTCTGTTTCA
Source organism: Taphrorychus bicolor (assembly GCA_951812265.1). Classification (NCBI taxonomy): domain Eukaryota; kingdom Metazoa; phylum Arthropoda; class Insecta; order Coleoptera; family Curculionidae; genus Taphrorychus; species Taphrorychus bicolor. Next base: position 41,575,122 of record OX638303.1, read on the forward strand.
CATGTCATCCAATTGATATCCCAAATAGGATATCGTTTTTGGAGGTCCTTTGCTCCAAAAACCATCCCTTTGCACCAAACCCATGCAGCTTCCAAAAGCGAATATAAAATTACGTCAGCGGAATTGTCTCTATGGTGGATGTCTAATGGACATCTTATGAATATCCAGGGCTGGACAATGTATAATAGGTGTAATTAACCGATTTATTAAGTTTTTAAACTTCATCTAGTTGGCTGTGAAATGTCAAAAGAAAAGAATAGAGAAACAAAAGTCCATTTACTTTGATTATGTCATCCTCTTCTGTCAAAATTACTCAAAATTTCATAGCCTGCTAGATGAAGTTTAATAATGAGTACCATTCTCCAGCCATTTTCACTCCAGCCTCCAGGGGTTTAACTCCAGCCATTCAACTGATCGCTATTTTGGCTTACACTTCTTTAAGTATACTACTTATTTTTTATTATTATTATTATTATTTCAAGTTATATTTTATTTGTCTTTGGCGGCAGGATTTAAATAGCATCTATTAGATTTCGTCCGAATGATGCGTTGACATTCCTTTGACATTTGATGACTGACAATAAAGACAGAAGAGTAACAAACCATCTGGATCATTTTGAACTAATTTTGGCACTAATTCTAACTTGAATTTTTCCAAAGGCTTCAAAATTGCATTTTCAAAACCTTTAACTCATTTTTAATCGATCATGGCCCTAATTTTAACGCGAACTTTTCGAACAACACAAAATTTGTATTTTGAGTCGTCTTCAAATTTAAGTCAGTTTTGTCCACTTTTATGTTTAAGTCCAAAAAAAAGTAGAAAACGAGTTTTTTTTTTGATAGGAATCTACAACGGATTTGAAAAACCAGATACATAATTCTGATATTCTTTTAGTGGATTATATAATAACGGTCCGTCACCAGTCAAATTTCACATATTTTGGATCAAAAATGTAATTTGCCAAAAACAACAAAATAGAAGAGTTTTTATCAGTTTTGCCTGATTTTGTCATAAAACTGAATTTCTTCAAAAGCATGTAAACTTTCATTTTTAGACGCTTTACGTCATTTTTAACCAATTTTTGCCCTAAACTTGAACAGTTTTTTTCAAAAACTCTAAATTTGCATTTTTTTGTAGTTACTATACTGTTCTAATTCCATGGCCGAGGTTTTTTTTTTATTTAAATTTTCATTATAATTTTCCATAAACTATATGTGAATGAAAACATTTTAGCTTGTCGTGGGGGTTAAGTAGACCAATTATTAATAGATTTCAACTGGTTCAACCCCAGACTAAAATTTAAAATGGAAATAGAAAAGAACAAATCTACATCTTTCCTTGAATTTAATGATTGTTCGTTGCACAGACGGGTCTTTTAAAACTAATTGAAACATGAAACCTTCAGATTCAGCCCTTTTTGGTCAATTACCTGTCACTCCACATCTTAAAAAAAATGCTGAAAGTACAAAATTTACCTGAACAAACTTGAACTAAAAACTCCAATTTGTTCAAACTAAGTAGTACACAATTTACAATTATTACCCACCATCTTTTATCAATGAAATTATAAATTAATATATACACACATTACTAAACTAATTAAATGGTGTCTAACTGATTTTTGGTCCTAATTCTCACTTTTCAGAAAAACACAAAACTTATATTTTGAGATGTTTTCAGTCAAATTTCACTTATTTTGGACCATAAATGTAACTATAACAAATTCAACAAATTAGAAGATATGATTAATATCCATATTTATAGTCATAATTTGAGCATGAGCATGTGCTCAATCAAAAAAGTTTGAAGTAAATCCATATATTTCAAATGGAAACTAAATGTCAAAGCCAGACTTGAGGCTTACTTAGAGTCAAGTCATGACTATAAATATGGGCACAGATCAGATCAGACCTGATTTTATCATAAAATTTAATTTCTTCAAAAACATTGAAAACTTACATTTTTTGATGCTTTGAGTAATTTTTTACCAATTTTCGCCCTAATTTTAATGTGTTTTGTTAAAAAACTCCAAATTCGCATTTTTTGTAGTTTTAAGTAGTTTCTGAATTTGGCCCTAATTCTTACCTGATTTTTTCGAAAAACACCAAACATTCATTTTGAGACGTCTTCAGCCAAATTTCACCTATTTTGGTGCAAAAATGTACCTTTACCAAAAACAACCAATTAGAAGAATTGATCAGTTTTCCTTATTTTGTCATATAAAACGAATTTCTTCAAAAAAATGAAAACTTACATTTTTGGATGCTTTGAGTCATTTCTTACCAATTTTCGTTCTGATCTTAATTTTTTTTTTCAAAAACTCCAAATTTGTATCTTTTTGTAGTTTTAAGTTGTTCCTGATTTTGGCCCTGCCTAATTCTTACCCGACTTTTTCGAAAAACACCAAACATGCATTTTGGGACATATTTATTAAAACTTCACCTATTTTTGACCAAAAATGTAACTACCAAAACAAAAACAACAAATTAGAAGATTTAATCAGTTTTGCCTGGTTTTGTCATAAAATTGAATTTCTGCAGAAATATGAAAACATGCATTTTTGGACGCTTTATGTGATTTTTAACCAATTTTTGCCCTATCATTAATATATTTTGTTTTCAAAACTCTTTTTTTTTTACTCTACAAAACATCAAATAATTTTGTTTACTTTGGTGTAAAATCAAACATTTTTTATCTGTTCAAAAAACATAAAATATTAATTACAGATTCTGATTCAATTAATTTAGCAATCAATATTAATGGTTTGCCTCTAAGCAAAAGCTCTGGAGTCAGTTTTGTCTACTTTTATGTTGTATAAAGTCAATAAAAAAGTAGAAAATGAGGTTTTTTTGATAGGAATCTACCACGGATTTGAAAAACCAGATAATTCTGATGTTCTTTTAGTAGATTTTTTAACGGCCTGTCAACAGTTAAATTCAGTCTCATTCAACAGTTTCATTGAAGAATTTCCTTCAATGAAATTCCTGTAGATTTTAATATTTAAATGTTGATATGTGATTTTCCAGCAAAGTCCTTATTTTCGATCTTGTTTTTGTCCGTTGTTTTTGAAGTAAATATCCAACGTGTTACTTCATGCCCTAAATCTTCCGTAGAAGACAACTTTAACCGAAATATCTTTTCTTGATTGCAATAATGTAGCAAAACGTACTGATTGCTCTTTTAGAGCAAGAACTCAACCTGAACATCATCAAAAGAAACAAAAATCATTGATTGAAAAATTTCCTAATTTTGCTGGCACAAGACTATGAGATACAGAATTTTTGTTTTTTTTTTTAATGTGGAACCCTCTTTATTCTAATTCAAATATAGCATATCCCAATCAAAGTGTATAATTTATTTTAACCATTAATATAGCAGAACTAAAAAGAAGCGAATGTCCAGTTCCGTATTTTCAAGGACGTCCAATAGATGTCTACTGAATGTTCAGGTTAGTTCAGGTTAGTTGGATTGGATGTACAATGGATATCGGGTGGTTGTCCAATGGATATTCACTGGATATCATTGAGGATATCCATGTCCACAACTGTATGTCCACTGAATATCCAGTGCATATCAATTTGCTATGTGGGAACTTTTTTAATATAATTAAGATATCTTCTGCAAAACATTTTACTTAGCCTTTTGTAACACCTATGGTTACACTAAAAGAGTTCAGTTGGCAATCGTTTTCGTAAATATAGAAATAATGCCTAATTAACCATATCAAAATTTGAAATTCTAATTTTTTATTATGTAATACCAAAAATATTTTCGTGATTATTGTGTAAAAAAACATTAAAAAAATCTCATATTTTCACACCTTATTACATAAATTCAACTTTTGAATTCGTTTTCTAATATTAAGTATAATTAGCTCAGCCGCGATGGTAAAATATTGTAATCTCGATTGTAATTCATGACTTTACACGCTGTTATGATATTTTTTCATTGTTTGTAGAAAAATAGATGATATTAGTCCCTGGATTAAGCCAAAAAGAAACTCTATATATAATATTAAGAATTAAAAATGTAGAGGAGTTTAAGTAGATTGAGTTGTTTGTTTGAGGATTTATTTTTTCCATTGACGCTAATAAGATAAAATTATAAAAAAAGAAAAATTGAAAATATATTTTACGTTATTTCAAGACAAATAAGTCTTTCATTTTTCGAATAACACATATGGTAGATCTCTAAAGTAGGTACGTCCCTGGTTCAACCATTCGAATAATGATTTGTAGGTACCAAATTTACCTATTTTGTAACTGGGGCTAAGATATTTAGGGTGTTTTAACCAACTACGGAAAAATCGATACGGCCAAGGCGAGATTACAGAACCCTTCCCAAAATTTTCAAATCTGAACTGGCATACCTCTGATTTAAGTACCGTCGCAGACACCAGATGTCGCATACGTATTCTGAGTCGTTTAAGCGTAGAGAATTTGGGAGCTTTAGATTGTCTGACTAGATGTATACAGACAATGATATCAGTAAGTAAAAAAAAAACGTCATCTAGAAGGCTATGAAATTTTGACAAAAAAGGATGATATAATCATAGTAAATGGACTTGTGATCCTTCATCCTTTTCTTGTGACATTTCTCAGTCTACCAGATGACGTTTTAAAATGAACATCTCCTACTTATGACAAGTTTCCTAACGTTCAGTTTTTTTTAAGAATTACTTAAGCAAAGCTTTGTTAAGGGCCACTTAAACCATACTTTGAGCGTCGGGAAAAATGCCACTAGTTGTTTTGAGTAGTTTAAAATGTACTTAACTAGGACATGAAATTTATAAGTACATTAGCCAAACATTGGGAGTTTACGATAACGACAAAGGTAACGCTTCCTTTTTTGATAACACCCCAACGCTTTTACTTTCATTTATTAGAAAGTTGAATAAATACCCCTCCTATTTTTTTCAGTTAAAATTATTATGTACCCTACAAAGCTAAAGTTTTAAAAAAGTGATAATCAAGATCTTTCCGTATATAAGGTAACTATTCTCTCAGGGTTGCTATTAACTTGTTGGTCCGTTGAATGTATCTGTCGTTCGCGTAACCGGCGGACACATAATCAAGAAGTGAGTTCCCCTTTTCAATTTACACACAATGCGCCGCTGCCATGGAAAACAAATGGCGGTCAGGTATCGCGGCGTCAATCGATCTGTTCGAACACGGATCGATCCGCGGACGATCTTTTGATCGGATCTTGCCAGCTAATTGGACGAGAACCGCCACGGCTTTACATGGAGCATTACTTTGTTTTCCCTTTCTTTTCGGTCGTTGTACATATAATCTTATGTTACACGTGTATAGACTCGAGAGGGAAAACTGCCCAATCATTAACCGAATAGATGAACCTCAACCAAAGTTTACAGAATAAAATATAAGTTAGTTCACTAGGCGTCGGCACTTTGAAATTCGCAGATCATAAGCGAGCCGCTTCCTTTTAAGAACGGCCGTGGCGGCTGGGGTAATAACACGCGCAATTTTACCGACGGTCGTGCTCGGCCAACGTGCAGGGGAAGGTGGGGCATTTCATAAGCGCCTAATATCAAAATTTACAGAAGTAAAACTATGTGGGATATAGATTGTTTATAGTTGTAATAAAAACCGATAATTGAAAAAATGGTTTTATTATAAGTATAGAAAGACAAATTGTTTCTGTGATATAATAAATGTTCCTGGTGAATTATAGTACTTATGTGTAATAATTTCTATACATACATACACCTACATAATATGTGTTATTCTGTTTAAGGGTTTAAATTTAAAAAGTACATTTAAGTCTAAGGAATATAAAGATATAAACATATATATACTTATTACATTTTTTGTTTCAGCGAGAATTTGGTTTTTAATGCATTCCTTAAACTTAAATGTACTTTTTAAATTTAAACCCTTAAACAAAATAACACATATTATGTAGGTGTCTGAACAGAAATTATTTACAAATTTTTGAGGATATCAAGCTTAATATTTTTTTGACCTGATTTCGCCGATTTAATATCGATATTTATAAATTTTAGTGTATAATAAATCCGTACTCTTGTATATAAGCTTAGAAAATAGTCAAATGGAAAGTTGCTACATGGATGTTTAAAAACAATTTTAGAAAAGTCTTTTCTAAGCTGTGTGCCAATTGCTTCTTTAAATGCCAAGTTATTAAACTGAGTGACAAAAATACTTTCCAATTTTAATACATACTCAACTATATCTCTAGAAGGTACGGTTAGACCACCAAATGAAATTTTATTCTGATATGCTTTTAATTTACAAAAAAAGAGTTCTTCTTTGAAAAGTGTCTCCGAATTATTTGCAAAATTAACACATACATCGCAAGAGTGACGTGTTAAACATTTTTTAAGGAGATATCCTGTTACGTACACTAACGCATTTCCTTCGGGGCTTTTTAAATTAACATAATCGTTAGTGAAAACTTTAAGCGGTGTATATGTAGGAACAACGCAAAAGTTATTACAGCTTTTAACAAATTCTGGTGTCAAATTTAATAAAGCTTTAGTGCCATCATCTATACAGTTAGCGGTCTCAGCATTGTCAAGATATCCTAAAGCAAAGATCTTTTTAAATGATCGGCAGAATTGTATAGGAGTAGGGTTTTTCGAATTGCCACAACAATTCCTTATTTGACCGAAAAAGTTTTCAATGCAGTCCTGATTGAGGTTTCGAGTAAATAAATATTTATAACCTTTCGCTTGCAATATTTCCCAAAGAATTAAAATTGATCTAATTGTGACCCGCCATCCAGAAAGGAACTTTAACTTATTTGTCACATTTTTTTGGTCAAAACTTAACACTTTTAAACTTAGAAAAAGGTTATCCATTTCCCGTAATAACGATTTTTGTTTATCAGTTGCCATAAAAGCTTGAAAATCTTGTAGGTTATTAGAGTTTAATATATCAAATAAATCATTCATTTTTGAAATAAAATTTGCTGTTGTGGTTGCGTCTTTTGGCAATACATTAAATGCGATATATGTATGCATAGCTACCGCTACTGAGTGGCTAAACACTTGCGACGCTAATTTTACTTTCATTTTTTGAAAGTTGTTTGGATATATGTGATCGTTTGTTAATCTATGTGCAAGTTTATACTGTTTAGTTTTATCAATATCAAACATCATTTCCAGGTATTTCTTTTTTGTTTCTCCTTCATTTAGAGAAAACATATATGAAAAAAAATTGTTTCTTGTCGATTTAAGCAAGTGAGGCACATCGAATAAATAAACAAGCTTTAAATTATCATCATCAACAAAAAATGTGGGATTTTCTTCTGTTATTTTTAAAGTGCTTTTAACTAATTTTTGAAAATTAGAACCTTGATCCGATACAACTCCAAACACATTTAAACCTGTTTTTCGTAACCTCCGTACACTTTCAAACAAAATATCCATAAGATCGTTTACAGGTGCGGATGATTTATAGAAAAAATAAGCAACAGGCTGTTTCCAATTGCTTGCAATTCCTCTTGCCATTATTGTCATAGCGCTTCCTGCAATTTCTGAAGATCCTGAACTAGTGCCTACAATTTTATCTTTAGAAATATCATAATACAGGTGCGATTTTAAAGATATTTCGTCCATGCACAGGATACAGTCCCTCTGTTTTTCTTTCAATAACTTTACTCTACATTCGATGACTCGAAAAACAAATTCGTTGAATCCTGGATCAATCACCCACCGTTGTGTAAAGCGGTACAAAGTAGATCTTGATGGTAAAGGAAACACGGTTGAAAGTTTTTTGTACGCTTTTGGGCCCTGAAAAAAGATACTTAGAGCAAACTGCTTAAATTCATTTGAATATCTACGTTCTCTTGACTCCTTATTTAGTAATAGCATTTGCGTTTTTAAAAAATTGCATGACGCTTCAGAAAAATTTGTTTCCAAATATTTCACAATGTCGTCCATGGTGATTTCTGTTTCAAGTCTTCTTTTACACTTATGTTGAGTCATCGTTTTTTGTAATGTTTTGACTGTTTCCTTGAGTAAAACTTTTCTCGGCGTCTCTGCTGAAAGTTTTACTGACGTTTGAGTCCCTGCAACTAATTTTTTTTAAGGCATTATTACTCAAAACTTTGCGCATAAAAAACTACACTAATTTACGACGCAATAGCAAGCTTTAAACAGAATCAAAACGAAACGTCGTAGAGTATTGGAAAAGCATAATTTGTATCTTACCTTTTAGTGCCGGCTGCTTCGACTCTTCTATTTTAACATATTCTGTCTGAACAAAGGCATCAACACTTTGATTACTACGTTTCTGACTAGCTTCAAAGCATTGTTCATCATCTAGAATTTGTAAAACATATTATATTTGCTTGTAGAAAGAATTTGTATCTCCTGCAAAATTCTTGAATTTAATTTGAGTCATAGAGCGCCTTCGACCTTAGGTCATCCTCAGTACTAAGGTAGTAATCTAATTCAAAGTTATCTACCTTTTTTAGATGGTATCCCGATTGATGGAATAGCATATGAATGTATACGGCTTCTAGAAGAATTTGCAAAACTGTCTTCATTAAAATGCAAACTACAAATCCTAATACGGTTATGACATTGCGTTGGTGTATCATTCGCATATCTATGGCATCCTATAAATCCTAAGGCAGTTTGCCAGGCTCCACACCTACAATGTTTTATTGTTTTCAGACTCTATTGTTGCATACTATCAATATTAATATTATATTATACCCTGTTTCTTTTACGTAAAGAGTAATAAATATGGGAATTGTATTATCATTATAGTATTTATATAATAATTATAATATATTACAACATATCGCAACATATTTATAATATATTACAACATATTGCGTCATATCGCGCCATAGACTAGGTAATATACATACCTTCCTTCATCTTTTGGGCACTTAAAAAACGATATATTATCTGTCATTCGACTTTCACAGCCATCCACTGAACAGATATTTCGACTCGACATTTTACTCAGAACTCTAAAAAACAAACCACTACCTACTTCTTTTTCACACCCTATAAGCCGGACCGTAAACAAAGTTATAATACACTTGGCGCGCGGTGTAACGAATGTAGACTGGCACCAGTCTATCGGCCAGGCGGGGAGCGGCGGGATGAATTTTGACGACGGAGCGGAGTGAACTAACTTATATTTTATTCTGTAAACTTTGCCTCAACGCGGCCGATCCACCTTTGAAGTTGTTAAATGATCGCGCGATTGAGCAGCCCAGCGGGCGCCCTTTTTTTCTCAAAGCCGCAAAACGGACCAGAACTGGACCCTAGCGAGTTGTCGGCCATTCGTCGATGGAATAATTAAGAGGATTCCGTTGATGTGATTGCAGAAGTCGTGATTGAAGCGATCGAGCTTTTTACGATCGACTCGGGCGCCATTTTGTTACGACTGAAACGAAAAAGTCGCATTACTTCTTCAATTCATAAATTACACGCAGCAGAGGATGAAAGAGCAAAGGAAAACGTAATAAAGCTATTATAGAGAGCGTGCTCCTCTTCTTCAAACAAAACAATCCTATATCCGTTCCCAACCGCACAGTTTGGAAAAGAACGATCCGAGATCGAGACCCCGCATTGCATAATGACCATCTTCGGCGGGCAAATTGCTCAGTTATGATAAAGTCATTATCCCAAGGTAGATTTCTTTGTTGCCGCGGTTAAAGAACGCTCATCTCGAGCTGCGCAATACCGGGTACCTTTGGAAAATTCATGGCCGGATACTGCCAAACAGGGATGGGTAGGTAGAAAATTATACATATTCTACAGTATATATTCTACGCATAGAAATGTTCTACACGTGACTTATTTTTTACGTTGTCTACCTGATTATGTCATGAACAAAATTAATTATAAATAAATAAAAAATTTTTTTATAGATATATAAATTAACAATTTTCCTTAAATAAAAAACAACATTTTTGGTATATTTTTTGAGATGTCTATTTGACTCTCCAAAACTGTCCTTATTTAACCGATGCTTTACCACATGTAAACTCTACATGAAAAGGAGACAATGTATGACTTTAAAATACAACAGTCTCAAAGAAAAACTTAAACTTTTAAATAAAATAAGTTTTTAAAGAAAATAAGCACTAAATCACAAAATAGAAGGCAGAAAGGTGGAAAGTATGATGAAACAAAACGACAGAAAAGTGTTGAAAGTGTCAAATAATATATGAAACTTGTACCAAACGAATTGACAAAGGAGCGGCACACGTTTCATACTGATTGAAAAATTTACAATGTAAAGAGTAGGTGGTCACCAATTTGTCGATCAACCCATCTGCATACTAGTTTCGGGGTCTACCCCTTATCAATTCAGCTTTGACTGGTCGACAAAATGGAGACTGTCAGTTCGCGGATTAAAGCAAAAAATCTACGGAAGAGCGGTGAGATGTTGTACAGGGAAGGAGCAGGCGACATCCACCAGCGAATTAGATCTAATACCGCATGGCAGATGGTTCAGTTCTTAGAGAACATCTCACTTACAACATCTCACCGCTCTTCCGTAGATTTTTGGTTGTAAACCGCGAACTCACGGTTTTCAATTTGTCGACCAGCCAAAGCTGCAGTAATGAGGGGTAAACCCCGAAACTAGTATGCACATGGGTTGATCGACAAATGGGTGACCACATACTCTTTACACTTCGTTCTGATTCCGATAACTTGCGAGGTACAGAGCAATATGGACTGCTTCTCGAAGTGAGAGCCATCTGCCATTATATGATGCCAGTAGATGATCTAATACGCTGATGGATATCGCTTGCTCCTGCTCTGACCAACATCTCACCGCTCTTCCGTAAAACTTAAAATAATTATATTTCGACATGAAGTTAGAGTGGTAGGTATATTCCGAGTCTGTAGTCCGGTTGTAGGGCAAGCTAACCTAAACTAATCCCTTCCCTAAGGGTAAAATTGCGGTGAGTTTTGTTGTGCGCACATTGGGAATTGTGGTATTTAGTGGAATTTGGAATTGGTATAATTTTGTTCCGTGGAATTTAAGAAAATTTAATAGAATTTATGGTGTCACAAGGTCGCATTTTCGACATTTTCTACATAATCGACGCAATTTTCTGCATGTGCATAGAAAACAAATTTTCTACACATTGTTACCCAACTTACTGCATTATTGGAGAGGCATTATTGGTTGTTCATTTGGCCGCGTAATGGACTTGAGGCCGTTTTAACAAATTTATTATTCAGCTCGATTAAAGTGTCAAGCCAAGGTAAGAAATAGAGCTAAGTAAACAAAAATCGTGATTGCTGCAACATTAATAGTGATAAGTGATGTTGTTATTAAAGACTTGTCAAAACTACGCCAAGTGCCTCTCCCGAGGAGATAATTTAGATTTCTGAAGGCACCTGTGGATGATTAATTCTAATTTTTAGTTAATTTATCATTCGATGAGTGACGTTCCACTCGGTAAATTGCTCTCCGGGCCAGGGGGGCCGCGCTCTTGAGAATTTCGTTTAGTAATCCTTTTTAATCGGCGTTTTATTTGTTGAAGGAACCGCTTTTGGTCTCCGAGATTGACAACTATTATTCTATCACTTCTTCTTCTTCAAGTCGACGTCATCAGCGCGGAACCGATGCACACTCCATTGCACGTGTGTAAAACTCGCAAATAGGGACGGCTTTTTTGGGCCTCCCCTTAATTGCCGAGTGGTTCCGAGAACAATTTGCGGCGAACGATGGCGTTTTTCGGCTAAGAGTAATTAGCCGTTTAATTTTAACGAACTGTGCAGTAAATAAGCTATATCGCACTGAAATGTTAATTCATCGGGGAAGTTAAAAGGGGAATTTGAGATATAGATTGGAGAGGTAGAGAACGGTGGATGTTTGTCATGTGAGACAAAAGGTGGCCAACACATTTGTGACCGACTAATTATTCATTAAAGAATGTAGAGTGTGTTCATTTGAAAACGTCATTTAGTAGGTTGTAAAATGTCTAGAGAAAAGGATGAAGGCACAAATAACCATTTACATTGATTATGTTCATTTCTTCTTCAGTCTTCTAATGAATACCCCGTATACAGGGTGGACCAGGTTTTTGGTGCCAAACTTTAAGGGGGTATTCTACGTTTAAAAATAACACTAGTTTGCTATATAAACCACAGTCAAAAAATACTCCGTTATGGAAATACAGGGTGTTAAAGTTTTTTTCCAAAAAATGGATTTTTTTCTGAAACTGCCAGAGATATTTTAATGAAATTTTACAGGTGTCAATAGCGATGAAAGACTCAAGTTTTGCAATATAAAAGGTCTTTTCAGCGTTACCAGTGGCGTGCACTGCGCGGCTCGTGACTGGCTATTTTTCAACAAAAAAGTGGTACGCTACTGGTTTTTCTGAAGATAAAAATTATAGAATAATAGATTAAAAATTCAACATAACTAATTTCTGTAAAGTTCATTAGTGTCAAAATGCCGTTTAGATTTTCAAATAGAGAAATAGTGGATATCCATTTTGTGTATGGATTTGCTAACGGAAACTCAACGGCGGTCGCCAGATAATACAGAAGGAGATATCCGTAAAGAACACATCCTAGTCGTAAAATGTTTACAAGAGTCCATCAGCAATTAATGGAGAAAGGTTTAAGGAATTTGCATGAGGATCGAAATGCAAACCAAAACCAACAACACAGAAGAATTTCTCGACAGATGACTAAATGAGTTTGACAGAAATCCAACAACGAGTTCCCGTATTGCTTCTCGTATTTTTCGCACCTCAAAATCCAATATACTTCGTACTCTTAGACGAGATCATCGGCGTCCATTTCACCTACAAACTGTTCAAAGGCTACATCCAGGAGACCAAGAATTACTTATTGTAGGTGGATTCTTCACTCAGTTCAAGAAAACAGGAATTTTTTGAACAGCATACAGTGGTCTGACGAGTGCTGCTTTACCCGCCGCGGCGTAGTTAATTTGCATAATCAACATGTATGGAACCATGAAAATCCTCACGCCATTAGACCTCGAAATTTTCAAGTTGAATTTAGCTTAAATGTGTGGATAGGGATTTACAACAACCATTTATTTGGACCCTACTTTTTACCTCGACGTTTGAACTCAGAAAACTTCTTAGAGTTTTTAGAAACGGAAATTCCGAATATGTGGGACGAAATACCGATATTTTTAAGACAGAATGCATGGTTTCAGCTTGACGGTTGTCCCGCTCATTTTGGCAGAAATGACAGAAATTGGCTGGACAATCATTTTCCAGATAGGTGGTTTGGTAGAGGGGGTCCAGTTACATGGCCACCACGGTCTCCGGATTTTACCATGTTAGACTTTTTTGTGTGGTTTTTTTAAAAGAGAAAGTTTATGCGACTCCTGTCAATACGGAAGAAGAACTTATGAACCGCGTAAGATATGGTTGCAATCAAATATTACCACATCTAGTACATTTAAATCGGTCTATTATACGTCGATGCCAGTTGTGCATTGAAAATAATGGTTCCCATTTTGAACAATTTTTATAACTGTTTTTGTTATGTGTTCAATCATTGTTTTAGTTACTTTTAGTTTTTAATTCTGAAAATAAATATTGTTACAACACAGTTAAAAAAAATAAGCTTGAAGAAGAAGCTGTTTTAGGTTGCCACGAAAACCTAGGCCAACAAGGGAGGCAAATATTGATTATCTGACGGTACGCAAGTAACAAAATTAATAATCTATTAAAAGGCAAACACTGAAAAGTTCTTAAGTCATTTAATATTTATTTACAGGGGCGCCGTTCGAAAAAAAGCCAAGGGAACTTTTTTCTTTCAAATTGAACAAGGACCTCAAAAATAATTTCTATCTTCAGAAAAACCACTAGCGTACCACTTTTTTGTTGATAAATAGCCAGTCACGAGCCGCAGTGCACGCCACTGGTAACGCTGAAAAGACCTTTTATATTGCAACACTTGAGTCTTTCATCGCTAATGACATCTGTAAAATTTCATTAGAATATCTCAGGCAGTTTCAGAAAAAAACCATTTTTTGGTTTTTCAAAAAAAACTTTAACACCCTGTATTTCCGTAACGGAGTATTTCTCGACTATGGTTTATATAGCAAACTAGGGTTATTTTTGGACGTAGAATACCCCCTTAAAGTTTGGCAGCAAAAACCTGGTCCACCCTGTATATTAGATCGTTTTCTTCAGCGTTGTCTTGTTCGACTGGTTCAAAGTCTTGTTTTTTTTTGAGATTGTACACTTATTGTTAGTAGGAAACTCTTATGAAAGTGGTAAATCTTCGCTAAAACCATGTCACAACACTCAAACTATACAAAGTGATTCTAAAAATTTCAAAGAAATTTTTTTTGCCAGCTGATAGGGCTTAAAAATATATTTTTTTCTTTTGCTATTTTTCGAAATATTAACGTAAACAGAGATACAGGGTGGCCAAATATTACATATTTGAAAATTTACAATTATTTTAATAAAAACATAAATAAAAATAGTTTTATTTCAAAATGACCAAATGAGGGAATTTCTTTTTCTTGGTAAAATGGCGAACAAGCAGTTGTAAATGAAAGCAAGAGCTGTGTAAGGCCAAAATCAGTCACAAATCGTCTCAAAACGCTTTAATTCGTAATTGTGTTGTCCTGAAGATGGCACTAACTTAGTGCCGAAACGTCGACATTATGCAGCGTTTCTACATCCTATAGTTTCATTGATCCACACCAAGCAATCTGTCAAATAAATTCGTAATATTTGAGGTTTTATGCTAAAAAAAAGTTTATGTTTGAGGCTAAGATTAATAAAAAAAATTCAAAAACCGCCTTGAAACGTCTCAAAATTCTTTAAAAACGCAATATTTGACGTTTCTGGTAAAATTAACTAATCCATTATTCCTAACCCGGGGTAATTTGGCCGTTTGAAAGCACGCAGTGTCAACACGAGGATGACGGAACACAAGAGGAGTTGCAGGATGGTACAAACACAAAACTCAGCAGTATCAGAGCACACTTTCTTCGAAAATCATCTCATCCTTTTCAACGAGGTGGATATTTAATCGCAGCGTTTCTATCCAAGACTAACGAGAGAGGCCATTGAGATCTTTAAACACGACAACAATTATTTCAACAGGAAGGAGGAAATTACGTTTCTAAACGCAGACCGAGTGCGCCGAAACCAACCCCGCTCCACCACTACCCCCACCCCAGTCCACGGTAGCGCGACGGCGGGGGAATAAATACCACGGAGCTCACCACAGATGAATCAGTCAACGTCGGGAAGCACGGGAAATTACTTCGCCCATTGCCTCATCGCCTTTGATAATGTTTGACGTAGCTGTAGATGAAACGTCAGGAAGAAATTCCATTGGACCACGGTCCTCAAATCCCGGAAAACACTTTAGTAACATAAAAGTTGTTCAATTTGTTTTTTGAAAATTATTTAATAAGGGTATTCAGTTTTCTTAGCAATATGGCGAACGGTCAGTCCTTTTTTCGACCTGAGAACAATCTGACTAGTATCTAATAAAATTGGCATTTCTGAAGGTTAGTTCAGTCAAACTTGGTAATAGCGCTCTCTTTACTTCCGGCGGCTATCTACAAGATCAAAAAAATTGATCCAAGCAGCGTAAACGTAGGTCCAAAATGAAAGGAAAAATGTTATCGATATTCAAATCCTTTTCGGTAGACGGTTTCGGCTCTCCGCTCATCATCAGCGCCCAAACGAGGCAGTCAAGATTTTAATAAAGAATTGCAGCAAAATGATACACTTGTGCTCATATTTTGCTCAATAGGAAAAAGGCAACATAATGATGACGATCTCGTAGAGTATTTCTGGGGATGGATATCGATCCGTGGGTAAACAACAATCGGATCGCACCGAAGAGACCGAGGTCTGCTGCAAGGCGCACACAGGCAATTGAAATAACAAGTCAGAGTTATGACTTTATGAGCGGGGCTATTTCGAGAATTCCGAGTCAAAACAAGCGGAGTAAAACGGCTTGGAACGAGGCGAGATCGCTCGCAGAGAACACAATACAACAAACACAACATAAACAAGCAGCGGCCGTAAACGGTCGAAATTCACACATGAGGCACGAAATCATATTTTAAGCAATGTCGTGTTCGCCATATTTACATTTCTCCGCCTCGACATCGACATAGGTACTGTTTCTTCGGTTATGTTGTTTCCTTTTTGCTTTGCTTTCGGATATTTATTTGCGACCGCGGCGCGGCTCTCGCATAATAAAAAATTGTGAGCCAATTAAAGTTGTGTTAGTGTTCCGGGGAGGGGAAGGATAAAAAGCGAAAGAAATTAACCGAAAAAGGGATTCAGAAACATATTGCCGAGATTACCTCAATAAGCGGTTTGAAGAAGAACTCTCTCATCCGACGATAAAAAAAAAACTGGACCCGAGCAATCTCTTAGAATGACGGCCACGCACGGCTTCTCATCGTCCCCATCAAATTAAATCGATAACTTCTTCTGTCGGTCTTCGAGAGCACTAACCAGAACAGGGCGAGTTTTTGCCGATGCGAGATACACATATAAATTGTCATTATGCGCGTACAAGACATACCGAGCAGAATGTAGTTCTCAAAAATGATCCGGCGAACGTCACCGCAGGATAAAATATGACCGGGGCGCTGTGGAACGCGTACCACGATGGTCGCGGCCGCCTTGTTTTTGTCACGGCCGTCGGTACTCGTCCGTCGTACCATTTGACGAACTTAAAGATTTCGGGCAGTGGTCCTTCGAGCCGCGTTTACCCTGCAAGTACCGTCATAGATCTCGGAAAGGTAATCTAACTCGATTAAGCGAGGAGAAAAACTCTAGCTAGACTGTTTTTCGAGTTTAACCATGAGGATCTCGGTTATTTGAAGAGATACGAAGATGGTTAAGTTGGATTTAGAAACTCCTGGCAGTTTCTGTCGTTGGTAGTTCGCAGTTGTCATTGGTAGTTGCTGCTGCCAACATGGGGGGGGAGGGGAAATGAATATTGAATATACGGAATTTTATATTTCAATTTATAAACTGTCGATGGCTGGTCGTCGGCGGCAACGTCGTCGTTTCCATTAACTTGGGTGCAGTTCGTAAATAACCAAATTTTATTCTGTAGTTCGTCGTTGGCGTCTTGGCCAATAATGCAGAGGATGAAGTGTCATGTGATATTGAAGTATATAAATGTCATATAAAATGTCAAATGCCACCCCCTCAGTGCCACCCCCCCCTTTCAATTTGAAAAATCTCTACTACAAAAATATTATTCGAAAAGAAGCTGCTTGAAATATACAAGGGAGAAACGAGACGGGTCAAAATCAGGGTCAAGCACCGAAGACGCTGGCCTTTGTTCAAAAGAATGATAAATTTAGGCCTCCTGTAAAGTATATTAGATTCTTACCCTTTTTTACAAAGAAAGCATTTTTCAAAAATATTCTTGCAGAACTCAAACTGCAACCCCAAAATCTGCTATACCAAGACCAGAGTCGAACTCCTCTTTCTCATCTCTGACATCACCCTAGGAAACCATAAAAACCATTTTGGCTCTTCGTTGGAAGAAACTCCTGAAGACTCTTTCAATTCTCAACGTGGTACTTCAGGCATTTCTGTCGGAAAACTGTTGTGGCAACTTCCAAAATTGTTAGGCTATCCTAATCAAGTCAAAGTGTTAATGTGCAATTTGGAATATTCTGTTACAGGAAAGAAGCGTAAAGGGGCCATTATGATGATAAAGCTGAAGTGAAGTAGCAAAATCTTTGTCAGAGTCGTTACAACAGCCGCCAAATCCAAACACATCACTTGCAGAGCATGTTTTCTCCCTTTTGGAGGATTTACCCCTTCAAGAAGCCAAAGAAAAAATAAATTTCGAAATCATTCGAAAAATGACACAGCGATAACAAAATTCATGCAAATGTTTGGCCACGCGTGCATGTGAATTCGTTTTTTTGTGTGAATCACCCCTTAGTCTAAGTGCTTTACCACTTAGCGCCATCTCTGATTTTCCATGCATAAGTCTCAGCAATGGCGATGTATCTGTTGCAATTCATTTTACTCTGCCCACACACTTCCATAACATACGGTACATGGCCTATCTTTTACATTGCTGGCCTTAGACTGCAAAAGGAGGAGATGAAAACACAATACCTCGTGTATTGCAATTTCTGCACGTGCCGAAAAACGAGCGCCCTTTTGAAAGTGGCACAATTAGACCCACCTGCAGTTAAATTCACGTATTGTTCACGAATCGCGAACTAGGCCAAAAGCACTTGGTTCGTGATTCGGAAAATCCAATGTTGCCGATACTTTCACGAGTTACTCCGGTTACTCGACATAAATGCGTGTGACGGAAAAATATTCGATACGGAGGTATGTGATTCTAACCAAGTTCGTTTCGAGATTTGGCAACAACCCACCCACATGCGCATAGTGAATCGGATCAGAGTCCCCATATTTTGGCATCAAAGTCACTAAGGAATGTCCTGTACGTTATTGACGTACATGAGTTAGACCCACGTGCAGATACTTTCACGTACTGTCCACGAATCACGAACTAGGCCGAAAGCACTTGGTTCGTCATTCGTGACATTCAATGTTGCCGATACTTTCACGAGTTACTCCGGTTACTCGGCGTAAATGCGTGTGACGGAAAAATATTCGATACGGAGGTATGTGATTCTAACCAAGTTCGAGATTTGGCAACAACCCACCCACATGCGCATAGTGAATCGCTTCCGAGCCTCCATATCTCGGTACGTTATTGACGTACTTGACTCTGCCTGCCATAAAGTGATACTGTACGCCTATAGAAAAATGCCTTACTTTTATGAAAAATGTTCCTGGTGCTCTAGAGTATATTTTGGGATAAAAACCGTCTAGCTTAAGGCCAGTTTTTGTTATGTTTATATAATTTTGGGTAGTGAGAATGCATGACATGGAAATGCGAAGTGTTTAAAGTTTGATTCTTCAGTCTCGGTTATTTGAAGAGATACAAAGGAGGTTAAATTAGGGAAAATTTGCGCAATTAGAAGTCTACAAAAATGACGTTTTCAAATTTGGAAAATTCCGACTGCTTTCGGAAATATTCGCAAAAAGTCGAAATTTTGATAAAACGTTTGTATTTTTTTCTAGTCGTAATATTTGCTCTCTGCAACGTGGTATTTATAAATTTAAAACCCGACGTTTCGTTTCTTCAACGTAGTATTTATAAATTTAAAACCCGACGTTTCGTTTCTTCAGCGTAGTATTTATAAATTTAAAACCCGACGTTTCGTTTTCAAGCTTTATTATTTTAAATAAGGTCCTGGATTTTTAACCTGAACTATCGCTCAATGAAAAAGTCTGAAGTTTGCGGGGGGGGGGGGGGGGGGTGGGGACAAACAGGTCGTAACCCCATTTTATCAACAAATTTTACCAATCACATCACAAAATCAGCAACATTGAACCTAAAAATTAATAGAATTATTAACTGTCGCATATCATCGCATGCAAAATTGCGATGAGGTTTAAAATCCGATATAAAAAATCCAGGACCGTAATAAAGATTTTTTTCGAAATTTGAAAACGTCATTTTTATCAATTTCAAATTGCGCAATTTTGCCCTACTTTAATCTTCTTTGCATTCCTTCAAATAACCGAGATCCCCATGGTGAAATTCGAAAAACGGTCACCCTGTATAAGCCGCTCGCAAGGAAAACGCAAAAATACAGTGGTCCTTCGAGCCGGATTTACTCTGCAAGTACCGTCATAAATCTCGTAAAGGTAATCTAATCTAATTCGATTAAACGACGAGAAAAACTCTAGCTTCTACCATCGCATCTAAAAGTTATATAAGCCGACTGTATAAAAAAAAGACAAAAATACCATTTGACCGGTCCAGAACTGGGCTGATTGCATTATGCATGGGCATCGACAAAAACCAGCTCCCAAGAACAAACGACCATTGTTACGGTGCAGACGGGCTGATGATGGTAAAAAAGTTGGGATAAAGTTATATTTGTCAAATATGATAATTACGCAGTGCATGCGAAAGTCTAATTGACCAGGACCTGTATAATGAGTACCGTAATAAAAAGG
Organism: Taphrorychus bicolor; assembly: GCA_951812265.1. Lineage (NCBI taxonomy): Eukaryota > Metazoa > Arthropoda > Insecta > Coleoptera > Curculionidae > Taphrorychus > Taphrorychus bicolor. The sequence goes on from OX638303.1 coordinate 41,595,139, forward strand.
TTGAGATTAATTAGCGTTTGAGCGACAAGCTTATCGGGTGGCGCGGTACGAAAACCGGCCCGAGGGACCAAAAAATCATGATGTTCAATGGGCAAGAAAGCCGATTAATTTATGCGTTAAAAATTGCCTCGCTCAACTAATGCATTTTTAATTACGGACGAGTTGTTGACTGTGAGTTTATTACAATTTACTCGTTCAGCTTTGCGTGGAGAATCAAGACCATAATAAATTGTTTCTTTAAATTATTGTTTACACTGCCGCTTCCGAAGTCGAGTAAATCAAACAATAAAAATGGAGTCATTTCACTTAATGTTGCATAAAACCGCTTATTTAATAAACCAAACAGATTAACGTAAAAAAAATAAACGAGTTCCCCAGCCGAGAGAGACAGAAGGAGAGAGCCCGAGAGGAGATCTCAGCCGCAGATAGGATAAGTGTTTTGAATCTTCAATGCCTTATACATGGCAGACCATAAATAAGGAAATGTCTTAATCTTTGGGAACGCAGTATATTTTGTTTTATGGCGAGATAAGTCACCTTTGAAGAAAAACGAAAAAGACCGTTTCAACATTAAAACGTCATTTTGATTTAGATTTTTTCGGTGGGTCCTTGGAGCTTGTTGTCGCTTCTGGGGATAATTGCCCAATTAGTGAGGATAGAGAAGAATACGGTTTAGCCGAAAACCCGTCCTTTTTCCGGACATAGGGGAATAAACAGAGCTGTATATACACCCGCTGTGAGCCGAAGGTACTAAAAATTCCGGTCCGAGGTTGTTAAACCTATAAAGCGCACGATAAATATTGCTCCACTTCATTGTACAACGGATGTGGTGCGAAACTACTCTCTCTACCAAGATATTGAATCTCACTTTGCTCTATAAATACTGCGCCAGTCCACAGGAAGCTAAAGTTGACCCATATTTCTGTCGCCACCAAAGTCAAAAGCCCCCCATAAAACCTCCTAATAAAAATCAACTTTGCCTGGCAGCTCTAATTAACTTTTACAATAGGTGTGCGTAGTAAACACTGGCGGCGTATATTTCAACCCAAATTGCACCCATTAACAAGTCAATCCGCCTGCAATGGGCATATCCGCTCGATGGTCCATTGGTCGAGCCATAGTTCCGAGAAATTGGGGCCCTTCCGTGACACTTTTCGGACCTTTTTGACCTGAAGGCGGTGGAATTAACGTCTGGTTTCTTGGAAACGTGATGGCTCTTAAAAATTGTTTTCAAGAATGACGTTGCTGTAATACGATTTTGGGTTGATGTGTGTGTTTTTGCCGTGATTTGCCATTATGCAGAGCATATGCAAACCGAAATTAGGGCCTTTTTTTTCGCGGCGGCTTTATTAGCCTTTGTTCGTTTTTAGATATCCATAGGAGGTGGGCTGTTTTTATGGTTAAAGCATTGCCAGGTGATAGCTATCTATATATAAGGTGTCCAGAAATAATGCGCAAAAAATTCGGACGATACGGTACAAAACAGTCACAACACTTATGTTCTTCAAACAGGTTCGCAAATGAACTCTAAGAGAGCGCCGCTTAAAAGGTGGACCCTAAAGGTGGTTTTTTATCGAAACGGTGTGAGGTAACGTCATGAAAATTTTCACCTTCACTTAGATTTTTAAACCGAATTGGAAAAGTTTGACGAAATTTAAATATTCAGTTTAGAAATGATATCCAGGACCAGCTTAGGGTATTTTTGGCCCTAACTTCTATATTATAAACTCTTCCTGCAATTTGAAAATAAGAACTAAGAAAACATCGTTTTCTACTAAAACGTGAAGGGTATCCCTTTTTCGGCTCTTTTGTGAGGTATCTTAGTCCCTTATATTTTAATCAATCAATCGATCAAATTTGCTTTATTGTCAAAAGTCAAGCTCACTGACAAAGCGTACAAAATATAAACTAAAAACAATTACAAGCAAAAAAAGACGTTTCTTAAATCTAATTTAACATTTTATAAAAAAACAAAACACCTTCAAAACAATCACAAACAAATTACGTTAATAGGTACATTTAAAAAACGTCATTGAAAAATTCGTCCAGAGTGTAGTACGGTCGGGTCAGAAAAAAAAAACCTCAGCCGCCTTTACTTAACCGGCAACTTTTATTACAGGGCCTTCTGGTCCAGATGTGGAAACTCCTTACACAACAAGTTCAGTAACAGCGGAAGGAGATTTGACCAGTGGGCTGGGTTCCACCTCCTCCGGGGTCAAGCAAGAAGTGGCTAAGACTGTAGATTTGACCAGCTACTAGAGCTGCTCTAGGAATAACGCAATCTGAAGGGAAAGCTTCTAATATGTAACACCCTGCAATAACAAACTATCTCGAATCAGGCCAGGTTAGCTCTTTGGCTGGGGCCCTAAGTGAAGACACGAAAGGTCTGGCTTCTGAGGCTCAAAAACCAGAATTACATACTACCCCTGGTGGTGATGGGTGTACTAGAACACGGTTTAAAAAATGCTTCGATGTTTTTACTCGGGAACAACTTCTACGGCAGGAGATCTGAAAAGTGGAAAGATATTTACACCAGATCAGGTGGTCTCCGATTACGAAGAGGGTGTGGTTCAGGTTAAGTCTTCAGGGGTAATATGTTCATTTTCTTCTCATGAACCTAGGACTGGGAATGTGAATAATTTTATTTCAGGAAGCAGAAGGTGCTGCGGCAACTGTGAACTCCAGTGGAGTAGATGGTGCAGAAGTCGTAAAGATCGAAGGAGAGGCTACTGCACCTGGAAAAATAGAAGAAGTAGCTTCTTCTCTTACCGTAACTGACGAAGCAGATGCGGTAGCTGAAGAAAAACCTAAGGAGACAGTTTTAGGAGCTGCAAAAGCAGATGGCTTTGTTGCAGAAGGCAATAACCTTCTTTTACCTCGTGACAATTTTCTAATGCTTTGTTTTTCCAGAGAGTGTTGCTGAGTTCAAACCACAGGCGGAACCAGAGAGTGCTTTGGAGACTACCGGTAAGTTGTAATGTTACAGTATCACAGAAAAAAATTACGTTTGTACATTCGAAGGTGGTCTCAAAGAAGCAGAAGGGATTATAAGTGGTCCAGAAGAAGCTAGTATTGAAGGTAAGGATAAAAATTTATGGGAACAACCCCACCAACTCTGGTTCCATGACTTCAATAATTTCAAAGATTTCTACAATTGTTAAAGATATCATCAAGGTCGTTTCTTACTTCAAACAGTAAACCGTTTCTTAACTGACGAAGACACAATGGGAGTTTATTAAAAACTCGCTTAGAGCCATATATAATAGAGGACCTTACGAGCCTATTGGCATAGGCACGTGGTTAGATCTCCTACTGGATCTGGTTGAAAATGCACGTCGGAATAAGTATTCTCCGGCTGTTAGAGTTAGTTAGTCTAGTTATAAAGAAGGTGAGTCTTAGTTATAAAGAAAAAAATATTCATCACCCTGTATCTCGGAGACGAAGCGTTTGCGGGTTATAATTGTATGAACATTTTGCCCTATTTTTGCCTAGGGATTTCTCAGTTAATATCAAGATACCTTGTACTGTAACTTACAAGAAACTTCAGACTTTCTGTAAACGCCCTGTAACTGATTTAGTACGCAAAAAAAACAAAAAACCGTCAAAACCGTCCCGATATATCGACTTACAAAAAGAGTCTTAAAGTTAAGGCTCCCGTCATGACATCGTAGTAAACAAAATTTTAATCCGTTTTTTATTAGTTTTTTTGCCATCCTTGTACAAAATGGAATAAAATTGTTTTATTAACTATGAGTCTACGTCGCTGATTTTACAAACAGTTATCTTTTAGAGATCATTAAAATCGGCTGGGCATACAGGGTGACTTAAAAAAGAGCGTCAACTTTTCGAAAAACCTCTATAATTTATTTTGTAGGCCAAAAAATCGAAAATTGCCGAACATGTCCCGAGATACCAACTAACGCCATTAAATGTCATAACAATGAATGTTCTAAAATTACGCTACCTACCAAATGCGGTCGAAATGCAACCGTTTTGCAGTGTTTTTTTCTTTACCCTGTATATCCTTTAGAGAATAACTTATTTAAGATCAATCTTCCGCCGTGATTCTAGAAGAATCAACCTTTCTAAATCTTTTTAGATTTTAAATTTCGGCTAAGGCATTTCCGAGATACAGACCCCCAAAAATGAGACAAAATTTTGCTGTAACAATTTTTTCCCTTAGCAGTTTATATACAACCCATTTTATTTGAAAGCAGTGCATTTTCTAAGAAATCGATAAAGAGCATTTTTTTGAAGTAAAAAAATAATACAATTTTAGCTCTTGTATTCCAATTATAGGAAAAATTGATAATAGAAATGTTAGTGCAAAACATACCCTAAGCAGGTCCTGGTTAACACTGAAATTTTAACTTTCGTTACAATTTTCTAATTTATCGTAAAAATCTGACGTACAAACTTTTATGATGTTATCTTACACCGTTTCGATTATAAATCGAAAAAAAAAAAACGTGAAAGCCTTCATAACCTCGATGTTTTTTCAAAATTTTATTACTCTTGGCAAACATTTTTTTTTTTATATGAAAATAGATTTTCATAAAATTTAAGTGAATAATTAGGTGTGACCCACCCCAAACTGCTCCTCTTAAGCTGGCTGTCAATTCAAGTCAAAACGTCAATAAATTGCATTGCTGAAATATAGGCTTTTTTCGGTGTTTCTAAGAAATTTTTTGAGGCCAACATCTTAGCAACCGTAGGCTTGAAAAAATAATATATATGAAAAAGCGACTTGTTTTTGAGTCTTCTACACCTACCTGTCTATGTCCATTGACTTGTGAATCACCCTATATAAGCTTAGTTGAAGTGAGAGCGTTCTGCTGTATATAATAAAATGAGAAAACATTATTGTTATTGTTATTATTAATGGTTTGTTATTTTGCGATAAAATTTACTTTAGAAATTCAATTACTACACAAATAGTCGTAAGTTTAATGACCACTATTAATTGCTATAAGTATATAGGAACTTCACTTTACAAATTGAAGTATTATGCATATTTGTAAGCATGGCGCGCGCTCCCGTGTTCCACTCTAGTTAATCCGTTTGCCATTAGTAAAGCCAAGAAAATAATTGAATTCTATTTTCAGTGAACATTTAGATTTTGTTGATTGTCCCACGTAGCATAGGTGCAAACCGTTTTAATTGCAACATTACCAGAGGCTTGTTAACACAAGTAATTTAGGTCCTTCGGGTCGGGTTTCGTCGCACATGTGTGTGTATTTGACAAACTTTCCACCCATGTTGCAGCTTGGAGATCAGACGCCGAGAAAAATATTTCGTGGTGTCGTTAATGGCTTACGCAATGTATGTTTACAATATGTAAATTATTAAATTCAACATTATTTATTTTCACTACCGTTTGTGTGAATGGTCTTGAACCTAGATTATACCTAACACTGAATGTTTAAATAACACTACCCAGAGGAATGAGATTCTTCTCCTCGAGGATAATAACACTTTATCGGGTATTGGTGTGCATATATAATATGTATTTATTTATACCCCAGAGAGTATGACATAAATTAAAGGCTATCGCCTGACCTCGCATAAAATTAAATCTTCTAGATAACGTTGTCATGTTATTGTTTAGTGGATTGAAGAAAGGCACCACGTCATGTTGCATAATTCTTTATATTGTTGCCCTATATGGAAGGTAGAAGTGTTGGGTTATTTTTTGAGGCTGCAACCCATGCATGCGTATGATCCAGACATATTGTCGGTATCATTGGAGCTGACAAGTCAATTAGCGAGCACGTTATCAACTGGGTGCTGCTCAACAGATCGTAAAGTGATTGATGAGACCCTGCTTCGTTTGCATTATTGGCGCACACATTACTCAGATTATTGACCTTCTATTTATAATTACAATAACGCGAGACTGTTGCACACTACTTAACGCTTCAAAAATCTTAGTTACCATTTTTTCCTTGATTGTTACGTTTGATGCGTTTAAGTTTTTACAAATACGAGGGTTGTAAACAGACGGTCGCAAAACGAGGGATTATCATAATCTTGATTCGGATTAAACACGGACGGTAAAGTAAACGACAATGGTGCCACGTTACTAAAACAACTGAATACAACGGCGTTAATTGGAGATAAATAGCGTGTAGCGAATTTGCATTTATGAGCTAAATAGCTGCGGACTTGCCCACGCTCTTTAAAACAATATTTCCATAACGAAAAAATGCAGTTTAATCAGTTCGCTTAAAAAGAGTTAATGTCCCTGAATCGATGTCTGCGTGGGCTCATTCTTTCGAATAATCCAAAGGACAATCATATGCATATTCACGTTTGAATCGACTTATTTGCAATTCGTAACAATCAACTATTAAATACAGCTTCACAGACATATTATTATATAGAAAAACTGACTTTATTGAACAGTTAGGGGGGATAATCGCCATTAGTTGAATAAAAATGTCTGTCACATCACATCAAACCATTGCTAAAACAACAGAAAATGCTTCTATATGTATAGGAGATCAATACTGCCATAAAAACATTATATACAGGGTGGTCTTTTTAACTTGAGACTAGATATCTCGAGAACTAGTAGGGAAAAGATTTCTCTTTAACGGAGACCTACATTGTAAGAAGGTTTTATTTTAGGAAAATATTTTTAAATTCTTAGACAGGGTGGCGCAGAAAAGTGTGACGTCATATAATGTAAAGTTTTTGAATAGCACACTCTCTATATTTTACAAGATTTTGACAGATTTTATAGGTCGTACTGGACGTACTAAAAATATAGGGCTTTCTACGTAAAAATATTACATTATATAAGGTCACACGTATCTGGTTCATCGTGTATACGTAAAAATATATGCTCTTCTGTACAATATAGACCACAGTTGGAACAAATTTGTTTACTCTACTAGTTCTCCACATATCTGGTTGTCTCAAGTTAAAAAGGCCACCCTGTATATAGGATTCAATTGAAAACGTCATCTAGTTGACTGTGAAATATCAAAAGAAAAAGATGAAAGGACAAAAGTCTATTTACTTTGATTACGTCATCCTTTCTGTCAAAAAAATCAAACACGGGGTATTAAAGTTCCAATTATGATGGGATATGATGATAGAAAATGAAACTGTAAAACCTTTCAGGGCCGGTCAAAAGACAAAAAAGTGTTTTCGGGGCTTTGAAGCCGCGGTCCAAAGGAATTTTGTCCTGACGTTTCGTCTAGAACTGCGGCAGACATTATTAAAGGCGATGAGGCAATGGGCGAAGTGATTTCCCGTGCTTCCCAACATTGACTGATTCGACTGTGGTGAGCTCCGTGGTATTTATTCCCCCGCCGTCGCGCTACAGTGAAAAAACTGGGGTGGGGGTAGTGGTGTCGCGGAGTTTTGGCGCACTTGAAGTATGTCGTAGAACTCGCTTCCAGTCTGCATTTAGAAACGTTGACAAAGAATGTCGTGACCTTCGGAGAGATCGTGCTCTGCTACTGCTGACTTTTGTGTTTGTCCCAGCTCGCAACTCCTGTTGTGTTCCGTAATCCTCGTGTTGACACTGCGTTTTGTGGTGCCAATGTATACCGAGCCACAGCTGCATGAAACTCGGTAAACTCCGAGTACCGATAGGGAATCTATGCGGTCTTTGGCCGATCTGAATTCAAGCTCTGTTGTATTGTACGAGTGGGTTTAAAGACAGTTTTAACACTGTGCTTTTCCAGTTGCCTGCCGATCCTGTCCGATTGTGGCATATTTTAATTTAAAAAACAAAAGGAGGGTAACTCACCCATCAGTACCACATATCCTAAGTCGTTGTCGGGCGCCATGGTGGACGGACGTGTGTGTTTGGTGTGCAGCGACAACTTTGTTGTAAACAATAAATACGTTCAGTGCGGATACTGTAATGAGAGATTTCATGCAGTGTATGTTAAAATTAAAGATTATGTCTGCAAAGCGATGGATCAACCAAATATAATGTTTTTTTTGCGATCACTGTATATCTGGGGTGCTGCAATGCCTGAAAACGAATGCAAAACTAACCTCTATTGAAAAGAAAACTGAAGAAATCCTATGTATAGCAACCGAATGTCTAAAGGCTGTACAATCGAAGGACTACCGCACTGCGGAGTCAAGTGCGACTACTTGGAGTGACGTTGTAAAGAAGTTTAATCCGCCATTAATTGTTAAACCAAAAGATCGCACTCAAAATAGTCAAACTACAAAGAAATGTATTATTGAAAATATTGATCCTATGCAGATAGATGTAAATATAAACAAGGTATTGCAGTCCAATGAAGGATGTATTCGCATTTTGTGCAATACGGAAGAATCCACCAAAAAACTAAAAAAAAGCTGTGTACGAAAAATTTGCTGATACATATGATATTAAAATGCCTGAAATGAAAAAGCCAAAGGTGGTCATTGTTGGCTTATCGGATAAAATTATTGCTGATATGGACGCATTTCTCGATCAAATTAAGGCAAAGATTCCTGAAGTTTACGGTACAGAGATAAAACTAATAAAGAGATAGTATCAAGGGGATGGGAGAGCTTCCCTATTTATAAGTTTATCAGTGTACTCAGATGTTTCAAATGGTGGAAATATGGTCATATTTCATCTGTATGTACGAGAGAAACGCCTGTTTGCCCATTTTGCAACGGAGATCACCAACAAAATGTAGCATGCCCTACACTATCTAAAGTGTGCACCAACTGCAAATATGCAAAGGAAATACTGAAAATTACAGATATCGATTTTAACCACTCAGTTTTTGATAGGAAATGCCCTTGTTATTCGAAAGAGAAGGAAAAAGCCAAAATGCAAACCTGCCCTAAATAGCAATCATGGTCACAACATAGAGTGTCAACCCCGGACACAGGAATTATGCTACATATTAACTCTCAAGGGCTTTTATCCCACATATTAGAAATTAGACAATTGATCAAAGAGAGGTTACCGTAAATTGTATGCATCAGTGAAACGCATATTACACCGGATATAATTGAGAGTGAGTACTGTGTGTATGGATACATGGCTGTATCAAGTTTTTCAAACAGTAGACACACGGGAGGAGCAATTATTTATATAAAACAATGTTTTCCATCTTCTGTTGTTTATGTGGACTCCGTGGACTACAACTACTGGGCAGTATGGTTGAAAATAAAGACAATAAATAAAACTATTCTTGTATGCGCTATGTATAGATCGCCAAATGCAGACTGTGCTCAGTTCCTACAATATCTCGAAAGCAGGTTAAATGAGGAAACTATAAATGATAATAAAACATTTATCTTGGGCAATCTAAATATAAATTGGTTACATAAAGAAGGTGATACAAAAAAACTACGACAAATAATACAGGACGCGGGATTCTGCCAAATTGTAAATAGAGAAACCAGAATAACAGAGAAATCATCTTCTCTAATAGATCACATAATAACAAATCATTTTGCGACCAAAGAGGTGCCAAGGGACTTTCCAGTTATAACTGATCATGAAATCATTGGAACTGAGTTGCAGGGTAACTATAAGACCAAAAGAGAAGAATATGCCGAGTTCAGGAAGTATAATGATGTAACCAGAGCTAGTCTTATTGAGGAACTGGTGGGCGCAAAATTGGAATTATACGGCTGTAGATGTAGATGTTATTTATCGCGATATTATAAATATTATTCAAACAGCAATTGAAAAGATTTCTCCACTACAAAGAATTACTATCCAAAAATCTCCGTGGATGACAGATACAGTTTTAGAAGCTCAAAAACAAAGAGATAGATCCTATAAAAAGTTTAAGTTTACTAGGAGACCTGAAGACTGGATAGAGTACAAATTAGCACGGAACACAGCAACTACAGTAATGCGCCAAGAGAAACAATCATATTAAAATAAGAATATTGAACAATGTAAAGGGGATGGAAAAAAAAATGTGGAGAACACTAAAAGGTTTGATTGGAGGGAAAAAAAGAACAGAGACTTGTCACAAATAGATTTTGGAAATAGCGCAGAGCTGGTTGAAAATAACTTCAATAATTTTTATCGTGACAGTCTTATTGACATTTCTAATAGTATAGAAGATAAACAGTGGACAAACATGATTCCGGAAGTGGAAACATGTCATCTTGATGGGTTTAAAACCTTAGATATTACGCAGCCTAAAAAAATAGTCTTTTCCCTAAAAAATAAAGGAACTAGCGACAAATCAATAAATGTTCAGCTGGTAAAAGACTTGTTTTGTGTGATTGGTTACCGGTTGCTAAATCTTATAAATACATCATTGAATACAAGGAAAGTGCCAGAAGACCTAAAAATTAGCATCATAGTGCCAATACTCAAAAATGAGACCCCTCAAACGCCAGCTGACTACAGACCCATAAATCTTTTGCACGTAATAGATAAAATACTGGAGGTTGTTGTATGCCAGCAACTTAGGGAATACTTTGAAACGCGTAAACTTCTCTTTTGCGGCCAGTCAGGATTCAGGAGTGCTCATTCAACTGAGTCTGCACTGCAGTATGTGTGTGCAAGCTGGAGAAAAGTTATAAACCAGGGAGATGTGGTGCTTGCAGTTTTCGTCGACTTGAAACGAGCGTTTGAAACAATTGACCGCGGGATTTTGGTGAAAAAACTGAGGAATTATGGTGTTGTCGGGAGAGCATTGGAATGGATTGTGGACTATTTGGCGAATAGACATCATAGAACTCGGATAGGAGAAAAGACTTCAAACAAAGTGATTAGTAAATATGGTGTACCACAAGGTAGTGTATAGGACCCCCATTATTTATTATATACATAAATGATCTAAATGTGATTTTTAAGAGTGCTTTTGTAAATCTTTTTGCGGATGACATCCTGATTGTGTAACTGGAAAGGAGTATCAGGACATAACCAATACTATGAACTTGGAATTGCAAACATTATATAACTGGCTATGTCAAAATAGATTAAAACTAAACACATCAAAGACAAAATGCATGGTTGTCGGATCAAGACATAACTGCAAAAAATATCGAGATCTAGGTTTAAACTTGTCCATGACTGGCTGCAATATTGAATTTGTTGCTGTAATTAAATATCTAGGTGTCACACTGGATCCGCAGCTAAGTTTTTCAGTTCATATTGACTATATTTGCAAAAAGTTAGGTAAAAAAAATGGTTTCTTTAGACGTGCCTCCTCCCATCTTTCTTATAGTACCAAGCTACTAATATATATAATACAATTGTCTTGCCTCACTTTACCTATTGTTCGTCATTGTTAATGTCATGTGCACAGAGAGATATTACCAGGCTTCAGAGACAACAGAACAGGGCTATGCGTGTGATTCTTAAAATCATGTTAAATGCACTGGGCTGGCTTTCTGTGCAACGGAATATTGAGAGGGCAAATCTTCAGATAATGTATAAAATAGAGCATGGTCTGTTGCCCCAATATCTAAAAAGTTTTATAAAACTCAGATCAAATTTACATAATTACAATGTAAGATCTAGTTCAGATTACAACATTGCCTTAGTACGGACATCACTTTTGCAAAGGTCATTGTTTTACGAGGGACTGCAAATGTACAATTCTCTCCCTACTGTTATAAAGTGTTCTAGTAGCCTAATAGAGTTTAATTATAAAGTTTTCAATTAATTAAAAAATAAATTGGACTTTAGTGTTTAATCTAGGATAAGATTAAAATTTAAAAACTTGTATTATGTTTACAAAACTTTGTATGATTGCATATTGTTCTATACTAGCCAGGTGCTAAATAAACAACAATTATTATTATTATATAATGCAAACGGCAGCTCTGTAGTTATTGGAAGCTGGGTCGAGATTCGTATGGGTTTTAGGCAAACAGATTTTATTTGACTTGGGAGCCACTCAATTTACTTTAGTTTAGATACAACATTAAAAATCTAGCAAAATGTTATATTAAAAAGATGATATGATTTGGTTTGGTAAAGAAAACAACATATAAAACTAAGGTTTATCTATTGTTAAAAAAGGTTGTAAGGCTTAAGGCCCAATTATCTTTCTTTTCTTGTTCACACTACTGTCTTATCGACAACACTTTATAAATGGTTGTTTCTTACCATACATAAACTTGGGTCAGTTGTCCCAGACGATGTCTTCGGGATTATCTTGTGTAGCTGAGCTGAGACAAGGCTGCATGTCTGCTTTGCTAATGGATATTGATCGGGAAAAGGTGGTGAAAGAGTATATGCTGTGGCTAGTGGCTACTGAAACTATCTATGGAAATCCATTGTAAAATGGACCATAGAAGCTATGGGAATCGAACCAATAAAGGAGAAAACCTAAATGACAAAGATAACCAAGCTTAGATTTGAGGGGGGAACCTTAATAAATTACTACTTACCCCAGAATGGTGAAAAGATGCTATGGAGCCTATGAAGGCAAGGTAAAGTCTATCATATCAGATTTTCTACTGAAAAATAGAAAAAAAGGAAAACGAAGTCCACGTGGTTCTATATAGAACTAGAAACTTACCCGCAGCAATTGATTTCTGAGGAATTGTGGAGTCTCAGGAAGACTTCCTCTTCCTCGAGGATTATTTAATGATAATTAAATAATCTTCAGGCCTATCAAGACCGGCCTACGTCTTGGACCAAAAGTTCAAAAAAGGAAAAAGGATTCCAAAAAATGGTCCCTTTTAGCAAACACAAAGGTTCTTCCTTCCCCAAAAGGGAAGGGAAGTCAGAAAAGCCACACTGCTGCTTAGATATAAAATAATTAAAGTTTAAGGAAAGTGCATGAAAGCTAAATCGGCAAATACCTAGATTTGAGGAGCACCAGAGCACGCATTTTCCGAAGATCACGACATCCTTTTCAACGAGGTGGATATCTTACATCAATCGCAGCGTTTCCATTAGAGACTAAGGAGATAGGCCACTGAGATCTTTAAACACGACAACAATTTCAACAGGAAGGAGGAAATTAATCGTTTCTAAATGCAGACTGGAAGCGAGTTCTACGACATACTTCAATTGCGCCGAAACCCCGCGCCACCACTACCCCCACCCCAATCCTTCCACTGCAGCACGACAGCGGGGGAATAAATACCACGGAGCTCACTAGTCACTCCAGTCGAATCAGTCCACGTCGGGAAGCACGGGAGATCACTTCGCCCATTGCCTCATCGCCTTTGATAATGTCTGCCGTAGCTGTAAACGAAACGTCAGGAAGTAATTCCATTGGACCACGGCTTCAAAGCCCGGAAAACACTTTAGATTGAAAACGAAACTTTTCCCAAATATGAGAAAAATACAGTGCGTGTGTGTGTGAGAAGAAAAAGCTGATACGTTGGTGTGACTCTGAACTCCTTAAAGATTGAAAACACCTCTGTCAAATACTATTTATAGATTTTCTCCCTAAATATTTTATTTTTACGGCTTTATGTGTAATTAGAGTTTTGAATTTATTAGAAGAGTCTGATGATTCTCTATAAAGGGACGAAACTTGAATAACCAGGAAAAACCAATTATGTTTTGTAACCGCAGTCAGAGATTCATAATCAGGTCTCTTTGAGAATATGGATTACTTTCAAAAAGAAAATAATTTTCGCTCTAACCCCCAGAAAACTCTAACAGACCAAGGCCGTTACAAAGGAAATATAAGAACTACCAGTCCCTGGGTGTATGTATAAGTGCATCATAAAACCTTTATGCGATCTTTTAAGTCTCTGCACTCTGTGCAAGGTATAATTTAAAGACGCGAGTTCTGTCATAAATCATTTTAAATACCTGTAGGCTAATACCTGAAGGTTTAATGTCAAGTTTGCAGAAACGAGAATGCACTTTGAAGAGGGGTCAAAAGTCACAGTTAATTAGCGTTAGGTAAAAACGTTTCGGTGGGATTTTTCATTAAAAATATTTAAAAAATGTTGTATCTTGCAAAGTGACGATGACATCTTTTGTTATCTGTTTAAATGTTTGTTTTAGCTGTAGTACATAAAATAATTTATTAAAGAATTAGACAGCTTGGCTTGTATCAAATTTTCAATCAAGAAAAACTACTCAAGTGAATAATGTGACTAGATCTTCTTCTCTATTTCGCGGTAAATGCCTCAAAAGTCTCCTACAAACTCATATAAAGTGTACGAATTTAACTGAATTTATTTATTTAGTTTTTTTTGAGTATTTTAAGAGGTAACTGCCACTTTTTTGGGAGAGAGGGTATGCTGACTTAAAATTAATCAGTCTACCACAATTTGTGGCTTTCTGTTAATGATAAAAATGATTTTTTTTTCAAGCGGACTAAAAGTACGTCATTTGTTTTCTCCATACGCACACCTAAAGTGGGCTTTCAAATCCTGAGACCAAAAATGTAGCAAAAAAGTCCTAGGCAGTAAAAGTAAAGTCAAAAGTCACCGCTAGTGTCATGGTGGCGCATATATAAACGATTTTCATTCACCAAAATTATTTTAATAATAGATGACACCAGATAAACCGATCTGAGTGTATTGCCATCTTTTCATTCTTGTGGAAAAAACAAAGGACAGAAATACTCTCAGAGCACTCAAGAGCACCATCCGAAACCGTTATTAGTCGAAATCGCATAGGTTCTCGAATTCTGAATTCGTCTGTTAAATGTCATGCGCGTCATCATATTTATCTGTCAATGTGACATTGATTAATTTAGTATTGAAAATAATGCTACAAATTCTTAGTTTACCATAATCATTGGTTATTATTTAATACATTAAAACCATTGAACCTTGAAAACCACCATTCTAACATATTCTATGTATTTTACAAATAATATACACAATTAGGTAAGTACCTAGACCCGCTTAAAGAGGATGAGAGAAAATTGCAAAACTAAACCACTTTTAAATAGATTTCTTATTTATTGCATGCTTGAAAAAAAAATAGTATATGTTACTCGGAGTAAAAGGTCTTTTTGTGCTTCGCCCAGTTGCAGGCCTCAGCTTCGCTTCGGCCGTCAATCTCTGGGCTCAGCACGAAAAGACCCACTTTTACTCATAGTGACATAATCTACTATTTTTTTTGCAACTTTTCATGGATTACTAGATGTTTACAAAAAAAAAATAAAAACTTTTGCTATTAACTTTGCTATAACTTTTTACTAATTATGTACTTTTTAATAATTATGAATATTCTTGCAACTCCCTGTATATATTTTTTTGTTTAAAAGAGTAGTTGTAGAGAGCAATACATTTCAAAACTTTTTCTCTTACATAACTAAAATCGTAACTATTGCGGATTAGGAGATTCCAATGTTGGATAGTTTTTAAAGTTCCCATCCTGTATATCAAGACATTAAATCAAAACGCAATTTTCTGGACTATTATCCGCGCTGCGTCATGGCTGACACGAGGGATTTATTGCTCGGTTTAATCTAGAAGGCAGTTGTTTACAACCTTTTTTTTATGTGAGATTATTCAAGAATTCTTATCAAGAACTTTCTAGGTTTTTCTGTAATTTTAGGATTGTATATAAAAGGCGCATAGAGCGCGCGGTATAGAGTAGTCTTATTTTAAGCGAGCTATAAGTAAGCTAAAGTTCCGAACGATATTAGAAGGCTATAAAGTGTTAAAGTAGTGAGTCATTTAGTAGTCGTGTGTATTTGTGGAATAAATAAATAGTGTTTTCGTGTTAAATCGTTACACTGGAATTATTGAACCCCGAGTTCGCAACAGTACCTTCTCGACATGTGCTAAAAGGAGATGGGTGTAGAAAAATGAAGGCATCAAAGGTAACTAGATGACAAAAATAAGTGAACGGGTAATAGTTGAAATTTCCGTATTTCTCAAGCTTGTGTGTTGAACAAAATTTGCCATCTAAGTCTAGAAAAAATCCTGGAAGAAAACTTTCATGCCGAATGATGACGGTACCTTTGAGTGTATTGAAACGCTAAATCCACACACAAGAATTGCATCAAACAATTACAATTATTAAAATAATGATGAAGTAATACAACATCCAAAGAAATTAGTGCCAACGGTGACGTAGACGAAAATTACAATAAAAGATCAGAAGATGACAAACCACGAATTACCAATTTAGTTGAAATAAAAACGGAGATACTATAAAAAGCCCCATTATTGTTTTTTAATCAAAAATTACGTTCGGTTGTCTGGTAATATTACTATCGAAAAAACTCAAAAACATTGCTATTTATTGATGAATACATGTAGAATGGTACTTTAAAGGAAAAGTATTTTCTGACTAGCTTCAATACCGACAATTTTTTGTTGTGGTGGCTTCAAACGATATACGAGGGTCGCATACCGTCCGAATTGCAGGTTGACGTCGAAAAGTGTAGGTTGTAGGTACAAGGGAAAAGAACTCGGCTACTTATCGCGTCGACATTGTATACGTTGCTTATAACTACTGCTTGCTTGGTAGGGAACTTGGTAGGCAAGTAGCTAGAGATGAAGGGAGTAGGAAGGTTTGACGTCACCCGTTGAGTGGCCAAACTTGTTATATTACTGAACGGTGGTTTAACCTTCATAGAGAGATGTAAAAGTGGTGCTTGAAACACGTGACCTGAATGTTTATTTTCTCTCTCAGATTTACAATGCAGAATACATATTACGATCTCAATTGAACAAAAGTACCTAATCATGAGATACCGCTTAGTTTAGGCTTCTTCAATATTACCAACAGTTGTCTAGTAGCTTTATGCGAAAACATGTATTACGGTGATCATTTTTTGATCCCAGAAAACTCGAGCCATGATTGAACCGTTTCGAATGTTATCATTGATGGAGACTAAATGTGATTGCATTTCATAAACTGACAATTCGTTTTTTCTAAAGTGTAATATACCACAAAAGCTTCATCGTACTCCACACAAGAAGCGTCCAATTCGTCATGAAGATCCACTATTCCATATTAATTTTTCCTTTAGTTGTTGATAAAGTTCAGAAATAAACACAGGGAGTTAGTCTAAAGTTAGTCCACAATCTTCACGAGTAAAACCTTTAAGCCCCTCATTAGTTAAAATGGAGACGCGTCCACTTCTTCATGAAGATAACTTCTACATAATAATTCTTTTTTTTTAACTTTTAGCTTCGACATAGAGCGAGATTCGCACTTTCATATTAATTTTTCACTTAGACATCGACAAACTTTAAGGACAAGCACAGGGAGTTCGTCAGAAGTTAATCCAAAATTTTCACGAACAAAATTTTCAAGCAATTTATTAGTCAAAATGGAGAGGCGTCCACTTCTTCGTGAAGATCCACTCTTCCATATTAATTTATTCCCTAGACGTCGACAAAGTTTAGGGGTAAACAGAGAGAGTTCGTCTAAAGTTAAGCCACAATCTGCACGAACAAAATATTCAAGCGCCTCGTTGGTCAAAATGGAGAATCGTTCACTTCTTTATGAAAATCCACTCCTCCATATAAATATTTTCCTTAGATTTCGACGAAGTTCAGGAATTAGCACAAATTTTCAAGTACAGGAAGTTTGTGTAAAGTTGACCCACGATCTTCACGAACCAAGTTTTCAAGTTTTGCAAGCACTGCGTTAGTCAAAATGGCGAGGCCTACACTTCTTCATGAAGATCCACTCTTCCATATTAATTTTTCCTTTAGACGTCGATAAAGTTCATTTTTTTTATACTTTTTGTCCTATATGAAAATATAAAAGTAAATTTGTTAAAAATATTAATTCTAAAAACAACACAGCACTTTGTACTTACATACAACGCATGCCAAACTCAATAAACTACAACACGTTTTAATTTTTTAAGTTTTATGTTCTTCCTACAAGAAAAAAATCATTCAGCTACATAGAACATGGCTGAATGCAAAATTGATAACCCTGACGGAATTTAATGCCTGTCGGCCGAGTAGAATGTTCAGAAAAGAAAAAAAGACAAATTCGATATTCATTGAAATAGTGTTTAAGCTATCCCTCTCACTCCTCAACTTTCTGATTCCGTTGGTTTAGATATTTTTAATAAGTATATAAACCGCTAACGGAAAAGATCGATGCAGCAAGATTTTTTGCCACTTTTGGGGGTCTGTATCTCGGAAATGCCTTAGTCGAAATTTAAAACTTAAATATATTTTAAAAGGTCGTTTCTTCTAGAATCACGGCGGGACATTAATCTTAAATAAGTTATTCTCTAAAGAATATACAGGGTTAAGAAAAAAGCAGCTGCAAAATGGCTGCATTTCAACCCACTGTATTTGGTAGGTAGCGTAATTTTTTGAACATTCATTGTTATAACATTTAATGGCGTTAGTTGGTATCTCGGAACATGTTCGGCAGTTTTCGGTGTTTTGGCCTACAAAATAAAGTACCGCGGTGTTTCAAAAAGTTGACGCTCTTTTCCTAAGTCACCCAGTATCGCGAGAATGCCGCAGCCGATTTTAATAAGATAAATGATCTCTAAAAGATAACTGGTTGTAAAATAAGCGACGTAGACTCATAGGTAATAAAACAATTTTATTCCATTTTGTACAAGGATGGCAAAAAATCTAATAAAAAGCTGATTAAAATTTTATTTACTACGATGTCATGACGGGAGCCTTAACTTTAAGGTTGTAATAATAATGCCATTTAAGAGCTATGGTCGATATCTCGGGACGGTTTTGGTGGTTTTTTGTTTTTTTGCCTACTAAATCAGTTACAGGGCGTTTACAGAAAGTTTGAACTTTCTTGTAAGTTACTATACAAAGTGTCTTGAAATTAACCGGGAAATTCCTAGGCAAAAAGAGGGCACAATGTTCATACAAACATAACCCGCAAACGCTTCGTCTCCGAGATACAGGGGGTTGATTTTTTTTTCTTTATTTTTTCTTTATAGCTCTTAGAGTTTTTGAGATAATTAACTCAAATTTTGAATATAGGTAACCCGTTATTATCTACATCGTTGGATATACAAACCGCTAGCCAAAATCGACAGGGTCATTTTTTCTCGGGTAAAGTCTGAATTTTCTATTTAATTTAGAAACTATCTTGCATCTTGCATCCTTCTCTTATGTCTCACCGTCTTCGAGAAATTTGCAAAAGTGTTTAGGAATGCACATAACTTTTCCATAAGAAATGTCTGTTTTCTGAGTTCCTATTTAAATTCCCAGATACTGATGAAAAAGAGTAACTTATGGAAAAATTATGTGCATTTCTAGACACTTTTGCAAATTTCTCAAAAACGGTGGGAGATAGGACAAGGATGCAAGAGGCAAGAAAGTTTATAAATTGAATAAAGAATTCAGATTTTTAAGAAAAGGCGATCAGTGGCATGCTACAAAAAAGTTTGTGAGGGTAAAAAGGATACATACAACCCGAGGAAAAATAAGACCCTGTCGATTTTGGCTGGCGGTTGGTATATCCAACCATGTAGATAATAAATTGTTACCTATATTCAAAATTTGAGTTAAATATCTCAAAAACTCTAAAAGCTATAAAGAAAAAATAAAAAGAAAATCAACACCCTATATCTTGGAGACGAAGCGTTTGTGGGTTATGTTTGTATGAACATTGTGCCCTATTTTTGCTTAGGGATTTCCCAGTTAATTTCAGGATACCTTGTATTGTAACTTACAAGAAAGTTCAAACTTTCTGTAAACGCTCTGTAACTGATTTAGTAGGCAAAAAACCAAAAAACCGCCAAAATTGTCCCGAAATATCGACCATAGCTCTTACATGTCATTAAAAAAGAGTCTTAAAGTTAAGGCTCCCGTCATGACATCGCAGTAAACAAAATTTTAATCAGTTTTTAATTAGATTTTTTGCCATCCTTGAACAAAATGAAATAAAATTGTTTTATTAACTATGAGTCTACCTCTCTGATTTTACAACTAGTTATCTTTTATAGATCATTTAACTTATTAAAATCGGCAACAGTGTTCTCGCGATACAGGGTGACTTATAAAAGATCGTCAATTTGTTGAAAAACCCTTGTAATTTATTTTGTAGACAAAAAAACCGAAAACTGCCGAACATTTCCCGAGATACCAACTAACGCCATTAAATGTCATAACAATAAATGTTCTGAAATTACGCTACCTACCAAATGCAGTGGGTTGAAATGCAACCATTTTGCAGTGCTTCTTTAGTCTTTACCCCTCTTGCTTTCTCTTAATGAGTATTTTTCCGTTTTTGGCAGTAAGACATTTATTGGCAAGCCTCAATATGAGCAATCGAGAAAAGTGTTGGTCCTGTATGTTGTGTGTGAGTGTGTGTAAATGCAAACAAACCCGCCCACGAGGACCGAGACAACTAAATCAAGTCCCGAGATCAACTACCGCGAGCCGTCGAGTACCCGGGTCGAGGGGGCCCGCTGATTTATGGCCGGGTCGTTCTGAGAAACGCGCCTCGGCCTGAGCGAAAAAAAAAAGAGATAACCCAACCGAAACTGGCTTTCGGTCAACGTTCATTCTCAAAAGTTCTATCTCAAAGGTATCTCTGTTAGGGATCTGTATAATTCTGTGCTCTACACCGCTCTCGGGGGTAGATATATGTCGTTTTCCGCGCCTACGGGATTCTTGGGTCAAAATGTCACGGCTTGTTTACAAGCCAGACAGATCTTTATGTTTGAGGAAACACATATGTTTCGCGATGCTACCAGTTGATAAATCTTTTAGTTGTTATTCTAGGCACATTTTACTTGTCTTCTTTATACGTTTCCGGTAAAATTTGCGCTCCCGAAAGGTAGTTATTGACGGGATTACTACCGACGTCGCTGAACAAACAGTTAACACCTGCAAACAAACAAGACCGCTGGAAAAGCTAATCTCCTTCTCGTCAAAGTAATCGAATTGTAGCTCGGCAAATATAAATATTGAACCAAGCTCGAGCAAAGTTTACCCGTGTGTATTTGTCTTAAAATTCGAGTAGCGGTTAATTTGTTTGTTCGTTCCCGACCTTCATCACTGGCACGTTGATAATCATCCGCGAATGTGCAACTTTCTTTGATAGAACTCCCCCGGCTCATTGGGACTCGCCGAACCGATGGAAATAATGCTAGTTGAAACTCGATATCATAATGTGAAAACGAATCATGCCCATTGGGTCCCCGCTGTGAACATGCGGTCTGATAAAACCATCACTTGTATAAACACCGGTAATTGGATTCTCTGTCTCTCGGTCTGTGAGTAGTTATTAGGCCGTTTTAATATAATATGTGTAACGTATTGACCAATCAAACTATAGCACTAATGAAGAACAATGAGATCGACGATCGCAAAAAACCCGCGAAGAGGGGCCCATAAAAAGAGATTAGAGTTATCAGGGGACTTGGATTACGTTTAATACTGACCGGGCTGCACCGGCCCCGTCTTCGTCATTAATAACGATGCGGCCGCCGTTTTTCACCGCTAATCGGCAAAACCATCTTCGTCCGAGCCGGCTCGCTCGCGCTCTTTGCTTACGGAATTGCTTTATTTACTTCGCAAATTTAATTTCTCTATTACCGCACTGTGCTTTTCATAATGCCACGGTGCATAATTATCTTCCGGTCGGTACTCGTGTTTTTAAGAAGCGAGCACAACAAATACTCGCGCTGTATAATAATAAAGTTGTAACAATCCGTAATTAATGTACAAATGAGTGCGGTTGACTTCACAACGGTGTGCTTAACTACAAAAATTTGCGATAATTCAAAAAACACAAAATAGAATATTATCCAACAAGCATAGTAGGTGGTGTGGTTTGAACCCACGAGCGTAGCGAGTGGCGCAATTCGCCTGAGGTAATGATGCCTATTATATGCAAGTTGGATACTATAGTTTGTCCACGGCTTGATTCACAATTTTTACATAATAATCAATTAGATAACTCGGTTGTCAACATCCGCTTTGTTTTGATTGTCAAAGTCAAAGTGACGTTAATACCATTATGGCGGGCCATGAGATCGGCCTAAATAGTTGAAGCCTTCATTTGTTTGGTTTGTAATTTCTAACATGGCGGTGTCTGCATGGAGTGTATAATGGAAAAACAAAAGACGCAGCGTAAATAATGAATATTATTCACGCTGTTCCAGTCCAAAGGTTGTCACACACCATATTATGTGCTTACAACCTGACAAATAATAATCATATTTTTTGTCAAGATTTTGTTCACGGCTGTACAGGATGGCCTAATTTGGGTGTTTTAAATGGGAAACTCCTAAACTAATAGGACTCTTAAAAATAAAAAAGTCGATGCCGAGGTAATTTCTCGAGCTGAATTCATTACCGGAAACAGAAATCTGCTATCGTCTTTTGTTTTCTTGCAATTGATGAAAGCTCAATTTTCGCCATTTTCCAAAATACCTATAATTTTTTTTTAGTCTAGCTTGGTAAAAATTGTTTTTACATTATTAAGGCACTTTTTTGAATAGATCCCAATGGTGATTTTTGAATTTTTATAAACGTGAGTTATAAAAATCAGTTATTACATGAACTTCTATATTTTTAAATACAACCTATAACTTCTTTCTACTTTGTTAGAAAGAGATTTTTTTTCAATTTAAAATGACGTATATAACATGATAGGTTTTGCCTTGAACTTATATGCTTTTTTGATAAAAACTTCTTTTTGTAGTAGTAGGCCATGACGCGATGACGGTCCGATGCCGATGTCGCGGCCATCTTGTTGGGCAGCTGTCACTGCCGATATTCCGCGGTTGGAGAAATTTAATAATCTCGTAACTAGCGTAGACAGTTCAATAACGTTCATTAAGTTTTACCCTTGTGAGGACGTAACGAAAAAATGTCATTTCAATCTTTCGAAAAATTCGACATCTAATGGTCGAATTCCCCATGTGCGGATATGGCGTATAGAGCGGACTCACAGTGTTGCCGCAGTGCACACTGCATTCCATCTTTTTTGATATATGCATCGTTCTACCCGGACCTCTAAAATCATATGGCAAATGTCAAGGATTTCGATATAGTAACTGTCGTTTTTTCCACTATTTATCCAACTACATATATCACTTTAATGAGAATGCAGAAATTTGGCAACACTTAGGAAGAAACTTCAATTTCAACCAATCAGACCAACGCCAAATCCGCAATATACGCCATATCCGCACATGGGGACGTACCATCAGAGTATTATATTCAAAATAATTATATTGCATCTGAGTTTTACTGGAACCGTTTTCCTGAGACGACAACAATTTTCCCTTTCTGCAACAAGATGGCGGGTGCGCCATCTTGTTGCAGAAAATAGAATGACATTTTTTCGTTACGTCCTTACAATGGGAAAACTCAATGAACGTTATTGAACTGTCTACGCTAGTTACGAGATTACAAAATTTCTCCAACTGCGGAATATCGACAGTGACAGCTGCACAACAAGATGGCCGCGACATCGGCATCGGAGCGTCATCGCGTCATGGCCTACTACTTCAAAAAGAAGTTTTTATCAAAAAAGCATATAAGTTCAAAGCAACACCCATCATGTTATACGCCATTTTAAAGAGAAAAAAATTCTCTTTCTGACACAGTAGAAAGAAGTTATAGGTTGTATTTAAAAAAATAGAAGTTTATGTAATAACTTAAAAAACGATAAGTTTATAAAAATTCAAAAATCACCATTGGAATCTATTCAAAAAAGTGCCTTAATAATGTAAAAACCATTTTTACCAAACTAGACTAATAAAAAAATTATAACGTATTTTCGAAAATGGCGAAAATTGAGCTTTCATCAATTGCAAGAAAACAAAAGACGATAGCAAATTTCTGTTTCCGGTAATGAATTCAGCTAACCTCGGCATCGACTTTTTGATTTTTAATAGTCCTATTAGTTTAGGAGTTTCCCATTTAAAACACCCAAATTAGGCCACCCTGTACAGTAGTAATACGGTCATCATACGTCAAGTAGTAAATACATAAAAAACGAACCTATGTCATACCCTTTGAATTAAAACAGCTGCTACAGTGCGCAAAATAGGATTGAATGGCTTATTGGACAGTATACTAATACAAAACGTCTAACTAAAAGGGTATAAAATAGTCTAAAATAATAATAATAATTATAAAATGTATAAAAGAGAAAGAAACGTGCGAAACTAAAAAGCAAAAATGACATGAGACTTGTAAGAGTCTCAGACTTAAGAGAGCCTAATGGGTACTATAATCACGCGTCCAGCTTTTCAAATACTTTTTCGTGTAGATGTATACCGGGTGTCCAGCAGAACCCTGGACATAGGAGATTAACATGGGAAATCGGTTTTTATTTTTTTGCGCCTGTACGGTTGATTTGATTGAAAAACTTTTAA
Source organism: Taphrorychus bicolor (assembly GCA_951812265.1). Taxonomy (NCBI): domain Eukaryota; kingdom Metazoa; phylum Arthropoda; class Insecta; order Coleoptera; family Curculionidae; genus Taphrorychus; species Taphrorychus bicolor. Next base: position 41,619,306 of record OX638303.1, read on the forward strand.
GAGTAAAGTTGTAGAGCTGATGGTCCGCTATCATCCTGTAATTTTTTCAATACCCCAGTTTTGGCCGTTTTTTGGAAAAATGTCTCGAAAAGTGCAAAAATTTGAATTTGGCGCGTCACCCCCGCCATGTTTTCGGTTAATTTTCACTGCATAATCACGTTAATTACTACATGATAGTCCCTCAAAATAAATAAGAAAGGAAAATCGGCTCTGACTCTGACATAAGAAATTATTATGTTGGCGACACTGCACATGCAGGGCGGGGGTGACGCGCCAAATTCAAATTCTTGCACTTTTCGAGGCGTTTTTCCAAAAAAAGGCCAAAACTGGGGTATTGAAAAAATTACAGGATGATAGCTGACCATACGCTCTACAACTTTACTCTTAAAAGTTTTTCAATCAAATCAACCGTACAGGCGCAAGAAAATTAAAACTGATTTCCCATGTTAATCTCCTATGTCCAGGGTTCTGCTGCACACCCGGTATAAGTAGTGATTGTGCTATTATTTAACGATATTTAACTTGTCCAATAAAAGGGGACAAATGAGAGGCTAAAGAATTTTGATTGTACCTAACACACCCTTGCAAATCTAAGAAAGAAACAGTAGAAATATTTATAGGAGATATAAACAAAGACATCATAAAAAAATACAGAAATGACACTAATGAATGCATGACACGTGACACATTCTCAACTCATATGGATTCATAGATCATAACAAAACTGCAACTAGAGTCACAGATCAAACAACAAATACCTTTGTATTCATGAAAACCAAAATAACATTTACAAATTCATTCTGTGTGAAACAAGAGACTACCAGCACTGATCACATCTTAAGCTTAATCCTATCATACCATCCATACCAACCAGAAACCTTTCTCACCAATCAGAACAATACCTCCACGAAATTAATTACATTTAACTGATAATCCCCAAAACAGGATACATGACTTGTTCTGTATACAGGGTATTTCAGAAAAGTGCTGATAAATGTTAAGGGATTATAGAAGACGTCATATCTTCCAACTTTTGGTTATTAACCTCTATCCGCAAACACACCGTTTTTTGAGATACAGGGCTTTAAAGAAATATTTTTGAAATTACATTGTTACTGACGTTTTCAAACAAAAGGGCAATAACAATCGTGCAGTTTAAAAACTAATTTTTACCTGGATGTAATATAGCTATGCCTCTCATTATAAAACAATATTTAATTCAAACAAGGCGCACAATAACAATAGCGTTTTTGACTAAAAATACCTTTTTTGTAAAGTGAAAATTACCAGCAAGATGGAGACACAGCATCACAATCCCTGTATTCAAATAGGGGAAAACCTCAGATCCGGCGAACTACCGAGGAATATCGCTTCTGGACACGACCATGAAATTATTCACCCGTAGGCTACAACAACGTATTCTCAGCTACACCACAATAAGCGAGGAGCAGCAAGGTTTTAGAGAAGGTAATAGAGTATAACAAAAAAGCATACCTGTGCTTTATAGATTTGACGAAAGCGTTCGACGAGATAAGGCTGGAGGACGTTAGGAACGAGCTGAACCGCAGGGGAATACCCCGAAGCATCACGGAGACGGTTAGAGAGCTCAACACAAACAACAGAACAATACGATCAAAATTAACAACAGAAAAAATAGAGCAAAGCACAGGAATGCGACAAGGAGACAGCCTCCGCCCAATGCTGTTCAACATCATAATGGACAGAATAGTAGAGGAAGTGCGCAAGGTAGACCAGGGGTGCAAGATGGGTTACGAACAACTTAAGATAATATGTTACGCAGACGACGTAACGCTATTCGCGGACATGGAAGACGGGCTGCAATGGCTCTTATAGGCATTTAAGAAAGAGGCCGAAAAAGTCTATATGGAAATATCAACCACCAAAACAAAAAGCATGGTGATCGCCAGGGAACCAGGCAGGTGCAACAATAGACCAGGCTTCCGAATCACACTATCTGGGAACAACAATATCACCATATGGTGATATTGTGGGATGGAATGGAAAAGGATGGAAAACCAAAGACTGGCAAAAATCGCCAGAAATAGAAAACCAGCATCCAGCGGATCACTAGGATGGCTTCCCAAGAGGTGGAAGGTGGAAGAACAGCTGGTCGTCGACATCCCAAGAGGGGCAAATGGATGGGTAAAACACGCCTAAAAAAAAGAAGAAGAAGTAAAGAAAATAACGTCCTTTCACAATGTGCTCCCAAACTGCAATTTTTCCCAGTGGCCTAGACGATAGAGGCAAAACAATTTCAAGCGACCCCAAAATCTACGCCCATGGCACATGAAAAAGCACATTACACTCGTGAAGTATATCCAAGTAATGGTAAAACATGTACAAATATTCAGTAGTCTACCTTAATTAGTTCCTATAACCAAAAAACTCATAAAAAAATATTTCTTTGACGTCCTGTATCTCAAAAACCGTGCGTTTGAGAATAGGGGTTTGTAAGCAAAAGTTGGATAACTTGGCTTCCTCTATAATCCCAGACTTTTCTAAAACACTCTGTAGATGCGTTGATGAATTATATGTCTACCAAGAAATCTACAAGCTCCTTCTGGGGGCTGAAAACAAGAGAAGATCTGTAATATGAATATGTAATTCAAAAATATTGAAAATTAGAACCTTGAATAACATCAGATATTAGAAAATCAATTACACAAAGCGACAAACTAATCGCTTGCATAATAGAGATCATGGAAATGAAGAATTAAAGAAAACCTATAAACAGAAATAAGCTAACACCAAGGAAAAACAAACAAAAGAAATATACCTACTACAAGAACAATGCAACGGTAATATAAATAAAACATGAGAAGTAGTAAAAGATTCTTCTGGAGAGTAAAAAAGACAAACGGCAATAAATAATATCCAAAAATGGTTAAGGATAAATTAAAGAAAAATAGTGACAATCTTTAACAACCATTTTAGAAAAACAGGCGCCTACCTGGCTGACAAAATAAGCAAATAAAGTACCTATATGAAGCAAAAAAAACTTCAAACCTTTCACATTAACCCACCATGAAATCATGAGTGCACAAAACCAGAGCAGCATTACACCAATAAACCTCAAGCAAACTAATGAAAATATTTCTTTGGGTTTAAGGCAAAAGACATATTTTTAATTTTAAGAAAAATTCCTCATCCTTTTAAGGAAACAGTAGTCACTCCCAAGGGCCACTCCATCAGAACACAAAAATGGTGACAAGCTAAACTAAGACAACTACACACCCATTTCACTAAAAAACAAACAACATTGCTAAAGTGTTCGAACTATGTATAAAAACTAGACTTCTTACATATTTTGAGAAACATAAAATAATATCCTGAAAGCAGTTTGGATTTAAAGAAGCAAAAAGTACTAAAAAAACATCAACTCACACACAAAATTTGCAAGTGCTAAATAGTAACCTGAAAACGATTACACTACAGCTAGATTTGAAAAAAGCTTTTGATACTTTGTGCCATAATAAACTAATTATGAGAGTAGAAAAAAATGGAATCACATGATTTAGAAGACTCTACCTAGAGCTTTCCAGTTCTGAGATAAGCAACAATCAGTAAAAATGAGACATCTGCATTGAAAAGAGAACTAATAGCTATATGAGGTACCTCTCGGGATACTCCTCGGGATATCCTAAATGAACTGTATTAGATCCTGTGCTCTTCATAATGGAATAGCAAGGTTATTCCAATAGGGTAAACTGATAGTATATTTCTATCTTTTATAAAAGTCAAGCCAAATATAAGGATAGTTATAAACTCTGGGTGAACCTTTGAACCCTAGTGCAGCTATTAACCATTGAAAACAATGAAACCCTCGATAAAACCATATATGAGATATAAAGATGAATGCATTTGAGTGGAGTGGACTCAAATTGAACATGCAGCAAATTCAAAATTTGAAAACTTAAAAAGTAAATTGAAATTGAGAATAGATAGAAAGTAGCTGACGCTGAGTAGGATCGGTCAGGTATAATGTCTGCTTAATCTAATCACAAACTAATGGCATCAATCTAATTTTACTCCTTCAGATACAACTTTTGCTATAATAATGCAATAGAAACGCAAGAATAGGAATATTGCAATAGCAAGGGCAAGTTTTTCTTTAGTCTGCCTTGAGCTTGAAGGGAATTTGTTCTCAAGATTTTAACAAATAAAATGTAAGAAAAACGTAAGTGTCTTACCATACATATAGCAGAGCTCCAGTTGTTAATAAATTCTTCTCAAATTAACCATTAACATATAAAAAAAAACTTCTAAACACAAACTAAACTCTTGCACACGATGCCGCCATTTTATAAATTTCAATTTTCAACCCGTAAATGTCAAATGGCGCTGTCAACACTGCCAAGGCACTTTAATCAGAACTGCACTGCTCACTCCGTCTCGACCACTCTAATTACACCATGCGGGCCACACCTCTGTCTAGCTGCTCATAACGAACGATAAATGAATTTAATTCAATTAATTTAAAAATAAATACCGACTAATCGCGGCTCACATTACTATAAAATGTTTACTTCTCGAGCGGATACGGGATACGCAATACAACTAATAGCTTGATAGGAATAGTAAACAATACGCATTTCCGTCGCATATAAACAGAAGCGATTTAAATTCAATTTATATACTTCTTCGGCTTTAATTATTCTTTAAAATATTTGTAAACCGTCGCCTTCTATGTGATCGCCGGATGAGAATGTCGTCGAATATGCCCATAAAGTTCGAGTTAATTTTATTCAAGTCGCGGCAATTAAAGAAGTGATGACGTTCACCCAAGAGTTAAAAAACACCAATTTGTTTCAGGATTATAATACATAATACATTTCACTAATTAAAAATTGTTAATTGAAGCAATAGCGACGACAATTTAAATTCGTACTATGCTTACCCTATAAATTGTATCTTATTGATGACTAGAACGAAAATCCAATGAGTTTATGACCCCTGATGGATGACCATAATCAATTAAAAGCAACATGTGTCTCATTGGATGGAGACCAAGTAGCACGTGCAAATTAAGTTATCTATAGACATTTAGCTGGAATCGGCGTGACTGCCATGCCAATGTCTTCTCGCCATTTGCAGCAAACTAATAACGCGACGTTCAATCGCTTCCTTGAATGCTGCTTATTTTTATTTGATAATTGCATGAAAATTGCTTCATTAAGTGCCAATATGGTAGATTGAGTGCTAATTAGGCGCGGACGTGTCTTACTTGTCTTTGTCCGGCCATTTTTACTAGCTCGCATCACCAACTTTGAGACTGACTAAGCGTCGTTGACTACGAAAGTGCGCATTTAATTACGCTTTACGTAATTTGACCAATAGGGGTGATGCTCTAGTTACGGATGACCCCATAGAGAAGCAAAGAAACAACATACACATTATTGTTTTCTAATGTAGCGTTTTTCTATTCATAACCACCGATCAAATACGGGAAATGACCTGCCCATAAACTGCTCTCGACAAAGGGCTTATAGGACCTCTGTACCTGGAATCTATAAACCCATGAACCTTTGTAAGCTCTATTCATGATAGCTTGTCCGGTGGAGTGTCAAGAATGCACTTTTAGACCGTATTCTTGAAAATTCAAAATCCATGCTAGGGACAAAGGGGATCATGCATTCGATGAAATCTGATGGATTTGTGAGGTAGGGTGTAAACTTATAACGTTGCGTTATAAGGGTGTGGTAAAAGCCGGAAGCAGTAAAAATAGAATAGAGAGTCTAATATATGTTTTAATAAAATATTTGAGGCTGCTTGTTGTTTAAAAGAGTTTTTTTAAAAAGGGTTGAAAAAAAACGAACAGGAGAGTGCAATCTGCGGACAGGCTGCACTGGCGAAATGGTGCATAATTACCCCCCCGGGGCACGACAGGTGGGCCGAAGAAGAAGAACAAGCAGAGTCGTGCAACTCGCTGCATCGGCCGTGATTGAGATATGAGCAGAATCAAACAAATCGCGCCGATCTTATGATGGGCGGGCAAAGTCCAGCCTTCCGCAAGATGAAGATGTACGAGGGGCATAGCGGGGAAAAGGGTCGATCGTGGCGACGATCTCACTGTTTGTTTTGCATCTTTTTACTATTCGAATAACGTACAATGCGATTGCGTTTATACGCATTTGTATTAGTTTCCAGAAAGCACTTTGCACCGCGTTAAAACAAATCATATAACCGCAGAGAGAATCGGTCAGACACAATAAATGTGTACACAGTTCGTAGACTCGGCGTCCAATTTTCCAGCACATCTGCGGGTTTATTTAAAACTTAAGACCGGAACAACGAAAATAACAAACACATTAACGACTGTGTTAAAACAGGGACGGCATTCAAAGAATGTCGCTTCAAATTGCATATCTAAATTGATTTTAACTTAAAAGCTATAGGAGATAATGCATTTTGTGGGTGATTGAGAAGAATGTTTTAACAAGTTTTGCCCAGGAAAACCATTTTAGTTCCGAAACAATAAAACCAAAAATATTATACAAACTGGTCAACAAGACCCCTCGTACATGTATTTTTGCTTGCAACATCATTATTAAAGGTAATGATGCATCAGAATCAACGCGAAATAAGTGCTAGTTCAGTACGGTGTAATTAGAGGAACTCTGTATGGTCATATTTGGAAATCACCTAGAACCAGTGGAGGTCCATCAAGTCACTTCTGTCAGTCCTGTCATCAGTGTCATCAGTCGTCACTTGGCTTGTTTTCTGTTTGTTTTATTTGAAATTTAAAAATTTGTAATAATGTTAATAATAATAATAATATCAGTTTAAGTTAATTTTACTGTAAAAAAAAAGCCGGAGCACTGCTCCAGTGCCCGTATTTCAATGAGGATTGTGAATATTGTGAGGGTGCAGAAACATTTTGCGCCGGGGCCCCCGAAGGGACTAACGAGCCCACAGAGTGGATTTTACGAATTGTAGCTTAAAACACGTAATCTATCAAGAAGGTTTTCTTCATAAAATGTTTATTAAGCACCAAAAAGACATTAAGAATACTTTTTCACCCCCAAATAACCTTTTCAAACTTCAACATCACTGACTGGAAAACCATTACCAAACTACGTACATAGCAAGACTTACCTTGGTGTTGGGTGAAATCCCTGCGGAGGCTGATGGGGCCAGGGAAAACGGTCATGTGGAGGAGGCGCGGGGGGGCCCGGCGGAAACGCGGCGTAGGGGCCCCCTGGAAAAGGCATTAGAGGCGGCCCGGTTGTCGTCAATCCGCCCCCAGTGCCGTCCTGCTTTTCCGGCATCAGTAATGGCTAGCTGATGAGGTTCAGCTGAAATTAAAAATCAAGGCATAACTTTGAGGTAAGGAATAAGGATCTTAATATTATAAATAGCAGTAAATAGTATTCTTTTTGGCGTTATTTAAACTGCAAAAATAACAATAATTTAAAAAAGAAGAGCTTAGTAACTCAATACAATATGTGCGTGTGATGGGTTTTGGGTGCTCCAAGGGGTACTCAAGATTCAATATTTAGAGTAAAAAAACATAAGACCCTACCCTAACTTAAGAATATTCGAGATTAAGGTCCTAGCCATTATTGACAGATCAAATCAAAGTAACAAACCGTGCAGTTCAGTGTCCTTTTCAGTTGTTTCTTAAATCTCAAGTTTAATTTGAGATATTGTCCAGCTTCAGTTTACTCCTTTAATTCCTCATTTAATCTTAACTGCTAATATATTGACCAATTAAACATGAGTTTTAATCCATCATTTCAAGACTATCAGTTTCTCATCAATTCCAGGACTAAGACTTTTTCAATTACTTTTTAAACTGTCAATTTTGCATCATTGCATCGCAATGATATTAATTGACAGAAAAATGCTTGCTTTGCAATGAACAATAAATTTGTTATTTTAGTAAGCTCATAATAAAATAAAATTTGTCTTAACTGGCAAACTAAAAATTGATTACCTCAAAATGTATTGCAAAGTTAGGGTTAACAGTGTATTAACACCAAATGCAAATTGACCATTTTAAGTACATAGCTACCTTTATAAATTTTTAACATGGTCACGATAGTTCAATTTAAATGATTTAATTTGGCTGCAAAAATTAAAATGATAACTTGGCAACACTTGAATTGATAAACAAATTGAGGTAAAATAGAGCAAGTTTTCTTGTCAATTTATTGTTCAATGAATTACGAGTGTGTAATGCCTGGTCTTTATACCTCATAAATTAACAATTCAATTAAAATTTCATTTATCAAAATTAAAAATAAACTTACAGTTGCCCTTATTGAAAGCAATACAAATGGGTTGATCAACACATTGGTGATTAAATAAATTAAATGTAATAGTTGTGATTGTGGTGTTGATAATTATTTTTTACATATGCTCAATTCTTTATTACCCTTTTGCCTCACTCCAATTTATTTCAATATTACTGTATATTTATTTACATTAGATAGCTCCAATAGCTTCACACCTAGATTAACTTTAATTCTTGATCTATTTTATGTCACTCTATTCAGGATTGTTTCTTTGCTTTTTCTTCTTTTCTTCTCTTTCTCAGTTTCTTTTATTCTTTTTTGTCTCTCTTTTTATCGTTGCCAATTAATTTGTATTCCCTTTCTGCGTTTCAATTACGTTTTTATTGTTCTCGGTTTTCTCATTATGTTTATTTCTCTATCACACATTACGCTTTAAGTTTGAATAGATTTTTCAATTCTTGTCTCTTGCGTCTTGCTTTTTTTTGCTCTATTTTCTGTTCTTAATAATTATTTGTTTTTAAGTAACCAACCATTTAAAAGTACGGACATAGTTAAACGTCATTATTTATTTTTTCTGATTCTTCTCCAATTTGTGTATGAACTTTTTATCTTTTTTAAAGCTTTATTCTCAGTTTTCTCCCTTTTCTAGCCTGTTTTTGTTCTTTCTGTCTCTAATCAAAATTAAATCATTTAAATTTAATCACTGTCATTGTAGTGTAGATAATTAGGTTTTTATGTGTGTATAGATCAAATTGTTTGACTTGGCATATGGCTGTTGCTATTTCTAACCAATAAATTGATCAATTCTGTTAACCATTTTCATGTTGCTTTCTTTTTAAAATCTTTATAACTTTAGGTCTTCTTTTGACTTTTAACATCCAGACTTGCATATAGTAGTGTGTGGTTAATGTTTTATCAGTCATAATAGGGCTTTATGTTTATCCCAGTGCTTTTTGTAAAATGCAAAAAACACGACCAATTAGATGATGTATAGTTCGTGATCATCACAATGGAAATGTTCATTGTCGTGACATTTTGAACTTTGATTTGATAATGACGAAACCACTATATTCATTTTATTTTTCTTTATTGTTAAATTAAAATTTGGAAATTATTTCTTGGAACATCAAAGTTAATTAAGCTCTGTAGGTAACCATAATGAAAAATTATTTCATAACTTTTTTTTTTATTTCTATCGAAAAAACGTTGTTTTCGTTTCCTTTCGTTTTTTGTCAAAATGTGGGCTTTTTGAGAACTAAAAATATCTTTATTTTACTTTTATTTTATTACAATTAGCCCTTTTTTATGTGTCTTTGAGCAAGTTTTTGAGATGAGTATTTGTTTCAAATATCTGATAGTTAACCATCAGTAGATGGCAGAAGGTAGAGATAGATGACATGTTAGTTCTCTGACTCACGTTTTCTCTTTTCAGACTTCTACCTATTTTATAATTTTTAGAAGCGCACTTAGAATGCCTCCTTTCCATGCATACTTTTCTTTCACTTCACTATTTTCTCTCTGTCCCTTCCTCTTTCATTATTTTACTACGTCTCCGACATTTAAAATAAAAAAAAAAAACAATTGGAAGGATTGTTTTTGGTGATTTGTTCCTGGGATGGGGGATGGGAAAAAATGTTTATGCATGTGATGAATAAGCAGAATAAGCATGTTTCCGTAACTCTTTTTCTTGTAGGTGACTTATTTTCCGTTTTCCCCTCTTTGATGCCACCATAAGAGTACACACATAAAGTTTGGGACTAGGGAGTTTTATCGTAATGCAATGCTACACACAGTTAATGACCATAATACTTTGCCATAAAATGAAACATAGGAAATATTTGCAGGTTGGTAAGTATACTTTTATGACGTCTATGTTCCTTCTAACTGGATTAAATTGTTTAAGGAGGCATTATATCTTAAATTCCATATTATTGAAATAGGTGTGTTGTCATAAAGAAATTAATAGAGCGTTTAATGGCCAACAAAGTTTATGAATCGTAAACTTTTGAAACCTACTCTACATCGCGTTATAAATATACAAGTAAAATGTCTAAATATTTAAGTTATAAGCAAGGGTGCATGTAAAACGGACTTACATCAAACAAACCCCTCATCATAGCCGCAAAAAACTAAATGTCTCTTTAAATCCGTCAAAACTAATCCAGTCAAATCGTCCCTTCTCGAAACCAATCACCAAATTGTCAACAGTTCGCGCAACCCTACGTCACTGAAGCCCGATTTTCGGTACTGTCGGTACTAAGGCGGCCTGACGTGAGACACTGACTCCGTATTCAAGTGCGGCTCGGTACTGACTAGAAATCCAGCCCAAGAAGGACCACGGTCAGAGAAGGAATTGAGCCGTGGAGGGGGCAAGGCAGTGGCGCGCCGCATTGCCATGGTTGATGTCTTCATTAAGGAAGAATGCCGTGGCTCTGTCTGCCTATATATTGGAAGCGTGTAACAAGTTATGTCGGGTACACCTTCATCCGGGGGGATTTTGCAATAGATTTTGTATAATAAGCCTCGATTATGATGCTTGAATTGGTGTGATTCGGAAGGAGACCGAAGGTTAAATGTGGGGTTTCTGAAGAGTAACATCTTCAAGGTTTCTTTTAGAATTATGGCATTTTATATTGAACCATTTAAGTATCGCATGAGAAAATGCACACATTGTATCTAGAAGAAGAGCATTGATAACCCCGTAATTTTACATAAAGATGTAATGTAATTTTATACTTCAGGAAACTCTTGATGGATTAGGGTTTAATTTGTACTGATATAATATTATAATCAAGTTCGTTTGATTGATTGATTGATTGACTAGATGGTTCTGATAGAACTTGAGAGTCTCATTGAAAAAAACAAAAACCCTTTCGCATGGATATGCCGCCGCCAAAGTAGAAACAAACAGCGGTATCATGGACGTCCCACCCCAAGGATTAATAAACGACAATTTGCCACAACAAAAAACATTTAGCCACCCTAAAGAAGAATTAAGGGCCTATCGCTAATGTGTGGCAAAGGGGACAAAAGGCGAAACCAACAAGCGTGAACAGATTACGCAGGGTAATTTGTGCAAAGCCGCTTACTGGCCCCACGGTAAATAGGGCCAGAGGGTTGGCAACAAAATAACAACCCTCCCAACCCAATCCAGGTTTAGTACAATGTGAACAGTTTGGGCGGGGGCTAATAATCAAGCCCTTGGTAATTTTTCTGTGGCGATGGCAGCAGATCAGACAATCCGACAACAACGCCAGATAATGCCTTAATAGAGTCATTTGACCAAGGAACCGACCGAAAAGCAACCTCGAACCCACCGGCTGGAATTCGACCCTCGCCACCCCCCCGCGGAACCCGCGTGGTACCGCGGTTATCGGGCGAAGCCGCCGAGTCTCGGTCTCGCTCGACTCGTCCAGATTGAGCGCTTACTCCTACGACGTGATTGTGGTACTGCTTTTAATGATACAAAACAAATAATTGGAATCGTGCTGGATGGAGGCAGACGGCTATGATGAGGTGGTCAAATGGGAATTGGCTTTATTGATACAATTTTATGTCTGGGCGAAAGACAATGCATCGCGAGTCTGGCCCCGTTTGAGTGCTCATAGACGGGATATCGTTAATAATTATGCTAAATTATGTTAATGCTTCAAATGGCTGAAGCCACGCGTTGAAATAGAGACGATGATGTATTGGTTCCGAGTGGGTTATGGACAATGAAGCTCCGAGGCAATTTAGCCATTGTCAAGGCACGTTATAGAGACATTAACGAAGACGTTTCGTTCAATGTTCTTTCGTTGGCGGTTCGCCGAGGATTCTTCACGACATGGCCTGAAATAAGTGCATCGGGATTGGTTTTATTGTTGGGAATGACAGAGACAAAGCAAAGAAAAATGATTGTCAGCGTTGGTTCACGACCCTCATCTGTAAAAGTAATAGATGAAACTATTAGTTTCTTTGCAACTTTGTAAAGAGCCAACTATAAATTATGTTTATAAAATGGGATACTGAGAAGAAGAAATGACATATCTATTCTTTGTGCAGTAGTTTTTTTTTTTTTTAAATCAAATCATTATTTTATAGGACTGACCTGTTTCGGCCTTGAGGCCATCCTTAGCGTCAAGTTAGCGACAATTAATGTTACTTTTTTGTCAAGAATCCTGACGACTAATTTGGTACTAAAGACCACGAAGGTCGAAACTGTTTTACCTTCAGGTACAATTTACAAAAAATTCTGCACTGTAAGATTGGGTTCAAATCTTATACGACATACCTACGCAAATGTTGTGGTTTATTCACAATTCATTGTTGTAATTAGCGTCCTTAAGTTGTAAGTTGTTGGTGAAGTTAGCGGGATTAGGACAAATAATGCACCTCTTCTTTATTCAAAATGGCCGACGTTTCGACTATTTATTTAATCTTCATCAGGGCTATTCTCACTTAGAGAGGGTAGTCAGTTAAAATTCGATTCAAGATAGTTAAGATAGCAAACACCATTCGATTGTTCGGTGACCCTGGTATCTTAGGCTCGACAAACCACACGTCCGCTGCCCAAGGTACAAAATTTGTGAATAACAAATTCACAAATTCACGAATTTTAACTGACTACCCTCTCTAAGTGAGAATAGCCCTGATGAAGACTAAATAAATAGTCGAAACGTCGGCCATTTTCGAATAAAGAAGAGGTGCATTATAAGGCATTATTTGTCCTAATCCCGCTAACTTCACCAACAATTTATTCACAATTTCCACCTACTTGTAAATTAAAAACTCTTGTAAACACCTTTTGATTGGTTTCTCTAATAATGAGCAATTTTCCGTTTATACTCTAGAAGTTGAGAAAGTAAATTATTATAATCTGTGTAAATATTCATTGGCATTTCTGGCGTTAAAGACTAAAGTTGTGAAAATGTAGAACTTTTCTGAAACAAAAAAAAAATGTATTAACAAATACGGAAAGTGGTTCTTTACCGCACGCTATTACAGATGCAATCGCCTTCGAAAGCAAACCTAAAAATTGAAGAGGCCCCGTAAACCAATCCTATAACGCACAATCGTGCGTGAGCCAATGCAAATGAAAGATGGACAGTGTACTTCCATGTCCAAGCAAAAGCTAAGACCTCAACACTTTCCGAATCTACGACGAATCAGAATTTAAAGACCACTGACGTGACAATCTACAAATTCAGCCATCTGATTATGGAAGGCAAAAGCAAATACGCTTTAAACTTAAAGGTGTTAACCGTCTACTACGATATTATTCGTCACTGACTAAAACAAAGTCAATCACAGAGATACCCAAATTACCTTAAAGGACCAAAATGGTGTACTGGAGGAGGATGCGCAGTCGATAGCTGATCTGTTTGCTAGAACACTTATTACAGCCAACGTTTCCAATGTTCCCGGGATCCCAAGAGTGCCCCCCTTAATTGATGGCGGTGAGGTAGCTATTCTGCCGACATTATTTTTGATGCCCGCTGACAACATGGAAGTAGAAAAAATTTTACAGGGCTTGCCCAACAAATATTCTTCAGGAATGGATGAAGTGCCAGTGTTCCTATTGAGGCGGATTGTAGTGCTGATCTCTAGCCCTCTTGCTGATGTCATCAACCACTGCTTCATATCAGGAGAATTTCCCTCTGCCTTAAAAGGGGCAAAACCATAAATTATCCAAATAGATGAAAAACTGACATAGGGGGCTCTGAAGGAGGAAATTTGACATTTCAAAAAAAACTCCCAAGCCCCCACCCCATCTAAAAAGTGCCGGTGTTGGCCGATTTCGGCGATTTCTACGCGGAAACAGCCGAAATGCCGAACTCGATTCGATTTGTTTGTATCGCAAAAATGGCGTCGTTTTTGTATTCATGAATATTATAATCTTTTAGTTTATTTCTGGTTTTAAATATAAATTTAATACAACATTTTCGGGTGTATAACGTTATTAAGTGGTTTGGTGTGATATGTGGGTAATGGTGATGTTCCTACCTAGAAAATAAGAGGGGCAGAGGCAGTGGCTTATCAACCATACCGCCGAGCCCCGCTACGGCGAGGGGCCCGGTATACAGTCTATAAGGGGCCCTAAGCGAAGCCGTTACGTGGTTGATTAAAACATTGATTTGAACAAGGCACAAAAATCAAATTTGGCGGGGGATCCCGCCACAGTAACCCAGATCCTCCTTAAGAATTAAAAAAATGTCAAAGCAATGTCCAGTGTAGCAATGTAAGTAGGTTTGAAGCAGTAACCACTAAAGCTAATCTCATGCATAATATTATGCATAATTGTAATTTGAAAAACAGTTTTGTTTTGTGTAGGTATTGGTGATTGTGATTCAAAGAACTACTTCTATGCAAGCAAGAAGGGACTGCAAAGCTATAATTAACATGGATTGATAAGTCAATAGCAAACAGAATAGTCCACTTTAAAATTTGGTTGTCTCTGCCATGCTGTTTCTCAAAGGGTTGGACTGTTCACAAAAATATAGAGGCAAGATTAAAGTAAGTACAATAGATGATTTTTTTTTGTTTTAGTAACTGCAACTTTATCAATTAATAATAGAAATTTCTACTTACTTTCCATGCAATTTCTCGGAGAATTTGGTTACTTTCCTAGTAGTACACATTATACATGCATAGAGAACTAATTAAAAAAAAAATGGAATGCTTTTTTGTGGTAGGCTGAGTCTATAGTCTATAAAGTTATTAACAAGATGCATGAAAAAAGGTCCACAGTTTGAATGCAAATGTGGAGATTTAAATTTGCTATAACTTTGTCCCTGGACCCTGACTCTGTCTCTATAATAAGTTGTGGCTTCTTCATTAGGCTTTACATGTTGTAATAAAGTTACTAAAATTTATCTTTAAGAGGAGACCGAGGAATGGTTTTTAATAAGGAAATGTAACTAGTTCAGTTTACATGTAACCTATATGGTGTCAAATTTAGATTAGAAGGTTAATAGTTTTTGGTTATTAAGGGTGACTTTTACAAGTTCAAGTAAAACTTCAGATTGAAGATAAAACTCCAGATATAACCTACATTGCATTGTTTATCTGTCAGGTAAACAATGCAATGTACTTCAAGTCTGGTGTTTTATCTTCAATCTGAAGTTTTACTTGAAGTTGTAAAAGTGGCCCTTAGTATTTCAATGTTTTAAATTTCAGTCGTTTGTCAAATGCTAAACCTGTGTAGTTGGATTAAAATAGTTTGGCAACCTTACCCGATAATACAGGACCAGTTTCTAGAAATTAGTCAGTAGACTTGTTAGGATTGTTGAACGGATATAAAAGACGGGGGCATGACAGCTGAAACAGATTCCATTGCTAGCAGTTGAAAAATAAAGAGCTCTCTAAAGAGTTAAAAGTAAGGAAAACCGTTTAACTACACGGGGGTCTGGCATTAGTAGGACTCCTCAAACATTCACTACATGGGTGTCTGGCAGTAGTAGGGCCCCACATACAAACATTACACAGGTGCCTGGCATTAGTAGGGCTCCTAAAATATTCACTACATGGGTGTCTGGCAGTAGTAGGGCCCCACATACAAACATTACACAGGTGCCTGGCATTAGTAGGGCTCCTAAAACATTCACTATACGGGTGTCTGGCACTGTAGTAGGGCCCCACACACACACACACACAATCACTACACGGGAGTCTGGCATTAGTAGGGCTCCTAAAACATTCACTATATGGGTGTCTGGCAGTAGTAGGACCCCATATACACATTCAATCATTACACGGGTGTCTGGCAGTAGTAGGGCCCCACATACAATCATTACACGGGTGCCTGGCATTAGTAGGGCTCCTCAAACTCACACCGTCGGAACTAAAATTAGCGAAGCATTAACGGGTTATTCAAGTATTACAAATTAGTAGTTTAGCCATTTGATAGTAGGGCCCCATTCCGTACCGTTATCATTTATATTCTCCTCCGATTTCCTCACCCATACCCTTTTCTTTCCGAATTAGACTTTCTGTAGATTTATTATAAAGTTCAAGAGTTTCTTATCTGCCTAGTTGGAAATACTGTGATAATAAATTATCGATCTTGATTACTAAATCTTTGAATCTGTTGGTGGACTGAATGCGTGTTGTGTGACTTTCACCTCTAAGAATAAAACAACATATCCTGGGAGTCATTCTCCACTGTTTAAAGGCTTAGCCCTTAGGCATTTCTTCTGTGGCCCCTCTACCACATAAACCCATAGAGGGTGGCGCCGAGACACTTCTTTTTTAGGTAATTAAAATAACGCAAAATCCTCATACTAATCCTTCAAAGAAAGAACCCCCTTTTTCCTTTTGCAATGTATAAGGCAAAGTATATACTCCAATGTCCTGTTTAATAAATGTGAGTTGCCTCTGCCCCAACAGTTAACTAGGAGGCAGCTGTATTTTCTCCCTATATTTTTTTAAGACTTGGGGCAGAGTCACTTCTAAATAATTATAATTATAGAACATAAAGATCATATTTTAGCTTTAAGCTTTTTCAATTATTAGAGACCCTATTGTAAAACTGGAGCAATTTTTATGTCTGATGATTGGTAACATTTGTGCAGTTTGGTATGTTTTATTGGAAAAGTGATGCAGTGAGTTTTGCACAGTGCAACATTTTCAGCATGAACTCTAGTAGCTATTTTTTTTTAGTTTGATCTTAGTGCAATCTCATGTTTTAATGAGAATGTACTGGGGCTATTATTTGAAGAGACTGGAAGTGCACTGTTGTTGTCTCAGTGCAACACTCATTTTTCTAATCAAAATTGCTATTAAAAATCATGTCATAATTGCATATAGCTAATGAAATATGAAAGTAATCCTGTTATACATGACTTCAAATACTATAAAATTTGCAAAAAAAACAGTTTGTTTTAATTAAAAATAACAAAGATCAAATATGTTTAGGTACATAAGTAGGAAACCTCTTTTTTGCGTCCCAACTTTAAGTACAGGGGCAATATTTATTAAAAAACAAAAAAATTTCCTACTCTTTAAAATTGTTCCCACATGTATGGGGTGTTCAATATAAAACTTCATTTAGCAAGCTTTGAAATGTTTACAGAAAATGATGACGTACCTACTCAAAACAGGTGAACCATTTGCAACCGCGGTTATGATTAGATGTTCTGTTATTTATGGTAATCCTGTGAATCCTGAAAACCAGTTATATATGGAATGGTGCTTCTGAAAATGGTACGTCAAGAGTGTCTCTGAAGCTACCAAACATCAGTCTTCGGTTTTCTCAGTTAATCTGTCAACATTGTCTGTTTTTTTTAACTGTTTATGAAATTTGGATTGTTTTTCATGGTTTATTAGATATCAGGTCTCAAATATAAAAATAGTAAACCCAAGAGTAAACCATTTGTTGCTGAAAAGAGAACCCTGTATCCTGTTTTCTTTCTTTTTCTTTAAGATTGTATGACAGCTAGTCACTGATGGTAGTGGTGATAATTAATTTTGTTCCGAAAATAACCAGGTTTTCAGGAACCTTCGTATATCAAATGTCAAATCAGTTATTTACCAGGTGGTTAACCAGGTCTGGAAACAGTACAAACATGCCCAAAGTAAAAGGACTTCTGTTAGAGGTCTAATTTCTGTTTCTCCTTTGTTAAATTTTTAAAAGGCCACACTTCAATGTCAAGTTCGAAAATATTACATCGTTTCTTCCTCAATTTACTTTATTACTTTATTACCTATGTTACTACAGCAGTAGTGAGCAGTCATCATATGGCCCAACAGCTATGCAATGCCTATTTTTCTGTTCATTCATCCAATGTTCCATTATGCACAATATGTCCATGGGACTTTCTGCAAGGAAGGACTTGATATAATTTTGTTTATCCCCAGCAGTTTGACGCTGAATGTGCAGAGTTTTCAAAGTGGAGCTCCTGACTGATGAAGATTTCAATCCCCCTAAAGAGTTTTGGGTCTCGCTACCCTGTTTGAGCCTGTATCCTTGTACAGCTCTGGAGGTGCAGAATATGGTTAAACCATATCTCACCATGGGCTATAAGTGACTCGCGTGTGTTGTTGATTTGTCTAATACTTAAATTTTCTTTCGTTTAACTTTACTTTACTTTAAGTTTACCCTTGAGATGTAAAAGTGATTCTTAATGGCTGTAGAACACTCTACTTCTACAATAACTTAAGGACAAACATATCTTTATTTGTTATTACTTAAACTTTTAAAAAATGGACCGACTACTTGTAATCTGGAGAGACAAATTATTTCAAATCATTTTATCTTTTCTTGATGAATCCATCATAACAAAAAGTCACGATTTTTTGACACAACTTTTTGTTAACTAAGGGCATAGACAGAATTAAAAACTTAAGTAATAAGTTTTATTCATTTTTCCTCATTCAGTTGGTCAAGAGCAATATTTTGGCCAATCAGTTTAAGAAAACCCTTGAAACATAAAACCTATTGCTTAAGTTTTTAATTGTGTCTGTGTCCTTTATGTTACTTAAGAATAATGCTTTATGGGCCATTTGCACCAAGCAATTTTTAAGTGCATCTAGTTAAGGCTTCCTTTATTGACCCACTTAAGGCCCTACCATGGTTACTCATGCTTATAACTATGGTTGAGGGGTCCTTAACTTTAGGTTAACCTAAATTTGCTTGGTATAAACATAGTTAAGGGCCGTTTGGACACCTTTTCTTAAAAAATTTAGTACGTGACAGATCGAGTGACATCAATGCATTATATATGGGAAATTTGAACTTCCACCTTAGATCAACACTTTGGGAAAGGTGTGCAAATGGCCCTAAATGGAACATTTTACTGTGAAGTTTAAGCATTTTGATAATAAAAATCATTCCTCAAAATTTGAATTTGACGCACTCAATAGATTTTTCGATATGTCCGCAGCATCTTGGGGGAAAGCAAAGCCCTCCCCGATATTCTCCAATAAATGGCTGAACTTTCATTACAGAAAATTGATAAACATTTCTTGACTTTGCCCGTTACAGTAGATAATTTTGAACTAAAAGTCAAACAACATCTACTCATTTTATTTTTTGCAATATGGAAACACATTGTGTAACTATCAAGTCAAGTGTTAGGGACGTAAAACTATTAATATCACAAAATCACAATATTTTATATTTATTTCTTCTTAATGTGTATGTTTCTTTTTTTAGAAAAGCCCAAAAAGAAAACACTTTGTTCCTGGTAATTCAGTCGGACACAGAGAATAATTTTAGGTGTTATTTTTAGATGTTTATGTGTTTATTTGCTGATAATACAATTTAAATAGATCTTTTTTCCCTTTTAAGTTATATAAAAACGTAAGTTGTATATAATAAGGCCTCAATGTTGGTGTATTTTAATGTTTTAATAAAGGGTTGTCGTACATAACAGTTTATTCTTTTAATAGAGCAGGTAATTAAGTGGTTTTTGAAATTAAGGCCATTTCAAATTGATATTCATCTAGCTGGCTGGAAAGTTATGTAATATTCACACAGTCTACTAGATGAATATTTATTTGATATAGTAGACATTACCTGTGGATAAAAAAAAACCTATATATGGACAATTGTTACGATTCAGGTGGGTAAATAATTAAGTTGATCGCTAATGGAAATGCAATGCGAATGCGCTGTGCCACTTGTCAGCTGTGGCAGCTTTGGTTTGGGAGCAAAATTTGGCCTGTCATAATCGTCACTTCAGTTGATTGACTTTGACACTTACATCTAAATGTAATTCTCTTATCTATGGGCAAAACTGATACCAGTACACAAGAAGGGTGACAGGTGTAATATAGGCAATTATAAGCTGATTTCCATACTGCCCTCATTCTCAAAGGTCTTTGAGAGAGCAATATACAACAGGCTAATGCATTTTCTGGAAAACCACGACGTTTTAACAAGCAGTCGGTATGGCTTTAGACCTAACCACTCAACACAAATGGCCATTTTTAAGGTGGTATCTTTTATAATACAGAAGATGGATAGAAACATTGATGTTGCTGGTATATTCTTTGACCTATCAAGGGCTTTTGACATGGTTGATCATGGAAGGCTGCTGGGAATGCTGAGTGTATGTGGGATAAGAGGGGTTTCTGCACAGTTAATAGAGTCTTATCTTGCCAACAGGGAACAGATTGTGTGTGTGATGCAGGATGGAGTAACCCAATTCTCTGACCCATCAATTCTAAGTAGAGGGGTACCACAAGGCTCAATATTGGGTCCCATACTGTTTCTGATTTATGTAAATGACATGGGACAACACCTGGCCCCTGGACTTGTCTGTCAGTATGCCGACGACACCTCAGTGGTCTTGGCAAATAAAAACATTGACATCCTGGCAGCAACATGTACCCATACTGTGGCCTCAATGCAAAACTGGTGTAACCATAGTTTTCTAAATCTAAACTCTGATAAAACTGGCTTGTTGTCTTTTAGCAGAAAAGGTGGAAGGGAGCGATCACTATACGTCAGATGTAATGGGAGGTCTATTCCAGAGACAGACACCACAAAGTTTTTAGGAGTATATCTGGACTCGGGATTTTGCTGGGACAGGCAAACTGAGCTTGTCACAAATAGGCCAAACAGTTTCTGTGCATTGGCTAGGAGATTGCGCGATCAGGTTACTCTGGATTCTCTGCGGCAGCTTTACTTTGCCTCTGTGCATCACTCGGTGCTGTCATACAGCATAATGTTCTGGGGTTTATCGAGGGAAGCCCAGGCTGTTTTCATAGCCCAAAAACGAATCATTCGATGTTTCTTGAGATTACGCCCTCGTGAGTCAGTTCGACCACATTTTGTAGATTTAAGACTGCTAACTGTACCATCTTCATATATAATGTCCTTGGTTCTTTTTGTAAAAAAAATCCGACCCTCTTTGAAACGAATGCGCAGCATTATGCAGATAACATGACCATCACTATGAGACATAGAGAGAACTTGAGTGTACCAAATCACATAACCGCATTCTTCCAAAAAACAGTTCTGTATAAGGCTGTTAGGGAATATAACAGACTTCCTGACTATATAAAGTCAGAAATTCATGTACACAAATTTAAGCAAAAAGCTACAGAATACCTACTTGATGAGTGTCTTTATGATGTTAGCATTTAAGTGTACTTTGGTCCTCATTTTTATATGTATTCAAATTATTGTACTTGTTGTTGCTTTCTTGTTTTTGACGTCGCTAATGTCCCGGGAGGATTTGGATGGCAATAAAGAATATTATTATTATTATTATTATTATTATTATTGATACATTTAAGGCCTTTCGTCGAAGATCTTTTAACAACTTCACAATCCCGTCCGTTAAATTAAAACAAATCCTGTTTTCTGGAGAGTTTCTGGATAGTATTGTAGCAGTTCAAGAGAGCGTTGAGGAATTAAAAATTGGCGCTTCCGAAGATGCTTAAAGTGGTAATCCTTCTGAAGAGTCTGATACACTTGAGATTTGATAGCAATAATGGTGAAAAATGCAAAGAGACTGAATAAGGTCAAGTTGAAGAAGCTTTCAAAAGAGGAAAAAAAGAAGGTATAAGAAAATATTTATTTCAGAAAACTTAAAAGTTACTGAAAGTTTAGATGACCATAAGATTTATTTAGTCCAGAAATGGCACAAATCACTAACGAAGAAACTGGAGATGATGACTATTATATACATTTGTCCACGAAAAAGGGAATCCAAGTTTGAAAGATTGTCATGAGTAGAATTTAGGATAATTGATGAAAAAAATGTTGGAGAAATTCAAGTGGGAATCGAAAATGTAGCGGATGCCTGAACAGGAAGGCTGCTGATAATATTCGAAAGCAGAAAAGAAAACGAGATTGAAAAAAACGAGAAATAGAATTAATTATATTGAATATACAAAACCGATTTTTAGGCACGTTTAGAAGAGTATTACGACTTTTTTCTCAATTTTCAACTTTGACTGCCTGTAACTTGGGAACGTCTTGACCAATTGGAGTGAATACAACTGCTTTTTCTTCTTCTTGATGCCCTCTTTCACCTCGCACCATAAGTTCCGTAGGTGCAATATTTTTGAAGATACACCCCTTCGGTGGTCAATTTTTAGGCACTTTTAAATCGCGTTTTTTGACCATTTTTAAAAAACCACTTTAGAGGTTAACTTCATTCGAATTGAGTTTGTTACATTCTTAGGGGATTGCAAACGTGCCATTCCGATCAAAAAACTGGAAATAAAATGTTCAAAAATTTTTTTTTAAATGTCCAATGGGGGTAGTATTACGATTTTTTTTTAATTTTCAACTTTGACCGCCTGTAACTTGGGAACGCTTTCACCGATTCAACTGTCTTTTCCTCTTCTTGATGTCCTCTTTCACCTCACACCATGGGAAGTTCGGTAGGTGCAATACTTTTGGAGTTAGACCTCTTCGGTTGTCGATTTTTAGGCACTTTTAGGCAACTCGTCTTTTGACCATTTTTTAAAAAAAATTATTTGAAGGTTAATGTCATTCGAATTGAGTTTATTACGTTCTTAGGGGATCGCAAACGTGCCATTCCGATCAAAAACAGGAAAACTAAATCAGAATTTTTTTTTTAAATGTCTAAAGGGGGGAGACTTTTTTCTCAATTCTCAATTTTGACCGTCTGTAACTTGGGAACGCCTTGACCGGTTGGAGTGAATTCAACTGTTTTTTCCTCTTTTTGATGCCCTCTTTCACCTCACACTATCCGTAGGTGCAATATTTTTGGAGATATACTCCTTCGGTCGTCGATTTTTAGGCATTTATTTAAAAAAAAAACATTTTAGAGGTTACTTTCATTCGAATTGAGTTTGTTACGTTTTTAGGAGATTCTAAATAATTTAAATTAAAAAAAAGAACCACTTCAAGGGCGATTTATTTATTCCACTTTGTAAAGCTTTTTCGGGTGGTGGCATTGTAGACAGGTCTGAGAGTATTCCCATCCTTACACCTATCGTCAAAAAACAAAGGATGAGAATACTTTCAAAGCGCTTAGAACCATCAGCGGCTAGATGACGGACTCTAATGAACACATGGTACTTCATATGAAAGACCAGACCTTTGAGTCCCTTTAATGCCTCAGTGATGGAAAACAAATATAATCTCACTTCAATAAAATCGGCGGACTGTAAATGATTTCATCAATCAGCAAACCTCAACCCTTTATTGACGATAAACAAATGAGTCAAAGGGTAAATACAACACGGAGCCCTTTAGGGCGGCACGCGTTACGCCCTCCACTTTTGTTTTCGCATTCCGTCTTTTGTTTCTCCGGTTTTACAAACTAGAAATCCGTCATTAGAATTCCGTTTCTTCCCGTTGCACCCAAAAGGAAAGTCGTTGTACGGGACGTTGTTATCGTTCGAAACCCTCGACACCTGCTGTTAATAAATAATGCACAATTTGGAACATGCTACGAGTATGACAAAGTAGAAAAAAAATCGCGCAAATAAACGACGTCCTGTTAATAATGAAGAACATAATTCTAGTTGACAATGTGACGAGTGCGTTAAGTTCTGGTTGACAAGATCTAAGCGCGAGGACTGGCAGGTGACGGTTATGTCCATGAGAACGAGCGGTTCTTGCGAATTGAGATGTTCGAGGCGGTTCTATTATGTCGTTTCCTTGTATCTTGAAGCTCTAGCCGCATATAAGCAAATCAAGCGATCGGCAAAAGGCCATGATTCAATCGAGCAACCTGGGGCAGCCTCCAATTTAGCCGTCCATAAATGGCTCTCTCTGTTTCAAAGCTCTGTTAATGGCAGGAAATACAAATGACACTCCATAAAACCGAAATCCAATCTTGGAGTCTAGAAATCGATTCAGACCGTTTAAATCGATTCAATCCGAGCATGTTTCACTTCAGCATAAACACATTAACCCGAGAGAGAGGACAGTCTAAATTAACTTAGAGATGGGCCGCTGTATCGATCGATGCTCGGACAAACTGTTCCATCAAGTAAATAACAGCTTTTGATTACATAAACAGACACAGTGAAACTGCGCCTTCTAAAAATCCAATTTCCAATGAAAATAAACAGTTTCCAGCCTAGACTGTAAAACGCTTCATAAGCGATATCGACGGGCGAGAGGATCTTTAAGACAACATCAATGGTGAACTCATCGGCGGATCAACAAACCCATCTTGGTTCATGATGTCTGTTTCAAGGCAGGCTTAACCAGATGTTTGGCCGGCCGGGGTGCCCCATCATTAACTCGGACCCACTGTAATTTGGGCAGATCGCCCAACATGGGCGATTTCTGCATTTGCCCGCCGATCTTATTAAGTTATTTCTAACAATACAGCAACGCAACGGGTCGGATTTAGACCTCGTTGGAGTGAGTGAGTGAGTGAGCCTCATGAGTTTAGAATTTTTTTCTGAAAGTCGTCAGTTTGGTTAGGTTGTGTTGCGAGTATTTTCTACAAGATTAACCTCTGTATAAACTACTCTAAACATAAAGAAAAATGTTGAAAATGTGAAAAAGCAAAAAAGTTAAAAAGTAAGAACAAGATGACAGCTAATAAGTGACAAATGTAGACAAGTCACAGTGGCAATTATAGTTGTAGGTCAATTTAAGGAGTGCCTTTATAACTCTCTTTTTTTTTATAAAAAAAATCGTAGCCAACTAGACGACGTTTTCTAATGAGCACCCGGTACTTAGTATGTTCGCACTGTGAAGTCGAGCGTAAAATGTAATAATTAATCAGTAATATGAAGATTTATTCAATCTCAAGTAATGTTTTTTCAATCTATTCTTCTAAATTGTTCTTTCTTGTCAGTGTAGGAAAATGTTGCACTGGCCAGTCACTTTTGTAAAATGCAAGTCTATTCTGGAGAAGAATGTTAGTTTAGTAAAATACCCCTAGTAATATCCCTAGAAGTGGAAATTTGTTATTCAGAGCAACATGCTTCTGTTGGAGTTAAAAAATAGGTTGTGAAACGGATTTATCAATAATTGTTACCAAAGACAAACACTTTCTGCTAATGAAGGGCATTAAAAAGGACATTTGTCTCTTAAACTAGGTTCAATACTACTATAGTTTATAAATACTTAAAAATAGATAGTTTCTCAATGAATAAGCTTGTATTGACATAAAAAAGCAGATTTCTGTAATGTTCATTAAAAGAATATCATTCCGCGTTGGTTCCGCCCGGCCGGAACCACTGACCGCATGAAAATCGCACCGCACGTCTCTATTGTAAAAGAGCGGCAACCGTTGGGGTTTTCAACGCTTGGACGACTGCACTAATGAATTTTAGGTGAGAACTGTTGTCCGATTAGGTGTTTGATGTCCAATTCTTCATTTAAGGAAAAAAATTGTCTTTGGCACTGACGAATTAAGTTGCCTCCGAGACAAATTACTACGATCAATATAGGGACAAGATAACGAGATAGAACGGCCAACAGAGCGCCTGAGATGATATCGGGCCCTGTATATAGTGGCGCAGTTTAAAAAATATTTAATATAATTGGCCAGCGTCACACAACTTGTCACGATAAAACAAAACCGAGGTGTTCATAAACACGAAGCTTTACGGCTTCATCCTATCCAATTTTCTCAGAAGCGAGGTCTTTTAGTTCTGACCCATGAAATAACCCACGTTATACCGAGTGGATTGGCCTGAATTCCTTCAGGTCTCCCGGTGAATTGAAATCATAAATTATTTTTTCTTTACAGTTCTGGCTGTATCTTCCACAATATATTTTGAGACCTCCTGGGAATCCAGTGCCGAATTTACGGGAGGCTATGGGACTATTAGCGCCCAGCGATAATAGATCGACACAATCCAACAAAGGCATGGGCGGAATTACAAAGGTTATTCGAATTAGTCCCCGACGGAGTACCATCTAAATCCGGTAAGGCTTGGGACTTGTGAGAAATGTCAGTAGGGAAAAGGTGAGTATCTTCTGACTGAAGAAGTTGGAATCAAGTTGTTTCACTCTATATAAATCAAATGCGTCCGGTCTAACAGCTAATTTACGAAACGCTGCCGCCCGTAATGATAAGGTAGGTTTCGGTCCGGAGTGTCATTTACGGCAAACGAGGCGTTTTTCGGGCCACGTTAACGACTTGCAGGCGGAGTGAGACCCATTCTGCGCCTTTTTCTCTGGTTTCACGGCCGTCAACATCTCGTATGTCACCACCCCAACGATGATGAATCCCTCTTCGGGAAGTAATTATCCAAAAATTTTCACCGAAAATCCTCCGGAAAGCGCGTTCAAAAGACACTTTCCGAGCCGGCTAACGTCGGCTGGTCAGCGTCAGCGAAGCCTGTTTCTTTTTAAGGGGATTTGCTCGTGTTTTTTTCTGGTAAAGAGGAGCTGACGGCGATGCCGAAAAGGCCGTCACGGAATCCGAACCAACAAGAACGACTTTGTTAAGTCATGATTATCGTGGATATCTTAAGCTGGTAATTGGATCATCGTCGCGTTTGAATATGCAGCGAAGGCCGCCGAGGACTGGTGGGAAGTTTTACTAAAGTATTGTGCTAAATAAAAAATAAATACCGGGTGTCCAGCAGAACCCTGGACATAGGAGATTAACATGGGAAATCGGTTTTTATTTTTTTTGCGCCTGTACGCTTGATATGATTGAAAAACTTTTAAGAGTAAAGTTGTAGAGCTTATGGTCAGCTATCATCCTGTAATGTTTTCAATATCTCAGTGTTGGCTGTTTTTTGGAAAAACGCCTCGAAAAATGCAAGAATTTGAATTTGGCGCGTCACCTCTGCCATGCATGTGCAGCGTCGCCAACATAATAATTTCTTATGTCAGAGGCAGGGCCGATTTTCCTTTCTTATTTACTTTGAGGGACTATCAAGTAGTAATTAACGTGGTTTTGCAGTGAAAATATGTTGGCAACACTGCACATGCATGGCGGGGGTGCCACGCCAAATTCAAACTTTTGCACTTTTCGAGGCGTTTTTCCAAAAAACGGCCAAAATTGGGGTATTGAAAAAATTACAGGATGATAGCTGACCATACGGTCTACAACTTGTAACGAAGTTACTAATTTTCTTTATCAGTTCTAGGGGATGACAAATTAATTGTGAGATAAAACTAAACGTGGACTGTATTTCGGAACGTAAATAATCCGGTGTCAAGTTAAACATACGAGGTTAACAGTTTTTGGTTAATAGGAGATGCTAATATCTAATGTAAAGTATTTTCGGTGAACCTCGTATGAAACTAACACCTCTGATCTCGGGACCTGCACTTGGATCCCAGGGGAGAATCGAAGGGTATTGTTGTTCAGCTATAAAAGACGGCCGCATGACAGTTTTCATGGATTCTGGCTCCTACTCTTAAAGAGTCAAGATCTAAATTTAAAAAACCGTCGAAAGGATTCGATCGCCAGCAGTCCTCGAGTCAACATCTGAAAAACTACCGAACCGATAACAAAAGAGCCCCAATTTGAGATCCGAAATTGTAAGCCAAATAATACTGTATACACTCACCGTCATTCACTACTCTGTGCCTTGGTACTCACTGGGCCCCTTTTTCTCTTTCTGGCTTTGGTGTTTACTGGGCCCCTTTTCTTTTTCTGGCTTTGGTGTTTACTGGGCCCCTTTTCTCTTTCTGGCTTTGGTGTTTACTGGGCCCCTTTTTCTCTTTCTGGCTTTGGTGTTTACTGGGCCCCTTTTCTCTTTCTGGCTTTGGTGTTTACTGAGCCCCTTTTAGTTTCTATGCCCTGGTGCTTACTGGGCTCCTTCTATTCTTTGGTCTTGGTGTTTACTGGACCTTTTCCTATAGTCTTTCAAGCCCTGGTGATTATCGAGCCCCATTTTTATACGAACATTAACCTCACAATAACACTTACCGACTGCTAAATATCATCTCATATTTTACTGAAACCCAAATCTGAACCTCTCGATAAACCGTAGATGTGCCCGTAAATTTCGTTTCATGAACCGCCAGTAGTAAATTAATACTATATATTATTATACTTAAACTATAAATTACTTCGCTGTTTTAAAAGTTTAGTTTCATATTACCGTACTCACTGTATTTGGTGATTTTAATTAAATTGGTAATTATTATGTACCACTAGTTGCATTATTTTTTTGGGCTCTAAACTCAATAGCGGAACCCCGAATTCTGGACATTATTTCTCCACTGTCCCCGAAAGGCATTTGTGGCCCCTCTACCACTTAAAACCTATAGGGGGTGGCGCCCGAGATATATTTGGAAATTGCATAGGACGTCAAAATATAACATCTCCAAAGTAACACGGTTACAAACTTTACTCTTAAAAGTTTTTCAATCAATTCAACCGTACAGGCGCAAAAAAAATAAAAACCGATTTCCCATGTTAATCTCCTATGTCCAGGGTTGTGCTGGACACCCGGTATATTCAGAGTGAAACAACTTGTTGAAAAATAATTTTTTTTTTTTGGTCTCTGGTGTAAAGTGAGAAACTTTTATCTGAATTTAAGTATGGGAAAGACCAGACCTCTATTTAGGTTCTGACCCTAACCCAGCCTGACTTACTCAAAAAACACCACATTTTTATTTGTATAGTTAAACTTTACAATATTTCGATCCAAAAACTACAAACAAGAAATTTTAAGATTTGAATCCGTTTTGCTCGATTTTGTCTTAAAACTGACGTTGTCTGAAAACCTCAAAATTTACTTTATTAGGCAATGTAGGTTATTTTTAGCCCTAATTGAAACCTAAATTATCCAGAGTTTTCGAAAAAATCCCTCAGTTGGCTACATTTCGTTCTAAAATTGAATTTCTCCAAAAACATCAAAGTTTGGCCTCAAGTTTTCATTTTCTGTCGCCCCCCTCCCGAAAAACACCAAATTTTCAGTTTGAGGCGTCAAATTTCACTTATTTAGGCCCAGAAATTTTACCACAAACAGCACATTAGAAGGTTTGAATCAGTTTTGCCTGATTTTGTCCTAAAACCGATTTTCTTCAAACATATTAAAATTAACATTTTGTATGTGGGTTATTTTTACAATGTGGGTTATTTTTAGCCGATTTTAGCCCTAATTCTAACCTGAATTTTTTCCAAAAGCTTTACCTGAATCTAGTATAGGTTTCGTGCACCACGTGATCTGTCATCGAACTTGGTGGTAAAACAACCTCAAAAAATTACATTGACGTAAATGGAAAAAATCTGCATTCATGCATATAAATCCGTTTTTCTATAATATTTGTTAAGATATTTACCTTGAAACAAAAGTGAGTTGTTCTAAGCAGTACATTTCCCATATCCAGGTCGGAGCTATTGGGTAACATTGCCTCATAACTGTACAGGAATTACATAAAATTGGAACTTTGCAGATTCTGCCTACACAGACCCTAATTTGCTTCAGGTACAGTTTAAAAATGTACTTTCAAATCACACTATTGATATCTGAGCATTGCGTGATTGGAACAACTTTTAAGAAGCCCATTATTTCAACTCCAAATTTTTTGGGAATAGGAAATGCTGAAATCAGAATTTTGTTGGTTTCTACTTTGCAATGCCTGTCTTCATAGTGCTTAACTTAACCAAGGCCAAGGAGGATACAATATTACTAAGTAGATGCTTAAGTACAGAATTATACCCTCATTGAAGCTTAACATACAGTTCCAATCATATTATTTTTGCTCTTTTTTTGTAATTGTTTAACTGGAGTTATGTTTTTAATATCTTAATAGCTTTATTGTTGTTGTAGAGTATGGAAATGACAAATAAGTAGCCAAGTATAGAAAACAGAAGCCATTCCATATAAGTAGTATGTAACGCAACAAAAAGACAAAGATATATTAAAAAGAAGATAGCAAAAGGGCTTCGTGGCATATATTCTTAAAATATTTACTTCAGTAACGAAATTATTTATATAACTTAAAAATATATAATTATATTCTAGCAGTATCAGTGAGATTGTATTGAAGAAAATCTTTGAATAAGTGTTTGTTATAATAAAATGTGTTCCATTAACAGACATGTTTGTTTTAAATTCTTCGATAAACAATTATAACCTCAAAAGTAACAATGTTTTTATATTAAATTGTGGAGCAACATTTACAATTTATTCTAAATACATCTTAAACGTTATTTTGCCTTAATTTATCACCGCACAGTTCAATTGTTATCTATTTCTGATCACAGTAATCACCAAATTTTTTCGACAATTATTTCCTCGTAGACATAAAAGTGCTTGATTTATATGAATTTGGTGCAAGATTTCCAAGTCTAGGGCATATATGACTCAGAATTCACATCTACGAGTGTCTAAATATCTTTTTTCATCTTCCAGCCAAGTAATCATATTATACTTTTTCACAATCCACTCCTTCCTAGTTTTTATGGCACTAAAATCTATTGGGAACACCAAACCTCTATTTCCATGCTCCTTTGTCTAAATTTGAAGTAGTTTTGAGGCATAAAAAGGTTGGTGGTAGTTGGTGGTAGGTCTAGTCCACAAAATATTGCTCTCCTTACCACTTATTTCGGCATAAAGGTAATTCTTTTTTGCTTCACTGTCAAGAATGACGATTCTAGAAGGCCTCCAGCAAAATTTAAGTTTCATTCGAATTCAGATAATTGAAAAAAATGTAATTAAATGCAAAGATGTCATTAATTTACATGTATTTTAAATGGGTGAGGTTATGTTGTCATACCCCCAGGTTCAAATTGTGACGTCACGTGCACGAAACCTATAACAAGGCGTTGTCACATTACAAATCCGACCTTCCGTATAGCAAAAGCTTATTAAAAAAACGACTTACGATTGCTGCATGGGATGGTGGTGTCACACTGGTATGCCAAAACGTCAGTTTTTGCTCTATTTATTTTTTTTTGTGGAGGGGGAGCGACTCCGGGGCGAAAAATCTTCTCGCCAAGACGCTGGACAGCCCCGCACTGCTGTCCGGTAGTGTGGGATTCTTACCCATTAAAAAACCCCATTTGTGCTTGGGGATTCTCGGGCCGGTTGCCCATAAATCCTCGGTCTTCTCTGGAGCACGCTCTTTCCTGTTTTCAATATCTCATAGCCTCGCCAGCTTGGCTGGTTTAGCATGTATAGCTTGTAGATCAAGCCTTCGTGCCAGACCCTATCGAACGCACGCTTTACGTCCAGCAGGACTAATCCAGAGGTCAGTCTGGAGTTCCTGCCTTCCGCGACGTTCTCCATGGTTTTCAGGACCTGCAATTCTGCCGAATGCAGCCCCCGAAAATTTACTCTAAATAGAGCTTTAACTCTACTTTTACACAAAACTCAACGTGTGAACAAACGGTTTACCATTTTCTTGGTACATACCCTAGGTAGGTAGGCAATTATTTTCTTCCTTCACTCGGGTTAGACAAGACTAAAACTTACCAATATTACGCCAATTTAGACGTAGCAAACAGATTTGGTATACTGCCCAAAATCGCCCCAAGACATATCTTGTATACGTAAAGAGGTACTATTAATTTGTTTATCGGGATTTAAGATGCAACAAAAATGACTCTCGACGATCATATTTGTCTTGTGGCATCTGAGATATATCAAAAACTATTTAAACGGCAAAAAATCGAATAAAGTACTTCGGAATTTTACTATAATTAAAGAAAATCACCATCACATAATCAATGTGTTAACAAAAAAAATCTGTTTAAGATGGCGACAACTCTCTACGTCACGAGGCGGACGGGCGCCGGTGCGTTTCTATTGGTCGCTGAGTTTGACAGTTCCACTAAGGATGACATACCATTACGATGTCAAAAGAGTGGCGCAATATGGCTTCTAAGGTAGGCAAGCTTTTTGTAGATTTTCCTGTTTGTTTTTTTTTTATTTTTGTTATAACGCGTAAATAAGAAAAAATTATTCTATTACGATGCAAAGTGGACGACGAGTAAGCCTAGTAATTTCCTAATTCAGACAGATACATTTCTGAAAATAATATTAATATGGTTAAGTATACCTATCTTTTTTTTTAATCTTGACGCAAGTATATAATAATAACAGCTATTGTTTCATCCTTCTTTAACCTCTCTTTTTTCTCTCTCTTCTACTGGTTTTAGCTGAAAACATAAAATTATGCCAAAAAACTACTGATAATACTAAAGGACGCATTTTAAAAGGTTTTTAGGCGTTTTACGTCGATTTCTACTGATTTTAGCTGAAAACAGAAAAATACACCAACGAGCCACTAATAATACTGGTAGCTGAAAAGATAAAATTACATCAAAAAGCCACTAATAATACTCAAAGACGTTTTACCATTTTAGAACATTTTGGATTGTGATGTCCTTGATAAAGATACAAACATGTTCAGTTTTTTTTAGCTGAATAATGTCTGAACGTGTGGGTGCGTGTTACACTCAGATTTTTGGCTTTTTCTATTCAGATTAAAAGAAGAATCACATTTATACTGCTTATCTATACAGCAAAAGCATACGTCTATTTACCTAAAAGCGTGTGGATAGATTACTTCGGATGTCAAACGGCCGTTTCCACGCTGTTCGGCGATAAATCAAAGGACAATGGATGTGTCAGGTCCGCTCGTTCTTCTCGGTCAGAAAAGGATCCGTTCTGCGAAACACCGGCTCGCTATGGCATTCTTTCGGGCCTTCGACCGGGATTTTACCTAAAAGTGGATAATTATGTACCGCGGGAGGCTCCTTTTGTTACAGCTAATTCTCCAAAGAACCTATTGACATATTGTTCCGTCTGTCCAATAAACAAGTGCCTCGTTACCGAGGATTTTGTCTTATAGTTATATTGTCTATTCCACACAGCTCAAATGTTCAAAGAATATTTGTACTTTTTTCTTTAATAAACCCATCAAATTCCTTGCTCAAACAAAACCAGAACTAAATTAACACCAATTTAAAGAAACACTCACAAATATTAATTAGTTAGGCCCAACCAACCGTTGAGATTTAACAGATCCTCGCCGCCCTTCCACGATGAAGTTGTGCCTGGTACTTTTTGTTCTTGTGATGGTCGTTACCACCGGCTTATTTTTCCATTAGGCCGGGCGTAGCTAATGCAGAAGATGATGATTGAATAATTTTTTACCACCACATCTACACTAAAAAAAAATCCATTTTCTTTTAGTTGACAATGTGATTATTTGAATCAAATAAAATATTTATTTTAAGTTTGGTGTGGATACGTGTCTTTTATAAAATAAATAATAATCTACACAAAACGTTATCGGGAACATTACAGATAATGTCCACTCTTCGCAAGCTGAAACTGCCAACATTTCGACGTTTATTCGCGTTTCTCTCAAGGCCCACTATTGTGGATTTTATAAAATTTTGTCAATAATTCAATCTCTACATTCTGATTTAACTCAGATAAAAGTAAAATACAATTTATTAACATCCAATTGGCACAAGCCAAGAAATTGGCAAATAAACGAATTGTTAAATTTACGACGACCATTTTTTTCAGTGTATTATTTGTTCTGAAGCAATAAACCTAATAGAATCGTGAGATTTTGCATCAGGCATCCTAAATCGATGAGACTCATTTTATTCGGTATAAATGAACGATGGCCGTCGTTTAATCCGAAAATCCCATGTTCTGCAGTTGACTGGTGCCTGTTAGGATTTAATCCTCGGCAGCTGTTCGGGGACACCCCTTATTTCAAATGTGGCAAATCACGTTACATCTCACTCACCTCCTATTTTACATAACTGATTCTGTTCAACAAACGCCGAAGAATTCCCATAAAATTAAAAACCATAATCGCGGTTTGAAGGTAAAAGAATAAATTTTCGTTGGTCATTCATTTTCGGACCGAAGCCGTAAGATTTCTCGGGAATCCTTATTAATATATCACGGCTAATGGATGGTCACGTCTTACATAATTTCTAATTTTTGATGCTAACAAATGGGCCAACAGGTGAAAGAAGACTAATTAAAATCGGACAGGGAATATACCATAAATTAGACCATATTCAGAAGAAAAAGGTTCATGGGTCTGGTATAGTCTAAGCCAAAAATTTATCTGAACCACACATGTATAAGGTACTATTTTACTTAGAACTTTATTGACTAATCGGTAAGTACCTACGTAATAGGTAAGAAAAAACTTGAAATTTCTTTGTTATTTATAGCAAGTATCGAAAATTTCTAAATTAATGGATTTGGTTTTAATGAGGATCCTCAGTCGAATGGAACCACAAACAACATTTTAGACACGAATTCTCCACCGATTGTACCTGGGACCCGGCGCGGGTAATAAACACGTCAGAGGCCGACAAAAGAGTAGATTTCTCTCTCGAGGTCGAGAAGAAGAGATTAGGGACGCTGCGGTCCGTCGATTGTTGTGTAAAAAGTCACATAAAAAGGCGACCACATAACCGTGGAAATGGATTGATATAGCGATTCCCCTGCCTATTTTCCATGATTCATTTGCTGGGGCAATAATTTTATTCTGCCTAATTTGTACTTTTTGGGCAGGTGTCCAGAGTTTGGTTTGAACTTGGAATGAGGTTATCGGCTTTTTATTCTGATGAAAAGATGATCAACTGACTAGAATTTCTGAGAATGTGTTTTGGTCCCTAAACCGCTCGCAGTTTAATTTGACACGACAGGATTCAGTTGTTGTAGGTAAAAAAAATCGTGCCTGTTTGGTGTTTTTCTAACAAAATCCGCTTCGGTTGCCAGAGCAAAAAATCAACCAGTTTGGTATCTTTATTCTTATAACGCCCTCGATTTTGTTTGACGAGTTTGGTATTTTTCTGACACACTTAGCTGTAGTTGTCAGAAAAAAAAATGTACCGGTTTGGTGTTATTGGTGCTAAACCGCTTTCAATTTAATTTGACACGACAAGATTCGTTCGATGGATAAAAAAAATCATGTCTGTTTGTTGTTTTTCTCACACAATTAGCTGGGGGTGTCAAAGCAAAAAATGTACCTGTTTGATGCTTTTCTTCCTATATCGCCCGCAATTTTGTTTGACACAATGTGATTCGGTTTTTGCGTAAAAAAAAATCGTGCCTGTTTACTGTTTTTCCCATTAGCTGCGATTGTCAGAGCAAAAAAAAATCTATCTGTTTGGTGTCTTTGTTAGTAAACCGCTCGAAATTCAGTTCGTAGATCGTTGAGTAAAAAAAATAATGCCTGTTTGGTGTTTTTCTCACACAATTAGCCGCGGTTGTCAAAGCAAAAAATGTACCTGTTAGGCGTTTTTGTTAAAAAACCGCTCGCAATTTAATTTGACACGACAGGATTCGGTTGTTGTAGGTAAAAAAATCGTGCCTGTTTAGTGTTTTTTTGCAAATCTGTGTCTTTGTCAATCTGTGACAAAATCTGTTTCGGTTTTTAGAGCAAAAATTTGCCTATTTGGTATTTTGGTATCTTTATTCTTATACCGCTCTCGATTTTGTTTGACACGACTGGATTCGAACGTTGAATAAAAAATGCATGCTTGTTTGGTATTTTTCTGACACACTTAGCTGCAGTTGTCAGAAAAAAAATTACTTATTTGGTGTTTTTTTGGTACTAAACCGCTCTCAATTTAATTTGACACGACAGGATTCGGTTGTTGTAGGTAAAAAAATCGTGCCTGTTTAGTGTTTTTCTGACAAAATCTGTTTCGGTTTTTAGAGCAAAAATTTGCCTGTTTGGTATTTTGTTATCTTTATTCTTATACCGCCCTCGATTTTGTTTGACACGACTGGATTCGAACGTTGAATAAAAAATGCATGCTTGTTTGGTATTTTTCTGACACACTTAGCTGCAGTTGTCAGAAAAAAAATTACCTATTTGGTGTTTTTTGGTACTAAACCGCTCTCAATTTAATTTGACACGACAGGATTCGTTCGTTGAATAAAAAAAAACATGCCTGTTTGTTGTTTTCTCACACAATTAGCTGGGGTTGTCAAAGCAAAAAATGTACTTGTTTGGTGTTTTTGTTCCTATACCGCCCGCGATTTTGTTTGACACAACGTGATTCGGTTTTTCCGTAAAAAAAATCGTGCCTGTTTACTGTTTTTCTGACACAATTAGCTGCGGTTGTCCGAACAAAAAATCTACCTGTTTGGTGTCTTTGTTACTAAACCGCTCGCAATTTACTTCGTAGATCGTTGAATAAAAAAAATCATGCCTGTTCGGTGTTTTTCTGACACATATAGCTGCAGTTGTCATAAAAAAAATTACCTATTTGGTGTTTTTTTGGTACTAAACCGCTCTCAATATAATTTGACACGACAGGATTCGTTCGTTGATTAAAAAAAAATTATGCCTGTTTGTTGTTTTCTCACACAATTAGCTGGGGTTGTCACAGCAAAAAATGTACTTGTTTGGTGTGTTTGTTCCTATACCGCCCGCGATTTTGTTTGACACAACGTAATTCGGTTTTTCCGTAAAAAAAATCGTGCCTGTTTACTGTTTTTCTGACACAATTAGCTGCGGTTGTCAGAACAAAAAATCTACCTGTTTGGTGTCTTTGTTACTAAACCGCTCGCAATTTAGTTCGTAGATCGTTGAATAAAAAAAATCATGCCTGTTCGGTGTTTTTCTGACACATATAGCTGCGGTTGTCAGTCAAAAAATGTACCTGTTTGGTGTGTTTGTTAGTAAAAACGAGTAGAAAAAATCATGCCTGTTTAGAGTTTTTCTGATACAATTAGCTGCGGTTATCAGAACAAAAATTTACCTGTTTTGTGTTTTTGTTACTAAACCCTTCGCAATTTAGTTCGTAGCATAGATCGTTGAGAAAAATGTACCTGTTTGGTGTTTTTGGTACTAAACCGCTAGCGATGTAGTTTGACACTACAGAATTCGATCGTTGAATAAAAAAAGTCATGCCTGTTTGGGGTTTTTCTGACACAATTAGCTGCGTTTGTCAAAGCAAAAAATGTACCTGTTTGGTGTTTTTGTTCATATACCGCCAGCGATTTTGTTTGACATAGAAAGAATTGCTGAGTAAAAGAAATTGTGTTTGTTTGATGTCTTGGTGTCTACATTTTACTGCGATTGTCATAACAAAAATTTACCTATTTGATGTATTCTTTCGTTTGCCAAAATGATGTGCCTGTTTGAGTTTTTTATTTTTTAATTGCCTGTGTTTTTTCTGATACAATTGCGTTTGTTATTAGAGCAAAAAATGTGGTTGAGTAAAAAAAATCGTGCCTATTTGGTCTTTTCGTTCCTAGATACGTTGTCTCTTTTGACACAGTTAGCTGCGGTTGTTAGAGCAAAAAAATGTGCCTGCTTGTTGCTTTCGTTCTTATACCGCCCTCGATTTTGTTTGACACAACAGGATTCGGTTGTTGAGTAAAAAAAGAATGTGTGTCTCTTGGGACTTTTTGTCCCTGTATCGCCTGTTTTCTTTTCTGACTCGATTAGCTGCAGGTGTCAGAGCAAGAAAATGTGCCTGTTTGGTGTTTTTATTCCTATACACACGACAAGATTTGGTTGATAGGTGAAATAAATCGTGCCTTTTTGGTCCTCTGCCTTTTTGGTCTTCATCATAAATGCTTCTTTCTTATAAGGTTTAATTGTGTTGTTATTGCAGTATTTCCCAAAAGCATTGGTCTATCGTTGAAGATCATCAATCAGAGACTGACGACGTTTCTACTATTATAAGTGTACGTTTTTGTTATAAAGTTTGTATTTACTTATATGATCTTTTCACTTAAAAAAAGCGACATTTAGTCCGTCTATGAAATTCTACTGCAAGGTCTGGGTTTCATTTGTTTTACATTATTTCCTGACGCCCCATGATCACAGACAGACAAAATATTTTCACCGACTTTAGCGAATTCAAAGTATCAAGTTATCGCCTTTCAGAATCGACAGTGACAAAAACAATCTGCCCCATTTCTCGGTTTGGGACCGAAATCCAGGAAACAAACGCCACAAATCTCGAAACGTCAACGGTAGGTATCGGGGTTGCTTTGCGGAATGCACCATCAGGAGACGGCAACATTTGGTGCAAAGTCAAACGATATTTATCATCTTTTGAAACGTAATCCGCAAAAATGTGCGGCGACAGGGCTGCGGGCTCCACTTCGGAAATCACTCCGAAACCACTTCTATAGATTAGTCCCATAGATGACATTTTTATGACATGGCGGAGGTTTACTAACGACTTCCGCGTTTAATAAGCGGATGTCCGCTCTTGTGTGCAGGACAAAGGCATTTTTTCGAAAAACTTTTGACCATCATGTCGGTTTTTCAGCTCACTGCCTGCTGTTTTGGGCGCGACATAAGAAAGTTGTTTATAGTTTTCTACATGTGTCCCGACGTACTACCCCATCCGATATCGGATGAAAAGCTCACTTTTGACAGATTTACGGACCGAAATCCCACGTGATGAACGGCATATTTTTATTTGTGATGAAGTTAACGAGCCAATCGTGTCATCGTCTGATTAATACGCTAGCGGGATGAACGTGAATCTTGCTTTTGAAACTGAAAAAATGTGAATCATTTATCATCAAAGAGAGAGAAAAATGCATTTTTAGCTCTCAGCAAGGCAATAAGAACTTAAGCCAGAAATAAGGTGAATTCTGCAAGTCGGGCGGAAAGAAGGTGAAGATGATGATGAAAAAGAAGACGAAACAAAGAAACGGGAGACCAGTGGTGGCCAATCAGGTTCGGGTGTCCCCGGCATGGCCGCTCTCGCCTCGAGCGTCTCTCGACACAGCCCGATCTTCTTTTCTTCTTGATATCTCACTTTTCCACTCTTAAGGGAGTCAGTCAATTCATCTTCATTTAAAATTCTCCTTCTTCTGATATATATAGCACACCAGCGGAACATATATATATTTTGGTCTAGTCATAATTAAGTTTATCGCATCTTTAAAATTGTTCACTTTTATTTTTTGTATTTATCGTATCACTAAAAAATAGCGATACCAGGCTTGATAACTCAACTCAAAAGTTATGCATGAACGCAAACACTTTTTTTTTCAGTGCCTGCATAAGAAGTAAGTGAATATTTTAAATTCTTTGTGTTTTATATTTTAATACAAGTTCATGGTGCTCATTACTATACTCACACACGTAGGTGCATGGCAATTATTATAATTTTTAATTTTGCCCTTATTAGTATTCTCATATGATTAAGCGGTCACGCCGTATATCCTGTAATACGAAGATATAATTATCTGTTTATGTATGTAAGATTTTGCGGATTCTTGACGAGTATTTAGCGAGAAGGCGGAGCCTGCAGGCACCTGCAACTCTTCGACCAATTACATGGAACGACACGCCTCGAGTTTACCTGGGAAAGGTACCGGTTAATTGCTCTAGTCCGTGGTTCCGTTCGTTAAGTATAATAATACCTAGTTCTGGTCTATTTTATCCTCACGTGATTTTTTACAATTCTAGAATTGATGATAGCATCTGATGTAAAAAAGCGATGTGTGAATAGACCCCCTCTGTTTTACAAACTGTTTTACAGTTTTGGCCCCCGCTTTTTAGCAGTGGGAATTTATTAAACTGGTGACGTTATCCGCTGGAAGTGACATCTCGGTGACGTCACTATGTCTTACGTCAAATTATTGCAAAGTTGTCACTGTCATAATTTTTATTATTTTTTATTTTCAATTCAATCGAATATAAAATCGTCTCCTAGCGAGAGCGCTACGGCTCCTAGCCCTTAGCTGACAAGGTTTTCTAAAACTTAATTTCCAACCTAACAAAACCTAAAAACAATCGACACAATCAATATCCGGTCTGGCTTTAAGTTGCTATCACGCTTGTATTGGCGATTAAAAAAATCTAGACGCCACCTGGGGGCAAATATGTAAAACTAGTTAGGAAGTAATCATCTTCACTCTTCCGTTTATTTATACGTATTTTCGTCCTTGCTTTGGGAGTTGTATCCTAATATTCCTGGTTGTATCAACAAAGTTTCATTTATTTTTAAATTTTCCTACAGTTTCCGAAATTGTTTAAATTTTGTACAGTTTTATTTTACTTCATGTATCACGGTGTTTAATAGTAGATTATGTCACTAGGAGTAAAAGTGGGTCTTTTCGTGCTGAGCCCAGAGATTGACGGCCGAAGCGAAGCTGAGGCCTGCAACTTGGCGAAGCGCAAAAAGACCTTTTACTCCGAGTAACATATACTATTTTTTTTTCAAGCATGCAAGAAATAAGAAATCTATTTAAAAGTGGTTCAGTTTTGCAATTTTTTCTCATCCTCTTTAAGCGGGTCTAGGTACTTACCCAATTGTGAATATTATAAGTAAAATACATAGAATATGTTACAATGGTGGTTTTCAATGTTCAATGGTTTTAATGTATTAAATAATAACCAATGATTAAGGTAAACTAAGAATTGTAGCATTATTTTCAATACTAAATTAATAAATGTCACATTGACAGATAAATATGATGACGCGCATGACATTTAACAGACGAATTCAGAATTCGAGAACCTATGCGATTTCGACTAATAACGGTTTCGGATGGTGACTGGTCGGTCTTGAGTGCTCTGAGAGTATTTCTGTCCTTTGTTTTTTCAACAAGAATGTAAAGATGGCAATACACTCAGATCGGTTTATCTGGTGTCATCTATTATTAAAATAATTTTGTTGAATGAAAATCGTTTATATATGCGCCACCATGACACTAGCGGTGACTTTTGACTTTACTTTTACTGCCTAGGACTTTTTTGCTACTTTTTTGGTCTCAGGATTTGAAAGCCCACTTTAGGTGTGCGTATGGAGAAAACAAATGACGTACTTTTAGTCCGCTTGAAAAAAATTTATTTTTGTGGTTCAATTTGTCATGTCAATTATAAAAATGTTCAGTACAAGAAAAAAGCAGAAGAAAACTATCTATAATGCAAATTGCTGTTTATTCAATTGCAATTCCCGCAAAAACACCAACAGAAATATTTCCTTTCACTGATTTCCGAAAGAAAATACTTTTATTGTGAAAATCAAAGACGAGTTTGGCGTGGATGAGTTTGTGGGTAGGAGAAAAGCCTGGATCAAAGTCCGATCAATAACAAAATCACAATTATGGAATAGAATCGAAAACAGGTACACTTTGCATAGAAACTTACTTTTTCAAGCAATTTTTGCTTCACACGAAATTATGCCCACAAAATGTTTCACAAAAAAACACTTCAAAATATTCACAGAAACCACTGTTGAACTATAAATATATTATTAGCACCTAATTTAAGCAGTAATTTTCTAAAAACGGTGTTTACACAATAAGTATCTCTTGAAAGTAGAAGAAAAAAGTCGTTTCAAACACAAAAACTAACAAACGTCGCTTTTCGATTAGCGCCAAAGTCGCCATATTTGTTTACATTCGCAGCGCCCCCATCGGTAATTTTAATCGCCAATACCGTGCACTGACAACACACAAACATGGCGGACATAGTCCGCCATGTTTGTGTGTTCCATGACGTTGTACACAGTATCATCGTCGAAGCATATCAATTGGCGAATTGTGAGGTGTATTTTTTGCTAACAAGCTGCGTAAATCAAATTTTAAAGCAGCTTTAAGCGCAAGGTTAGCACATTTTTTGGTGCATGTACCTGTTTGGTGTTTTTGTTCCTATACCGCCCGCGATTTTGTCTGACAGAAAGGGATTCGGTTTTTGTGTAAAAAAAATTGTGCTTGTTTACTGTTTTTCTGTCACAGTTAGCTGCGGTTGTCAGAACAATAAATGTACGTGTTTGACAGGATTTGGTTGTTGGGTAAAAAAAAACGGGTCTGTTTGATGTTTTTTTTTTGACACAATTAACTACCGTTGTCAGAAAAAAATGTACCTTTTTGGTGTTTTTGTTACTAAACCGCTCGTAATTTAGTTCGTAGATCGTTGAGTAAAAAAAAATCATATCTGTTTGGTGTTTTTCTGATACAATTAGCTGCGGTTGTCAAAGCAAAGGTGTGCCTGTTTGGTGTTTTTGTTCCTATACTGCACGCGATTTTGTCTGACACAACGTGATTCGGTTTTTGCGTAAAAAAAAATCGTACCTGATTACTGTTTTTTCCCTTAGCTGGCAAGGTTTTCTAAAACTTAATTTCCAACCTAAAAACAATCGACACAATCAATATCCGGTCTGGCTTTAAGTTGCTATGACCCTTGTATGAGTGCGCTGACGACAATACACAAACATGGCGGTAGTCCACCATGTTTATGTGTCCCACGACGTTGTACGTAGTGTCATCGTCGACGCATCTCAATTAGCGAATTGAGATGGGTATTTTTTGCTAAAAAGCTGCTTAAATCAGATTTTAAAGCTGTAAGCGCAACGTCACCACATTTTTTGAGGCAAAAATAACTTCAATTAAGACATGACGTCATTTGCCAGATCTTTTGTTGTTGTGAACTCCCATCCCTACGACCATCACTTAAAAAAAAACCTATAAGCTCCCTATCGACATGCCAGACCGACGACCCAAGTTGTGAGAGATACGGCTTAAAGCAACTGTAAGAACGAGACCAAGACTTATCCAGCTTTTACGCTAAAGTAGGTACAACAATTTGGAATCATTCGACCTAAGATCGTCAAGTTGTGTGAATTCTTGACGATTTCGCAGCCATTTTGATGTGTTTTACTACAAAAAAAGGAGTTCCAAAACTGTAAAACACGAGGTTCTCTCCCAATCAGCTAGTAGATTATTTATAATATATGGAGGTATCCTCATATTTTACAATTTTTTGCCCCTCCC
Organism: Taphrorychus bicolor; assembly: GCA_951812265.1. Classification (NCBI taxonomy): domain Eukaryota; kingdom Metazoa; phylum Arthropoda; class Insecta; order Coleoptera; family Curculionidae; genus Taphrorychus; species Taphrorychus bicolor. Next base: position 41,662,103 of record OX638303.1, read on the forward strand.
TCTCCTCTCCTTTTAGGGGTGGACTACACAAAAATGGTGACAAAGTCGTCGAACGTCATTTGACGCCTATTGCTATGCCATTAATATGCTTTATTGAGAACATTACGTCATGGGACACACAAACATGGCGGACTTCTGACCAAAAAACGGGTCCAATTTTAGTTTTGGGGAAACATCAACGGTAGAATTGTTTGCTACCTTCAGTTCTACCTCCATGGTCTTCCTCTCTCCTCTTTTTAGGAGTGGAACCTCAGAATAAATAGACTAATGTAATCCGCGCGCTCAATTCTCCGCTACATTGACAGCTGTTACCAAAAATGATGAGACGCCATGTCTAAGGCGAAAACCAAACATTTCGATGTCTATGTGTTTTTCTGCAATAAATTGCATTTTGCAAGACTTTAATATTATAAATAATTGTGTTGTTTACCATGGTGGGATGTGCAGATTACGGTTGTAAAAACAGCGGCTATAGAAAGGAGCCTGGAGTTACGTTTCACAGGTAAACAGATAATGGCGTTTTTCAGCAACAATTAAATTATTTCAAATAACTCTAAAACCAGTTATTTTACATCCGAATCTTCGAAATATGTTTTAGTATATACCGCAGTGAAGTCAATAATGCTATTTTGGGAAATATTTTTCTAATCCTGTAACTTGTAGACAGTTTTTTTATTTAGATGATCTTTATCTTCTTATTAGATGATGAGACAGAGATGCAATCCCAGGGTTATCAACGACTATTAATTCACAATTATTTTTATTTATTTATTAGTAAGTCGATGTTTGCTAATAATATTACGTATAATATTACTAATTTTATAAATAGTAATTTAGTTCCATTATTATTTTTAATAAAATATTTTCTTATGTGCTACATTACCAATGCTACGTCACTGGCATTTTCACACTTGACAGATTCGAGCAAACCGGTAACAGAAGCCGGCGTCTTATCCTACTTCCTCTGGTTTACCTTTTCTAAGGATAAGACAGACAAATCTGTCAATTCCTCAGCCTGTCAATTTTCATTTGGTAGGTTCCGTCGACGGCAGCAGCTGAGAAGTTTAGTCAGCGAACGCTGAAAATCGGCACCTGATTGGCCAATTTCAGGGTTCGCTGACTAAACTTCTCAGCTGCTGCCGTCGGCGGAACTTACGCATTGATAAAACAAAAAAAGATCCACTCTGTGGGCGACGTCACATACCGCGGAATTTGGTTAAAAGCGGAGCGTAATTTGACAGTTGAATTTAAACCAATCAGATAAAAGTAAAAATAGGAATTGACATGCATAATGACTTTATTGACATGTGTAATGAAGTTATTGACATTTCTGCTCCGTTCCGTTGTATGTGACGACGGCCTTGGAGCCTCATAGAGTCGTTAATCGAAAACGCTTTTTTCAAATTCAAATGGACTTTTTCGACAAGCAGATTTGTAGTTTTAGTTTTGTCAGCCCTGGATTGGTTTGATTCTTGATTTTTTATTAGAACATAGCTTATGAAGACTTTGCAGTTCGCTCCAAGCTCCAGCAGGAAAACAAACCATTTCAGGCTGCCAGAAATCAGAGCAGTAATCTTGCGCATATTTTGAACACCCAGGGCCCACAATTATAGTATAGTAGGGTCACGGATTGTTTTAGTACAATTAAAAATAGAAGTCCGAATGCATAGTTCAGTACTGACACAATTTTACTTAACCAAAAATATACAAAATGCAACTTAACTTAAGCCTTTTACAAAGACAACTAAAACTAAATGGAGTCAAAGTCTAATTTTAATATATCACAAAAATCCATCAAGATCTATAATAGAACTAACAATGAGGAGTGAAGAGAACCTACTTTTTGCCAATCTTATTATTAACATGCCTCCTCGGCGTCCACCTGAGGGCGCTGCTGTCCACACACAATCTCGGCCTCTTGTACTGACTGGACTTGATGTGCTCCTCCACCAATTTGGGAGTGACACAAATTACATGTTGTCCTTTCCAGTATTTCACCATGTTCATGCTTTGAAGAGTTGAAATTATGTCTGTCTGAGTTATACTTGTCATTTGGCTACAATATCATTAAAAGTAATGTGGAAAATTATTCAAAAAATTTTAGCTAAACTTACCTTAGATCTTTAATACTTAATGTGCCCCTAAAGTCTCTGAGAATCTCTAGCAGAACCCAGCTCCAGTAGCTGCGATAGCTGAGCTTGCCTAAATCACTAAGCGGTTGTTCAGGGCTGCCTACAGTCCCTTCCAACCTGGATAATTCATAACTGAATGCTATGAGTAACTTGCCATAGCCTTGTCTTTGGTAAGGTGGAAGAGTCAAGATACAGGCTACATTGTTGCCATCAGGAGACTCTTTTTCCTGTAAATTGCTCCATGTTAATTTGTTTCACACAAAAAAAAGGTGTTTGTACTTTTGAAAAGTAGCCCACAACATGAGCCCCTTGTTTGTCAACTTCACATAAAATGTAAAATAAAAATGGTTCCACATCAAAGTAGAGGGTTTTGTGGTCCAAAAACAATTTGGCTAAAAGACAAAGGTTTTGGCAGTAAACCTAAAAACAAAAATACTCAAATAAACTCAAAATCTATGTCTTCAGTTCAGAGGGTACCTTATGGTCCTTGCCATCAACCTCATATACTGACAATGTTCCCTTTCTATAAATTTCTTTTCCAACTGGCTGCCGCCATGTGCATTCACTCATATGGTACCTATAACTTTTTTCCAACCTCATGTACTTCAAGCAATATTCACAGATCCACAATTTTGACTGCCTTCCATACTCTTCTGGATAAGGACTAAAGTACCAGGTATCAATTTCAAATCTCCCAATTTGAATTTTATCAATGTATTTAACTTTTGTAATCTGCTCATGTTCCTTTTCTAGGGCTGCTGTTGTTGGGTCCATTTCTTCATACCTGTTTAATAGTAAATTGATTAGTTGTAAAACATAATGTCTTGTCAGTCTTTTCACAGAATTTACGTCTTTTGGATGTGATTAATCTCATCATGTCTCCTCTTCTGATTCCTGGTAATTTTCCTGTCTGAACTATCTGATAATAGGTCAGTTATTACAGGTCTCTCTTTCCAAACTTTGATGTCTGAGGTCTTTTGAGCATCTGTTAGATTGAACTGAGATGACATTATTCTACCCCTGGGGACCTAAACACAAGCTCAAGTCAACCACAGCTTTGTGAGATGCCCTTTAACGTACCCATTCATCCAGGCGTCTATTGTAACCTTCATAGTGCACATAGTACTCGTATTGCCTCTCAACTTCGTTGTACCTCGACTGAATTATTTCGGCAGGATCTAGAAGTGAAATCATTGACAAAGACGTGCGGAAAGTGCCAAAAGAAGAATAAACGAGCCGGCTTTTGAAAAACAAAACAACCAAAAATGTCACGGTTTGTAGGTTAGAATAAACAAAGCTGAGGCTTACACCAAGAATTGTCGCTCCGCCGGACCAAATAGTGCCCCGTGAGATCCAGGGGCTGCTCCTCGGTGCTCTCGCTGTCCTCATCGTGGAGATTTGACTTGGAATTTTCACTTTCCGACTTTTTACGCATTATTTCGTCACGAGATACTTCGAGAAGGTCTACGTTGCTTTCCGTTTCGGCCATCTTGGAATTGAAAAATCCATTTCTTACTTTTCAAACTTGCGCATTTAATGTTTTGGTGGTTGCTCAAATGGCAGACTGTTTGGTGCTGCCACCTATACGCGAGAAGTAAATATTTTGCCATTGATGATCTAGTATATTGTTATCTCCCTCTGAGCTCTAGTGTTAATAAAGGAAAGCATATGAAAAAAGAAATCACTTTGAAATTGTCACTGTCAGTGTCAGTCAAACATATTGGCTTAACCTAAAAAAAAAAATATTTTTTGTTATTTTTATAAAAGTAACTTATAAATTCGTTAAAAATGTATCAAATAAAGTGCAGAAAATGTAGAAACCTTATCGCTGAAGACTCCCCTTTACAAACCCGAATACTAAACTCCCATGGAGAGGCACTGGCTGAGAATCCACAGGACTGCCCCTTAGTGCCTCAGGAAAACTTACTCTTCCTCAAGGAGGAATGTTTGCCTGAGTGGATTGCCACAAAAATTGAAGAACTTGATTGGACTAAGGGTCGTTTAAATTGTCCGCATTGTGAATCGAGATTAGGAGCTTTTGATTATGTGTCCGGTTCCCAGTGCCAGTGCAAGGAAAAAGTTTTACCTTCAGTGCACATCATCAAGAGCAAAGTGGATTTAGTAAGGACCATGTGAATTAAATCAAGACTACCAAGAGTGTTTTTAATGTTCACAATATGGTGTCTAGTAATTAAAGGTCTTTGTCCCTTATGATCTAGCAATCAGCATCAAGATCTTGAAAGTACAATGGGTTTAATGGTGTTTGCCTTCACTTAGTGCAGATTTCATCTTTCATTGGGAAATCCGGGGCATATTGTTAATGTCATGGTTTACTGGACTACTTGCACTCGAAAAGTGGGCACTGAGTGCAAAAATAGAAATAGTGGTCCAGTAATGTTCAAAAGTAACATGGAGTATGGAGATTGATAACAAAAAATGTTTGTCATGTATAATGCAGTTTTTGTCGAGCATTGGCAAATAATTAATGAAAAAATGAGACAAGTACATAATAATAAGTAAGCACAAATTATTTTATCCAGTTTTTAGCTGCTAAAGGGACTTCAACTCCAGTCAAAAGAAAATCTTTTGTAAGTACCATAGCCTTCCTTACATACAAGGTGGCCCACTGAAAAAAATCCACTCCATTTTCCTTCCAGTTGAGTATATTATACATTGGTTGGGACACATTCACATTAGTTTTTAGGGCAAACAAACTTTTAAGCAGTTTCAACCCTCTAACTTGAACCTCCAAGTGGCGGTAAGCATTGACCTTGAAAATTTTAAATGGAAAGGGACACTTTGAAGGCCTCATCAAGGTTTGTTTAATTTAAGTAATTTCATTTGGTTTTCATTAAACCCGAAAACTAAAGTTAATGTTGAAGCGATCATTGATGTATACACTCAAATGGCAGAAAAACTGGGTGGATCCTTTTCAATGGGCCACCCTCTATAATACCTATGTGTACCACTATTATTCAGAAAATTATTTTATTGTGATTTATGTGAACTCTATAGAATCCAAGTTGTAGCAGAATTCTCTAGAGTTCTGCTGGAAACCAAAACATTTTCAAAATAAATTTAACACAAAATTACAGTTGACAAATGGCAGCAGACCTCAGCTCCATTTGCCTTTTCTTCTTTCACTGAAAACTGCACTGAGACTGTACTAAAAAAGTGCAATGACATAATTTGACAGATGTCCTAAAACTGAATGCAATTCTAGTACAGGCCAGTGAGAAGCTATTAGTTATAGTCAAGCATTGCCAAACAGGAGGAATCATTTTATAGCATCTAAAGTAGTATTTTCTTATTGTAATAAAAACTTCTATATATAAGTTAAAAACCTGTATATTAAAAATTTTGTATAAAATACAAATAATAATAATAATATAATAAAGATATGGCAATATCAAACAACCACCAAGTATATAATGTAAATGGGACAATATCACTCTACAATAATTATATTAGTTCTATTGATATAAATAATAACATATTTGAGCACTACATTATTTGGTTTTGATATTATTCCGGCTTAAATACTAAATAGCAGGATAATTAATTCTAAACACTGTCGCTACAATAATATATTATGTCATGATATTTCGGGACTATTTTATTGTCAAATTTGTCTCTAATTATTGTTGAAGTCAATGTTGCTGTTTATTGTATGGAACTAATCCTACAACAAACAACAATAACTGAGAGTATTCTTTTAAGTTGAAAACATCCAATAATTGAAAAAAAAAACTAGATATTGTCATATATTTAGCTAAAACAGATTATGTGTAAATATATTCAACAACGTTTTTATCAGTGTTGTCTTAGACATTTTAGTACACATCTAAGTCAGTTTGATATGCTTTGGATGTATTTAAATATTAAATAACCTTAACTACAATTTTTAGTTTTTGAGTTACTTTTGAGTAGGCAGTGACACACTCATTATAAGAGCGGATAGAGTTTGTACAATCATATTCGAAAAAGTTAGGTACTGTATAAAGGACCAAAAATTTCCACAAAAACCAAGAAGAAATTGTTTGCAAAAGATGCAAGAAACTTAAAGTTTATGGAAATTGTTGCTGGTCCTGAAAACAGTAATGTTTTGGGTATTTTTAAGGACGCTTAATCTCAGGTAAAAATATTCCTTATTATTGCTAAAGCAATATCAAAGCTAATAATTATCTAAATGCAGTAAATTTTCAGGAAAAAAACTCACCTAGTATATACAATAAGTATATGACTTCTGCAAAAAATCAGATTAAGTAATAAGGGCCCAATAAGACACTTTTTATCTGCGAGTTTTGGAAGTGCCAAAAAACCATTACACATTTTAATAAGTCTATTAAATTTTGATAATTTCTGCTTGATACTTTAGACCTTTTTCCCTGAAAATATTCATACTTTTAAGTAACCAACACCGGCATCATTGCTGCTTACATCCGCCCTCCTTACTCTTCTTCTTTTTCTTCTCTAGCGACGCGGTCCTCCTTTGCCCTTGTATAGGCATGTAAGGGGGCGCAGGACTTCGGAAACATTTATTTGTGTAGGCCATCATTTAAGATTCACGAAAAAGTTAAAATTTACCTGTCTTCATCGTCATTTTCAGCGAGGTCTGGCGGCGGTAGCAACATCCCCGGACTGCTGCCAGAAGTGCTGGTCGTGACGGTGCTGGAGGAAGTATCGTAGCTGGACGGGGGCCTATAGCTGCCCCCACGTCTAGAGTAGGTGGGGTCAATTGCCATCGCTATATTTGAGTGCATTGGAGAAGTCCCCCCTAAAATCAGGCGGGCTTATGCAGTGAACTTTTAACTCCGCCTGTAACTTTAGAACTACTGGACCGATGTAAGTAAATCGTTGATTTTTTCGGTGTCATCTTTCACCTTCCCCCAACAGAAAAACAGGAAAAAAAACTTTTTTACTAAATTGGATATCTCCCCTCTCTCTCTCTCTCTCTCTCTCTCTCTCACTCTCTCTCCCCTCTCTCTCTCTCTCTCTCTCTCTCTCACCCCCCTCTTTCTCTCTCTCTCTCTCTCTCTCTCTCCACTCTATCTTTTACGCTCTCTCTCTCCCCACTCTATCTTTCCTCCCTCTCTCTCCCCACTCTATCTTCTCCCCCTCTCTCTCTCCCCACTCTATCTTGCCCCCCCCCCTCTCTACCACTCCCCCTCTCTCTCTCTCAACTGCCAATGAGTGGAAAAGAACCACTTTCCGCAGTTATTGAGTAAATAACTATTATATCATCGGAGAAAGAGTGGAAGCTTCTAGTGACTCTGAAGAAAATCTCAGATCATTTCTAGAATCTCCACAGACGTTTTGATTCAGTACAACTGTCGCCTCTGTTTCATTATTTCATTCCAACCCCATATTTGTAATCATCATGATAACTGAGAACTCACCTGAAAGAGTGCCGCTGCTAGTATTGGCCGCATCGCTAGGCTCAGGGTCCGGCATTCGCGGCTTATTAAACCGATTAAGAGGCGCTCTGCAAATGTCGCAAAACTTAATTTCTTCACATTTTATTCATAAACTAACTCACCTCAGTTCTAAATGAGTCGGCCTATTCCCCCCTCCGACACTTTTCTCAGGAGTGCCTCCGTTGCTCCCTCCATTCAATATTTTCTTAGGACTGGCGTAACCGAGGGCCCCCTGCTCCAAAACGTCAGCCGGTAGACTGTAGTTTATGTCCTCTTCGTTGGGATTAGGCACATTGTAAATATCTGGAACAGCAGCAACGTTCCTAGGCACATTCGATGTGGGTTGGCTGATCAAGTCCGCAGGAAACGCGTACGAATCGTCGGGCATAATTTGCCCGGACGTTGTGGGAATCGGGGCGTTATCTGAGTCCCCTTGTGGCTGTTGCTGCTGCTGCTGCTGCTGCTTTTTCGCTAAAGCTTTCTGTTTTGCCCTTTCGCGAGCCCGCTTCGCTTTAGCTCTTTCGCGCTCCTGCAACAGTTTGGCCAGTTCCTTGTCTTGAGCCTCAATGGCCAGCATTCTGTCCCTATTGATTAAACTGTCCTCGACATTTCCTTCTTCTTCCTGCAGCTTGCGGGCTAGTTGTGCATCTTTCTCTTCTTGAAGTTGCCTAAGAATATTTATTATTAATTGTTGTTGTCAACTCAGAAATATCAAAAATGCAAATCGGCACAGAAAACCAAAATGCAAATTTAACGAACACACCGCGTCGCGTTTATAAAAGTCATTTTCGTTTTGCACCGGATCTGGTTAGCACCGGATCTATATATACCGGGTGTCCAACACAACCCTGGACATAGAAGATTAACATGGGAAATCGGTTTTTATTTTTTTGCGCCTGTACGGTTGATTTGATTGAAAAACTTTTAAGAGTAAAGTTGTAGAGCTTATGGTCAACTATCATCCTGTAATTTTTTCAATACCGCAGTTTTGGCCGTTTTTTGGAAAAACGCCTCGAAAAGTGCAAGAATTTGAATTTGGCGCGTCACCCCCGCCATGCATGTGCAATGTCGCCAACATATTTTTACTGCATAATCACGTTAATTACAACATGAAAGTCCCTCAAAGTAAATAAGAAAGGAAAATCGGCTCTGACTCTGACATAAGAAATTATTATGTTGGCGACACTGCACATGCACACACTGCGACACTGCAATTCCTTGCACTTTTCGAGGCGTTTTTCCAAAACACAGCCAAAACTGAGGTATTGAAAAAATTACAGGATGATAGTTGACCATAAGCTCTACAACTTTACTCTTAAAAGTTTTTCAATCAAATCAAACGTACAGGCGCAAAAAAATAAAAACCGATTTCCCATGTTAATCTCCTATGTCCAGGGTTCTGCTGGACACCCGGTATATAACTTACCTTAAAGTGAGTTCATCTAATGCCAAACTTAGATCTTGTAATCCTTCAGGAACAACTTCGATTCTATCAATATCTTCCACTGGCTGCATGGCTGCTCTATAGGGCTCAGTGTACAGTTCGGCACTGTTAATCACATTCACGTCACTAAAGTCCCTTCGGTCCCTTTCGACAGATATTCTGGGCGCTTGACCCTCAAAAGGGAGAGGCATGGCCAGGCCCTGTCTTTTCGGCGGTAGACACGGTAAATTGGCCTGATAATTGGCTGGTGATGGCCTGTGAGGTGATTGTTCCTTATTAGGCATACGCGGTGGTAAGGGCATTGGTCTGCTGGGTGACATATTAGACAGTGATGGTGGAGGTATTTGTTGATGTCTTTCCACCTAAAATGGCCAGTTAGTAGCTAGAGCGGAAAGGATGTTGCTTAAAAGTTTACTTTAATCCTCTCTTTTTCCAGTAACAATCTAGCTATATCTTGGTCTCTGATTTCTATAGCTCGCTTTTTCATTCGTTCTTCTCGTTCAAGCCTGTCAGCTAAATCTTTGGCTACCTGAAGTGAAGATACAAAAACGATAACAAGCCCCATTATGTTTGTATCTTATTTCTCTAATCAATTACGTTTATGGAAAATAACAGTTTATAAAGCTGAAAACTATGCCACTTTCAACTTCCAATGTAGATTAGAAAACAGCACTTGTAGGTAATTTAGAATAGATGTGTAAATTGTGTTAAGAAATATGCCCCTTTACCTAGATTCAATAATCTTTGACAGATCTGAGTGAAAAATACTGATACTGCTGATATGTAGTAACTTTTATTTAACAATTAGTGAACTGTTATTTATTAGTATATACAGGGTGACAGTATTTTGAGTTTAACCATGGGGATCCCAGTTATTTGAAGAGATATGATGAAGGTTAAATTAGGGTAGAGTTGTGCAATTAGAAGTCTATAAAAATTCCCTTTTGAAATTTCGAAAATTCCGCTAGTGTTAAACACTTCACTCATCCTACAAACTTTTACATGGGTGTTAAAATTGCACTTGGAACACTTACTTCATAAATAAGTATTCCCACCCAGATCTTGCATAAATAAATTTAATAAAACATACTTTTTGGTCATACTCCTCCTGTTCCTGCAACATCTGATGGTAGATAGCTGCAGCCTGCTCAGCCATCTCCTGTTCCTTAATCTGCTCATTTTTTGCTCTGGGAAAATCTTCCCTGACAACAGCATTACGAAAACGATTGCCAGATAAGTGGTCTGAAAATTCTTCATTCTGCAGGCGATAGGCCAAGGCTGAGTCTTCTCGAACCATCCATTCCTAGCATAAGATCCAAAACTTAAGTACTCTTTTGTGTAGACTTGCCATATTGAACAAGGCAAAAACGAGATTGTCATGTAGGGCACAGCACAGCAATTAGCTTTTTAATTGGTATTCACTGATTTGTTTAGCATGTTAAATGGAACAGCTCTTACCTGACAAACTTCGTGGACCCTTCCAGTCCTTGGCAGCGGTTCTTCGGCAGTGAATCTGGTGTTGGACATTGTGTCGTCGGCTATTTGTGCCACCCGTCAAGTTAAAAGAATTTAATCACAGCACTTAAGACCCGCGGAAAAAATTACTAAACCGTGTAATTTGCATTGTAGCAGGTCACCCGTCGCGAGAAAAATTGCATTTCCTTTCTTTAATTGGAATTCTTAGGAAGAGAGAGTAGAGAGGTCAAACGTGCTAAGGGAACATGAGAGAAACAAAGATAAACGATTCAGGTAAACAAACAAAACAAGAAATCTATGACAGGTGTAAAATAATTTTTTGAATGACAGTGACAGTTTGACGTTGATTGTTTTTGTGGGAACTTGGAAGAGCATGTCTCTATCCTTTACTACTTAATGAGACAGACAAGGATAGGGATTTGCGTTAAACTTTTGTTGACATCTGTCAATTTAGTTGATTTTATTTAACCTCAATTTTTATTTACTTTTAAAATATGTCTTAATTTGGTTTTCCCACGTGAATTTTCTTTTAGTTAAACATAATTTGCCTATAATTAAGTAATTCAGTATTTGTTCCACTTATTCCTTAATAAACATGGTTGTATTCACTTGTAATCACTGCGGCGAAACCCTACACAAACCGAAAGTGGAGAAACACTACCAGTTTCAATGCAGGAACTACAAATCGGTTACTTGTGTGGATTGCTTCAAAGATTTTAGGTATTTACTGAACTAGAACTCATAATTCATCTATTTTAACCACCAATACAGGTTATACATGACTTCAAAAACATTTGTGTAGGTACTATGAGAACATTAAAAGTACACAATGTTCAACCCCTATCTAGTCCAAATACTAAATTAGATGCTTTGTGCTAAAATGTCAGCAACACTTACACCACTAATTTGAATTTGTGAAAAAATTAACCATTGGGTGGTTGATATGCATCTTTCACACTCAACACTTTCTTATTAATTATTGTGAAAGGCTGATGAGAGGGAAAGCATAATAATTAAACCCCGCTTTGTTGAGAGGTATCTAAGTAGATCTAATAATGATCATAAAATGGCAGCATAATACTGCACTTAGTCAAGAACTGATATTAATAGATTTTGCTTATTTAGCATTAAAGTTCATCAGGGGTGTGGTAAATTAATTAAACATTACAGCACAAGAGTTCTGCACAGTAAAAATTATAATACACAACTGAGTATGCACATTGTCTCAAAATAAATGTATTGCCTGTAGTTACAGGGGTTACACCTTTCCCATGGGAGAAATCAACCCATTTATTTTCTCTTGGATACCTATCCTGCATACTCAGTTGCAGAGATTTTGTAATGAGAGTCATTACTTCATGATATAGATTTGTTACCAGGCAGTGATATAATGGAGTCATTTATTACATAACTTCAGGGTATATTAAAAATAATTCAAAACATAAAAAAAAATGTGATTGCTGATTATTTTTGCAGAAACAAAAATATAAAATGACCATTGAATTCTAGCTTTTGTAGGGATAAGGATTTTGAACATTATACTATATGTCCATCATGTTAACAGCCACACACCTGTGGTTACAAAACCACTACCAGATGGTCTGGTGAACTTTCCATCAATTTTCAGGATTTCTTCATCTTTAAACAGTTTCTTAGGACATATAGAACAGTTTAAAATAAAAAAATTCTTAGATGAACAACTTTTGATTGAAAAAATTATCTTCAAAATCATGAAAATTCACTTTGAATGCAATGTAAAAACTCTTAAACTATGCAGCAACAAATGATATTTGCAATGTTGCTACTACAAAAACAAATTTACTTTGGTGTTTAGATCCTACTCAGATCCCTATTCTGAGATAAAGAAAAAAGAAGAGGATATGAAGTTGACACTGATTCAGACACTGCTGATGAAAAGATTGAAGTGGAACATACACAATATTAAATTTTGCCTTTTTTTTCAGAAATGATGAATATTCAGTCCACACTAAATGCATAACTGAAGATGAAAGGTATGCAGCAAAAGGAACATATAAGAATGGTATAGTGAAAAAAGGTGAAGTAAAGCAAGAAAGTTGGCTAGAAATGATTAAATCAATATGTGAAGCAGAGAAAAACCTTAAACCTTCCATTAGACAATTATTAGAAACTATTTCAGGGTACAGCAATGTTCCCAGGAAGAAAGTGAAATTTTTGGTAAGTACTGTGATTTTATTAAGATGTAATTGTATAAAAAGCTTATGATAAATTTTTGTTGGAATTCTGAAGAATTTTATTAAAAGTTCTTCAGGCAACAGGGCCAATATGCAGGATGTTGAAGAGGTGTGGGACATTATTGAGAAGCATAAGGATAAAAACAATCAGGCCAAGAAAGCTGAAAATGCAGATGCCAACAAGAAGAGGGTTTTAGATAATGATGACACCAGTTTACAAACCAATAAAAAACTAAAACCTGAAAGTCAAGAAGAACTAAAACACTCAGATGAAACAAAATCATCTGAAGAAATAATTAATACAGAACCAACAAAATTCAATTATACAGAGAAAATTTTAGAAATGCTCTCAGGAAAGGACAGCATGTCTCTCAAAAAACTCCAAAAGAAGATAGTGAAAGCATATGCAGGTGCAACTGGCGACTGTGAATGCCAAGAAAAAGTTATCAAAAAATTCAACAAGAAACTTAATAAAATACCTAATGTTAGTATAGAGGAAAATAGAGTAAAACTGATTTGCTAACCTGAATAGGTGTTTTAAGCAACTGAAGTTTGCAGGAATTGGACAAATAATGCACATGTTTCTTTATCACAAAATGGCCATTTCAGATGTCCTTTGCTTATATTAGAAGTGATGATGAGGATTTTTGTGTTAATCTTGCAAACTTCAGTTTTCTTTACATCTGAAGGATACAAACTTCATCAAAAAATAGATAAACCCATATCAAATTTTGTAGTCTTATTTGGACCTTTAATACCTACTGTAGTAACAATGGTAGTAGGTGAATTCTCTTTACTGTAGAGTTTAAGTTGCTGTTAGCTCTACTGATTGAAAGAATTGGATATTGATCTGTTTGCCTTTGGTAGAGTACTATATTTCCTCTTCTTGGGGATAATGGGGGTACCAGTAGTAACTCTTCCAAAAGTTTTAATTAAATGTTGCTTTTACGAGTGGCATGCAAGGTAATGTCAGGGACTTTTTTCATAATTATAAGAATAACTTTTATTAACATAAACCTGTACAAAATTGTACGTTCATATTCGTAAATTTCACTCAAGAACAAGACTTTTTCAATATATCAAATAGTAATAATGGATATATATAATTCTTAAAGCTCAAAAACTGTTCTTTTCAAGTCCTTCATTTGTCATCTATTTTTTTACTTAAGGTCGGCAATGGCATGTCATCAAATGGTACTGTATTATTTGTACCATTCTTCTTGCTTTTGTCCAAATGGTCCAAGGCTTCATTAGAATTCTCCACAAATTCCATAAGTCCTCTGGACATGTAATAGGGCTTCGCGTTTCCGTCATTGACGCGACAGTCTTCACAGAAACATATAAAGATCGTGTCAATAGTCATCTGGGTTTTAAAAAAATATCACCTTTTATGCAACATAGGAACACATCACTCAATATTTACCTCATATACGGTCATGAAGCAATGAGATATAAAATAGCTGAAAAGCCCTATTAACAGAAGTGGAACCCAGGCATGCTGCACTCCTTCTTTATGCTAAAAATGTTATGTGAAAACAATTAAAATAAAGACACGTTTTTATTAACAAAGCAACCTTTAAGAAGTACGCAGCACTACCCACGCTACAAGCCACAACCAAAACTTTAGACAAAAATAGCACAAAGTCTCCCACGGAATTTATTGCCAACACCCTTAAAGGGTTGGATGCTAAGTGCATAAACGCCTGTTTTCCTGCTTTATAAAACGGATATCCATACATAGCTAAAACACACCTATTGTTCCGTACACCAAGAAAAATCACCTCCTCTTATATACCTGTAATAATATAAGCATTCCTGCTCAGTATACTTATGATCTTTTCCAATATCCATAAGCAGCAATGACAAACCCACACTATAACTTTAGCTGTTTGAGAGTCTTTGCCTTCCTTAAGTTTTTCCTGTACAAAAGCGAATATGGTTCTCAGCAACTGGACCAGGGCGAGCCAAAACGACCCTGTGGCTACAGTCCCCAAGTGGTATCTCGTTAAGTTGTAGAAGCTTTCTATTACTGGAGACGACAGCTTTGACTTTTCTCTTAAAAAAAGCTTTTCACCTTTTTTTTCACATACATTGGCGTTGTCTATACCTGGCAAAGTACCAGTTGGCGACCGCCCCAGCAACGACCATATGCTGACACCCGATGACAAACTGAATCATCCAAAGCATGGCAAAGAAATTGACCACCTTGGCCGCTTCCATGAAACCGTCTTTCTTGTAAAAGTAAATTTCTTCGCGTTTGGGACTCAAATGGCCAGCGCTACTTATCCACAAGCAGAAGTATATCCACAGGGCCAAGGTGGACATTATCGACAAGAACGTCTGAGTTTTTTTTGCAAATTATTACTCTCTATCTTAGAAAGTGTCTGTGGGATATTTACCAAAACCGGCACCAGCAACATGAAAGGCATTGAAGAAATGGCCTTGCCTGCCTCCTCAAACAGGCGTATAACCAGTTTGATTCTCTTGAATAATACCAGTATGACCAGCAAGACGATTGCTGTCACACAAGTGGCAGCAATGGCCAAGCCCATGTAGGTATAAACTTCGCGTTTTTGAATTTCCGAGTCCAGTTTCTGAAGATCTTTGAGCTCTTTCCAAGACATCCTGTTGGTATAGAAACTTTATATTATCAGAGTGACCGATATTATTTTAAAAGGTTTTTTACCAAAGGTAAATTGAAGCTGCTAGACAGGCAAGGACTACGCCAAATAGTATGACCCAGACCAGAAGTCCGGCCAGGAAGGGGAAGAGAAATAGGAAGGCCAGGGATATTCCTAAGTAATATAGAGCAGTTAAAAAATTGTGTTTCATGATACTTGGCGTGGGTACCTAAGGATATGAGGCACATGTAAATCAAAACTTTCCAGTACAGGTCAAAGTCTTCAGTCATTTCCTAAAAAAAGAAAGCAAAATGGGCACCATTTTTATTGTTAGAAGGAACAATACAGGGCGATACTCACGACAAAAAAGTCTCTTAAACCGCTTTTGCTGAAAAACTTGTCGAGTACAGTCTTTTTGTTAGTCGGGAGACATCGGTTGAGGAATTCTTTGCTATCAAAAAGTAGGTTTAATAAAATCTCAAGCGTATACAGGATGTGGCGTTGCTAGAGAAACACAGAGCAGTTGGAAATAGTAGAACAAATATCCCACCATCCAGAACCATAAATTTTAAGATTTTTTAAAATTTTCGATTTTTATTTACAAAACCAGTCGGAACTTTCCAAATTTGAAAACATCATTTTATAGACTTCTAATTGCGAAACTTTCTGCTAATTAATCTTTTTTCATATCTCTTCAAATAACCGAGATGTCCAGGGTTAAACTGGAAAATCGGTCACCCTGTGAACGTATTCTGAAGGCCATTATTCCCGAAAGTAAAGTTTACATCCAAGAGCGTAGCGAGTGGCACGATTTACCTGAGGGAATGATGCCTGTTATATGCAAGTTGGATGCACTTTGTGCCAACAGAGCCATAACTCCCACTTATACTCATCAACAAACCACATCAGTTATACTTACTAGCCTTCATAACGGCTGCAGTTATTGGTACAAATTCTGTCAAAGAGTTTCGGCTGTTCTGGTTTATAGCGAAGCAAATGGTAGCTATCAAACAACAAACATTAACGTTCTCGTGTGTCGCAAAACACAACACTCACCTCCCGAAGTTCTTTTCATCTGTAGTTTTGTAGCATTTTTCCAGTTTCTCGTCTTTGACGAGCTTTTCACCGCAAACAGTACCACAATTGTCGTATCCGTGTACGATTCTGCCGATGTTACCGTGATACACACAGTAGGCAATAAGAGCACACTGTGTGGAAATCGTTAAAAAAGTTTTTTCAAAAATGCTCAGTACCTACGCACCACTATGGTTAGGAATATGGCAAACAGAGTCAAGCAGATTGTGTCGGTGGTTGTGCGCTTTTTTACCGGAATATTGTCAGGGTCCAGGGCGAGATCGGGCTTGCTTTTTTCATATTCTTCTAGCTGAAATATGTCTCATTTTAAAGAAAAGTGTTGTGTCGATTCGTGGGATGGGAACGAAATAGATGAGAGAGATAGAGATGGGACTGAAATAACAACTTCAGTCTGTTCTCAAATTGCCGACGTTTCGACCATACATTTTGGTCTTCATCAAGTCTCTTAAAGAAAAGGTGAAGCTATGTCCAAATCGATAATTATAGTGTGCGTAGATACGTGGTATGTACGAGCATTATGGCCTTGATAAAGGCCAACATGAGTGGTTGAAGCGTCGGAGACTTAAGATGTAATTTCTTCCCCATCCCACGAATCCACACACTCTACATTGATACTGGGACACTAAACACTTGGAGATATAGATAAATAATATATAGTACTAACCCACTGTCTAAACCTAAACATATTGCTTTAACTTGTTATTACCAAACACAAAAACTGCATATAATTAGTAAAACTAACTCACAAATAGAAATAAAAATGTGATACGAAGTGCGTGTCTGCAAATACCTACGTGAGGACTCCACATTATTACAGTTTGGATCAGTGGCAGTGGTTGAAGAATATGCACTACATATTTTTACCTACATTATAATTGAAAAAATTAATCGGTACAATGCATTCATATTATTAGCAATAAGAATAAGCATGCGACCTCAAATTGGCTAAATTATGAATAATTATTGAATAACGTTTTAGGAACGCGCCTATGATAATTAGCACTAGGGGTGTAGCTACTAATTTTCATAAAAGCCTTTGGGGTATAATTAACACTCACCTCTGACTCAATGGGGTGGACCTTCTCGTTTGTGCCGGAAATTCCTGCTCCCATAATACTGTTCAAACAAAAAGGGACGAAACAACTAACAGCACATCGCTATAAAACACTGATCTTTTTCTTTTACCTTTAAAAATGCTCCTGGATGCACTATATCCCTACTAGTAAATTATGTAAAAATAACTGAAGTCATTTCCCCCATTGTATGTCCATTTCCTGGGACTGAAAACTTTTGTTCGCTCAGACAGCCAAATGCATTTGGTAGCGGTAATGAATATTTAAGAGGGTGCATTACCCTTATTGTTTCGTTCCTAGACTACTGTACGCGAACTGAGGTGAAACTTTAATGACTAAGGCCTAAAATTAGCTCCTCCATACCCCGAAAATATCAACATAGTTCAAAAGCTTTTATATTTATTATAATAAAACCCTTTGCTGGAGGAAAAATCGATTTCTTTCGGCAACCCGTATTCACACATGTCGGTTATAGACTGATTACCGGCTAACACCTCGATGGCCCTCAAATATGGACATAAACAATTAGCGGGGGGTTACCAAGACAACGCAAGTAAACCGGGGCACCAAATAGGTCAACCTTAACCCTGGCATTTTTATGGTTTGTACTGTAGGGTAATGAGATCGAAACAAATTATTAATGAACGTTTAACTTCCTATTTGGGTAATTGGAAACGAATGTCTTAGAGATTGACTACAGAGGGAATTTTAAGTTTATTGACTCACGAATGTTATATTTGATTTGTTCTTAAATAATCCCTGTCGTTGTCGTCCAAGTGGGTGCTTAAAAACTCGTCAACTGAATCGGTGTTCCATTTTTCGATCGCCACGGTTTCCTGCAGATGACCGTCTTTGTCGTACAGTTTGATAATGGGGTCCAAACCTAAAATAGTTAGTGCCAGTTAAACCAGGAGATTGTTCTGATTTAAATCATTATTGGTTTAAATCAGGACTGGAATTAATAAATAATTTATTCATTATTTTATATCTTGAAAGATTAGGGAAAGAAATTAATGAAAAAATACGAAAACGGCGTCGAACATGATTTATACTAAAGAAAAAGTCAAGCTTCCAAGTCCAAAAGTTTTCCACTCTCAGCAGAAACTTGACTTCTTTAGTATAAATGGTCTGAAACACCATTAAAAATATCAATTTCAATACCTATACAGACGTTAAATTTGTAACTAAACATTAAAAATATAAAATAGATGGACTTAGTCGGGTAACTATGTCCATCTATTTATATCCAAGTTTTAGTTGCGACTATATCCAAGTTGCCACTATCTCCTCATCTTACATTTCATTGTATATTCTATTCCTTTCTTTCTCGACCAGACCAAAGAATTGTTGATTTGGTTTAAAGTAAATACTCAGGACTTTAAACTAATTAGGAGTGTCCTATCTCAGAAATAATCTAAAATCCAAATCAGTTTCGGTCCGGAAACAGCACAGACATATTGTTTCATTCACATTTAAACTATTTTTTACCAGTTGGAAACTTTTTCATATTCATGGTTTTGAATTAGGATTTGCATTTAGCTCTATCTATTGTTATAGAAATTTTCACTTACCCCTAACATATTTTATTTGCAGATTTGGAAATTTGGCTGGTCTATCACTCTTAATAAAAGCTTGAATTTGAGGGTAGGCTCCAAATTTACATGTGCAGACTTCGAGGACAGCTTTGGCATATTTCTTGTCCTCTTGCCCTTTCTCATCAGGACTGCAACATTCTTTACAGTGGTCCCTAGGGAAATAATAGTATCCCATTAAGTTCAATTTTAAATAACTGATGAAATTTATTTTCAGTGGTTCATATTGGTTCTAAGGAATTAGTCTTAATACTCTTAACCTAATTCAGGTTCTTGTCTGTCATAGGGAGTTTTTCCAGAAGATAGATGAAGAACAGCAGAAGGAGACTATAACCAGACACAAAGGGACATATTACTAACAAGGGGATATTTATCAGATCTACCAACCATTGTCCGAGTCCCCAATACTAACAGGAAGATGATAGAGATATTAATACTAGAACTGCCTGTTTCTAAGGTCTCTATTCATTTAAAAAAATGTTGGTTTAATAGTTAAATATTATTTTGGTGAATATTCAAGTGATTGTAGCTGCATTCTCTAGTTTGTCAAATATTCAAACAAAACAGTGTTTATTTATTGGATATTAAGTTCGACTATTTCCCATTGTAGTCACCTAAAATTAAAATCTAATGCCTTCATAAATATTCTTGAAGAAGTAGCAAAAACAGCCAGTTTGTAAAGTTTCTTTTAATTGTAATAATTAATTTTGGTTTAAGCACCAGAAAACTATATCTTATTGAATATTCAAACAAAACCAGGTTTATCAAATAACCATCATGAAACAGAAATATACAAAATATTGAAAATGTGAATTTAGCTAGAAATGTCTGTAGGTAGGGTTAAGCATCATTCACAACCCCATAATTAGCTTTAAAATTAGTAGGACAAGGGTTGCACTGTAGATTACTCACAAACTCTAAAATTAGAACTTAAACGTACACTTGAATTAGTACTTAACGTAGGAGCTTGCAAGGGCCAAGGTTTCGCGTTAATTTACGTGCTAATTCAAGACACTGTAATAAATTACTTAACATATGACATAGAATTGACGTAAAATATCATGTATTGGGGGGCCTGACCCAGTTCAGATACCTGTATTATCGATTTCGATAGCTTTCGAAGGTTTTTCCTGAGGTGGCAGCAAATAAACTTAGATGGAAAATTAGGATAATGTGAATGAGCAAAATTTACAACTTTATAATTTCCAGAATTGCCTAAAAAGTGTAATTAAACTGACTAATTTGGCTGCTAATTTTCAGGTTGTGAATAAAGCTTAAATCATATTTTTTTCCTAGGTATTATAGACATGTTGCTTACTTTAGAATATCCAAATCAAATTTAGGCAGTTGATCGCAGGAAGAGCAGAGCAGGTTGGCTTTATGGAATCCTAGAGTCCAGCAGTCTTCGGAAGAAAATTCTGCCAGGGCCCCTTTCTGGAAAATACATAACAAGTTTGAACTAAATACAAACGCCTCCACAAAGGCATATTTCGCTTCTTACCAAAAAAATTACGAACAGGGCGGAAATATAAAGTCGAAACATGCTTTTTTATTGTTTTCACTTATAATTAAAAATACAATAAAGAAAACAATACTTTACGTTTTTCATAAATGAATATTAATTATTACTTAACTAATTTGTTAACCTCAAACATAAATGTAAAAAAAGTCAATGTATTATCTGGCAGCTGTCAATAATGCACCAAATGCGAGAAACTACAGCTTATACAAGCTCCCTGATTGGCTAGTTTGTTTCATGTGGAAGATTTTAATGTCAACGTCAAAATTGTCAACTGGCAGCACAATTGACAATTTGTAAACAAATGCAAATTTTGTTTTATTTCTTTCTAATCATTTCACATATAAATCCACATTACCGGCAGCAGCAGATTTTTCAGTCTATTTATTGTTGAGTTTAGCTAAAACTAAACCATTTAAGACAGATTACCATGGCCCTTCTACCTTTAGAATCAAACCCAGAGGTGAGTTAATAAATACTCTCCCATTCAAACCTACTATATAGCTAGTAACTTAATAATTAATACTCTTCCAGGTTATGACTAAGGTAAGGAAGTTACCAGCGCTTTAGCCGTTTCTCTATACCATCGATTTTACCCCTACAGTTCATCCACCTTCTGGGTGTTCCAGATAAGTGGAACATAGTAGATGTCTACGGCCTGGAATCCGAAGCTTTGGCTTGGGTACCCCAGCCAGTATTAGCAGTTATATTGTTGTTTCCTTGCAGCGATAAGGTGGGTCAATTAGCCGAGGATTTCTCAACTCTGACTTTTCACTTTTCAGTTCTATGAGTATGCCAAGAAGGAAGCAGAAATGATAAAGGAGAAAGGCCAAACTGTTGCTGAGGATCTTATATATATGAAGCAATATGTATCTAATGCCTGTGGCAGTATAGCTTTAATACATAGTGTAGCAAATAATGCAGACAGGTACCTACCGCTTAATTTTCTATGTTTATAGTAATTAAAAACCATTTAGGCTTGACCTTCAAGATGGGGCCTTTAAGAAAATTTTAGAAGAAGCCAAGAATTTAACTCCAGAGGAGAGGGGGCAGATGCTTACACAGAGCAACAGCAATTCTGTGGCTTATAAACTAATAAATGCTGCACATCAAGAGTTAGCACTGGAAGGTCAGACCGAAGTAAGGCCAACCTCTAGCTCTGATATAGGGTTGCCAACTCTGGTATCATAAAATGCAGGACATTACCGTTAAAAATTTGTCATACACAAAAAGAAGTATACATATTTTATGAAATAACAGAATACCTTTATCACCCTTAACTGTATTTATACAAAAGTAAGTAATAGTAAAAACTAAATACCAAGATGTATAATATTCATAGAGTCATATTATACATTGCCTCTGCAACATGGGGGTACAGTTGGCAACCCTAATCCAATATAGTCTAAAATTATATAAGTTATGTCATAGGTTAATCCAAATGAGCAAGTGAATCACCACTTTGTAGCTTTAGTTCAAAAAGGTGGATATCTGTTTGAGTTAGATGGGAGAAAAGAATTTCCAGTTAATCATGGTCCAACCACTGAAGAGACATTTTTACAGGTAAAAATTGAATGTTTGTAAAAACAAAATTTGGCAGAATACTTGCTTTTAGGATGCAGCCAAAGTATGCCAAGAATTTATAAAAAGAGATTCGGAAGATGTTAATTTTACTGTGATGGCTCTTGTGCAAAGTGATTAATAAGTCAGTCAGGTTTATCCTCGATTAGGCCCATTATTTTGTTATTATATAATACAAATTTGGTACTCACTACCTATTACCTTATATTGTTTTTTTTTGTCAAGTGAAGCTTAATGACTTGCTGATACCATTTGTGCTTCACCTATTGATGCTTGAAATAATTTTTTTTTAAGAAACATACCTAGGTAGTAATTTAATTTTTTGTTTATTATTGCTTGTGCATATATTATAGAACATTGAAATTGTGACTAAAGGTGCCTTTTTTCCCAGTTATACATAGTGGATTTACGTTGTTTTTCGTAGTGGTATTATGTCAATGTGATAGCTTCCTACCATTCATTAGAACGTTATCTAGAAGGCTGAGAATTTTTGACAGAAAAGGATGACATAATCAAAGTAAATGGACTTTTGTTCTTTATTTTTTTTTTGATATTTTGCAGCCAACTAGATGACGTTTCCAAATGAATACTCCCTATTTTATCAATGCAATTTAATCATTTACCGCCATATCGATTTTTGACGTATACGATTATGTGGTCCAGTGAATTAGTGTTGTTCCTTTCTTTCTCTAATGTAAGCAATAGGGTAGGGAAGGACATGCAAAGATATTTTGACGTTATACCAATGACATTTGACAAATGATAATGGTTCCATCACGCTTTCAGCGATTTTCTATTCTTTTTTTTTGTTGTATTACTTTCAGGATAGAAAGAGATAGAGATGTGACGCACGTAAGGGGGGGCGCGCGCTTGATGGCTCAATTCTCCTCTCATGACCCGCTTCCTCTTTGTTTACGTTTTGGGTGTGTTGTGTTTTGTTTACTCAAAACTCGCCGTGGGTTGTGGCCGTGACCGTGAATTCGCCTGCCCCCCCCCCCTGCTTCCGGATTAATTTTTTGTAATGGTTACTTGTTAACTGTTATATTGCAGCATAATTGTGAGGTTATTGTTTAAATTAATTTTAAATGCACTGATTTACCTATGTTGTTTTGTGCCTTCAGAGCTGGATATTGAATAAACGAGCCACACCAAAAGTTTCAGTCAGCCCTTCATGGGACAAGGAAAGCCATCTCCTTAGCTGTATCAAAATATTGAAAATCAAGGTAAGGAGAGAATATAAATAAACATTCCTCTTGCCCCACATCAAATGGCAGATTACGATTTCGAAATTCGAATACCTACTTGACCTAATGGTGAGTTTACACGCATGGATAGACGGACTTGGCATGGATTTAGTGGCGCGTGGCGCCGAAAAGAACTTGCACGCCAGTTTGACTTGCATACAAGTTGAAAATTTGCATGCAGGGATAAAAAAAGTCTGTTGTCTTCTGAAATTATTAGTGCTGGTGGGGGCTTGCATTGGGGGCAAAATAAAATGTTTGCTTTAATTGGCGTGTGTGAATAAGAAGATCAACGGCCCCTTGCCAGGTTTGTTTTTAGTTGGTCTTTTGTTTACCTGGAACCAGCAAGCTTAAGCTATGGTCTATTTCAAATAGATGTTCATCTAGAAGGCTGAGGAATTGACAGATTCGTCCTATTCCATTCATGTAAATGTGTCATTTATATGTCAATTTCTCAGCTTACTAGATGAATATCTATGAATTTGAAATGGACTCTAGTATATTATATCTGTAGAGAGTTCCTCTTTTACAGTTTTGCAGTTTTGGCAGTATTGGTATCGGTTAAACTTCAGCTTGGAGTTTACGAAAGGTTGTAAAACGCAAGTGTTTGTCTATCTGAAGTTTAAACTTCAAACTGTTAGTTTTACTGATGGTTGTAAAAGTCGTCCTCAGGGTGACTTTTACAACTATCAGTAAAACTGACAGTTTGAAGTTAAAAACACCAGTAATGACGTAAATTGCATTGTTACCTGACAGATAAACAATGCAATCTACATCCAATCTGATGTTTTAACTTCAAACTGAAGTTTTACTGATAGTTGTAAAAGTCACCCTAAGGACGACTTTTACAACTATCAATAAAACCACAGTATAAAGAATAATACATTATATCAGTATCCTCAGTTCGTGTGGCACTTTTGATATTGCCAAAACTAAAGCGTGTCGCGCCCTGCAATTTTCGAGTTAGAGTTTCGAGTAGTTACGAGGGGACAAACACATGCGATGCACTGCCAAAACATTGCCAAAACCGGTTTGGTGGACGCCGGCCGGCCGAAAGGGAGGGGAGTTTCAATTTTTCGACCGACTGACGTTACTGATATAATGTATTATTCCTTATACTGTGATAAAACTTAAGTTTGAAGTTAAAACACCAGACATGACGTACATTGCATTGTTTACCTGACGATAAACAATGCAATGTAGGTCATATCAGCTGGTGTTTTAACTTCAAACTGAAGTTTTACTTGAACTTGTAAAAGTCGCCCTTAAGGGATAACTCCACTACGACGATGAGGAAGAAAACACTTTCAGCTTTAAGAGATTGATCGATGAGTCGTTGTTAGCCGACCACTCGACTAGCAGAACCCAAATATTGATCTTGCTAATTGACTCCATCAACGTCATAATCCAGGTTAATTAATGCCTCAATTAGTCTATAAGCTTATTGAAAAGTGAGACACTGGGAACAGTTTCGAGCTTTCAATCAACAAAAGCCAAGTTCAGCAAGCCCTCTCTCATTTAAAACTCGGTTTCTGACTAAGGGCCTTGTATTGCTTATTATGTTGTAAATTACTAAAATTGGTTTTCAAGATTGGCCTGCAACAACAAGTTGCATGCAGGATTTTTTTTTATCTCAGTTTAAATTATGAATAGGTTAATAAAGCATGACGAATGTCATTATAACTACCGGAGAACACGTACTCAACAATGCCTGTGGTGGCTGTGTGGGCGTATTATTTAATAATGGTTCTCCTTTTACAACAATTTATGCATTCAACTAGCAGAAGTGATTATATTTTTGTTTGCTAAATAGTGGATAGGATACTTTGGCCACGTACTATAAAAAACTCAATATATTTACTTTTTTCTGCATTGAACTAAAATTTTATCTCGCATACATAATTACAGTATCTGTTATGCAGTTGTCTGTATTTCTCCTATTCTAGGACGTGTGCGTTAGACGAGTTATTGTTAAGCCAATATGGGGATATCCAGCAGCAACTTGCAGCCTCAAGAGGTAAGTTTTACACACCAAAAAATTTACGTACCTACCTAAATATATAATATGATAAAAAAAATTATTTTTAAGCTGGTCATATTCAAAAAACTCCCAACGGACGTGCCCTTTGTGGATGTAGATATTCCCGAAAAAGACGAAAACAGAAGGCCGACTAATGTAAAATGGTTAATCATATTAGGAGTCTTTCTTTTGGTTTTGGTAAGTGCAGTGTCCACAAGTAGAGTAGGTTTTAGTAAATTTGAAAACATCATCTAGTGGGATGTGAAATGTCAAAGGAAAAGGATGAAGAAACAAAAGTCCATAACTTTAAATTATCTCATCATTTTCTGTCAAAAAATTCATAGTCTTCTAGATGACGCTTTTCTAGTAAACACGGAGTATTTACTTATTTACTTACTTGTTCATGACTTTTCTGTTTGTTTCTATCACATAGCTGCCTTTCGTGATCTACACGCTGTGCTATGCCGATATTGCGAGGATCTTTCCGGGTTACGATAAGTGTGGCAACATTTGCGGAAAGGAAAATTCCAAATGGGATGGGATCGCTTGCTCCGGGGTAGATCAAACCGAGAATCCGTGAGTTTTGGTGTAGCAAGTAAAGTACAGATAAGGATTCATCAAATAAAGTGGCTTGACGTTTTTGAGATATCCTTAACTTGACTTGGAAAGTTGAATACTTGACAAGTCGACACATGACTTGAATCGATTTTTAAATAACACTAGAGGTTAATTTTATTCGAATTGGTTTTGGAATTCCTTTTTTCTACAAACGTTAAATAATGACGCATTTTACGCTTTCATTAGACAAACGTAAACCTAATCTTTTTTGAGGATCAGAATGTGAGTTTACTTTTCCGCGCGTTGCCCAGGACAGCAAGCGATAAAGATTTTTTCGCTTGCTGTCAATAGCAACTACCACCACTCAACCAATTATTAAAAATGTCATTGTCACTTTCATTTAAATTTTCAGATTGTGTCTTCAGTTATGGTCAGTTGTGATTCACATTATTTGAAATTGATCGTTTGCAGAAAAAACGTGGTATGCATTACGAGCAAAAAGTAACTTTTTTGCTCTCGAGTGATTGCCGCTCTCCGCATCGCGTCGAGCGGCAAACTTTACTCTCCGAGCAACAAAGTTGTACTTTTCGCTCTTAATATATAAAAAGCTATTTTTGCTACTTTTTTGACAAAACTGTCAGCTTGAAAGACTGAAGAATCTTTTTTTAGTTTTGTGTTGTATTCAATGTGAGTAGACTACAGTTTTCCACCGCGACCTGCGGTCTATTGTGGCTCACTCGAAGTGTTACCAGCAAGGTTTGCCTCTGCTAGCTCCCCTACTTGTCACCCGTTATGCCCAGACCCTCAACGAATCTAATGAGTCTCTCGGGCGACACTGCGCTTGCATCCTGAGGTTCAATGATCGTGTGTCCGAACAGTGAGTATCTTGATCTGGCAATAGCCGGGCAGTCACATAAGACGTGCTCAACTGTCTCATCGTCCGTATACAGTGCAGTGGCCACTCTGATTTGTCTCTTATTTAGTCTGAGGAACGTTTGGGCTTTTGCCCTTCCTGTTCCCGTGATAAATTGTTTGGAGTGTAATAATCCGGGTAGGTTCTCCCTCTAGTCCTGGGACGCACGACCAAAGGGAGAGCTGTGCCCTCCTAATGGTTACACTCACATGTGAGGTCCATGTGAGTGATTTGTCCAGGACTCCTAGAAATTTTGCTTTGTTGGGGGATTGTCGTATCGAACAAGGATGGCGCTTTCAAGAAGTCCAGCCACTTCTTTCGGGTAAATGGCAAAATCACCGTTTTCCTGGGGTGTATATTGCTAGGTTTTCCTTTGAACACCAGCTGTGTACAACATCCAGCACCTCTTGCAACATGCTAGAGATTTGGTGGTATGGGTGGTTTCTTATAAGGATAACGATGTCGTCCGCGTATGCTTGGATCTCTACTCCCCATAGATCCAAAGTACCCAGAAGGTCGTCCACTAGTAGAGACCATAGGAGTGGTGAAAGGACTCCGCCCTGTGGAAAACCTCCCGCTATTGTGAATCCGATAGTGTTATAGTTTAATGATGTAGTGATCAGTCTGGATTGTAACATATTGCGAATCCAGTTGGTTGTTGTTGGTTCGATCCTCCTCGCTTTACTGGCGCTGAGGAGGAAGGTTGTAAGTGCATTATTAAAGACCCCTACAATGTATATGAAAATACCAACTGCGACACCCTTTGAATCCAGGGTATCTTGGATTTTTCCTCCAGGTTGTGGAGTGCTAGTTCTATTGATTTGTTAGCCTGGTATGCATATTGTTAGCTTTCCCTCTCTTATGTATACGTCTAGCACCTTTTCCAAGCTTTTTAGCAGAAACAAGGTTAGACTGATTGGCCTGAGCGATTTAGGATCTTTTCACGTACATCACATCTTTGGTAGGTAGACGACCCTCACCCTGGACCAGCAGTTTGGAATAAAGTTCCATGCAAGGCTCACTCTGAAAAGCTTTGTTAGTAGAGGTGCCAGTTGATACAGGCCCTGTTGTAGTAGTGCCGAGAACACTCCATCCTCCCCGGGGGATTTGTACGGTTAAAAAGCCATAATCGTGGATTTTAGCAGGGTTGGTTTGACCACTTTTTTGGAGAGCTCCCAATCTGCCCTGTTGGGTCGTTTATATCGTCCGGTTACCACGAAAATGACAACTTGGGAGTATCTCTAACGTTTCACTATCAGTGGAGGCGTCGGTTCCATCGGACTGTTTTATCGATCCAAGCTCCTGACACGGCTCCCTGGAGAGAATCCTATGGATTCGGGCTCCTGTTGGCATCAGGTCTTCAATCCCGCCACTGAACCTTCTCCAAGACTCTTTTAGCAGCCCTCACCTGCTTGTTGTAGTTAGTTAAAGCTTGTTTGTAAGTGTCCCAGTCTCCGGTAATTTTTGCTTTATTAAAGAGTCGTCGGACGTTTTTCCTCTGACTTTCCAGGCGGTTATTCCACCAGGATGTTTGTCTATTGTTTTTTTTTGTTCTCGTTGGACAATTGGACAATTGTCTTCATAGACTTGAAAATCAGCTTTTGTCAGCCGCTCGGCTGTCATAGAGTTGACAGCCGAGCGGCTGACAAAAGCTGACATCCCACCGCTCATTAAGTTTTTTAATTGTCTCTGTGCAGATTTTGGTAGCCGTCTTACCCTGAGAGATATCCCCCGAAGAGCATCGGTCGCCTCACTGTCCGGATTGGCTTTTTCATCTCCCGAAGATTAGAAGCTTCTCTTCGGAAGTTGTATTGTCTGCTGTTGAGGTTCCTCCACCGTGGTAGGTTGTGCTATTGCCGACCGACCGGTCTCCATAAATTCCTCAGTTATTTGAGGATCAAGGGCTGAGTCCCCCTTGTCGGACGTAGAGTTATTATGCTCCAAGTTTTGTTCCAAACGAGTAGCAAGGGAAATAAATGTCGACTGCAGCAGGGCCGCGCATTACTACAGCAAGGCTACTTACTACTAGGGTTCGCCCATTCCCTGGAGGTGTACCGTTTGTGGCACCATCACCCCTGTGTCATCCATTCTTCAGCGAGACTTGGGGGAGTTTATCGACCTGCTTGTCTAGATCCAATGTTTTCAGTTTTGCAGCAGAGGCAACTGTGGCAGCATGTGGCTCTTCACCACGGACATTGATCTTGAACTAACGCTGACATGGATTCTTGAAAGAAAAACTATTTGATTTAACTTGACATTTACTTCTGGAAACATGACTTGAAATCAAGTCCAATCAGGTGGTTTGAAAATCAATTCAAGCAGTGTGAATCTCTAAGTACAAAGGGTGACCATGTTAATAAATAGCCAACTAAAAGAATCTGTTAATGTAACTTCAAAATTGAGGGTCCCGGCTTAAATTTTGCGGATTTGGGTCCTTAGCATCTACTAGTATCTAACAATTACACTCGCGTGCAGTTCCAAGAAACCATCCTACGGAAAGCTTTTTCAGTTTTCAGTTCAAGTTCTCTTTATGACTTTAATAACTTGTAAACGTCATCTAGTTGATTGTGAAATGTCAAAAGAAAAGGATGAAAGAACAAAAGTCAATTTACTTTCATTATGTTATCCTTTTCTGTCACAAATTCATAGCCTTCTATATGACTTTTTCTAATGAACATGGGGTATAATCTGTTGCGAAATAACCGATCATCTTATTATTTTTTTTCTTAATTTAGATTTTTGGAGTATGAAACTCGCTACATAGGTCCAGAATTTCATGAGGATATTGACGATCTTCTTAAGGAAAGACACTGCGTGTCATCATGTAGGAACGGCTAGTAAGTGCTCAATGCTTGAAGAAACTTCAGTAATAATTATAACAAAAAAGTACTTTATTCGCAGTTCTCCAATATTCGGAACATGTCTCAAAAAATCTACTGGCAATCTGTTGGAGGCCGAGGAGGCGGAGATTCTTCAGACTTTCGATGTGAAAGACATGGATTATGCCTTATATTTCTCGAGCGTCAAGTTTCAACTAATTGTTTCATGCCTGTTTTCCATTCGTAAGGCATTAATTCATTTATGTACGGGCTGCCTTTATTTTCTATCTGTTTTTTTAGTGGTGGCCATGGGTATGGTGTTCTTGTTCCGCTATGCCATCCACGTGGTAGTTTGGGGCCTCTTGATCAGTTGCTTCGTGACGTTGGCAATCTCGGCTGTTAGCACCTGGTAAGCTTGCATAAAATTGCTTAAAATTTCGCAAAATGGGGTTATTTTCAGGGTGGTTTACGCTAATACACCTTCAGAACTACAAGGAGACCGATAAAACGAGAATTCTGTTTTATTAGTCCTGGCAATTATTTTGACCGTTTTTACTGCGGTTTTGGGCATGATTCTGATCTCGTGCAGGCGTAAGATAAAACTTGTGATCATGCTCTACAAGGAGACCACTAAGGCTGTTTTCGACATGCCCGGATTGGTGGCCATTCCTGTTGTGGTAAGTTAATTTTTAACGATGAAAGATGAACAAACAAATATTACGTATAAAATTCGTAAAACATTTTACATGTTTTAATTGAAAATATGACAGAAACTGCAAAATCAGGCTGTAAGAGCAACTTAAAATTTGGTTTATTTAGTCGATATTTTTTACATTATGGCTAAAAAGAAGCATCCAAATGTACAAGAAAACGTGAATTTTGATAAAAATGGTTTAATAGAAAATACCACAGAAACAACAAAATTAGACTTCTAAAGAAGCACTTTAACTTAGACTTTAAAGCACTTAAGCGTCATTCACAATCTCATAATTAGCTTTAAAATTAGTAATACAAATTAACCGCGAGAGATTGGCATAGGCTTGCACTGTAGAATACTCACAAACTCAAAAATTAGAACTTAAACGTACACTTGAATTAGTACTGAACGTAGAAGCTTGCCAGGACCAAGGTTTCGCGTTAATTTACGTACTAATTCAAGAAACTGTAATAAATTACTTAACGTATGACATAGAATTGACGTAAAATATCATGTATTGGGGGCATGACCAAGTTCAAACCCCTGCATTACCGATTTCGGTAGCTTTCGAAGGTTTTTTCTGAGGTGACAGTAAATAAACTTAGATGGAAAATTAGGATATTGTGAATAAGCAAAATTTACAACTTTATAATTTCCGGAATTGTGTAAGAAGTGTAATTAAACTGACTAATTTGGCTGCTAATTTTCAGTTTGTGAATAAAGCTTAAAAGTGTATCTTCAATAACCCGCTATATTCAATGTTAAAAATGATCATTTATATATCCTAAAAGTATTAAAATGGTAGAAAATGTCACACATTTTAATTAAAAATATGACAGAATCTGATAAATTTGACCTCGTCTGTACCGATGATTTACACTTTGGCATACTTTTTATTAGTAGAAATTTTCTACGTTGAAAATGTGGTGAAAAGGATTCAAATGTGCTAGGATCTAACGAAAATTGAACTAACCTAAAGTAACCATAACTAAACTAACCAAAATAGGAAGCGTAAATAACCAAACTAAACCAATAATTCAAATTTTTTGTCAAGTCAGTTTATAAATCTCAAATGTTCAATAACATTGACACTGTTCAAAATTTTTACAGGGGGGCAAACTGTCAAGATTTCAATGGCCAACTGTTTCGAAAAACTTAATGAAAAGCTTTATATATAGCTACACCCTGCATACTGTAACTTTTAATTTTATAAGAAAGGAGAATAGAAAAAAAATATATATTAAGCTATTGATAAGGAATCGACCCTAATAATATGGTGTCAAGCAGTTCTTTAAAGTCTAGTGATGATGAAGATGCATAAGTAAAAGGCGTTATTTTCTAGTGCGTCATAGTTCTACTAGTTACCACCGGCCTTTGCCTTCTGCTAACCACTGCCATGTTTTCGGCGGGAACTTTGGAGAAATACAGAAACGATTTCTATGTTTACATGTGGAATGTTCCCATGATGATTGCCCTGGTTTACAACGTGCTGGCTTTCCTCTGGTTCTCCCAGTTCGTCACCGGCATCCAGTACATGGTCATTGCCGGCGCAGTGTCTAGGTGGTACTTCTCCAGGTAAGCTTAAATTAATATTTACTAAACATAGTGTTAGTGCCCACAAATCGCCTATTAATTTCCTTAAGTTTCACAAGTGGTTTTCGGAGATACGAATTTGTTTCACGCGATTGATACATCACCTGAGGTTGTGAATAGTAACAAATGCCCATACGGTTGATTCAAAATCTTGTGATTTATTGCTCCGAATAATCTGATTCTTGTTTCCGATTGTCCTGGAGAAACAAAAGTGCACATACTTCCATAACATACTGAACATTGCCTATTTTTCACATTGTTGGCCTTGGACTGCTAAAGAAGGGGATAGAAACACAATACCTTGTACATTGAAATTTCTGCATATGCCGAAAATTGAGCGCCTTTTTGAAAGTGGCACAGTTAGACCCTGCGCCACTTTCAAAAGTACTTCTGTGCGTTTGAGGTCAAGACATTTGGTTCGTGATTCGTGACATCCAATGTTGCCGATACTTTCACCAGTTATTCCACGTAATTGCGTGTGACTGAAAAATGTTCGGCACAGAAGTGATTCTAATCAAGTACGTTTCGAGATTTGGCAACAACCCACGTACACGCGCATAGTTCATCATGCTCCCAACTTTTTGGCGTCAAGGTCGGCAAGGAAAGTCCAGTACGTTATCGACGTACTTGTATAAGTGTCACCTACTTTCATTACTGCATCTTTTTCTGTCAGTTTCCTCTTTAATCGATCTGTTTTTATTTTGTTATTTTTAGGGATAAAGTTTTGTTAAGACGACCCATTAGAGAGTCGATTGCGGTCACTTTCAAGTTCCACTTGGGCTCGGTGGCTTTGGGTTCGCTTCTGATCACCCTATTCCAAGTGGTCAAATACATAATCGTGACTTTATTTAAAAACAACAGACTAAGGATTTGCTTGGAGTATTGTATGCGCAACATTGAAGTGTTATTGAAGTTTTTGTCCAAAAATGCATACATTGTTACGGGTAATAATATTTTACGTGTGCACTTTTTGCTTATAGTATTGTCCATTTCAAATAGATATTCATCTAGCAGGCTGAGGAATTGACAGATTCGTCCTATTCTTTCCATGTAAAAATGTCATTTATGTCAATTTTTCAGCTTACTAGATGAATATCTATTTAAAATGGACTCTAACAAAATTGACGAATGTTTTAGCGATGCACGGCCAGCCCTTTCTAAGGTCCGGTAAACGGGCGGCCAAGTTGATCCTTCAAAACGCGAGCGACATTATTGCAGTTAACTTTATCGGCGATTTTGTCTTGGGAATGGCCCAGGTCTTGATCGTGATCGTTACTTTGTTGGTGTCTTGCGCCATCTACAGTATGTCACCGGTAAGTTTATTCGTTTGTGTTTGTTTTGTAGGTAAAGTTAATAGAGTCTATTTCCAAAGATATTCATCTAGTAGCTGAGAAATTGACATATAAATGACACATTTATATCTAATTGAAATGGACCATGGTTTTGTGTTTCCGTTCGTCATAAATATGGGAACTGTCAAACATTTAATTACGGTAATGGTTATCATGCCAAGTTTACAGTGTTTAGGGTATCATGCAGCAGAATACAACGTTGCCAGTGCATAAAAAATTTTCGTACTAGAATCCAGTTCAAAAACGTACTAGATTTATGCAAAACGTAATAATCTGAGGATCTTATAAAGAACACGGACACACGAGTTTAAAAACTTCGGATTTTTTATTGTAAAGTAGACATTTAAATAAAATATACGCGATTCTAATTCGTTAAAAAAAAACACCAATATTATGCTCTACGCAGGGCTTCTGGTGTGTGACCACATGGGTTACTTTCGACTAGCACTATCGATGGGTC
The DNA here is from genome assembly GCA_951812265.1 of Taphrorychus bicolor. Lineage (NCBI taxonomy): Eukaryota > Metazoa > Arthropoda > Insecta > Coleoptera > Curculionidae > Taphrorychus > Taphrorychus bicolor. Next base: position 41,695,919 of record OX638303.1, read on the forward strand.
GCTGGTGTACAGTAGTATATAAAAAAAACCTGAACTAACCTGAATTGACGTGATTTAACCTAAACTAATCTGCGCTAACCTAACCTAAGTGTACCCTTATGAGCAGTATTGTGACCATCACACAAACGGCCCTAGAGCGCTGCTTATTCAGATTAGTTTGGGTTCACTTCATGTTGATCGAGCCGTGGAAAAGACGCTTAAAGCCATGAGCTATAATAATCTAGAATAATGCCAATAAAGGTTGACGGAGTTCGGCAAATGAAAAGTTGGTGAACGTAGTCCTCTCCACAATGCTTTATGCATCTCCGGCATGGAATGAACCGAAAGTACGAGGAAACTATGGAAAAGGTGACAACAAAACTGTCAGTACTGTTTACAAGAGTTTACCGCATGTGACAACGACTGCGGTTTAACTGTTGACAAGTAATCCACCTATGACATTGCTGGTAAGGGAAAGAGTGGAGGCTTACGCCTATAAGAACAACGATGGACTTACGTCAAATGGGAAACTCACTGAATAAGCTACGAAATGTGGCTGAAGGTTCGACGAAGGTCTTTATCAAGGATTTAAAGCTGTGGAATAGCCGAAAATATGAGGTGAAATAGAATACTTCACATGTCAGACCAACAGCAGAGCCAACAAATGCCAATATTTCCCTAATTCTATTGGCACTCTTCCCCTGCACTCTTAAGATTTCCTTGACGTAATGTTGTCGTCAGCGCACCTCATACAAGCTTAAAGCCACACCGGATATTGATTGTGTCGATTGTTTTTGGTTTGGGTTGTTAGGTTAGAAGCTAAGTTTTAGTAAACCATGGAGCTAGATCAGCCAAGGGCTAGGATCCCTAGCGCTCTAGCTGGGCCCTAGCTAGATGGACATGAGTACGATATTCTATTGGATTGGAAATAAGAAATAATAAAAATAAAGCCAGTGACAACTGTTTTGCAATAATTTGACGTAAGACGTCACCGAGACATCACTTCTGGCGTATATCGTCACCAGTTTAAAGGTTCCTACTGCCAAAACGGGCGGGGCGGCCAAAACTGTAACTCAGGAGGGGGTCACCATATTAGCTCGATGGTCCTACCTTATTCTCTATATGTCTATATGAATGGAATGGAAAAATATTTGAAAGTCAGTTCTACGGTTATGTCTGTGGGAAATTCAGTTCTGCTTAAATCCATGTTGCTGAAACGAAACAGTGATAAACAATCTGTATTTTTACCGTCATCACTCGTGAAGGTGACATTAAAGTTTATTGACCAATTTGAGTGGGTAAAAGTTGTCCAGTAAAATGCGTTTGAGATGTTCTAAGTGCGGGGCTCTGAAATAATAATGTGAGATCACATTCGAGGCAAACTATGCAGATGTCAATATTTTATCCTTAGTGGTAATAAATATTGGCTTAGCGTCCGGATATCACCAAATTGAAATGCATTTGAATGCTAAGGCTAAAGCATAATTTCAGTATGTAAAAAATATTAGTAAGTAAAAAAGTTAAAAAAAAACCTTTTGTGAAATCTATCAATCTTATTTTGGCGAAACTTGACTTGATTCTGACTTTCTTGGGTGCCGCTTGGCATCATATTGACAAGATTTGTTTATCATATTGGATTTTTATACCACAAAATACAAAAAAAAAATGTCTAGTGATATACCACATTGTATACATTGTAAAAGTGACCACCCTGTATATACTAAGCAAAATAATCATTTTTAGGGCAGCATTTACCACACCGACTTTCCATCCTACATTGTAATTGCAGTGATCTCTGCTATCGTCGCCTGCCTTGCCTTTGGAGTGTTTGAGGTATGTAATTATATACTTTTGTTTCTACTGTCAGATTTAAATTATTTTTGTCAAATAAAGTCTTTAAAAACAAGTTTCATATGGCAAAAATGACAGAACCGACAGTAAAATTAGACTCTCGGAATCGGCGAACCACTCTGTATAGTTGTTACAATTCTTTTTCACAAAAACGCACAATTTATAAAGTTTTTTAAATGTTGTTTTATACATTATGATTATGAAGAACAAAAATCATACAAACTTCTTTCCAACAGTATTTATTGTTGATTATAGACTACTGTCGACACTTTATTCATCTGTTACTGCGAGGACAACCTCCTTAACGACGGCATGGCTCGTCCATACTTTATGTCCAGGAACTTAAGGGAATTCGTGGAGGAATCCAAAAAGATTTACGGGAAAAAGTAACGGGCCTAATCTGTTAAATATATTACACGTCAGGAGACAATTTTTCTTGCCGCACACGCCTTTTCAGCTTTACGGCCTGTAGTAATTTATCGAAACGTTACTAAGCTTCGATACAAAACATAATTACAAGTTACTTTTCAAAAGTCAATGTCTCCGCAGCGTTCAACATTTTGAAAATGTTGCGGTTTTTTGGGATACAAAAAAATTGTGGACAAATTGGCGAAAGCACAGCTTTCCTCCTAGATTTATATACTCAAATGTGGCAACACTGTGCATATTTAAAAGTGCTCTCGTGTTTAAGCTTTAAGGACCCTTTATCTTTTGTACCCTGGACATACAAATTGTATAAAATAATTATTTCGCCATTGTGTTCACAAAATGATTATTGAAGTTTGAAACACTTGTTTGAAAAAATCTGTTGTTAACAAAGAAAATGTTTGTTTCCAAACATAATACTTATGTTGGCCAGTTAAATAGATTTAGAGTTGTGTTTCTATTTCATACCGTTTATGAACAGTTAATGTTCGGTTTATATGGAATTTCTAGACGAATCTATACGCCAGTAGTTATACAACACCGATTCTAGCTCACTTTAAGGGACTTTTCAAGATCACACGGCTCGCGATTTTCAAGGCCAGCTTCCAGCGACCTCGTGTGACGCTCCCACTTAAAGTGAGCTAGAATCGGTGTTGTATAACTACTCACGTCCAAGTTATACATTTTTTTATATTCTAGTTTATATACTTTGGTTGGTACATAAATAATACTGTAATACTGGTCCTGTTAATTTCGAAATTCCACAAGCATTAGGTCTGCTTGAGATTAATAGGGTACTTTAATATGAGTGTATAATGGATTTTAACTAACACACGTTGATAGGTAGTGTCTTTGTTTTTGCAAAAAAAAACAAGAAAAACAATTACGCATATAAGAAAAGCTATTTTCCTACTCTAATAATGTAAATTTGAACCAAATTACCAGTGTTATCAGAAGAGTTGGACAAGTGTGTTTGGACGACACTTTTGTGACGTTCAGAACTGTTTTCGCACTGATTTTAGAACACCCTATAAAACATATATTTTTCGAATAAAATTATAATAATAAAATTAAAATCGAATAAAAATATAGTACCTGTTAAATGTTTCTAGTAGATAATTATCTATGCATATAAATGTTCAACTACCGGCCTAGCCGATACTTGATGTAATAATTGAAGGGCGACGAAAAGGAACGATCAGAGTCCATGATTTAATTATTTTTCGATCGATATTTTGATAGTGGTGCATTTTAATTTTTTTTTTGGGAAAGAAAGATCTTAGTGCGGCAAATAACAAAAAAAATATACCAAATACTTTTTTTACTACTTACTTTTGGGTGAAGCCTCATTCACTTTTGGGCTCGATTCGTTCGTTGTTGGAGAAGGAATTTCGCACTACTCACAGTAAAATTACTGCGAATAACAATTTACCCTAGAAAGGGCTCGGACGAATCGACCTGGTTAACGTTTCGGCAACTTGTCTGCTGCCTTCTTCAGAACTGTCTAAAAAATAAAGCTTTAAAAACTATGAATTACAAAAAATTATACCTATTAATGTGTTTTGTCTTGAGTATTTGTGTGTGATATTCTGAAAATTGCTTTTTGCTCTTGACATGAAAATGTCATTTGATAAGAATGACATTTTCATGTCAAGAGCAAAAAGCAATTTTCAGAATATCACACACAAATACTCAAGACAAAACACATTAATAGGTATAATTTTTTGTAATTCATAGTTTTTAAAGCTTTATTTTTTAGACAGTTCTGAAGAAGGCAGCAGACAAGTTGCCGAAACGTTAACCAGGTCGATTCGTCCGAGCCCTTTCTAGGGTAAATTGTTATTCGCAGTAATTTTACTGTGAGTAGTGCGAAATTCCTTCTCCAACAACGAACGAATCGAGCCCAAAAGTGAATGAGGCTTCACCCAAAAGTAAGTAGTAAAAAATGAACTTTCCGCCTCAAAGATTTAGGAGTTATATACCAAATACTGAACGAAAATAGCGATTGTAAGTTGGAAATTCAATTTGTGCAAAAATTTGGGATTGTTACTCTGATCGCTCTTTCTCGTCGCCCTTCAATTGATAAAATATGTTACACGCTGTACTGCGCACTAATTAATTAATATTACCTTAATAATTAAGACTGCGTTGTTTCTGATAATTTTACTTATGCACTTTTGAGCTTGACAATAAATGTAGTTTATAAATTGTTTCTTGATTGATTGAAAACCAATTGCCCAGGTAGCAAAATGACGTCAATTAAGCGTCGATTATGGTAATAAAAAACGTCATAAGTTGACGTAAAACAAATTGAAAATGACGGTTGAAACTCGCCGATCGTTCAAATCACATTCTGACGTCTCTTTGACTCGTGACGTAAAGGATCTTTTGGAAAATGATTGGAAACAAACTTGATAAAAACCAATTGATTGGGTAAGTAGTCTCATCATATTTACACCAAACGTGGCACGAGTGATTATTATAAACAAACAAAAAACCTGATCTTGAGAAGAATACTATTGCAAATCTCATCATCCCTTAAATTCTTAAAGACAAAACTGAGGAATATCATCATACACTTGGCAACGATATGTCCTATCGCAGGTTAGAAGTACTGACAACATTTTGACACCGAACCCACTCACCTCATGCAGTACCATCAGCAAGTCCACCTCTCGCTAGAATCCCAATGCCCAACCCACTAAAATGTCTGCGAAGGTTAACACCACGAATTCCGTTAAGTCCGAGGGCAGTACCGTTAGAGGTTCCGGAGGGGCAAATGTTTTATCATCTATCGATCTTAATGCAAGCAATAGGTTTCGCATTCCCTTAAACTACGGTGGTCTGGGGTACCGGTATTTCGAGCAGCTTTCCGTGGAATCTGATAAGATTTTGCAGGTACCTTCTTGGAGGCACTTCTTTATTAGCTGATGCAATAAGCCTTTTGATAGGTGGATACGATCAACAACATCACAGAGACCAAGAGATCGATAAAGACACGAAGCACTAGACTGGCCATCGAAATGCAGTCCAAAGGGGTTGGCAGGAACGACATAATCCTCATCTCCAGTCAAACTCACGCTCACCAGACTATAGTTTTAGTCGCGACACTGTTTTTGGGGGCTATAGTATGCCCCCTATGGCCGGAATCCTCGTTTAAGGAGTGTCTAGAAATGGTTAAGAAGCTAAAGCCAAAAATGTGCTTTTGCGATAGTAGGACCGTGAGCCAAATCGACCGCATTCTCTACACCCTTAATATAACGTCCGAAATTGTCAGTTTTGGTAACGAAACCCCGGGCACCACTCAGTTCTGCAAGCTGTTCCCGTTTAGGGAAGATGCAGACTTTAAGCCCTTTTACGTAGCTGATCCTAGTGTAGAGGTGGCCTTTATCATTCCCACCCAAGGGACTTGTAACGAACCGAAGCTGGTGTGCCTTTCACACCACAACATCTATATACAATGTCTTAATTTCATGGATATCTTCGAAAATCCCTCAAAGGTCATTTCTTTTTTCCCTCTTTCGTGGATTACTCAAACCATCCTGGCCTGCACTTCTCTGGAATATGGAGTTACCCGGATCATGTCACCATCGTTCAATGAGCGTACTGCTTGCAAGATGATCCACGACTTCGTTATTGATGTTGCGATATTAGGAACTGATCTTGCAATGAGGCTGACATCGAATGTTGCTGTCAAGGTCCAAAGAACTATAAGGGCGAAGGACCAAAAGTAAAATTTATGATTTGATTAGGATTTCAACCTCAGCTGCTTAAAGTGCGTGCTGGTGGGAGGGGTGAACACTTCGAAAGAAGATTTGCTGCAGATGAGGAAAGCTCTGCCTAATGTTAAGTTCCTGCAAGTCTACAGTGTCACTGAGGCCGGATTTGTGGCTGCGGTGTCCTCATCGAACTACAGGTAATGACGGTTAATTGTTGATGTCACGTTAACGCAACAACTGAATTTTTTAGTGAAGCATTATTGAAACCGTCTTCAGTTGGAACGCTGCTGAAGAACTGCAAAGTCAAAATTCTAAACTCTGAAACGAAAAAGTCAGTAGGAATGGACGAAGTCGGTGAGCTATACTTTACTGGAGATGGCTTAATGTTGGGGTGTGTGAGACAAAATTCAACAAAAAAATCGAACATAACTATTAATACTCATTCCACCAGGTATTTTAAGAGTAATAGTGCAACAATGGCGGCTATAGAAAAAGGCTACTTCAAAACCGGGGATTTAGCTAAGTATGACGAAGAGAGGTGGCTGTACTTGGAAGGAAGGAAAGAAGATGTGATCTACTTTAATAACAGCATGTGATAAAATCGTGTAGATGAAGTGGGTTAATGTTTTGAAAGCTAAGTTTTGTCAGGTTGATACCGAGACAAGCTGAAGACTGCATATCATCACACCCACATGTTCACGATGCTTGTATCATAGGAAACGATGTAGAACTTATACTGTGCGTCCAAAAGAAGCCAGAGAGCAAATTAACAATTGACAACGTTTTAATGTAAGTTTTTAGTCTTCTTTTTTGTTTGTTGAGCGTACAATCACAGCAAAGGAGAGAGATATACGTCCCTACTTTCTAGTTTTATTAGAATTCATCTAGCATAAGTACCTAGAGGTACTTTGAAGTATTTTTGCCTAATGTTTATTTTTGATTACATACAAAATTGACGTGAAAAATACAGAAGTGTTTCCGCAGAAGTAACGCCACTGTGTGTGGTCTTACGTCACAGCCCAGTGGCGTCAGCTTAGTGTCGTAAAACTAACGTCATCTTGCTGACGTGATAGAAACCTTTAGAAATAACGGGAACTAAGACGTGAGTTGAACATCAGCAATTCGTTGCTATAAAAAACATTGATGCATTACGAAAGTTTAAATTTATTATTCGAATAAGATACGATAAACTGAATAAACTCTGAAAAAAACAAAAAACTGCCTGCCTGCCCGTTACGCTTAGACGAGATACTGATGATCCGTAACCCGATCTACTAGCCACTCTTAGCACTAAACATATGTCAGACTAGATAATGACGTTTAAATCACGTCAGTTTTATGACGTCTTAATCTCGTGAGCAATATTGTCGTCGTTATTTAGTCAGCTGCTTCAAACTGGCCAACGTGACCTTAGCGCGCGGCTTACTTATTATGATATGATTCATATTGTAGGTTTTTCTCAAAGAGGATGCCAACCTTTAAGAAACAGTTCACCGGAGTAGTTTTCCTGGACGAATTTCCCAGGACGAGCGCTGGAAATATTAAGAAACGCATATTGCGAGAGCAGTTTCTCAAAGTGAAACTCGAGTACACGAGGAGTTTGGCCAGCATCAACGCTACCACTATCGAAGAGTTGAATAATTACGCTTCGCAACTGTCGACTGTTGAAAGTACTACTGCGATGAAAAATGAAGAGTAGGGAGGTTTTTTTTTGAGGATAAACAAAATGATTGGATGGTTAAAGAAGATTATTTTTTAATAAAAAAACTACAAAACGTATTTTTAAAAGTTTTCTATAAGGGATGGTCACTAAACGTGTCACGGGGAATGTGATTTATTACCTTGTTTACGTTATTTCTTGGTATTTACGGTTTTTTCACGTTGTTGACATTTTGACAACGCATGTTACTTGGGCACGCAAAATGTAATAAATTATTATCAAATTTTAAGTATCGTGACTTGAAATCTGAGGCTTCGACAAATTGTATTTCTCCTGTTTCACATCACATTCAGTAATTTTTAAGATTCATTCAGATTACAAGTATAAATACAATGGCCAAACTTCATTATCCATGAAGTTGAGGAACCGTAAACCGGCAGTGTTGCCAAACAGTGAACATAAAATTTCCCATGAAAACTATCCCATGAATCTTATAAAAACGAAATCGATTTTTTTTTCATAAATATTTCCACGGATTTACAAAACGTTATAAATGTATACCTGCTTATGTAGAGCCTTTTCTTTCCTAACTGCCTGTTTACTTACCTTAATTACGGGTTAGGGAAGCTAAACCCCAAGGCTAAGGTAATATCGGTTTCCCCAAGTGCGGGACTTTAAAATTAGGAAACACAACAACACATAAACATTGCTAAGATTGCTATAATAAGGATATAATTGACTTTTATTCCAATACATGATATACAAGAACAAACCATTCACAAACATTATTTTCATAAAAAATCTGCAAAGTTATATAAGTAGGTGCTTTAGTCAGATCTAATAAACCTAATCTTCTAGCTACAGCTAGGTAATCTCTAGTAAGTCTTTTGGCAATCTTAAACGTTATACAAATAACGCATATGGTAAAAAAGTGGCAACATTTTAGTGAGTCGCACCATTCGTAATAAGTTTCTTGCTAAACTGCTCCCTTATCCTCACCCTCCTCACTTTGCCGGTCCTCGTCTTGTAAGGGATCTCTTCCACGATCCAAATCCCGGCCCTGATTTTATTCTTCTCCGACAACCTTTCATTGGCATATTTCCTCAGTGCATCCTCGTCCGACTTGAACCCCGGCTTCAACGTGACAATGGCAGCAGCGTGGTTTCGGTCCTGCTCGTGGAAGATGTTGAAGGCCACCGCGTCTTTGACCGCCGGGTGCGTGAACAAGGCCCTTTCGATGGTCAGAGGACTAACTTGATAAGTCTTGTATTTAAAAGTGTCGTTTACCCTGTCGGTGACGAATAGATATTGGTCTTCGTCATAGAAACCCAAGTCGCCGGTTTTGAGGAAGTTGTCATCGTCGAAGGGAGACTTGATAAAGCCGAGGCAGCTTTGATGGTAACCCTTCATCATGTAAGGACTTCTGACTAGTATTTCGCCGGTTTGATTAGGGCCTAATACCGCGTCGTTTTCAATATCTACAATCTATTTAGATATTAGTGCATTGATCTTTTATGGTCTTGTGCCCCAGGTAACCACTCTGACGTATAGGTCGTCTAAAAGTCGTGTTATTTTATATTCAATTGACTAGTAATATGACGTCCTATTGACGTTTTATTGATTGACATTTGATAGTCCTAATGACATTTCATCGGCAAGTGTGGTGCTAAAGGTGGCCAGTAGGTGGCGTGGGGATCATCAATGTTTCGAGTTTATTTTGTTTGTAAAGTTTGATGTTTATTTCCGTTGATAATAAACAAGTTTAAAAATAAATAATTGCTTGTATTACTCAGTCACTTATTTTTGTCATCTAGTTACCTTTGAAACCTTGGATTTTTTATACCCTTCTCCTTTTAGCAAACGTTGAGAAGATAGGATAAAAATGTCAAAGTCAAATTTCCAACGTCTACTTGACGGCAATAATAAGTGAATGACTTATACCTATTTATTTAATAACCCTTTATGCTGCCAACAATATAGAGCATTAATGTAACTAAAATATGCGTACAGAACCATATATTTAGTACGCCTCTAGTGCATACATCGATACGTACAATGTACGTATTTTTGTCACGTACTACAGATGTACAATTCTGGATGAACATCGTGCCAATACTTTACATACCTTTGCGCGTACTGCAACATGAATTGTACCTAGTTTGTATGCTAGTTACTAGCATACTGTTACGATCGCAGCAACGCCGCATGGGAGGCGGGGCAACGCATGGGAGCGTGTTGGTTGGTGGAGCTTCGCGACCTATCCGCGCTGCGTCATGGCTGACACGAGTGATTTATTGCTCGTCTGGCTTAATCTAGAAGGCAGTTGTTTACAACCGTTTTTTTTTTATATATGAGATTATTCAAGAATTCTTATAAAGAACTTTCTAGGTTTTTCTGTAATTTTAGGATTGTATATAAAAGGCGCATAGAGCGCCCGAGTGAGTAGTCTTATTTTAGTCGAGCTATAAGTAAGCTAAAGTTACGAAGCGATAATAGAAGGCTATAAAGTGTTTAGTAGTGAGTTATTTACTAGTGGAATTGTACCTGTCTGTATTTGTGGAATAAATAAATAGTATTTTCGTGTTACATCGTTACACTGGAATTATTGAACCCTGAGTTCGCAACAATTGGTGTCAGAAGTGCGATTCCAGTGGGAATTTGAGGACCAATATTACTGAACTGCAAGTGAGTGATTCATTGCCAGACATTACGTGTTTATGCCAGTGACTAGAAGCCAGCATCAAGCGATGGAGGATCAACTTGCCGCCCTGCTGTCCCTTATGCAACAACAGAGGGAAGAACAGGAAAAACGCGATCAAGTACAGGAGCGACGTTATCAAGAACAGGAAAAACGTGATCAAGTACAGGAGCGACGTTATCAAGAACAGGAAAAACGTGATCAAGTACAGGAGCGACGTTATCTAGAACAGGAGAAACGTTATAACGAACAGAAGGAAGAGCAAGAAAGACGTTATAAGGAACAAAAAGAGGAACAAGAAAAACGTGATCAAATACAGGAGCGACGTTATCAAGAACAGAAGGAAGAGCAGGAAAAACATTATCAAGAACAAAAGGAAGAACAGAAACGGTTTAAAGAAGAATTAGTGAACCATCTCGCAGCTAGGGAGCAACAATTGGAAGAAAGAATAATGCAGTCCGTTAACGAATCCGTTAACGGCGTTAACGAAGGACTCGAAGCTGTCAACCAGAGGGTTCTCGAGCTAGAAAAGAAATTCCGGGAACAACTTGAGGACGACACCGTGTCTACAGAGAGTTTTAGCACAGCCAACGCTAAAATCAAGCCTCCTGATTATGACGGTACTACGGCGTGGGAAATTTATAAAACCCAATTTGAAGCAGCTGCAAAAGCTAATGGCTGGTCCGAGCCCCAGAAAGCTACATCATTAGTCGTAGCACTTCGTGGAAAAGCGGCTGAGTTACTCCAATCTCTGTCGGCAGCGGATCAAAGTAATTATGCGGCTTTAGTACACACTCTGCAACTACGATTTGGAAATGAGCACAAAGAAACCGTGTTCCAGGCCCAGCTGAGGATGAGACAGCAAAAGTCAGGTGAATCCTTACAAGAATTTGAGGCGGACATAGACAGACTCATTCACCTGGCATATCCATCGGCCCCTGAATCTTTTCAAATGCAATTTGCCGCCGAAAGGTTCATTGAGGGAGTTCGCGATAGTGACATGAGATACCACTTACGTCTTGTAAGGCCCAAGGATATCAGCGAGGCACTAGTTCGGGCCCTGGAATTCGAGGCGTCACGGGTGTCATCTAGTTCTTCTGCAAGTGTAAGAGTGGCAACTTGCGGTGACAAGAAGAATACGTCTATGGCTGAATCCATGGCCAGTTTACATAAAGCGATGAAGGATATGGCAGTCAATTTGCAAGCCCTGTTAGAAAGAACTCCCCGATCAACAGGCAGTCGGGGCATAAAATGTTTTAACTGCGGTAAACTGGGTCACGTCAAGAGTAACTGCCGTAATAGGGCAAGAAGTCCATCGCCGTTGTTTAGAAGATCGAGCGGCAAACAAGACCGCCCTAGAATTCAGGAAAGTCCAATTCCTGTTAATGTAAGGGGGCAATTGACCGAGGCCGTTAAGACCCCCAGGATCAGTCAAGTCAACCAGTCAAGTCAAGGCAATAATTTGGGTGGTAAAAGTGTTACAGAGGCCGGACGCATTAAGGAACAGAAGATCCAAATTGAACATCGACCAGGAAGGTCTCACGAAAATGCCGATGCATTGTCCAGACGGCCATGTAAAGAAGATAGTCAGCATCGTCGAAGAACTGAGCAGCGTGAGGGACTTCGTTCTGTAAGAAGAACGTCGGTGGAAATAAACGATGGCTGGACCGCACAAGCGCTTCGAGAAGAACAGTTGAATGATTCAGATATTGGACCCATTCTCTCTGCAAAGACTGACGACAAGAGACCAGAATGGCAAGAAATCGCTGGTAAAAGTCCAAACCTGAAGGCGCTATGGGTCCAGTGGCACTCTCTCAAAATAGAAAATGGACTACTGAAGAGAGCGTGGGAGAGTCCGGATGGCAAGTCCGTAGTCAATCAGTTGGTTGTTCCTGGTAGCAGAAAATCAGATGTACTACAGGAAATGCACAACGGAACAAGCGGAGGCCATTTTGGGGTCAATAAAACATTGGCCAAAATTAAAGAGCGGTATTATTGGGTGAACTATCATGAAGACGTCGAATCTTGGTGCCGCAAGTGCGAAGTTTGTTGTGCCACAAAGGGACCTCGAACAAGATCACGGGGCCGAATGGTGCAGTACACTGTAGGTGCTCCATTCGAGAGGGTAGCAATTGATGTCGCCGGACCATTTCCTCAGACTGAGTCGGGCAACAAATACATCTTGGTCGCCATGGATTACTTCACTAAATGGCCTGAAGCATACGCCCTACCTAATCAAGAAGCAACGACTGTGGCAACGGTGCTAGTAAATGAAATGTTCTGCAGATTTGGGGTCCCTCTCGAACTTCATTCTGATCAGGGCCGAAATTTTGAATCGACTGTTTTCCAGAAGGTCATGGAACTTCTCGGAATTCGCAAGACCAGGACAACTCCTTTGCATCCACAGTCGGATGGGATGGTAGAGAGGTTTAATCGGACCATGGAACATTACCTGTCTAAAATGGTGGCAGATCATCAGCGTGATTGGGACCAACATCTACCTCTCATGTTGATGGCATATCGAGGCTCTACGCATGAAGCCACTGGTTATACTCCGGCGAAAGTGATGTTCGGGAGGGAAATGCGGCTTCCTGCGGATTTGATGTATGGAACACCAGAAAAAGAGTCGCTCAGCTCTGAGAATTTTGTGGAGGAGCTTAAGGAGAGGCTGAACAATGTTCATGAGCAAGTCAGGAATAAACTGCGGATATCCAGTGATCGAGCCAAAGCAAGATATGACTTACTAGCTAACTCCCGCGGCTTCCAGGATGGTGATTTGGTGTGGCTATACAATCCGAGGCGAAAGGTGGGGAAGTCGCCCAAACTTAGCCAAAATTGGGAAGGACCTTATACAATTATAACGAAGATTAATGATGTGGTGTATAGGATCCAGCGGACCCCTAGGTCAAAGATGAAGGTCGTTCATTTGGATCGATTAGCACGATACCATGGAACTCTATCTGTTCGGGACGAACAGACTTAGGAGGAGGGCAATGTTACGATCGCAGCAACGCCGCATGGGAGGCGGGGCAACGCATGGGAGCGTGTTGGTTGGTGGAGCTTCGCGACCTATCCGCGCTGCGTCATGGCTGACACGAGTGATTTATTGCTCGTCTGGCTTAATCTAGAAGGCAGTTGTTTACAACCGTTTTTTTTTATATATGAGATTATTCAAGAATTCTTATAAAGAACTTTCTAGGTTTTTCTGTAATTTTAGGATTGTATATAAAAGGCGCATAGAGCGCCCGAGTGAGTAGTCTTATTTTAGTAGAGCTATAAGTAAGCTAAAGTTACGAAGCGATAATAGAAGGCTATAAAGTGTTTAGTAGTGAGTTATTTACTAGTGGAATTGTACCTGTCTGTATTTGTGGAATAAATAAATAGTATTTTCGTGTTACATCGTTACACTGGAATTATTGAACCCTGAGTTCGCAACAATACGTACAATTGCACCGAGTACCTACATAAGTCGTACTACATATGTACTTTCGTTGATTGGAAATCAAGTAAAAATATTTTTTTTTAATGTAGGATTTTTTTAACTTGCTTTAGAATACTTTCGGTAAAACTGAGATCCACATGACTGCAGAATTACAAAGTCATGCGAACTGTGAGGTGGACGTCTCTTACTTTTTGTCATTAAGACGTCCAACTGGCCACCTAAATAATGTCTTTTGGACCAAGAGCTGTCGTCTAAAAGACGTCTTAAGACGAAGTGGTTACCTGGGGCGAGGTACTATAAAGGGGGTTCATAAAAAAAACCTCGAAGCAGACCATGGAATTAAAATTCTTGTCTGAGCAAAGTTATTAAAACGACTTTCAATTTTTTTTTTTAACGTTTTTCAGACTTGTTCTAATTCCATGGTCTGGTTGACGTTTCTTTTTAATAAACGCATGCTATTGCATACCTTGACTTCAACATCAGCTACAATCCTACCCGAAGCTAAGATCTTTTCCTCGTAACCCTTGACGTCGCGCAAATCGAAAGCTGACACTGCAGCGCATTCACTGGAACCGTACCCTATTGTGACTTTGGTATGAGGCAGCGCCAGCCTCACCTTCCTCAGCTGCGCAGGGTCCATTGGGGAGCCCCCTATGATGATAGAGTAGAGTGAGGAGGTGTCGTGTTTGGCTACAACTTCCGGAGGCAGGTTCGTTATGTCGTAGGTGTAGGTGTTTGACATAAAGGCGAATGTAATCTAAAATGGATTAATAATATATTATAAAGCAGAGGTGTGATATTATTATATTGTTTGTAGTAGTGAGTAGTTTACAATCGCCTTAAAAATATTTGATTTTAATTGATATTGTTACGATCGCAGCAACGCCGCATGGGAGGCGGGGCAACGCATGGGAGCGTGTTGGTTGGTGGAGCTTCGCGACCTATCCGCGCTGCGTCATGGCTGACACGAGTGATTTATTGCTCGTCTGGCTTAATCTAGAAGGCAGTTGTTTACAACCGTTTTTTTTTATATGAGATTATTCAAGAATTCTTATAAAGAACTTTCTAGGTTTTTCTGTAATTTTAGGATTGTATATAAAAGGCGCATAGAGCGCCCGAGTAGTAGTAGTAGTCGTATTTTAATCGAGCTATAAGTAAGCTAAAGTTACAAAGCGATAATAGAAGGCTATAAAGTGTTAAGTACTGAGTTATTTAGTAGTCGAGTGTATTTGTGGAATAAATAAATAGTGTTTTCGTGTTAAATCGTACAACTGGAATTATTGAACCCTGAGTTCGCAACAATTGGTGTCAGAAGTGGGATTCCAGTGGGAATTTGAGGACTAATATTGCTGAACTGTAAGTGAGTGCTTCATTGCCGGACATTACGTGTTTATGCCAGTGACCAGAAGCCAGCATCAAGCAATGGAGGATCAACTTGCCGCCCTGCTGTCCCTTATGCAACAACAGAGGGAAGAACAGGAAAAACGTGATCAAATTCAGGAGCGCCGTTATAAAGAACAAAAAGAAGAGCAGGAAAAACGTTATAAAGAGCAGAAGGAAGAGCTGGAAAAACGTGATCAAATTCAGGAGCGCCGTTATAAAGAACAAAAAGAAGAGCAGGAAAAACGTGATCAAGTGCAAGAGCGACGTCATCAACAATTCAAAGAAGAATTAATGAGCCATCTCGCAGTCAGGGAGCAACAGTTGGAAGAAAGAATAATGCAATCCGTTAATGAATCCGTTAACGAAGGACTCGAAGCTGTCAACCAGAAGGTTCTCGAGCTAGAAAAGAAATTCCGGGAACAACTTGAGGACGACAACGTGTCTACAGAGAGTTTTAGCACAGCCAACGCTAAAATTAAGCCTCCCGATTACGACGGTACTACTGCATGGGAAATTTATAAAACTCAGTTTGAGGCAGCTGCAAAAGCTAATGGTTGGTCCGAGCCCCAGAAAGCTACATCATTAGTGGTAGCACTTGGAAAAGCGGCTGAGTTACTCCAATCTCTGTCGGCAGCGGATCAAAGTAATTATGCGGCTTTAGTACACACTCTGCAACTACGATTTGGAAATGAGCACAAAGAAACCGTGTTCCAGGCCCAGCTGAGGATGAGACAGCAAAAGTCAGGTGAATCCTTACAAGAATTTGAGGCGGACATAGACAGACTCATTCACCTGGCATATCCATCGGCTCCTGAATCTTTTCAAATGCAATTTGCCGCCGAAAGGTTCATCGAGGGAGTTAGAGATAGTGACATGAGATACCACTTACGTCTAGTAAGGCCCAAGGATATCAGCGAGGCACTAGTTCGGGCCCTGGAATTCGAGGCGTCACGAGTGTCATCTAGTTCATCTCCACGTGTACGAATGGCAACTTGCGGTGAAGAGGAGAATACGTCTATGGCTGAATCCATGGCCAGTTTACATAAAGCGATGAAAGATATGGCAGTCAGTATGCAAGCCCTGTTAGAAAGAACTCCTCGATCAACAGACAATCGGGGCATAAAATGTTTTAACTGCGGCAGACTGGGTCACATCAAGAGTAACTGCCGTAATAGGGCAAGAAGTCCGTCGCCGTCGTTTAGAAGACCAAGCGGCGACCAAGACCGCCCTAGGTCCCAGGAAAACTAATTCCGGTCAATGCAAGGGGGCAATTGACCGGGCCCGTTAAGACCCCCAGGATCTTTAAAGTCAATAATTTGGGTGGAAAAAGTCTCACAGTGGCCGGACGCATTAAAGGACAGAAGATCCAGATTACCATCGATACAGGAGCAGATGTGACCATTGTAAGGCCAGATAAACTTTTCGGATATACCATACAACCATTGCCCAACCCTATTATGTTAAAATCAGTCACTGGAGAATCTTGCCCTATAGACGGAGAAGCCGATGTCACCATCATTATTGGAGAAAGACTTGAAGTTCGGCATAAAGTGTTGGTTGCCAGGATCAAAGACGAGTTTATTTTGGGAATGGATCTCATCAGGAAACATGGATTCTCCTATGATCACAAACAGAATATTCTCACGTTTGGAGATGAGGAGTTTGCATTAACCAATGGAAATGTGGAAACTAGTGTCCGTCTACTGGTGGTGCAAGATGTGAAAATTCCTCCAAATTCAGAACAAATTATCACAGTGACTTCTGAAAATGATCCGGGGTGGTCCATAGGACTTATAGAACCTAACCTGGATTTGACGACTGAAATCATGGTAGCCCGAACTTTGACCGACACGAAGAAGACTATGCCAGTACGAGTTGCCAATATTGGAGAAAGGACCATCAAGCTAAAAGAAGGAACAGTTCTTGCCAATTATGAGCCTGTACAATGGGTATGCAATTGTGTCGAAGCAGAGACATCCAAAATTATATCTTCTAACCAAGCTTCCCCAGAAGTTATTGATGCTTTTAAGCGACAGTGGAGTCACCTGTCAAAGGAACAACTTCAGTCTGCTATAAAATTTGCCATGGATGAATCTGATATGTTTAACTTCAAGAGCAACGACAGTCAAACCGATTTAGTTGTCCATAAGATCAACACAGGAGATGCCCAGCCAATACGACAACATCCACGAAGGGTCCCTCTGGCTAAACAACAGGAAGTTAACAGTTTGCTGAATGAAATGTTAAAGGAGGGCGTCATAGAAGAATCATCTAGTCCATGGTCGTCGCCTGTGGTTCTTGTTAAGAAGAAAGATGGTTCAACGCGGTTCTGTGTTGACTACAGGAAACTTAATGATGTAACCAAGAAAGACAGCTACCCATTGCCACGTATAGACGACACCTTAGCAACTTTATCGGGATCAAAGTGGTTTTCCACTCTAGATTTAAAAAGTGGGTACTGGCAAGTAAAGATTGCTCCCGAAGACAAAGAAAAGACTGCATTTTCTACTGGTTCTGGACTATACCAATTCACTGTTATGCCTTTTGGATTGTGCAATGCTCCATCAACTTTCGAGCGACTAATGGAACTTGTCTTGAGGGGGCTGACTTGGAAAACTTGCCTGGTATACTTAGATGACATAATTGTCATGGGACGTGATTTCGACGAGCACTTGAAGAATTTAAGAGAAATCTTCAACAAGTTACGGAATGCTCACCTGAAGTTAAACTACAAGAAATGCAGCCTGTTCCAGAAGCAAGTCGAGTACTTGGGGCATACTATCTCAGAACAAGGCATTCAAACTAGCCATAGTAAAATATCTGCCATTAAAGATTGGCCAGTTCCCCGAGACAGACACGAAGTAAGGAGCTTTTTGGGACTATGTACTTACTACAGGAGATTTGTAGAGGGATTTGCCGACATCGCAAAACCGCTGCACAAATTAACGGAAAAGAAAACACCGTTCTTGTGGAACCATGATTGCAGTCAGGCATTTGCAAGGCTTAAAGCTGCCCTCTGTTCTAGTCCGATCTTGGCTTACCCTATAAAGGACGGACTCTTTATTTTGGACACGGATGCAAGTAACTGTGGTCTAGGTGCAGTACTCTCTCAAAGACAAAACGGGCAAGAGAAGGTCATTGAATACTACAGTAAGACTTTAAATAAGCCAGAAAGAAACTATTGCGTCACTAGAAAGGAACTGTTGGCCATCGTTAAAGCAGTCGAACATTACCATCGCTACTTATATGGAAAAAGGTTCCTGATTAGGACTGACCATGGAGCCTTGAAATGGTTATTACAGATGAAGAACTCTGAAGGTCAAATAGCCAGATGGATAGAGCGCCTGCAGCAGTACGATTTCCAAATTGAACATCGACCAGGAAGGTCTCACGGAAATGCCGATGCATTGTCTAGACGGCCTTGTAAAGAAGATTGTCGGCATTGTCAAAGAACTGAGCAGCGTGAGGGACTTCCTTTGGTAAGGAGAACGTCGGTAGAAATAAACGATGGCTGGACCACACAGACCCTTCGAGAAGAACAAATGAATGATCCAGATATTGGACTCATCCTCTCTGCAAAGCTGGCGACAAGAGACCAGAATGGCAAGAAATTGCTGGTAAAAGTCCAAACCTGAAGGCGCTATGGGCCCAGTGGCACTCTCTTAAAATAGAAAATGGATTACTGAAGAGAGCGTGGGAGAGTCCGGATGGCAAGACCGTAGTCAGTCAGTTGGTTGTTCCTGGAAGCAGAAAATCGGACGTACTACAGGAAATGCACGACGGAACCAGTGGAGGTCATTTTGGGGTCAATAAAACCTTGGCCAAAATTAAAGAGCGGTTCTACTGGGTGAATTATCATGAAGACGTCGAATCTTGGTGCCGCAAGTGCGAAGTTTGTTGTGCCACAAAGGGACCTCGAACCAGATCACGGGGCCGAATGGTGCAGTACACTGTAGGTGCTCCATTCGAGAGGGTAGCAATTGATGTCGCGGGACCGTTTCCTCAGACTGAGTCGGGCAATAAATACATCTTGGTCGCCATGGATTACTTCACTAAATGGCCTGAAGCATACGCCCTGCCTAATCAAGAAGCAACGACTGTGGCAACGGTGCTAGTAAATGAAATGTTCTGCAGATTTGGAGTCCCTCTCGAACTTCATTCTGATCAGGGCCGAAATTTTGAATCGGCTGTTTTCCAGAAGGTCATGGAACTTCTCGGAATTCGCAAGACCAGGACAACTCCTTTGCATCCACAGTCGGATGGGATGGTAGAGAGATTTAATCGGACCATGGAACATTACCTGTCTAAAATGGTGGCAGATCATCAGCGTGATTGGGACCAACATCTACCTCTCATTTCTATCAGGTTCGAGGTATACCGTACTGATGAGCTCTAATAAGAGCGAAACTAGTCTATGGTTCCTCTGCCTGATAGAGAAATGAGTCTGATACTCTGCTAAACGTCGCCCCCAGACAATATAGGTACGAAATCTCGGCCATTTGTCTGTGGGAAGTGACAATATTGCAGAAAACTGGTTTTTGGATCGCTTCACAATCATCTCGCATGCCCTAGTGGAAGCACCCGCCGTCGTCAGATGGCGCCACTTACATCTACCTCTCATGTTGATGGCATATCGAGGCTCTACGCATGAAGCCACTGGTTATACTCCGGCGAAAGTGATGTTCGGGAGGGAAATGAGGCTTCCTGCGGATTTGATGTATGGAACACCAGAAAAAGAGTCGCTCAGCTCTGAGAATTTTGTGGAGGAGCTTAAGGAGAGGCTGAACAATGTTCATGAGCAAGTCAGGAATAAACTGCGGATATCCAGTGATCGAGCCAAAGCAAGATATGACTTACTAGCTAACTCCCGCGGCTTCCAGGATGGTGATTTGGTGTGGCTATACAATCCGAGGCGGAAGGTGGGGAAGTCGCCCAAACTTAGCCAAAATTGGGAAGGACCTTATACAATTATAAAGAAGATTAATGATGTGGTGTATAGGATCCAGCGGACCCCTAGGTCAAAGATGAAGGTCGTTCATTTGGATCGATTAGCACGATACCATGGAACTCTATCTGTTCGGGACGAACAGACTTAGGAGGAGGGCAATGTTACGATCGCAGCAACGCCGCATGGGAGGCGGGGCAACGCATGGGAGCGTGTTGGTTGGTGGAGCTTCGCGACCTATCCGCGCTGCGTCATGGCTGACACGAGTGATTTATTGCTCGTCTGGCTTAATCTAGAAGGCAGTTGTTTACAACCGTTTTTTTTTATGTGAGATTATTCAAGAATTCTTATAAAGAACTTTCTAGGTTTTTCTGTAATTTTAGGATTGTATATAAAAGGCGCATAGAGCGCCCGAGTAGTAGTAGTAGTCGTATTTTAATCGAGCTATAAGTAAGCTAAAGTTACAAAGCGATAATAGAAGGCTATAAAGTGTTAAGTACTGAGTTATTTAGTAGTCGAGTGTATTTGTGGAATAAATAAATAGTGTTTTCGTGTTAAATCGTACAACTGGAATTATTGAACCCTGAGTTCGCAACCATATTTTAACCGATAAATAAAACTGCCAGTATGACGACCACTCATTTTTTGCTCCCTAGGTTTAGCAATTAACCGCTTTTGCTCATTTTTTTTTTAATAACGTGGCGAGAAAAGCTGTTTTGCAGCCGTCCAACAAATTTACTAATGATGTATATGAAAGTTAGTTTTGAAATAAATTCTTACCTTATATTTCTCAATAATACCCAAGAGGTCCGCAGCTGGGATTTTTGGCGCAATAACTTTAGTACCTGCGTGAGATAGAGTCACCCCGGTCAGAAGGATGGCGGATATCCAGTACAGGGAGGCGAAATGGGTCATCACGTCCGGTTTCAAATTGTCCATTTCGCTATCATTATAAGAGTCAGTAAAGTTTGCTTGCAAATTTCTGCACCATCACTTACTCCACTAAACATTTGAACCCGTGAAGAACTCCGTAATGGGACAAAGCTACTGGTTTAGGAAGACTTGTGGTACCACTGGTAAACACGTAGATTGCTGTGTCAAAAGGGTCCTATAAGCTCAAATGATTTATTTACTCACGAATAATTGCATCATTTTATTTCATACTTTTTAAAAACAAGAAAAATAATATCTTCTGCGGGACAAATATTTTTGAAAAATTCGGTACTCAGCACTGTAAAGAATTTTATTACGTTACTCAGTACTGTAAAATTTTATTACGGAACTCAGTGCTGTAAAAAGCTATTTTCCGCATTAAAATTATGTACGAAAAGTATCCTAAATGATACAGTATCAAGTAAAGCAATTTGCCTTACCCCTGGATAGAGCTGAAAATGTTCTTCTTCCTCAAGATTTGGCAAGGCAAATTCCTCAATCGGCACAGCCTCACCCTCACTCTTGCAATTCTGCCCAATTAGGAAAAACTTCATTTCGTGCGTTTTATCGGTAGTTTTTTCCAACTCCTTGTGCGCTTTTATTATCATATCGATGGACTTGTGTTCTAAATAGCTTTTTCTTGTATTTCATTTGAGTTTCAACTCTATTTTCTAATAAAACTTACCACTAAAAATGATCTTTGGCGTGGTATAAGACAGCGCTCCGGCCATTTCTTCAACGCTCTCCATTGGGTCTATAGAGGCAGCGCTCGCGCCCAGGAAAATCGTAGCTAGAATCGGAATTATGTTGTGTATGGTGTTCTCTGAGCACACCATGGTGGTGTCTCCAGGTTGGACCAGGTCGTGTCGCTTTAAAGCGCAAGCCAGGCGAACTGCCCTACGTTTTGCTTGGATATACGTTTCTCTTTGGTCTGTGTCTGCCTCTATCTACATATTTAGATTAGTGATGGGACATATCGATAAATTTCTTTAATCGAATGATACAAAGTAATTGAATGATTATTCGACAGATGATTTTTTAAAATTTCATTTATTTAAAAATTAAGATTTAAAAGATGCAACGACAATGCAAAAATAAGTGAATGAATAAAAGGTCATGTGGTCTAGAAATACTTTTTGCTGGAAACTCACCTGAAACACTTTGTCCGGACATTTTTCACACAATTCAAAAAACAACTGTCCGATGGTCTTCAAAATTTTGGGACTTTTTGAGGGCGGCCCCCGGAGTATCTTCTCCTCGCACTTGACCTCTGATGTCATACTTTTAACAGCTTTATTTAGTTATTCATTAAATTGCACATATTACATGTGTGATGGGTGATAATTCCACAGCCGTCGTCTGCAACGCATAGAAACATATTAACAATCGGTCTATATATAGAAAGGCTAAAGAGAGATAGTACCGGTAAGCCAAGACAAACCCGTTCTAGAGTATTTGAAAAAAATCGGTGACCAGGTCCGTTATGGGCCCAGGTGCGGTTGTCAATGGGGAAATGGGTTGTTTGAGTTGTTTGACTCTACAGTTTTTTTTTTAATGCACTTACTTATTATTGCTGCTTTTCGGTCATCTTGATTGTTCGCAGATTTAATAAAGGCTATGTGAGAAACTATTCGTAGTTATCGTGGCAAATGTGTATAATTGAGCATGCTATTCGGGAAATTGAATAGAAATACAATGGTATCAATAATTAATTAGTTACTCGAGTAGACTGTTGGTTTACCAGATCCGTCGTGGCTCTTTGTTGCACCAACATCCCAAAATCACTAGGTGACTTAACAAATAATTTTAAAAATAGCCCCTAACTCAGCGTCATTTTTAAAACATTTTCAATCATTTCTTAATTTTTTTCAACTATGTTGCCAAAATTTAAAAATTATTAGAGAGATGTGAACTACATCTCTCATTAAGGTATTTTTTCTGCAAATCCCACCTTTCTAAACTTATTTATAATAAAGTCTTACAAAACCAATACTCTATTGAAAAAAGAAACACACCACCAAACGAATTTATTTGTTTTACAGCACAGAAATGGCGTGTCACCATTTTTCGATGTCGAAAACTGTGCGACGCGTCCACTCTCTATCCCTGTCAAAGATGTGGCCCAACAGATTGCTGCTGAGTCCACATCTGGACGGAAGAGCAGAAAAGCGAGTCTGGCTCGCTTATTCTATTGGTTGAAAATCAGCAGACGTTCTTATTTGACAGTTGGAAAACCAATAGGACACGCGAGCCTGTTCCGCGTTTTCGCCTACATGTGGATTTAACATGAACGAGAGAGATGGTTATTCACCAGAAAAAACATCAATTTTTGAAACAATTCAAATCGAGATAAAAGAAATCCATTCTCAAGATAATCGAAGACTGAGGGCGACGTCACATACAGCGGAATTTGGTTAAAAGCGGAACGGAGCGTAATTTGACAGTTGAATTTGAACCAATCAGATAAAAGCTAAAATAGGAATTAACATGTGTGATGACATTATTGACATATGTAATGACGTTATTGACACGTGTAATGACGTTGTTGACATGTGTAATGACGTTATTGACAGTTCTGCTCCCTTCCGCTCCGCTCCGTTCCGCTGTATGTGACGTCGCCCTAAAACGTCGATTTTTAGGATTATCGTTCTTTCTCAATTTATTTTTTTAAAGAAATTATTTCAGCGAAATGGAGTTTGATTTTTGAATAGATAACAAACCCATTGTGTAATAGGCGGTAATAATAAGGTAATAATAGGTTTAAGACCCATTGTGTAACTAAATACACAATGGGTCTTATTTTATAGGAACTTGTGAAACTGAGATTAAACTACGCTGATTGGTAAGTAATACCATTTTGTTTACCAATCAAAGCAACCAAACATTTTATTCTCACTCTTTGGTGTTTCTATAAAATAAGGGCCGCTGTGGGAACAAAAAATATTCTTTCTAAAAAAATATAATGTTACACATCCGATTTTACAGATACGGGGGAAAAAGACAGTTTGTCAATTTCGAAGATTTTATATTAATTATTGAATCAATTCATTGCTGCAAGATCGATATAAAATATCGATTTGTGGATTCCGAAAGAACAATCCTACGATTAATCGATTTCAGATCCGCCATTGTTCCCACAAATGGCGGCCAGTGGCCAGTGTTGCCAACACCACAAGAAAATAAATTCCAAGCACCAAAACCAAAAATTCCCAAATTACCCACATCCTAAGAACTTACATTACTAAATACAAACATATAACTGTTTCCAAAATCCAATAAATTTTTTCCCCATCATCGCATTTCTTGTTGACATAAAAATGACAGACCAGCTGATTTTCAACCAATCAGCTTTTGTGAAAATTAGCTGGTCTGTCATTTTTATATCAACCAGAACCAGAACCGCTGTGAAACGAAAATGATTCATGCGTAAGTTTGCGCTATTTCGAACTTTTTTTACCTTCATTTGAACTCGAAGCGGAACTGGAACTACTGGGAGTTGGTTCATCTATGGTTAGCAAACCTTGTAGTTTGTGGGTAAGCGGTTTAAGTATAACGTTCTATTGTCAGAATAAAAAATAGGTAAAAAATAAAAAACTACAGATATCCAAATTCAAAATAGGAATTTGACTTCAGTGGTTCCTCGCGCACTTGCGCAAAACTGACACAAACAGTACAAACACTGACAGTACTGAAGTATTAGCACTGACATCTTTCATTTGTCATGTCAAATCTACATCATATTTAAAGGTGTCAAACGCCTAACACTAATAATAAATGCTATCTCGCTTTACAAAACGTCATTAGAAAAAGATAGCATACAATACGCAGATCAATCCGAGCAATATACTAAACTCTCGATGATTCCGTTTCGTCGTTCGAGCCCGACAATACTCCGAGGGCAGAAATTCCCATTTTTGCTTAAAAAAGTAATTTTCTCCTCAATCCTCCCACTCACGTTTTCCAGGCGTTGGAAATTTGACTGACATTTTTACTCAACAAGTGCTAAAAGAAGATGGGAATAAAAAAAACGAAGGTTTCAAAAGCAACTAATGACAAAAATACTGAATGGGTAATATGTGGTGAATTGTAACTGCTAAAACAGCGTAGAAAACAACAGATTAACGGGCGACTTTATATCTAATATGTTCGGTTACCCAAAATGCACCTAAACTGCTCCCTGGAGTCAGGAGTGACAGTTTATTCTTGACAATTTAACTTTATTTCAAGGAACAACTCACAATAATTTAAAATTAAAGTTAGGGCTGTTATTGTATCGTTCCACGGGGAGTATAAAGAAAAATGAAGAATACAGCCAATGGTCTTATTAGTAGATAAAAATATATCATATTAGGCTTAATGTAGGTTCACCACTTGAAAGCGCCTAATTAAAGTTAAGCGGATGTTACATAGGGGGCGCGCGACTCGACTTTCGGCGGTGACGTTTCCAGTATTTGGAGACCATTTTGTCGTGCGGTTTTTCTAAACTTTCGATCGATGAAAAAAGTCTTGTTTTTGTGTGATTTTTTCTATATAATTAGGTAGTACTACGGTGAGTGTGTCGGTATGAGTCTACTTTCGGTGTTGCGTGTGTTTTTAATACTGTGGCTTAGATTTTTGCCATGAAAAGTCACCAAATCTAGAAGCCTATTGGCGTAAGGCGTAAGTAAACTTTTAATATTGGAGTATATTTGAATCAACCAATGACTTATGAAATACGGATAAAATAATACGCGGTAAAGCGTGTAAAGACTGCTTCATATGAATAACTTTCGAATTGAACTTTTTGCTCTAAATCTAGCAATAAGTAAGATTTTGGACTTATACGTACTGTTGGGACACTCACTATAAAAGTTGAGTTCGGTAATTACATTCCGAGCGCTCGGGTTATCAATCTATCTCACTTTAGCTAGTTAAGATTTTGGGAGATGGTGTGTGTCCGGAGCGCTCGGATGGAATTACCGAACTATGCTATATTATGTATGAGTACGCAATTTTCGATTTTCCATAAACGAACTTTAAAGAAACAGATTTTTTTTAACAATTGTGGTAACCTCGGTGGTAACCGAATAAAACGTCACAATAATATCACAATAAGAATGTTTGTCACAATTTGTTTGGAGGTCGCGACCCCAGTTGAAATAGTTATTTTTGATGTTTTTGGGCTCTTATTTGGTTTGAGTACTTTTACAGCATTTTCGCTCTAGATCGCTCTGAGACTATTGCCGTAATTAGATTTTGAATGAGAAAACACAGGATGGAATTACTCTCAGAGCACTCTAGATGTGTCACCTGAAAACGTTACATTGCAAAAGAATTTTGACAGAATTTAGAGGTATTTGAATAAATTTAAGGTGAATTATATGGAATTTTTGGAAAGTTTTTTCCTCTCTTCAATTCACCAGGAATCCGTGTGTAGGTACATCGGAAATTTAATAGTACCTATATAGTGAAATTTAGAGAAATTTGAGAAAATTTTGCTTGGAATTTAGTATGGAATTTAAGGTGAATGATATGGAATTTTAGTGTACACATTTTATGAAGTGATTTCCCCCTCGCGCTGTATATAGATGGCAAAAAAAAGAATCAATAGACCTGTTTTTTTCTTCATAATTTTCACAAAACCAATAAAAATATAGATGCATTGCCATGCTTGTTCTTAAGAATCTTTTTAATACATCTATCTGGAACATTTTATACCGTTTTACCACAGCACTCATCAGAATGATTTATATATTGATTGGAAGGTATGTGTCAGGAAAAACCATCGTAGTTCACTAAACAACTTGGAAGTCAACTTTCTGTCTAGCAATAGGCAAAAATTAAAAATAACTTTTAATCGTTATTCGACCGATACAAGTTAAAAACATATTTTGTTTAATTTTTTAGGATGTTTCTATAGAAATAAGAATTTTTAAGTACTTACTTAAGCTTATAGCAATAATCTATAGGTAATAGACACAAACCCAAGCAGCATCACTTTTCATCTCATGCCTGTCACTCACCCAACTTTGTTTACCCACTAGTGCTAGATTAGATAATAGCCCTCAGACTTTGTGTGTAATCTCGTATATATCTCATTCTCTTATTATTGCCATCCACGCAGTTACCTTTGAAACCTTAAATTTTTTGAAAATTTATATGAATTCAAATATTTGACGTTTAGCTTAAATGGCGGAAATAGGGAGGCTTGTCATGGGGGGGCCAATCTTTACCGATATTAAAAGTTAATAAAAGAACAAATTGCAGAAAATTAAATTTATATGTTTTGAAAAATTATTTTTCTCAATAAAAAAAGTAATAGGTATCAGAGACAGAGTTCATAAATCTCTTTGTCCCACAAGACCTTATACAACTTGTATCTTTATGTAGTATTTGTAGCTCTCTTTTTAGTACATTTTAAGAAAAGACAACAAAAAAAAATTGTGTTACATTTCCAACGCTCAACCGAATGACAATAATAAATGAATAAAATATAAACGAATGCGTAACGAAAATTATGTCACAGACCGATAACATGATCCCGCACTCGTGTTTAGGAGTCTATTTCCAACTTAAAACTAATCGGTCGAATCAACCGAATTGCTTTTTTAATAGTTTAATAAACCGTGCTTGCTAACCTTTGCTTGCTTCCTAAATTGTTCGTTCACATAAACAATATCAACACAACATTGAACTTTTACTGTTTGAGAGAATGGATAGGGAGCCTTCAAAGAGTGTGCTCGTTTTAGAGGGGAGTACCAGCTTTCCTCTAATAACTCTGTTTAGAGAGGGTGTAGAGTATATAAACGTCTCTTTTTAACTTGCGCAGAATAACCTGACCCCATTTCAGATTCTTGCACTCTATCATTGATTTTTGTTTGTATACCAAGGTGTATGATAAGAAAGGCGTAGTGGGCTTTCCGTCCTCTTTTTAGCCTTAACAACAAATCTTCTGAATCCCATGGAATCATCAAATGAATTCGTCTTTTAAACGAATTCAATTTCCATTTCAGCCAGATTCTACCGTATCTACATAGGCGTAACCTCTCTGGTTGATTAGGTATACAGTGCGATCTTTTACCTTCCAAACAAGTGTCGTCAGCTGTTAGAAGAATCAACAAAGTGGGTAAACACAAGGGCTTTGAAACAGATACGTCACACGAGTTAAATTTATTTTCTGTTTTCTAAAGGTATATTCTTTTGTGTTTTGCATGTTCTGAAACTACCAATATTCTGGATATAGTAGTCAATATTCAGTATTATTCAGAACTCATTCTATTAGAAAGAAATAGAATAGTTAGAAATGTAGTTAGAAAAAAATAAAAACTAATTTTCTGAGCGTCAAACTATCGAAAAATTGTTGTGATAATTGTTGTTTTATGCTGTAAATGTGATCTAGATAGGTACCTCAAATTTCTTTTATATCTCCTTTCATCACATGTTGAGAAAATACGAAAAAAATGTCAAAGTCAAATTTCTACCGCCTACTTGATGACAATAATAAGTGAATGATTTATAATAAACAACATAATATTTTTTTATATGTAGTTAGTTACTTACTCACACTAAATATTTCTCTTTACGACACAATAATTCTATTTCTCGTTGAAGCACCTTAAATATCACTAACTGTAACGTGACAAAATTTGTTCACATCTTATTGCAACATTGCGTACGGGCTTATAGCGGTGCTGGCAGCCAACTGAGGATGTAAATTTAAATAATGTAAATATTTACTCCGGTAGAAGTTAATAAGCGTGGTTGTTTCTATTTATACGAAGCCGCTAATGAATTGTTCATTGTGATTTATTACCGTGTAATTCACTTGAGGAGGGCACCAAGCACGACTACGAGTAATAATAAACCCAATTAGATAAAAGTTTATATAACTATATACACTCATTGTCTATATAGACAATGCTACAGTCAAGTTGAATGGGATAATATTAATGCTTTCTGGATAATCTGGCGAAGGTGGATTGTCGTGCCTTTTAATGTAATATATGGTAATACTTACCATTTACAAAATCAGCAATAAGTGGTTACTGCAATATTGTTTTTAATGTATACAAAGGGGGACATTAGAACTTCCTTCTCAACTTTCAAATTTGACTTATATACCTTCAGAACGAATGGACCAATCAAAGTGAATTTAATTGTTTTTTTGAACGTTCAACGATTCAATAATTACGATGGTAGACATCTACTTTTTGGCAGTTTTAGAAGCGATTTTTGCTATTTCTAGACTTTCAGACACTTTTAAGTTCGACTTTCGATTATTAAAATAGTTATTTACGTTATAAGTCCGGTAAATATAGTTTTACAGAGGAGTAAGATGTTTCCGAACGAGGCGCTAGCCGAGTCTGGAATTTCGAAACGACTACTGTAACACGTTACCGGACGTATGATGTACAACATTTTACTTCATACTTATTAAAAACAGGAAAAAAATAATTATTTTTTTCAAGCGGACTAAAAGTACGTCATTTGTTTTCTCCATACGCACACCTAAAGTGGGCTTTCAAATCCTGAGACCAAAAAAGTAGCAAAAAAGTCCTAGGCAGTAAAAGTAAAGTCAAAAGTCACCGCTAGTGTCATGGTGGCGCATATATAAACGATTTTCATTCACCAAAATTATTTTAATAATAGATGACACCAGATAAACCGATCTGAGTGTATTGCCATCTTTACATTCTTGTTGAGAAAACAAAGGAGAGAAATACTCTCAGAGCACTCAAGAGCACCATCCGAAACCGTTATTAGTTGAAATCGCATAGGTTCTCGAATTCTGAATTCGTCTGTTAAATGTCATGCGCGTCATCATATTTATCTGTCAATGTGACATTTATTAGATTAGTATTGAAAATAATGCTACAAATTCTTAGTTTACCATAATCATTGGTTATTATTTAATACATTAAAACCATTGAACATTGAAAACCACCATTCTAACATATTCTATGTATTTTACAAATAATATACACCCCTAATTGGGTAAGTACCTAGACCCGCTTAAAGAGGATGAGAGAAAATTGCAAAACTGAACCACTTTTAAATAGATCTCTTATTTCTTGCATGCTTGAAAAAAAAATAGTATATGTTACTCGGAGTAAAAGGTCTTTTTGTGCTTCGCCCAGTTGCAAGCCTCAGCTTCGCTTCGGCCGTCAATCTCTGGGCTCAGCACGAAAAGACCCACTTTTACTCCTAGTGACATAATCTACTATTTTCTATTTTTCACATATAAAGTGGCACTTTTCAATACTGATGACAGTGACGTAACGTCCTATTTTATTTTATTTTATTTTACTTTTCATCACTAGTTACGAAAGATTTTACTTTTCGTAACTAGTTACGAAAAGTAAAATAAAATAAAATAAAATAGGACGTTACGTCACTGTCATCAGTATTGAAAAGTGCCACTTTATATGTGAAAATTAGAAAATAGTAGATTATGTCACTAGGAGTAAAAGTGGGTCTTTTCGTGCTGAGCCCAGAGATTGACGGCAAAAGTTGGCGTCACCACCAGTTGCAAGTTTCCAAAGTGGTTTAAAAGTAAATATTGAAGTTTAATAATAATAATTCTCTCTCTAAGTAGGTATTTGTATTCAAAATTAGAAAAAATCTTGTATGAAACACGTGACGAAAAACCTTTTTTGTGTATCTCATTCAAATTGCGGGAACTCGCTGCGCTCGTCCCGCAAACATTCATTCGTTACACAAAATCGGACTTTTCGTAACTGGTTACATAAATAGCTATTACGATATTGTTTTGTTCTCGAGATTATTGACAGAGCTTTCGGGTGACCTCTAGACTGCTCTGAGAATATTAACCCTCAGAGCGCTCTAGAACGGCCACCCGGAAACGCTATAACTTTCCGATTATTTAATTTGACACCTGTCGAGTTGATCGACGTTTACTTGACATATATCAAATTTAACTATTGACTATTCCAGAACAGCTGATTTTGATAAAGATCGTAGGGCAATCAAACCATGTAGCCTAATTTACGAAATTTTTCGTGGTTATACGGAAATGGTGAATAAGAATTAAAGACAATCCAGCGTTGTTTGTTCTTTTATCTTTTAGAATGTAATATCTTGATTAAAACAATATTTATTTTTCTATTGTTATTCTCATTTTATTAACGTTATCTCTACCCTTATATAATATATAGTCACATATAAATAAATTAAATTAAAAAAAAAGTAGGACTAATGGCAACACCCCAGCCAGTTTATTAATTATGAGGAGCATATTTGTTTTGATGTTTTAGGAATTTATTTTGTTTACTTCTACTCACTAGTTATGATATGTCACACAACACATCCATAGGTGGTTCGCTCTCTTTAAAAACATCAAATACAAAACCAAGCATCTCCATTTCCATGTTTCCTAAATAAGCACCAAGCAGCGAGCACTTGAACATTAACGACATTACAAGAATGGGACATTTCCAGCAAGGCGAACAAGCAACACTTTGGCTGAAGATTAGGCCAATTAGGGGCTTTAAGATAACTTGTTTTAAGTTACGGGTGACATTTTAATAGGGTTGGTCCGCCATAAAATGACGTAATTCTGGAATGGTCAATTGATCATTCCAGAATTACGTCATTTGACACGTATTTAAATGTCAGGCAGAAGTTCATCTTGGTCATCATGTTTCGTGTTTGATTTGAGATATAATTTATTTATTTATTATACATTTCTAAATTGCCTCTTTCAGGCTAAAGCTCCAAGGTAGAATGTATAGTTTTGTAGCTGAAGTACTGAAGAAAATCTTAAAACTTGAAAACAAATATGTTTTTCGTAATTAATAAACTCTCTCTTGAGAAACTGAAAACATTCCTAGAAAAAAAATTTTTTTCTAAGATTATTCTACACCTATTGACACATCCTGCTTTGGTCAGCATGGGAACAGCTTTCTTTGTGTCAAATAATTCTAGAAAATAATTTCACCACCGAGACCGTTCTTAGAATTATACAAATTCTGTATTAAAAGCGGGAAAGCACCCCAAGTAAAATTGTTGACATCATCAAAAAATAAGACACACCAAAAACGTTAAAATCTTTATTTAATATTTCTCGATTTCATATTTTTGTACACTGATTTAGTTATATAAAACCAACATAAATATTAATACGTTTCAACACCAGCAGCATAATACTATCACACAAACCCTCATTTATACAGGGTATCACAAATTTTATTATTGGAAGTTCAGGAGTAGAACGAATATTAAATATCCTAAGATGTCATATAAAGATACTTAAAAAAATTAATATTTTTTTTAATCTTCTCAACATGTTTTGAAACGAGATAGGTATAAAAAAAATGAAGATTTCAAAGGTAAACTGAAGCCAATAATAACAGAATGAGATATAGATAGTAAGCAATCTTATTACAAACTACGTTGAGTGTTTTGTAAACGAAATTTGGCTTTAGAGACAAAAAAAAACGAAAACACATTTTTCTCAAGTTTACTGTATTTCAGAAAGAAATAAAATTAGGATATACATTTGTATGAAAAATCTGTCTTAAAATGAGTCCCTACATTTCCTGAACTCTCTTGAAGTGATCATAAAAACTGAGACACCCTGTATAGGGAACAATAAATAAATAGCCACTAATAAACTACAATAATTATTTTTAATTAACTCAATCACAATGCAACGTTTTGTTAAACAATCGGCAACACAGCTATCAATAAATCTACAATATAATTTTTTTTGGTTAAAACACGTTTTTAATCTTCTTATACAGGGTGGCTTAAAGTCTTTGCGCAACAAAACTACATTTGTTTCTGGAATAATTCCATATTAAAATCAGTTTCTTTTTGACAAATCTTTTAGAGTCACTCTGTATAGTTGATGAATTATTAGTCAACAACAATTTTTTAAGACACACAGCGTGCTTGTTATTGCGTTAATGATTGTACTTATCACAGAAGGTTTTAACTTAAAGGAGAGTTTAGAAGGAAAAGAAGCTTTAAGAAAAATAAGCTTTAATAGTTATCTACACAGTGTGCAAATATATTTTCTGAGGAAGGTTGCCAATATAAGGGATAGTTTAATTGACACTCGTGATGGTAATAATTGCTTTCATTTGAGACAACTGTTTTATTGTTGTTATAGCAGGTATTTGTAGTAGTTTCACTGCATATTAGGCCTTTATTATTAACCTTTAAAAATCCGCTAAAATACTTAATATTATTATATAAGCTTGAGAGCTAGGAGAAATGTAAATATTGATGTATATTCCTTTATTATTATTGTTGTTAATACTTTTTTTTTAAGAAGAATCATGAAAAGAGTGATGATGACGTTTTTGCTTAGTCTTGCGAAAGTGGAGGATAAAATTTATGAGGTGAAGTATTGGAAATTTTATGACAGTTACATAATAATAATAATTTATGTACACTGTTATATACATTTACAACCTTACACAATACTGGACTATTATAACGTACAATTTTTTTGAACTTCTTATATAATCCCTAATCAATTCCCTATAGTTGATTACCTTTATGTCAAATACAAATAATTTCTCCTATTAGAAATTTACATTAATTTTTGTAAAGTGGGTCTTATAAGACAGGAAATGTGATTTATTGAATTTTAGTAGTTATTGAAAATAGTTACAGTGGTTTGTAACTACTTTTCAAAATAAATAAATTAGTAGACACTAGTAGTGTCTACTGATAGTATAGTGTCTATTTCGCCAACTATAAATGACATTTTTCTTTGATTTTATTTATTCAACTGATCCTTTAAAAAGTTAACAATTTACACCTAAATTTCAGTAGCATAAACATTAAAAATTGATTGTCCCAACATGTTTATGCTTTACTGTTAGATCTAACAATGTGGCAACATTTATATATAAAAAGCAAACTTTTGCTATAGTTTTAGTAGTTTAAAAGTATGCAACTGCACGTGAAACCCCATATATTTACAGCCTCTTATTAAAACAGCTTTTATTGCAACTCTTAGAATCTAGTAAAGCCACTGTATGCGCAGTCTTAACCCTAAACGGTGCGGCTATAAAATGACTATTTTGTGTCTTATAGAACTTGGCGCAAACTAGATCTCCACATTTTTTTTTAATTGCATCCAGTGACGTCACGGAAACAAATGGTTCTTTATCACAATATAGAGACGAAGTCATCCTTTGGCATTTGAACAATAAAATTATTATTGATTACCTACAGCTAATCGATAAAATTAATGGTTTTAAAAATGTACATACAATGCCACCCCATATTGAACCCCTATATTATAAATTCAGTTTTTTTTAACCATTGTGACGTCATATTGGATCAGGCCTAATGCCCTCCTCCCTATGCTATTCGGCCCCCAATGTCAACGCCTGGACAATGCGGGGGTCGGCTTTCGAGCCCTCCCGGAACTCTTCGAGGGTCAGTCGGTCGTCGTGGTTCTTGTCCATTTGATCGAAGATCTTGTCCACTCGTTTCTGGGGCGTGTTCTCGTCCTCGGAGGGTTGCTGACCCTAAACAACAATCAACTGATGAGACAAAGTTTTATGTCGTAGTGGGGTAAAGTCAAGTACGTCAATAACTGTACAGGACACAGTGACCTTGATGCCAAGATATGGGGACTCGGATCCGATTCGCTATGCGCGTAGTAGGGATAGAAGGGCTAGAGTTCTGCATCATTCGCCCGAAAGTGCCCAAACTAATCAGGAACGTCCTACCCCCACCCTGCTAGCTCTGCGGGCTTTTAAGCCCCGCCCCCGCGACCAACCAGAATCGTTAAATCTCAGTCTGGTACCTGTGTAATCCCTTAAGCCCCACCCTCAACCAACCAGGAGCGACCTAGCCGACCAATACAAAGGCACAAATTTTCCCGAAACCTTCAACAAACTCCACCCTTCTTCGAAATGGCTCCTCCCTTCTCCGAAATCTGTCCAGGGTCGTACTCGGTCCTTCTGCCTCGGAAACCATGCATCCTTGATAGGCAACACTGTACCATAAATATTTTCTGTTGGTACGGTCCTGTTACCTGTTTGGACACCCCACTAAAAATCTATGTAGTCAAACAGAGGCGTACCCAAACCGTCTGCCTGCCCGGGCCTCAGAAAACTGAATCAAAGTGTTGAAATTTGACCAAACTGAAGTCATTGACAGTCGAGGTGTCATGTTGACAATAACGCGCCTTAATTTTTGAAAGAAATACTCTATAGAGATTGTTTTTAAAGTTAAGGAAGACTTAATGTTAGCTAGGTCGGCTAGGTCGCTTCTGATTGGTTGAGGGTGGGGCTTAATAGGGCACATACTTGTATAACATACAGGACATCTTTTGGGCATGAACTGCAAAAGGAGGGTATGGAAACACAATACTTCGTATATTGCAATTTCTGCACATGCCGAAAAATGAGCGTCCTTTTGAAACTGGCACAGTTTGACTCACGTACTTCCTACAAATCACGAACCAGGCCGAAGCACTTGGTTCGTGCTTCGTGACATCCAATGTTGCCGGTTGCCGATACTTTCACGAGTTACTCCGGCTACTCGACGTAAATGCGTGTGACGGAAAAATATTGTATACGGAGGTATGTGATTCTAACCAAGTACGATTCGAGATTTGGCAGCAACCCACGCACACGCGCATATTGAATCGGATCCGAGTCCCCATATTTTGGCATCAAGGTCACTAAGGAATGTCCTGTACGTTATTGACGTACTTGGGTCTACTTTCACAAGGACGCTCATTGTTCGGAATGCGTAGAGAGTGCAAAAATACGAGGTATTGTGTTTCCATCCCCTCCTTTTGGAGTCCAAGACCAGCAATGTAAAAGGTAGGCATTATCCTGTATGTTACGGAAGTATGTGGGTAAAGCCTACGTTTCGACATTTATATGGAATTTTTTTCGAGGAATTGTCTAAAAATTTGTTTTTTTTTGTATATTTGGTTTAACAAATATTGTGTTAAAGACGTGATAAAGACGTCAATCAACGTCCAAATGCTGGTTTAATCTCTGCATGGAAACACATACAATTGTTTTTGGATAATTAGAAAGTTCTTGATCAAATTTCTGATCAGTTTCGTGATCTTTTATGACTATTTTGTCAGTCATTCAACCAGTTGTTACGTTTTTATTATTTTCACCATTATCAATTCAGGTTGTCGCACAATTTCCCTTTCAATCACTTTTCACCAAAGAACAATTTTTGGTCAAGTACGCAGTGAATCTGTGATCAATAGAGTGAATATTCTGTTGTAAATAACGTCAATTTTACGAAATCATTAGGCTCATTTAGCACCATTCGATCTGTTTGATAGGTTCTTCAATAAAAAATTTCTTATAGCATGAATGAAATTCGATCAAAACAGTAATTTATTATTGTGATTGGTTTACGCTGTTTTTACGTGACAGCACGAACCATTCTATAAAACAATAATGAGATCTGCTATTGTTATTAAAGCTACAATAAAGCAATGAGAAATTGCAGAAAATGAGAAACTTGTATTTGAGAAACCTGAGTAGCTTGAGGAAGAAAAGGAGAAGCTTGAAGAAGTAAATATCCTTTCAAAATGAAAAAGGTTAAGGCTGAAGAGGCCCTGGAATAGAAAAAAACTGAAGAATGACCGGAGATTACTCGCAAATTGACGCAAAGCCCGAAGAGGGGCAGGAAAAGTTGTAGATAAAGCCGTTCGGAAAACGTGAAGAAGACGAAAACTCCAAACCTGAAGTTTTTAAACCCACACAGACATCAGTACTGTTAAACATAGATAGATGAATGAAATAGATAGAGAAAAAAAATAACATTTATGGTTTACGAGAAGAATTGTCTATGTTGGGTAAGGGAAGCCATTCAAGTACCTCTTGTGAGTACCTTGGGCGGTTATCAAGGGCAACATTTCAATGTCGGGAACACAATTGTATATTGTTTAAGACCTGTAACTCTGAAGTCCAAGAAGAAGAAAAAGGTGTTTGAGATTGAGAACGTAGAAAAAAACAAAGAGGGCGAAACCAAGTCGCTTTTGAATAACAGTTAACAGAGGTCAAGGTTCAAAAAGCTAAAGTGATGGTCTTACATCGAGTTGGTAGTCGTCAAATTAAAAAATAAAAAGTGGCAGGACTCATGGAACTGAAACATCTTAAGTTTAAGGTAAAGAGCAGGATTAACCGGGAGGATTTTCCACCAATCAATGAAATTTAGGAAACTGAAAATTAAAAATGAACTTTATCTTGTTCTTGAAGCTGAATATCTCAAGAAGGAAAAAGTGGAGGAAGTCGAAGAGGCGTTCAGGTATTAGTGTAAAGCTAAGCAAATCATTTAGGAAAAAGTTGCTGAAGTTGCTACAATCGAGGTTACTATAAAAGGAAGATACAGTTGTTTTAAAGAAAAGTCTATTATTTGAAAAATTTTTAATAATGGAAAAATTTAAAAAGAAAATTTGGAAGAAACAAATACTTCTGGAAAGAAAACGAAGCCGGGCGTTAAGGGCTCAGATTTTGAACCATTTGACTTCCCCGATGGAAATACTGAAAGACTGTGAACGAACAAAGCCAGAAAAACCAGAGAATCCGACCTAAAATCGAAAAAATAACCATCGAAAAGTGTGTGCCAACGCCTGTGGTGGAAGAAACTGAAGTTCCAAAGAAAGCTCATTCAAAACCTAGATCTGAGGAAGAATCTGAGGAATTCAAGTTTAAACCTCGAAAAGAGAACTATTCTAGTAAGTGAAGAATTATTCTAGCAAGTGAAGAATGAGGAAACAAAGGAAATATTACCAAAACTAGACCACTGAATAAATTTCGTTTCCACTATTGATAATGACCTTAAGAAAAGGAAGAAAAAGACCTGGGAGGAGGCTGCGCTTGCACGAAAGGAGGAGCCTTTCCTATTTTAGGCAGTTTTAAAACCTAAACCTAAGAATACGACAATTAGAAGACAGAAGAAGAAACTTCCAAAATGTAAAATTCCCATGTATTGAAGAAAATACATCCAGATAAGCGTGAAGAAATAGAGGCTGAAATAGTTTAATTAAAGAAAGCCCCAAACCTGAGGAAACAGAAGTCGTTGAAGCAAAAGGGACCGTACAACTAAAGAAGAAGCGGAGACTATTGAAGAAAATATCATTATTAAGGAGAAGAAAGGCAACATTTCGAAACCTGTAGAACTAAATGTAGAAATGGAAAAACCTTCCATCAATGCATACAAAAGAAGACACTGTTCCGGTATCAGCGTAAGAGTAAGAAAAAGCACGAGGAAGAAGTTGCTGAACTTAGGTTATCAAGAAGAAGAAAGAACCTGAAAAGGAAGAAGAGATTGATACTGTTGCTTTGAAGGAATGCCGGAAGAAACAAATACTTCTGGAAAGAAACCGAATTCCTGCGTTAAGGGCGCAAATTTTGAATCATTTGACTTCTCTCATGGTGACACCGAAAGAAGAACATACGAACCTAAATCCTGAAAGAGAAAAAAACCACGGCAGAAAAATTAGACAAACGATACCTGAAAACGAGAAAATAACCACCGAAAAGAGTGTACCAAAGCTTTGGAAGGAAGAAACTGAAGAAGTCATTGAAGGAAGCTCCTCAAAAATTTAGACCAGAGGAAGAACATAAGGAATTTAAGCTTAAACCAGTAAAGAGAACTCAGGAAGAAGAAAAAGAAGATGTGATTAAGTTTGTCCAGACCTGAGGAAGCAAAAGAAATATTGCCAAAACCAGAAATAAATTTTGTTTTCACTGTCGGTGATGACTTGAAGAAAAAGAAGTAACTTCCAGAAGAAGCTATTGCATACGATACTTCATCAGAAGGAGAAGAATCTGAACTGAAACCTAAACATAAGAAAAAGACAGAAGAAGAAACTCCAGAAAATGGAAAAATTGTCTTTATTGAAGAAAGAACAACTAGCGGAACGTGAAGTAATATAGAGTGAAGCAGTTTTATTAGAGAAAGCTCCCAAACGTGACGAAGCCGAAGGAGTTGAAGTAAAAGTGACAGTACAACCTGAAAAAGAAGAAGAGGAGATTATTGAGAAAAATGTCATCATTGAGAAGAAGAAAGGTAAAATTCCGAAACCGAAGAAGCTGTAGAACTAAATGTGGAAACAAATGAACTTCCAACGGAGCATGAAGAAGAAGATGTGGTGGAGAAACAAGGAGTTACAATTCAAGGACCTACAATCGAAGAAAAACCTGAAGAAGTCGCTTATAGGCTAGATCTGAAGAAAAGAAAAAAATAATACTTACTATTTTTGAACCATTTGACTTCCCCCATGGAAATACTATCGAACAAAGCCAGAAAAACCCGAGAAACCGACCTAAAACCGAAAAAATAACCTTCGAAAAGGGTGTACCAAAGCCTGTGGAGGAAGAAACTGACGTTCCAAAGAAAGCTCATCCAAAAACCTAGACCTGAGGAAGAATCTGAGGAATTTATGCTTAAACCTCGAAAAGAGAGCTCAAGAGGGCGAAGAAGAAGACATAATTAATTTATTCTAGCAAGTGAAGAAAGAGGAAACAAAAGAAATATTACCACAACTACCCCACTGAATAAATTTCGTTTCCACTATTGATAATGACGTAAAGCAAAGGAAGAAAGAGACCTGGGAGGAGGCTGCGGTTGCACGAAAGGAGGAGTCTATTTTAGGCAGTTTTAAAACCTAAACCTAAGAAGACGACAATTAGAAGACAGAAAAAGAAACTTTCAAAATGTAAAGGTCGCATGTATTAAAGAAAGTACGTTGAGACGTGGACTATGACAGAAGCCTTGATGGGAAAGCTCAAAGCGTTCCAAATGTGGATATATCGGAGAATTCTGGGCATCTCATGGAATCGAACACGTAACTAACGAAGAAGTACTTGGAAGAATGGGTAACGAACAAAAGAAGTGACATTCACAGTGAAGAGAAAAAAGAGGAGTACTTTGGACATATTATGAGGAACAATAAATATCGACTACTGCAACTTATCGTACAGGGAAAGGTCGACGGTAGGAGAGGAGAAGGAACTCGTGACTGCAAAACCTGCGCCAGTGGTTTGGGATGACATCTTTACGATTATTTAGACAGGCAGCTGATAGAATAAGAATAGCCATAATAATTGCCAACGTTCGCAGAGAATAAGAATAAGAAGAATCATTCTAAATGGTAAATGACGTAAATTTTACCTCATTGTTTGGGAGCTCAGGTTTTGAACCATTTGGCTCTCCCCATTAAGGCACCGGAAGTGGGACAAGTTCTGGAAAACACGACAAGAAGAACTCTGTAAAGAAAAAGAAGAAAAGAAAGCTAGAAAAATTAGAGAAACTGTCACATAAACCAGAGGAAATAATCATCTAAAAGGGTGTACCAAGCCTCAGAAGAAAGAAATCGCAGATAAAGTTAGAAAGTAAGCTCCTTGAAAATATAGACCTGAGGAAGAACCCGATGGATTTAAGCTTAAACCGGTAAAGAGACCTCAGAAGGGAAATGAAGAGGATGTGACTAAGTTCGCAAAGGTTGAAGAAAGAAAAGAAATATTGCTTAAACCCGACGACATTTGGTTTCTTTATGATTACTTGAAGAAAAGGAAAAATCAAAAAAAGGCAGCTCCAGAGTTGCCAGAAAGCTTGCCGAAATTAAAAAAAAAACTTCACAGAAAAGAAAATCTGCACAGACAGTCTTTGAACCTAAACGTAAGAGTAAGACAGAAGAAGGAACTACTGAAAATGTAAAAGTTGTATGTGTTAAAGAGAGAACAACCAGCGAAGGCAGAAGAAATCGAGGCTAAAATTGTTTTATAAAAGAAAGCCCCCCAAACGTTACGAAGCAGAAGTGGTTGAGAAAAAGTAACAATACAAGAAAGAAGAAGATTATAGAGGAAACTGGTTGCCTTAAGAAGAAGAAAGGTAAAATTCCGAAACCGAAAAAGAAGCTCTAGAGCTAAATGTAGAAAAGGAAGAACTTTCAACGGTGCATCCAGAAGAACGCGCTGCCAAAAAAAAAACTTTGAAGCAAAAAATTCAATTTTTTTTTTTTTTTTTTTTTTTTTTAAGCACTGTACGATTGTTCACTAACACAAACTACACCACAAGGGTTTGATCTTCTTGAGACTTCTGATCTGGTTCGCATTGTCAAGGAGCTAGAAGGCTTCGACATTGACGTGATGAAAAAGTCGCTGTCACGACTCGATTTTTTGAGCCTGAGCCTCTGACTAATGTCTCTATGGAGGTCACTATTTCTGCAATACCAAGGGGCATGAAGAATACTCTTTAGTACTTTATTTTGGAATCGCTGGTCTATTTCCAGATTGCTCTCACTGGCACAACCCCACAACTGAATGTCATATGTCCAGACGGAGAACCTGTTTGTACATGAGTACCTTGTTATACCTATATTGACAGAGTAGAATTTCGTTTGAAGCAGAAAAGCAGAAAAGCAGAATTTGTTGTCTAATTCTGCTTTTTTCTTTATGACGTGAGCTTTCCAGCATAACTTAGCGTCAAGTGTTATACCCAAGTATTTTTCTCTATCTGCATAATATGGTACTTTTATATAGTTAATGGTAACAGGCATGTGCTGGTCCCTTTTGTTTGTGAAATCGATAGTTGTCCAGTTGTTAATTTGGTCGATGTTTGCAGTTTTGTTCCCGCTTCTTCGTGATCCTTGCCTACAGCCATTATAGCCGTGTCATCAGCAAAGGTGGCTATCGTGGCATTTTCTAATTCAGGAATATCACTGGTGTTTAGTAGGTAAAGGACTGGCCCTTAAACACAGCCTTGTGGCACTACTGCCTTATAATAGTAAAGTCCCTCATGCCACACTTTATCAAAAGCCTGTGCTACGTCCAGAAAGGCAGCCGAATTTTTTTTTCCTACAAAGATTTTTCTATTATATTTGTGATTCTGTGGTTGGACAGATAATTTTGTTTTATAGTGAGTAGGTAATGTCGGTGTCACGCCACTGTTTGACTTAAGCTTGGTTTTTGTGTTTTTGATCAAGGAACCATTGGAAGTAACGAATCACATCAAGATTACGTCATTATTTGAGTCATTTAGTTGGACCAAAACTTTCAATTTTTCGTATATTAAAAGAAAACAGGATTTGACCAAAAAATATGATGAATTATTGATGAAATTTATTATTGATTCTATTAATTGTATTATTTACAGAATATATTGATATAAGTTATTTTTTATAGCAATGATGGAGAATGCACTCAACAATAATACTTATTTTTAGACAGTTCTTTAGTTTTGTGGAGGACACTGTTTCGCGTAATGAAGAGCACAGCCATTAATCCACGAACCTAATCAATAGAATTGCTGACTAGCGTTTAAAGTTGGAAGTGGAAATGGCTGCCAAAATTGTTTTGGCAAGGAATTGATTGCCCCAGTTGAAATTGCCGGACAAGTTATTATTTGCTGCCATATCGACTTCCAACTACTGTTTGGAATTTCACCAAAACACATAAAAATTCCATCCTTCCTTTTATCGTTCAATACTCACCACCATCTGATAAATGGCATCGACGATATTGTACATCTCGTCCCTCGTGATGAACCCGTCATTGTCCACGTCGTACAGCCGGAATGCCCCTGAAAATTATACGATGTTCATTAAAAAAATTAATCTAGAAAGCTACGAATTTTCGACAAAAAACATAACTAAAGCAAGCAAACGTTTGTTTTTTCATCTTTTTCTTTTGGTATTCCACAGCCAATAGATGACGTTTTCAGATGAACACTTCTTAAATACCATTCAATTGCGAGGCGGGACATTTAGAGACCCTCAAAATCCATTTACGTCTATTATAAGAGCCGCAAGTTAATTTAACACTACCCTAACAAGCCCTTAAGGGAAATTTAATGCCCGAAGTCACGTCCAGATTTACATGTTTTGCGTCATCCGACTAGGTCAATAAGTGTTGTGATTATGTTAAAACCCGCCTGTCGGGGGATTTTTTTTTCTCCATGTTGATGGCTGAAAAGTGACGCATTTGCTCGGTTTCCTCCTTGAGGGCGGCTTTTAACTAATTATAGGCTTGGAGGGTACAAAAAGGGGATGATTAATCTTGAGTGTGCGGGAAAAAAAAGGGTTCAACAGCAGAGGGAAAAGAAATTCGTTCGCACAATTGTGGTGGGCTGAAACGTCTCAATTTTAATGACGATTGTCAAGGATAAATTCATAATAATATTTCTTGGGTCAAGGCATGCCTTTATGAATATTTTTAGCCTTATCACATCTAAGAAAACAATAAAAATTAATTTTTATTGTTTCGTCAACTGGCGACAAGTGGTGATGAAGTCAGTGCGGAAAAGTA
Organism: Taphrorychus bicolor; assembly: GCA_951812265.1. NCBI lineage: Eukaryota > Metazoa > Arthropoda > Insecta > Coleoptera > Curculionidae > Taphrorychus > Taphrorychus bicolor. The sequence goes on from OX638303.1 coordinate 41,739,211, forward strand.
AAATTTTTTAAAATCACCAAAATTATAGTTCTCCACTTAAAACTATAATTCTGGTTGAAGAACTTCCATTTCGGATGAAAACTATTTTGAAAACTTTGCAAGTTCCATTGAAATAAAAAGCAGTAATTAGATAGTAAATAAAAACACAGTTTTCATTACAAGTGTCCACTCGTTTGAAAAGTCCAATTTTGGATAACAATTACCTCGACACAGTGAAAAAAAATGCAAAGTGCAATTTAGCTAGAAATATGAAGAAACAAAAAGTTTAACGAAACATGGCAAATAATAAGAACAGAAAAATATAAAGAATAAAATCTGAAATTCATAAAAAAATGACAAGGAAGTGGAATAGGTGGAAATGGTTACAGTAGACGAGGAAGCACCACAAAGAAATAAAATTTTGTTGGTTACTTAGGGGAAGAAAGTTTAACTAAATCTTTGGAATTTCTTGTTGAAAAACTTCCAAAGCAAATAGAAAAAACAACATTTGTAATAGAAAAATGGGCATCTAAAAAGAGAGATATCAAAAAGCTAGTAATAAAAAAATAGAAAAACGACAAACAGAAAAAAATTGAAATTGTTACTATAGAGGAAAATTGAAAAAACTTCAAACAACGGTTTGTCGGTTGTTTGAGGCTTTGGAGCTTTACGGTGTTGAAGAAGATTCAAGATATGAGAATATGCTCTTGAGGAAGTCTACGAGAGTCCATTATTATTGAGGAAGGCGTTTCTGCAAAAGTAATTAAAAATAACCCTCGAAATAAAAAAAAACGTCAAAGAAGAACAAGAACAAGTTGTTACAGTAGGAATGTGGAGAAAAATCACTGAGTACAGTTAAAAACCTGAAGAATCGGAATTACTAGAGAATTTAAGAAGCAGGTTCTGAAGACAAAAGTAATTTTTAAAAGGAACAAAATATAAAGGAGATAGGCAAAAAGCTTCATATCATGGTCACTGTGGAAGAGAATCTAAGTTATGCTATTGAAGAGCTACCACGAGAAGTAGTGAAAAACAGGTCGTCAAGAAAAAGAAGAATAGAAAAGAAAAAAAAGAAGAAATTGTTACTGTGAAAGGAATTGAGGAGTAACCCGAAGAAGTTATGAATATTTTTAAAAACAATCAGTACTGGTTTTTTTCTTCAAAATTGTCACCAAATCACCAAAGTCTGGATAAATTTTACTATACCTGGCAACACTGCTTAAAGTGGGTTTCTTATTTAAGGTGCATTTGCCATTAGAGAAGACCTAAAATATGGATTTTGTAAAAAATCGATACCTCTAATTTGTTTTTCAATAATTCAAGAAATTAAGATAGGATTCAAGGAGGGTCCTTGTTCCCAGCCAAAAACACGTTCAGCTTTTTTTATTGATAAAAGGTTATCCAAAAAAAGATTTTTAATAGGAATGAGCTCAAATATCGACTTTTATAAACTCGAATTTACTCACTTCATCTAATATTTTTGATATAAAAAACTTCTAGAGCAGAGTTTGACCTTACAGTCTAAAGGAGCTATTTTAGTAGAACAACCATCAATTAGAAATTCTTGTTTATGGTAGATGAGATAAAGTATTGATTTTTAGAGAAACATATCTCGAAACTGAGTTTTGTTATACCACACGCACTAGCTTCCTGTCCCTATTTCTGAACTATATCAATCAAACTGAAATAGTTAGCTTTGAATCAGTTGTTGCAGCAGAATTATATTCCAAACTCGTTCGTACTTTGAAACGACATGTTACTATACATACAATATAGTAACATGTTGCCCAATAGTAACAGCAAAATCGATATAGCAACCCATCCCTATCTGCCGCTATTCTTCATTAATGACAAAGACAGAGACTCTCAGTCGGTCTTGCTGAGTTGAAATCCTAAAGCGGTCCTAAAATAAATGTTTCACAAAATGTCAAATTGTCATTTATGTAAGGTTATATCTCATTCAAATGAGACTTCATGCATCGAAATAGTAACAAAAAAAGAAAATAAAGACTTCATTCCAAATTCGATATAGAAGTTCAGCTCTAGTATCGATTTGTTTTTCCCATGGAGAAAGGCAGAGACCTTGCGGTTTCTTGAGCAAATACAAAAACTGTCTTTTTTGAACCTGACCTCCTGTCAAAAATGATTAACGCCAACTTAACGATTTTTTAAAGTATCATCGATATTTCAGCTCAATCTCTAAAGAGTTTCATTACAAATTCGATATCGCAACCATCCCTATTGCAGGGCATTCCTATCGCAAATGGAGGACACGGACTCTTTGTTTTCTTGATATTGGAAGATGTTTCCCGAAATTTGTTCTCTTCTAGTTGTAGAGTTGTTACAAAATCGATATTCAATCTAATCTCTAATAACAATGAAAAATTAAAATACGTTTTCGTAAACTACTTGTGATTGCGTTCTTATTACCTCTCATATCGATTGTTTACAGAATGTGGTTTCACATTACGAATAAAGGGCAAAGGCAGTATTTTCCGGTTAGATTTCAATCAATGTTTATAAAGCTAAAGAACACAAAAACAATCCCCGCCCCTCGATATTTTCCCCGTGAACCGCACTCATCAGCCAAATCTACCAGAAGTAAATCGAGGACATCCGAAACCGTTTGAGAACACTAAAGTTGGGACACTTTTCGCGAACTTCACGGCATGTTTACATGGAAATAAATCTTAAAGGGGCAGAACATTGTTTATCATAGGAAAAAAAACCCTTTTATCCACGACCATGCTATAATACGGGGTGTTCATTATAAAACTTCCTCTAGCATGCTATGAAATTTTGACAGAAAAGGATGACATAATCAAAATAAATGGACTTTTGTTTCTCCATCCTTTTCTTTTAACATTTCACAGCCAACTAGATGAAGTTTTATAATGAAAACCCCACCCCGTAATTACATTATTTTTGTATATTCTCAAGATTAATGCTAATCTTGATTCACTTGTGAATAATGAGATGACATGGAAACGAAACATGTCGTAGGCAACTAGTAACTCAAAAAGTAAACTTCTGTTAGGATGTATTAAGACAAATGTAGGTTACAGTGTCTCTTTTTCATTAAAAAATGTACTTTTTACTAAAAAATCTTAAAATAGGCCATAAAATGAAATAAGTTACCGTCCACCCTCGTAGCATTGAAATGATCATGCGTTAGAGCGGGCGTTAGAACCGGCGACTAGACCGTCACCTATCTGACGCATCAAACGCTGCGCCGTCGATTAGCGAAACCAGTCGTAATTTTAAAATTATGAATTATCTATGTGGTGCCTATAACCTACCATAATTGAGAAAACCTGGAATCTGGGTCCTGGATAAAATATAGTATTCTACTCGCTTTTAAGGAGCGTTATTCTCTCATTGAATGTTTGTTGTATGATATACTATCTTTGTGTGGCTTTGTGGCTTCAATTTGGCCATATTCGATTGAAGTTATTACAAAAAAAAAGGGTTTTGTAATCGGCCCCTGGGGTCCTATATTTAGACTCACGCACATAAAAATCGATTTTGGTTAAAATTAATATTTCCTCCACATGTTTAATCCTTTTTGTGGGGGAATATTTACGGTTGCGGGCAGCCATTCCGGCGGGCTGATGTGCCAATTAGTGGCTGACAACCTGACGGTTCTGGCTTTTGTTAACTTTGTATCAAAACAAGACAGCACGTGGGAAACGGCACAATAGGAGCAATCAGCAGGTCTATTTTGGATAGAAACAGATTTTTTGTGTAGCAGCAATAGCGGCAACGAATGAATTCACATAGAGGTAGAAAGAAAAATCTATTTGAAAAGAGCTGAATTGGAACTATTTCCGAAAAATCAATCTTCGCACAGCACAGCAATGCGTTTTTCTATGTTTTCTCCACCGTTCGGTGACTTTAATGTGTTTATTTGGTGAATGGGGCTAATGTCAGCAATTTCTTTAAAACTCTAAAAGATAAGGGCTATGGCCGACGTGAATTTATTGGATTGCATTACTTGCAATAACTTTGAGTTAGATTTATGCGACGAGCGAAGGAATAAAGATAATGGATGTGTAATCCGTCTATTTTGTATTTATGGGAAGATGAGAGCAGGGCGATTAATGGCCTGTCGATTTTTTTTTATTTTAAAGGAGTTTTACACAGGGGGGCACAGTGATAGTCCCTTAACCTAAACTAAGCCCATTTTGTCCTTTTTGCTGCTTGATGGACAAGTTAATGTTCTACGTCGCGTTTAAAACGATCCTTCTTTATTTGGTAATAGTAGTAAACCTGTGGGGGGGGTCGAAGCCTTGCGACTAAGCCTTAAAGGCCCTTTTCACAGCCCCGATCGACCCATCCTTACTCTGCCTGAGTCCTCATTCCCTCCACGAGTCTACCCATTCCTCTAATGAAGGAGAGTATCGCGTCCCATCTCAAAGTCGGAAGCTCCTCTCGACGTCTCCCAGGCACTGCCGACTTTTGCCAAGTAGCCACGAGGCCCTGAATCTCTCCTGTAGATTTCCTTGGTCTGTCCACATATTCCTGACTGTGTCCAGTTGGTCCTTGTGCTTCCATGACAACTCTTTTATAGTATGAAGGACTTACTCCTAGACATGGTTCCGGTCCAGTAAAACACGTCTGGGAACCACGCTTGGCCGATTCATCGGCGCGATCGTTTCCCCCAATGCTCCTATGTCCAGGAACCTATCCCAGAATTACTACCTTTTTGTTTCTGCCAGTGACTCTAGAGCATCCCTGCATCCTGAACGAAGTTTGCGAGAATTGCGAGGGTTAATAACGCGATGTGTTTTTTGAGGTCATGAGAGACGTCAAGACTCGGCTAGAGTCCAAAGACGCTTTGGATACTTGCAATGTCCTTGAAAGTGGCCCGATACCGGCTTTGCTTAACTACTGATTTGGACTACCTTGGGTGACATATTGTTTATCGGACACCGCCAAATTGCAATGCTCTTAAAATAATATGTGCGCGCAAAGCACAGGCTTGCTTTATTACGTGGCGTAGTAAAGAGAAAGAGAGGATATGCTCTCGGAGCTTGCGCCGCTTAATTCGCGTTGTCATGGAAACTAATGACAGCTGATCGTCTAAGAGAGCGATCGCCATGATGGTTTATGTAATTTTTCAGTTGGGCAGATGGTTCACCGCTTGTTTGGGGATAATTCAATCAAATCATTGATAAATTGTCTCAATAAAAAAATTGTCTCAATAGAAATCAGTTTACATTACAAGTGTTCGCTCGTTGGAAATGTCCAATTTTGGGTCACAATTACCTAGAAACAATGAAAAAAATGCATAGTGCAATTTAGATGGAAATATGAAGAAACAAAAAATTTAACAAAACATGACAATTAATAAGAATAGAAAAATATCAAGAATAAAACAACAATACGAAAGAAATCAATAAAAAGGACCAAAGCGAAATACCATTGGAACACGATATTAGACGTTGACGCTGTATTTCGGGTTGCCTATATATACTACCTCGGATGACTCGTCAAGGTCTCGCTTCAAGGTTGCGATTTTTGAGGTCACGGGAGACGTCAAGGCGGACTCCGTCAAGGCTGGACTCCAAAGATGCTTTTAAAGGTCACTCGCCTCGCGTCTAGCGATCCGTCACGTTTCCTGCGCGAAGTCAAGACTAACGTGGGCGTGTAAGTCCACAGGTGGAATGGGAATACTTGCAATGTCCTTGAAAGTGGCCCGATACAAGCTTTGTTTAACTACTGATTTGGTCTACCTTGGGCGACATATTGTTTATCGAGCACCGTCAAATGGTAATGCTCTTAAAATAATATGTGCGCGCAAAGCACAGGCTTTCTTTATTACATAGTAGTAAATTAGTAGTAGAGACAAAGAGAGGATATGCTCTCGGAGCTTGCACCGCCTACTTCGGGTTGTCATGGAAACTAATGACAGCTGATCGTCTAAAAGAGCGATCGCCATGATAGTTTATGTGATTTTTCAGTTGGGCAGATGGTGCTCCGCTTGTTTGGTTTTCAACAAGTTTTTCATTCTTTATCAGCTGTTACCTTACAGCGATGTTGCCATAATGGCCATAATTTAGGAAAAACAAAACAATCTGTCAGTTGAATTAATTTGAAATTAGTTAAACAGTAACCCTAATAAAGGCATGAAATTATTATGGATTCGATAATGTTTGTCATAATATTATGCTCATATCTGTAGTAAAATCCAGACATTTACATGAAAACCTCCTTCACCATTTTATCCACAAACTGACTGTCTGTGAAGTATCAATACTACAATTGACCCAATGTGACCTATTTCGAATCTCTGGGACTAACTAAAGCTCCTTTATAATGAAATTGGAGCCTCTCATGGAGCAATCTTCGTCGACGACTTACCTGATGTAAACCATTATTTCCGCTCTAATTATTTATTGAGCTTAAATCGATCACAGGCTTCGAGTTTTAATAGCCAAATGCGTACTTTAAGCCCCAGGCCGTGGCTTACCTTGCCGTTGAAAGGTCCCTATCATCCCTAAAATACCTTTGGGGCCCTAAACGGCAATATTTAGATCCGGAACGTAACATAAATTTTTTCGACCGACAGAGCGCTAGAGTTTGCTCTGTCATTCTCTGATGATTTATTATACTTTGTTTTGGACGGAAAAAAGAAATTTTGAATTACAAGCCAGCGATCGATGTTGCACTAGAGTTTGCCTTGAGTTGCATGCATCAAGTTGTTTCTTGTTTAATTTGCAGGATTCTCTGGCGCAACTTAACCACCCAATTTAGATAGAGACGCCAAATTTCCCGCCCGAACTTTATAGAGAAATTAAACTTCTGTGAGTCGTTTAGTTTAAACAGGGCTAATAGATTTTGTCAATTAAGGGTGTCGCTGCAAATTATAGGTTTTCTTGCCATTTCTGGCCTGGTTCTATGTATAATTCATTCATTTATGTTTGACATCTCATTACTTTTGAAATCTTCATTTTTTTGTACCTATCTCCTTTAGCACGTGTTGAGAAGATTTCTGACGCTTACTTGCTCTCAATAATAAGTGAATGATCTATAGTTGATAAAAGCAAAAAGAAATCAGTAAGTTAAGTGGTTTTTAATATGTTTTCTTCCAGGTGTTTAATGCTTGGCACGGCCAAGTTGGAAGTGTTTGCTTTGGATGTGATATTTATGAGTTTGTTTAGTCGGGTTTAATGGCACGTATTAAAACGGTTTTTAGGGGCCACCAAAGTTTACTCTAGGGGAAATTTACGATAAGAGCGTGAAAACAATTTTTTTACTGAAAAAAACTGTTGCTAATATAAAAACATCGTTTATCCAAAATACGGCTTTTCTACTACAAAAGTCTTTTTATGTTGCCTAAAGTATAAAGTGTTAGTTTAAAAGTGAACTTATTTCGTTTATATTCTATTTTCCTGTCGTACTGACTGAAGTCACGTACGACCTTTCGCCTGTGTTAATTGATGAAAGCCCTCAATAGTCTTTATTGTATAAATAAAAATATAAAACACCCTTCGTTTTATCTTTAAAAGCTTTTTAATAAGCAAAAGAAAGATTGAAATTTTGACAATTTGCATTTTTATTTTTCTTCATTAGAATAACTATTGCTAGTATGTACGTTTGAATAGCAGGTATAGAACAGTAAAGCTACTTCACTTTTTTGAAATCGCCAACGTTTCTACCATTAATTGAGGTATTCCTTAGGGCTTTTTCAATCATAGTTATCAAAGGACGCTAAGCACAGATGATAACTATTGCTATTTTGCCTTGAGATATCATATACTGATTCGAATTTGTTGATACCAACTTCAAACCTATACGTTACTGTAAGGTCCAAACGTAAAAATAAAATTTTATTTATATGAGGGAAAGAATGGCTTTTTGTTAATTTATTATATCGAGTGCCGCAAAAAGTCTTTTATTTACCCAACAAAGCTCGAAACAGCTTCCGCATTCAAATTACAGATCACTTCTAATCTCCTTTTGTTGGGATACAGCGCCGCTGTCCAGTGATGTTTACCAGCGAATTTACTGTAGAGCCGAAAAGGGCCATTAAAATTTTTTTTACAATTTCGCAACGCAGCCCAACGTAAGGAAATTCTCGTCATTAAATGATTCATTTAGCGCCATTAATTACGACGCCGACGCCGGTTTTTAATTGGTTCGAGCTGAATGTAATTGCCAAGCTGGCAGCAATTTTTTCTCTTTTAATGCTAAATTCATAGAAGAGATAAAGTGAAAGACCCCGATATTGAGAGAGAGAGACACAGAGAGAGAGAGAGAGAGAGAGAGAGAGAGAGAGAGAGAGAGAGAAGCAAGCGTTTTATTGTTCTGAGTATTATTAAGTTATGTTTCAAAATAATTTAAAGCGGCATTTAAAATGAACACAGTGAATATACACAAAACAGATAACTGAACTGGACCTAAACTATCATGAACTGACCTAACTTCATTTTAATGCTAAATTCATAGAATAGAAAAAGCGAGAGACCCCGAGAGTAAGGGCGAGAAGGAGGCAAGAGCTTTATTTGGAGGTGAATGAACAGTCATACTATACAGGGTGTTACAGAATAGTATGTTCAAACTTCAGGAAGTGAATCTGTGCAGTGATTTTATAAAAGAAGTTCATAAGAACATAGGTCCGTTTTTACTAAAACTCCGAAATACAGTGGGATAAAAAATTAATAACTGAACTTGATCTGACCTAAACTAATCTGAACTGACCTAACCTGCCTAAACTAACCTGAACTGACCTAACCCCCTTTTAACGCCAAACTCATAGAATAGAGTAAGTAAGGGACCCTTAGAATACGGAATCTGTATCACGATTTACCTGAACTAACCCAAACAGGAAACTGAACTGATCTGACCTAAGTTAACCTGAACTAATTAACCTGCCTAAACTAAACTTAATTGACCCAACCTCTTTTTAATGCCAAATTCATAGAATAGAGAAAGTGAGGGAGCCCGAGAGTAAGGGCGAGAAGGAGGCAAGAGCTTTATTTGGAGGTGAATGAACAGTCATACTATACAGGGTGTTACAGAATAGTATGTTCAAACTTCAGGAAGTGAATCTGTGCAGTGATTTTATAAAAGAAGTTCATAAGAACATAGGTCCGTTTTTACTAAAACTCCGAAATACAGTGGGATAAAAAATTAATAACTGAACTTGATCTGACCTAAACTAATCTGAACTGACCTAACCTGCCTAAACTAACCTGAACTGACCTAACCCCCTTTTAACGCCAAACTCATAGAATAGAGTAAGTAAGGGACCCTTAGAATACGGAATCTGTATCACGATTTACCTGAACTAACCCAAACAGGAAACTGAACTGATCTGACCTAAGTTAACCTGAACTAATTAACCTGCCTAAACTAAACTTAATTGACCCAACCTCTTTTTAATGCCAAATTCATAGAATAGAGAAAGTGAGGGAGCCCGAGAGTAAGAGCGAGAGGGAGGCAAGCATTTTATGATTCGAAGATGAATAAACAGTCATTTAATGTCCAAATTTCAGAGACTGAATCTAAGCCTAAAAAAAATAAGAACATGGGTTCTCTCCGAAATACAGAGTGATAAAAAATTTAATTTTTTTCTGTGTTTTTTTAGTTTTTCGGTTCTTTTAAAGTCAAATTCTATTACTAGGTTCGAACTTGTGCATTTTAATATGCTTCTAATAAGCGCTGCAGGGAAGCGATATAAACCCGAAAACTTCATAATGCAGCCCAATGTGAAGCACCACTGCATCCGGAGAACCACCCCATATTTCACTTCTTTTTCTGTCTTAAGACGCTTGATCCATAGAGCGAAACCCGTTCGAAATAAATTGTTATCAAGCACACAGATAGTGGCGTTTTAATCCGCTTTATACTCGACCCAACTCATCTCCTCAAAAAACCCGCTAAAAACTGGAAAATATATTGGTTCGTTCTGGGGATTTTATTTGCATTTCAAATCTAAATATTACCATGTTTTCGCTTGTTGAGTGGAGTTGAGAAATTTCAATAAAAATTTTTTCTACGACTGCCTCGAAAGTGAACAAATATGCACTACTAACTACCGTTGAAAATAGCATATTACAAACAAACAATGTGCACATTGCGCACGCCCTCATACAGAAGCGTGTGCAAAGTCCAGTTTGCACACGCTTCTGATTGCTTTGCTCACGCCTTGCATATATTTTATAATACGAATGATAATTTATGAAGCAAAATCGAAGTCGTAGAAAAATTATAGTGTGCAACACGTACAAAAATCACCCTTCACACTCTTGTGACGTTGTATCACTATCCTGCGGCGCATGTCCACAAATTTCGAGCCACTGACTATGAAATTATCATCCAAGCAGATTATTACGATACATCCTTTAATAGAGTAGTGTGCAACTTTTCACACTCTTGTGACGCATCACTCACCTACGGGTCGTGTCCACAAATTTCGAGCCACTCACTATGAAATTATCATCCATGCAGATTATTACAATACATCCTTTAATAGTATAGTGTGCAACACGTACGTAAATCACTCTTCACACTCTTGTGACGTTGCATCACTTGAGATGTTCTATCACAAAATTTCGAGCCACTCACTATGAAATTATCTTCCAAGCATATTAGTACAGTAAATCCTTTAATAGTGTAATGTGCAACACGTACGAAAGTCACTCTTCACACTCTTGTGTCGTATCACTCGCCTATGGCTCGTGTCTACATATTTTGAATCACTCACTATGAAATTATCATCCATGCAGATTATTACAATCCATCCTTTAATAGTGTAGTATGCAACACGTACGAAAATCACTCTTCACGCTCTTGTCATGTTGTATCACTCACCTACGGCTCGTGTCTACAAATTTCGAGCCACTCACTATGAAATTATCATCCAAACAGATTATTACAACACATCCTTTAATAGTATACTGTGCAACACGTACGAACCTCACTCTTCACACTCTTGTGACGTTGAATCACCTGCCTACGGGTCGTGTCCACAAATTTCGAGCCACTCACTATGAAATTATCATCCAAGCAGATTATTACAATATATCCTTTATTAGTATAGTGTGCAACACTTACAAAAAAACACTCTTCACACTCTTATGACATTGTATCACTCACCTACGGCTAGTGTTCAAACTGTCACACTCGTGTGAAAAGTGAAATTTTCGACACTAGTTGCACAATGTACTATTTGCCTACTTTACCCAATCACCATCTTAATATTAAATCAGTAACCACCTTTTTTTTGTTGGGTGGCAAGTATCAACGTGACTAAAGTCACGTACGTGTTTTTGGCTTCGTTAAACCAAAGATCACGACAATCTTGGATGCATAATAATCTGCTTGGGTAATAATTTCATAGTGAGTGGCTCGAATTTTGTGGATAAAATGGCGAATGATGTTTTTTGCAACTTGCATGAGAAGCACGGCAATAACGGATCACTATTGTCCCTAATTGCCTCTTAGACTGAAAACAAAAATGACAGGTTAACCTAACAAAATAAAGAATACTAATTCAATAATGCCCTGCGTGCCTTAGTTCCTTTTTTGTACAACACGAAACTATGACGTTTCTTATGCAAATTCTCACGCAATGCTTATGAAATATGTATATTTCCATAATGGAACTATTGCCCCTATGTCTGTTTTTAGCAATCTAATCAGAATAAAATTGCCGTTTTACTCGGGAAAATACCTACACAGTTACACATATGTATGCTAATCTGAAAACCTGACGCAACATTACAAAATTCCCACCCGCAATGACTTTATAAGTTTGACCAACCCATAGACCTGGGATAGAGCCAACTCACCCTAAAATGGTCCCGTTTTTTTCGGACGCCACTTTTAAGGTTTCCGTGACGTAATGTTGTCGTTAACGCACGTCATACAAGCCTCCCAGCAGCTTAAAATCGGCTGCCATTTTTAAGGTTCCCACTGTTAAAAAGCGTAGCCAAACCTGTAAAACAGGAAGGGGTCCCAAGATGTAATATACTAGCTCGTTGGACCAACCCCTAAGTAAGTAATACGCGACCCAGTTAGTCAAGTTCATGACAAAATTGAAAGATCTTCCTGCGATAAATCTTTGTCTATTTCCTGGTGCAATAAATTCGCCGCAGGTTAATCCGGAAATTAAAGCTTCGAATGGCTGGTGCGGGGTTAAAAACGATCGGGTTGTAATTTTTGCTCGTACAGGACCGATTAAGGGCCGAATCGTATCGGGAGCAGTTTGGAAACTTCGTGTAAGGGCGCTGCAACTCCAACTTTCAACACGTGCTGAGTTTTAATTAAAATGTGGTTGTTTTATATATACACAGAGCCGATGGAACGTCCTGATAGGGTGTGGCTTGCTTGGATGAAGTCGGAATTGGACTTTTCGTATACCGGTTTGTTCGAAATTTGGTTTCAGTGTGTACGATGAAACGTAAACTATAAAGGAGTTTTAGGTTTATTTGAAATACACTTTTGTAACAGGAGTTTTTAAATTTTTAACCTGGTGCGATGCAATACGATATTGTAGGGAGAGAACCATATTACATTTAAAAGTTTCCTGGCCTAACCTATCATCTTTCATTCTGTAAAGTCCTTTTTTTGTTGCTTTCTTTGCATAGATCGCAAAACAGCCCTTTTGAGTTTATCGAGTGCTTCAAACTTACCTTGTTAAACAATCCAGTCTCTGTAGTTAATTAAAACCTGTTTTTTTTTTGATAAAAATCGATCTTTGCTAAAAACTCTTCTCAAACAGAGCAAAAAAATATTTAATTAATTCAATTAACTTACTAAAGTCAAAGAAAAGATGAAAGGATTGTGGAATATGTAAAAAAAGGAAGATATTGAGATTAAAAATATTCATTTTGTGTAATAATAGTCCTCTATCTTCTAAACTGAAACTCGTGCCTTTTTTGAGTTAGACAAAATTGTAAAATCAATTCTCAAGATCTCAGTTGTTTGATGAGATTATTGGTTTCTTCGGATGAAAACAATACAATTTATCCTTTGTTTCTATCTAAAAAATGTCAATAAAAAAACAAGAAATATCTAGACCTCTTCTTTGTTTAAACTAGTATCTTATTATTAAAAAAACTCTTTTTATTTATCATATTTCGGTATAGTTTTCTGCAAAAATTGACCTCAAATATCTTTATGGAAATTTATATAGAAAAATGATTGAAATTGTGCCAGAAGCCTTGCTGCATATCTACTAATGAAGTTTAATGCTTATAATTGCGTATTATACTACAAGCTCTCACTCTGTCAAGTTCCATTTTTCAAAACAGGGCTTCTGGTAATGGTGGAGTTAATGCAATGAAGAACATTTTAATGGGATTGAAAGGATTAATTAAATTTAATTGTTCAATTGAATGTTCAATTTAGGGAAACGGAAACACAAAACACAAAAATTTAATAAAAGGAAACATAACAACCCTGAATTAACTTATTTTTTTTAGTTGTCTGTTGTTAGTTACAGTTTTTCCATTTTTAGTTACAATACTAATGAGGAATAATGACGCAGTTGCTTAAATTCCTAATTCAAAAATGCTTTTCTTTATTCCGAATATATTACATACATTAGGCCTTAATTTAATAATAATTCAGATCGTCAGATAGGATTAAAGCCAATTTATAAATTGTACATGGAACATATTTTAATCCGAATTGAAACTGATAATTGCGAACTATGGAATCACAGTTACAAGCGAGATACACTGAGGATTAATGTCGCCGGTTTCTTGGGCCAACTTTCAAATTAATTCCTTCAGTAAAGCTTAAACTTAGTCAACTAGGAACTAAAATAAATTTTTTTAATCCTAATAAATTCTCCTACTTTTGCATGTAGTGCTGCCATTTCTAAACATACTTTTTCGACAAATTGGAAGGAACTGAACAGAGTGATTATTAAAATTAGTTAGTAGATATGCATCCGTGCTTCCGGCACCTTTTCAGTCATTTTCCTATATAAATTGATCATGTTCTCAATGATCACAAATTGGAAGGAACTGAGCAGAGTGTTTATTAAAATTAATTAGTAGATATGCAGCAAGGCTTCTGGCACCTTTTCAGTCATTCTCCCATGTAAATTGATCACGTTATTAGGAAAGTAGGCCAATTAAATATAATGAGACTTTTATTGTTCCAATTTTCACTTTGAAGTCCCGTGTTCGCTATATAGGATGTTTTAATTTAATAAGTGATATATTTAATATGACTACCAAACGGTTTTTGCTTCGGGCTCAACAATACAAACTGCATTGCTTTGATCCAAATTGCCGTCGTAGTTCATCAGCGGCTTGCGTCCCTTTTTGCAGTAAACATTCTGTGTCGTTTTTAACGATCCGAAAGGTAATTTTTCACTAATAACCCTCGTTGACCGCTAAACGAGGGTCCAGGCGCTACGAGAACAGAGGACAGAGGGCAGTGAATCCCCGAGGGATACAAACGACAAAATAATTACGTCGACCTATCCTGAAATATGGCCGTTATGTTTTGCTCGTTATCAAAAGAGAGAAGAGCGAAAAAATGCCGCACTGGATCGGCGGATTTTTGATTAAAACGTCTGAGAATCGTGTAATTTATTATTCTGCGAGATCTCTCGATGCGAAAGTTTTTAATTAGTTTTTGTCCTCCGGGTAATATGTTGGTTTTGATGGATGTTCGGACGGGAATTATTAATTGTGTTCTTTTTTGGGACGACGATGAGTCGGTTAATTATTCATTTACGGTACGCTTTTAAGTGAATTAAACTATTGTTGTTGCTAAATTATAAATATGCCCCGTCATCAACGAAATTATGGGCCTCTTACCAATTACACACCTACTTACAAAATCGCAAATTTTTTATTTTCCAAGACAGCAGTTGCAAATGAGTACAATTTTTCTGACTACTAACTTTGAAATCCATAGAAAATTCTGGTAAAATAAAGTGTAGACGGTCGTCGGTCCATGGCGACCTGACTCGATGTCACAGAGCGTAATTTATTACTTTATTTACGCGACTTTTAGTGTTATTTAAACGTTTACGGTATTTTTTGATTGTTCGATAAATGTTAGGGAATTGTCTAGTTTATAAGCTTTAGGTATAAAAGGCAGGGACCGCTGCGGACTTAGTCTACTTTTTCGATTATAAGTAAGCTAAAAGAACAAAGCGATAACATAAAGCTATATTAAAGTATTAGTGGAAAATAGTGGACTATAACTACAGGGATTGTTCTTGTGCTTGCTTGTGAGAGTATTTTATTTAATTCTAGTTGCACTGGGATTATTCGAACCCCGAATTCGCAACAATTCACTCGTCTAAAAGCTCGCTTTCAAAGGAGGCCAAATGATGCACTTGATCGCGAGGACCTCGCACGTTCTACATGCAAATATTCAACCTCGATGCGATCCAATCGCCAAACGAATACATTCATGAGCGAACATGCTATTCTCGATTATAGGTTTTTAAATATTCACGATAGACCCGCAAATAAAGTTTAATTTTGTAAGCGGCGTTAGTGCAGCAATTTCGTTTTACGTTTTAAATTACGTAATTTAGGCTAAAACGTTAGAGCTATCAATTTAAAAACTTTGGCTCGTGATTCTGACAAGAAAATTACTTGTTGTGTACTTACAGTGAAGCTTCTCGTCTAAGTTTCCTCTCGACGTCACCGACAGGGCTCTGATGAATTCTTCAAATTCTATCGATCCGTCCTGAAGAAGAATAATAACACTTTACTGGAGGGGTGGTTATAAAGGGTGTTTATAAAAAACTCCTAGCTAGCCATGGAATTAAAACTGTAATCTGAGATAACTTCATAAAAAAAATGGAAATCAGAACATTTTATGACATTTTCGACTTTCAATTTTTTCGCAGGTCCAAGTCATCTCAAACCTACTGTTGGTCTACGTGAGGTTTTTTTTTATGAACGCCTGATATAAACATTCCAATCTCTCTACTTAAATATCATGCATACAATATAATAAAAAAGAGGGTGGAAGCATTTTTAAAGAAACGATCGCGTGACATTCGCTAAATGCAGGCTAGTAAAAAGTTGCAATCCTACAATAGTTTTCCCTTTGGGGAATGCCCAGCGATGTGAACCAACAATTAAGATACTAAGTTCAACTTTGTTGGTATATGGTCATACGAATTGGATTTTTTGAGGATATTTTGCTTCGTTATACTGCTAGTAAGAACTAACGTGATAGCACATGTGTTGTAATGAATATAATGAGCTTCAAGAGTAGTGGAACTAAGCAGGGTCTGGTCCGATTTGGATCTCCTGATGACCTTCTAAAAAAGCAGATGAGCTAAAAAATTGTTTTAAACAGTTTTTTAGGACATATAAGAAGATATTAAAATAAAAAAAATTGATAAAGATATTTTAAACAAAAAAAAGTATCATCAAAATCATGACAATTCACTCATAATAATTCACTTCTAATGCAATGCGAAAACTCTTAAACTCTGATAGCAGAGAAGAATGATATTTGCAATGTTGCCAAACGTGTAAATTTACCTTAAAGTGATCTTGGATGGAGTCAAATAGTGTACAAATAAAATACATTTTAAAAGAACAGAAATTACTAACTTTAAGTAACCTAATCAAAGCAAAAACATAAGTAAACTAACCTAACCAAAGCAAACTCATAACTGAACTGACCTGGACAAACCTAATCTTTATACTGCCCTGTTAGTGATAAACTATAATTTTGGAAAAAATTTCATTTTTGTCTCTATGAAATGGTGCCAATAATATCTACGGAAATATTAAAAATAGAAAGTCATAACTGCTTTGCTATTGTTGATATAACATAAAATAATAATTTGTGGCAAACTTCTATTACCCATTCACTTATTTTTGGCACCTAGTTACCTTAGAAACCTTCATTTTTTTAAACACATCCCCTTTTAGCACGATAAAAATGTCAAAGACAAATTTCCGACATCCATTTGATGACAATAATAAGTGAATGGCTTATATGTGGCCTGTCCAGTTTTAGAAATTACGTGATAAATCAAAACAATGCATTTGACAATTACAACTTTTATCACTAACAGGGCAGTATAACTAAACTAACTGAACTCACCTAACCAAAGAAAAACATAACTAAACTAATCAGGATTAACCTAAACAAAGAATATAAAAATATAACAAGTTAATAAACTAAACAAAGATAAATATACAGACCTGGATTAACCTAACTAAAGGGACCTTCATGGAAAAAAAGAGCGGTTCTTATGGGCCGCTTGGCTCCCTATAGAAAAGAAAGTTTGCTTTGACGCTTGGCATCACATATAACTCGTTCACTTAGTTTTGCCATCTTGTTATTGTTGAAACCTTCATTTTTTTATACCTATCTCCTTTCAGTACATGTTGATAAGATACGATAAAAATGTCAAAGTCAGATTTCCAACGTTTACTTTATGTCAATAATATGTAAATAGCTTATAACTAACCGAACAACTAACCTGAACTGACCTCAACTAACCTAACCAGAGAAAAAACATAATCGAACTAACAGGACTAACCTACACAAAGGAACAACATAGATGAACAAACCTGGACTAATCTAAAAAAAGGGCCCTTCATGGAAACAAATAGGGCCGCTTTGCTCCCTATCCGAAACGCAACTCACATCACGTATCTCATTCACTTATTTTTGCCATTTTGTTGCCTATGAAACCTTAATTTTTTTTACCTATCTTCTTTCAGCACATGTTAAGAAGATGCGATAAAAATATCAGCAGCTATTAAGCTGGTTTAGTGGAACTTACCTGAACTAAACTGAAGTAACCTAAACTAACCGAACTAAAGGAAAGTCATAACTGAACTAATCAGGACTAACCTTAACAAAGAAAAAACATAACTGAACTAACCCAACCACAGAGCTTTAAAGTTAGTTAACTATCCTTTTCTTAAAAAGAGTCTTGGCAAAAAAACATAAAAAATGCCAGTTTTAAAAAATTACTAAAAATGAATCTGAAATGAAAAAAGTCTAAAAATGTCCTTGTAAATTCATTAATTCATAAATATGATACTTTAAGGACCTTCAAACAGACTCAAAAACTGTCAAATAAGAGTTTTAAGACTGTTTAACATTGACCAAGACCATGATAATATTATTCCTGTTTATATATGCATCCAAGAATGTCGCGATCTTTGGATAAACGAAGGAAAAAAGGCGTACGTGACTTTACTCAGGTTGACACTTGACACCCGAAAATTTAATAAAAAAGGTGGTTGCCGATTTAATATTAAGATGATGATTGGGTAAAGTATGCAGAATAACAGGTGTGTCTTAAAGGAAACATAAGTAAAATTTTTATCACAAGGGTGTGCGCTATGGTACATTGTGCAACTAGTGTCGAAAATTTTACTTTTCACACGAGTATGACGGTTTGGACACGAACCATAGGCGAGTGATACAACGTCACAAAAGTGTGAAGAATGATTTTCGTACGTGTTGTACACTATACTTTTTCTACGACTGCGATTTTGCTTCTGAAGCAATCAGAAGCGTGTGCAATATGGACTTTGCTCACGCTTCTGTATGAGAGCTCGCGAAATGTGCGCTTTGCACACGCTGTTTGCAATACGAGATTTTCAACAGTAGTTAGTAGTGCGCATTTGTTTATTTTCGAAGCAGTCGTAGAAAATAGTATATTGTGCAACTGGTGTCGAAAATTGAACTTTTCACACGAGTGTTACGGTTTGGACACCAGCCGTAGGCGAGTGGTAGCTTGTGCAATGTGAACTTCGCGCACGCTGTTTGCAATATGGAATTTTCAACGGTAATTAGTACTGTGCATTTGTTCATTTTCGGAGCAGTCGTAGAAAAAGGTCTTTACCACACGCTAATATATAATTGTACAGAAGACCACTAAGTTATGAGTATGTAGGAGTAGGTATTCTCAGATAGCTTTAGAACTGCCACGCGAAACCCCTATTACTGAATTGAATAATTTAAGAGAAAGGTAATATTTTAAACGCAACCCTCGTGTTTCTCTTTATCCAAAAGACAAAAAGCCTCATTTAGAAATTGACAGTAACTCGATTTGGAGATATCGAACGCAATTTTTCGTGCCTTGTTTTGTTAGAGCCTTACCTAATGACCCATTTTTGCTAACCCTCGATCGGTCCCTGATCCATCTCATAACGAATTACGACAAAATCGTTTTACACTTTTTTGTAATATATCGGTATAAATAATAAGAAAAAAATTAAAATAACTTTTTAAATAAAGAATAATTTAAAGCTCCCTCTGGACTCCATTATAAAGTCCTCGTGAAGAATTAGAGTCATAAATAACGCGCGAAACAATATTTCCCAAAAGAATTTTAATAATCCCCAGTTGGAAAAAAGTGATCCGAAACCGTTCAGAAGCAATAAATCCCCACTTCTTGGAAGTTTGTCCGAAGTTTTTTTTGGCTGAAAACGCCTTGCGTCGCTGTTGAGGCCCCCACAACTCAGAAGTATAATCTAGGCTTTGGCACAAAGGGTTAGTAAAAAAGTTTTCATTGCCTCGGAGACCGAAATAATACCTTAGAAATGGCCAATTTTAAGTGCTAAAACCGTATAGAAAGCAACACTTAAAAAAGTCTTTATTTTTAATGTTTTGGGTTAATCAAAATGCACATAAATCGGTCCTCCGAGTGACAATTTTGTCTATTTCAAGTAAAAAGTCATAAATTTAAAATCTGTTCAATCTCTCGAGCGGCATGTTCGAAAACGCGTAATTAAAGTTAAGCGGATGTGACACAGGTGGCGCGCCACTCGACTTAAGGCGGTGACGTTTCAGTTCAAAGACGGCCATTTTCTCGTGAGGTTTTTCTAAACTTTCGTTCCATTAAAAAGTCTTGTTTTGTGTGATTTTTTCCATGTAATTACGCAGTTCTACAGAGAATAAGCCGGTATGAATGCTGCTTTAGGTGTTGAGTATGTTTTTAGTACCGTGGCTTAGATTTTTGCTACGAAAACTCTCAAAATCCAGGAGTGCTGGTACCCCCATTCCGTAAGTGTTTGTGTGCAATTTACCTTCTTACATACTTATTGTTATAAATCGTTTATTAAAGAGTTTGAGGCAAATTGCACTTTTAAGCGTGTTTCATACCAATATACCGTGTGGCAGTAGCATACAGTTGATCGATGGATTTATGTCGATATTTTGCACGTTTGATTCGGTACTAAATTCCGCAATGACGTCATGAGGAAAGTGCGCAATGCGTTTCGAGTCAAGACTGTTCAGAATGTGCAGAAGGGTATGTGGTGAGTTCACAATTTGCTTATTTATAACAAGTGTTCAAAGAAAACCGAATCTATTCGTGTGTCCCCCTAACCTGAACTAATCTTAGGTGAATTTTTACTGCTCGATTATCAAGTTTTTTTAAATTTTTAAACGAGAAAAATGATCATCAGAATGATTAAATGAATGAAATGCGAAAACTCTTAAACTATGACAGCAGGGACGAATGATATTTGCAATGTTGCCAAAGTGTGTGGATTTCTCTTAATGTTGAAGTAAGTGATCTTAGAGGTATCAATATTGTAAAGAGTAGCGCATTTTCGATTGATTAAGGGGGTATTAGCGAAACTGTAATAGTTGTAGTTGGTGCACAATTAGTAAAAACTAATCTTGGGGTCTGGGTGAACTTTTCCTCGATTTTCAAGTTTTTGTTATTTTTAAACAGTTTCTTAGTACATTTATAGAACAGTTAAAAACAAAAAAAATCTTGAATGAACAAGTTTTAAACGAGAAAAATGATCATCAGAATGATTAAATGAATGAAATGCGAAAACTCTTACGCTATTACAGTAGGGACAAATGATATTGCAATGGGGTATTAGCGAAACTGTAATAGTTGTAGTTGGTGGACAATTAGTAAAAAACTAATCTTGGGGTCTGGGAGAAGTTTTTTCTTCCTCGATTTTCAAGTTTTCATTATTTTTAAACAGTTTCTTAGGACATTTAGAACAGTTTAATACAAAAAATATCTTGATTCAACAAGTTTTAAACGAGAAAAATGATCCTCAGAATGATTAAATGAATGAAATGCGAAAACTCTTAAACTATGACAGCAGGGACGAATGATATTTGCAATGTTGCCAAAGGGTGTGGATTTCTCTTAATGTTGAAGTAAGTGATCTTAGAGGTATCAATATTATAAAGAGTGGCGCATTTTCGATTGATTAAGGGGGTATTAGCGAAACTGTAATAGTTGTAGTTGGTGCACAATTAGTAAAAACTAATCTTGGGGTCTGGGTGAACTTTTCCTCGATTTTCAAGTTTTTGTTATTTTTAAACAGTTTCTTAGTACATTTATAGAACAGTTAAAAACAAAAAAAAATCTTGAATGAACAAGTTTTAAACGAGAAAAATGATCATCAGAATGATTAAATGAATGAAATGCGAAAACTCTTACGCTATTACAGTAGGGACAAATGATATTGCAATGGGGTATTAGCGAAACTGTAATAGTTGTAGTTGGTGGACAATTAGTAAAAAACTAATCTTGGGGTCTGGGAGAAGTTTTTTCTTCCTCGATTTTCAAGTTTTCATTATTTTTAAACAGTTTCTTAGGACATTTAGAACAGTTTAATACAAAAAATATCTTGATTCAACAAGTTTTGAACGAGAAAAATGATCATCAGAATGATTAAATGAATGAAATGCGAAAACTCTTAAACTATGACAGCAGGGACGAATGATATTTGCAATGTTGCCAAAGTGTGTGGATTTCTCTTAATGTTGAAGTAAGTGATCTTAGAGGTATCAATATTGTAAAGAGTAGCGCATTTTCGATTGATTAAGGGGGTATTAGCGAAACTGTAATAGTTGTAGTTGGTGCACAATTAGTAAAAACTAATCTTGGGGTCTGGGTGAACTTTTCCTCGATTTTCAAGTTTTTGTTATTTTTAAACAGTTTCTTAGTACATTTAAAACAGATAAACACAAAGACATTCTTGAATGAACAAGTTTTAAAAGAAAAAAATGATCATCAGAATGATTATATGAATGAAATGCGGAAACTTTTA
Source organism: Taphrorychus bicolor (assembly GCA_951812265.1). Classification (NCBI taxonomy): domain Eukaryota; kingdom Metazoa; phylum Arthropoda; class Insecta; order Coleoptera; family Curculionidae; genus Taphrorychus; species Taphrorychus bicolor. The sequence continues at coordinate 41,761,188 of OX638303.1, forward strand.
CCCTATGACAGCAGGGACAAATGATATTTGCAATGTTGCCAAAGTGTGTGGATTTCTCTTAATGCTGAAGTAAGTGATCTTGCAGGTATCAATATTGTAAAGACTATCGCATTTTCGATTGATTGAGGGGGTATTAGCGAAATTGTAATAGTTGTAGTTGATGGACAATTGTTTGGAGTGGCTCGACAGATAGTGCTTTTCAATTGATATTGAATTTTTACAAAATTTTATACTTTACAAGAATTTCTTGCTTTTCATACCCAGATCCAAGTTGAATGTCAGGCAAGTTTGTAACGAAATTCAGGTTATTTTTCTTTAAAAATTGCTGTGACTCATTGGAGGAAAGTCGTAGAATGTTATTGTATGGAGATTCCTACGAATCATCTTAGAAGAAACACACACTATATATATAAACAAGTGATAAGGAGCTTTTATTATAACTAATCGTTTGAATCCTTGCACCGAACACGAACAGGAACAACTGAAGACTTCTTATCAACTAGAGATTTCTTGTCTTAACGATCATGAACATTTGCCTATCTTTACTTGCATACCTATTTTTCGTTGAGTCCTATCTATCGTAATGTACCTACACTACTTTTAACGTAAAGTACCGGGTGTTTATTTGAAAACGTCATCTAAATGGTTCGTTGTGAAGAAAATAAAATTATGAAGAAACAAAAGTCTATTTACTTTGTATTGAATTTTCCTTATATTTAGTGAACAAAAATCAAACGATAGAAACCTCCTCTTATATTTGCTTATTCAGTAAAATGTGTAAACACACGTAGTATATCGTTTGTACACAAATGCAAACCCTTTTTTTGTGCTTCCAAGGCGAAGCGATAAGATTCCTTTTAAAGAATCTAGCTAGTGTAATATACAGTCGAGCGTCCAATAGGCAACACGCTGCACTTTTATTTAAGATTATCCACATTCCAACACTTTGTATTCTGTCAAAAGTTCATAGACTTCTAGATGACGTTTTCTTATGAACACCCGTTATACTCACATTATTTTCATCGAAAACTCGAAACACCAGCGACGCGAACTTGGAGGGATCCCCTTGCGGAAAGAACTGTTTGTATATTTTGATGAAGCCCTGAAACAAAAACTTTTGGTTACGAAGGTAGGTACATCCTGAAAGCCGATGCCAGATTGCACTTTATTCAAATCCAGTCCTTGGGGAGTGAGTGGTGTAGCCCACCTACTTCCCGCTCCACGCTGCACTAAATTAAATTTATATGATGGGGAATATCCGTTGAGCTTATGGCTGGTGTATACGGAGTTACTCACCTGCTCGGTCAGGAGTCCGTTGGGACAATCTTTCAGGAAGCCCTTGTGCCTGCAAAGGAGAGATAACGTCAGTAAATCAGTCGGTAATGCCACCTAGTTTTAAGAACTTTATACGAATATATGAGCTTTATTTAGCTTTTATTTCGAATTTGAGATTGTTTTTTTTTGGAGGTTAGAAACTCCATTCAGAAGAAACTGAACTAAGCTGGGAAATACAAGAAATGTTGCACTGTTTTTAAAGGTAGAAATAGAAAACCTGGAGAACTTGATCTAACCTAAACATGTCAGAACACTCTTTAGGAGTCTTTGTCCTTAACGAAAAAGATGAAAAATTGGTAATAAAAACGATGAAAACATTATACAGGGTAAGTGTTTAGTGAAGAGATTTCAGAAACTGAGTTAGGAAGTGGGTTAAATGGAGAAAAATTGCAGTGGTAGGAATATAATTCAAAATCACTTTCACTTTTTTGAAAAATTTTATGACTCACTAGATAATTGGCAATAACCAAATTTTGACGAATTCTTAAAATCAATTCATCCAAGAGAGGATTAACGGTTTTATCAAAACGATGTAAATGCGAAAGTGGTAGATAATTTTACCATTAGCAAACTGAGATAATCAGTTCTTTAGACTTGTAAAGTGGAGTTCGGGGGGTAACCCTAAAGTAACATAATTCATGTTGTTATGACTCACATTTACGAATAAAATTAATTCAGTCTGATGCGTATTAAAGTTTTCCTGCAGCCTCGTTAAGTATGCAAATTGCTGTTACTTTTTTTTGTAGCAAGTTCTCTTAACTTCAAAAAAAATCTTGTTTAAAAACCTCTTTATTGAATACCGATCATATAATGTCATGCATATAAGAAGCATAATTCCTGTGGGTATGACTCACATTTATTTATAAAATTAATTCACAGTAGGTTGGCTACTAAACTTTCCTGCAGCTTCCTTAAGTATATAAATTGCTGTTGCTTTCCTTGGTAACAATTTTCTTTACTTTTCAAAACACAGTTCTTGTTTAAAAACCCTTTTTTGAATACTGAAATTGAATTTATTAATTTGTCGCCCGAACTCTACTTGTAAAGCGGCGTTAAGCTACCAGAAAAGAGAAAAAAAAGAATAAGACTGGGAATTTTATAATTAAGTTTTGAGAACCTGAACTAACTAATCGTAGCCGAAAGAGCTTTCGCTATTATGAAAAGAAAGAGACCTGTGAAAAAGCTTTAGAGTAAAAATTACATAGCACAAGCTGAAGCAACCTCAAGAAAGCTAGACATTTTTGACTATGGAAAAGCTGAGAGCAGGTGAAGAGCAAATAAACAAGTACTTCACAGTTTTGAATAAGGCAACGTTTCGATTTTTATTCAGATCTTCTTCAGAGCTTTATTCAGGTTAAGAAGTAAGTCAACTAGCCTAGATGTATATATGTTACCGAAAATAACATAACTAATCAACAAAACGGATAACGATCACATTTTGAGACAAACGACGCCACAAGACATGATGAAAGCTAGTATGTAGGGTCCTGAGGAAGATCTGCATAAAGATTGAAACGTGTGAAACGTCGATACCGTGTAGATAAACCATTATTAAAACTTCATTACTGTATTTATAAAAGATCAGTGCTTACTTCCATAAATAAATGAAAAATGATGGCAGTAAGAAAATTAATAAATAAATGACAATCATATCTAAAATGAGGAAGCAAAGCAGCAAATTTAAAGGTAAAAAATAAAAAAAGTAAGTAACAAGTTATGAGCAGCTGCTATAAGTTTCCTATTGAAATGAAAGTGATCTCATGTACGGAGAGTTAATTTAAATTTCTGATTACTATTGAGGCCTCTAAACAAAATATTCATCTGGTGAATACACCAATTAACACCTGTAAAGTAGCTGCTTATTTGTCCCACACCTGCTACGTACTTATTCATTGAACTAGAAAAGACATAAAGCATATTTATACTTTTTTTAGTGTGTTTAAGTTATATTTAAGTTACCATTGAAATTTTTACGGTACCACCAGTATCAGATTTGGGAATCACACGAGTTTCATCTATCCTAGAAACCAAGAAATAAAAAATGAGTTAAACCTAAACTAACCTAGACATATAAGGCTTGAAAAATCTTTCGTTGGTATCTCTTAAATTACCATTAAGGTAATAGAAATAGAGAAAAACATTATTTATTTTAGTCGCAGTTGACAGACATATTGAGGTAGCGACCAACAAGGTTTCTGCATGATTAGTTCATCATCAGCTCATTCAGATCCATAGATCAATGAAGCAAATAAAAGCCTTTGAAATCATTTGGTCAACTTAGGTCCTCATCTCACCAGGGTCATACTCGTTTATATACAACACGAAGAATTTTTATTTTAAACCATCAAGTTAAAATGCAGCACTCGGCTATAGCTGCATCATGATGCGAAGTTTCGGTGAGTACACAACAGTGATCAAAGCTACCCCGTCGCTGAAACCAGGTTAAACGCATTCTTCTCTAAACTGAGTGCCGATTATTCTGAAGCTAAAATTACTCTTTAAAATAGCCCCGCGGATTTTCCTGCCAAATTACTGAAGCTTACTTTCGTACCGGACTAGTTCATGCTTTCATTATCCGGGCTTAGCGAATCTATCCCTGTTCCAGGCTCATTTTACATGTCATTTCACCGCCTAAGTAGCGTAATTATCGCTCTATGCGGTGAGAGCGAGATTTTAGAGGTTTTTTTCTGGCTCCGTGCAAATTGCTAAATTTCAGTTTTTTTTGCTTAAAACCGATACTGCTATAAAACGACCATCACCGAAAGGTTCAATATACTCGTTGCTGTTGTCGAAACATCGATAAAACCGCCCAGTTTATTAGTCGCAAAATTTTATATTCTCGTAAACGGGTCTAATTATGGCTTTGAACCATATTTGAGGCTTTAGAGGCTTTATTGCCCGAGCCGAATTAATATTTCTGCCCCTTTTCAGTCGGGTTGGTTTATTTTTTTTTTGGGGCCAAAATCATCCAGATGGACCCGCTCGAGGATTTATCCCGGAAAATGGGGATTTACGGCCTCTGCGGGACACATTGCACTGGTCATAGATCACGAGAACAATAATTGTTTGAAAATTGACTAGAGAGCGCAAATCACGCCCGTAAAATATCGTTTTCCATATTCGACAATCTGTGGACATAATGGAAAATTAGAGCGGATTGGTCCAAAAGAATACTTTGTTTAGAGGCCTCAATAGTAATCAGAAATTTAAATTAACTCACCGTACTTGAGATCACTGTCATTCCAGTAGAAAATTTATAGCAGCTGCTCATAACTTTTGTAACTTATTTTTTTATTTTTCACCTTTAAATATGCTGCTTCGCTTCCTCATTTCAGATATAATTGCCATTTATTTATTAATTTACTTACTTGCATCATTTTTAATTTATTTATGGAAGTAAGCACTGAAATTTTATTAATAGAGCAGTGCAATGTTAATAATGGTTTATCAAAACGGTAAAGACATTTCGTCCAGTGCAACTCAAGTTGGATTACCCCTCTATAAAAAGCCTTCATCTAATACTCACCACTGTCTAATTTCCTTCTCAGTAACTGAAACAGAAGAAAAAAAATTCATTAGTGAGAGGTAAACCTTTAAACCTACGTACATCTAATATAAATTAAAAACTCCAAGTATATGAAGTTCCCAGCCAATCAGGAAACTCGTTGAAGGAGCCCCTAAAAGGTTTCCCTTCTGCTAGATGAGAAATTACTCCTGGCCAGCTAAGCTCTCACGAAAGCCATTTATCAACCCCAATGCTGCTTATTGTGGGGGCTTTAACAGCCGAAATTCGCACAATGATTTCAATAATCCCAGTTCTTACTTTATTAGAAAAGTAATAGAGTTTGATTTAGTCTAAGAATTATTAAGTTGTATGTCTGGGAATTATTAAATATTTGATGATCCGCTTATTATTTATAGATTACTGTCAATTGCTCTTGAATTTTATCTAGTGAATTGCTACCATATACTTTTTGAAATTATTTGCTTAATATTTAAATTGATGTAAGTAAAGCCTGGAAACGGGTCTTCAGGAATATTTTATAGCCGAGATTTTGTAGTCTACAATATATTCCCTATAAAATATTTATTTTTAAGCAAAAAAGTTTTTATATTCATATTTTGGGCATCGATACATCGAACTTGTTTTCGAACCTCCGGGCGAAACGGTGGCGAAATAAAATCTTCATATCCCTAGAGAATTTTTGCTAAGTTCTATACACTTAACATATTCTTTTATGGGAGCTATCCTCGAAAGTAGGACACAAATTTCATCTTCCACCCAGAATGAAATATTCCTGTTTTATTACTGCGATTTTCCCAAATGGATTTCGTCTTTTGTACCTTCAAGAAAACCAAAAATAAAGTACATTTTGATATTTACCTGAACCCATTTTGTATAGTTACATGATTTTTAAGCATATTTGTGCTAAAAAAAAATTATGTTTTAGAAAAAAACTTCTTCCTGCCGCCCTGATCTATTTTTTATTTAACACCTGATATTTTGGTATTTTGTAACAATAATTTAGAGATCATTTTGTTAAAATAATTAATTTTAACTTTATCACAAAAAAAGCAGTCTGCAAATGTGAAACCATTCTAATTATTCACTTTGAACTCAAACTGAATAATCAGTAATTCGTAGTAAATAAAAACTACTCATCGTAGTTGAGGTCACTGTCATGTCTATGGAAAATTTGTAGGAGCTGCTGATAACTTTTATAACTTGCATTTTTTACTTTTCACGTTTAAACTTACTGCTTCGCTTCCTCATCATTTTGGATATGATTGCCACTTATTTATTAAGTCTCTTACTGCCATTATTTTTTATTTATTTATGTCCTACTAGTTCATTATTTTGTGTTTATTGCTTAGTCATCAAATACATAAATGTCCCGCGCGGATATGAAATAGCAAAATTTTAATAATTTTTTTATAATTTATTGTTGAAACACATCAACATGAACTGGTGGGACATAAAAGTTTGTATGCACTACGGGTTATATCTGAGGGCGATTTAGCCGTCGGATTTTCTAAGCTCGCCTTCAGGACATAAACATTTACTTAATGCCCTTGATACATGAATAACCATTATGGAAGTAAACATTGAAATTTTATTAATGGTATATCAGAGTATATCAGTATAGTAAACACACTTAAGCCACATAGTCGGAGGCATTTTAATAAAAACTTTTCTCATTATTAATGTGGGTCGTAGTAAGTTTATAAGTAAAGTTTTGACGTTATTAGTGCATGTAATTTCTCCGAAATGCCGATAAAATTAACCCTGTAACAATATTTCGTAACAAGGGTGCACAACAACTTCCTACTGTTAAACTTACTTAGTCTTTATTAGAATATATGCCCATTTAGATCCTTAGTGTTAGGTATATTTTGGTTTATAATTCTCTCAAATTACTATTTTTATAGTAACTTTCCAAGATGTAATATTTGGAAATTCTTAAAGTACTAACTTATTGAAGGAGATGTAGGACACTTTGCGTTAGTGAAATTGTCAACGTTCCAACTTTTATTGAGGTCTTCCTCAGGGTTCTCGCGTATTTTTTCTCTGTCCTATACCCGCTATTTACTTCTTTAAACTTGCACGCAAAACACGTAGCGTCATTTTTGTGTATGTGTATGTGTATATGTGTATACATACATATGTATGTTTCATTTCTTCATATACCCTGGAGAATTTGTTTATTTATACTACATCCAAAGTTGCAAAAACTATCTATCCTTCCAAAGTTGTCCGACTAAAACCTAAAACTAGAGTAATACATTATCCTAAGGGCAAAAAAACCACCGAGACTCGTAGCTAGCCACCTTTCAAACCGGACGCTATGAAACTTTCCCCAAGCAACATTGTACCCGCTTAATCTTCCTAATGAGCCTTGGGGACCACTATTGTCTCATGGTTCAACATCTACAGCCTCCACAGGCTTATAATAATTACTACATGGACGACTTTTTCTGATACATTAATAAACTAATAAAGAACTTACATTAAACTAATTAAGGCTTCAATTCCTTCTCTATATTAGAAAATTAAGTTCGTTCGGGAAACTGCCATTCTAATACAAGTTCGCCTATTAGTAAAGGACCAAATTAAGCTCAAACTGCTTCGCCTCTGAATATGAAGCAGAATTTAGATTAATTCCTCTATAAGTAAAGTAATATTCCGAAGTTAATTCCTTATTTCGAGCCAAAAATCGAGGGGAAGGGCACATCTGCAACATCTTGCAGTTTTATAAGATAAAAGTTCGCCTTGAATGTAAATATATGCTCTAGAACTTTTCAAGAACGAGCCTGTCGCGCTAAAGTTTGTCCAAGTTTAGCTTTTTTAGCGCACTGGATATTACGTCATAATTCTAGACTATTGTGAAAATCTTCGGAAAGTTTTTGCACCCTTGTAGCAGCATTGAGCGAAATTTAATCTTAAACGAACAGCCATTGTCTTGCGTCCCACCGGGGGCTAATTGAATAGGACGATAGATCAAAATTTATCATAATTTCACCTTAATTACCTTTCCATCTTCACCAAATTCCCGGGAATATTGGCGGGAATTTATTCCGGCCTAATTATTCCATTAAATTACGGATGTTTGTTCCCTAGATAGGTTTAATTGGTAAAGCCCTATTGTTATTATTCTTACTTCCCTAAACTATCTATTATAAACTAAAACTATTACTAACTTTTGGAACGATATTTAATGCCTAAAAAGTTTAAAGCAATTATATTAGCAGTCTAAAGCATAAATTTTAAGCCTTTATAGATGCAAAGTATGAGCCGGTCCCCAAAATTAGCCCGTATCATGACAATGGTCCATAGCTTTTCTATTGCTCAAAATGATAACAAATTTGGCGTTGTAAAGTAGGATATAGTATAGGTAGTATTTTCTAGGATAACAACGTTGATATAAAGTCGTGTTCACAACCTCTTTTATAACATATATTTAATTTGTAATTTATGATCTATAAATAATTTTGATTCTTTTCACAGAAAACTATTTTAAAATATCATGCCCATATATTTTTGACAAATTGGGGTTAATAAGAACAAGATAAAGCTAAAAAATGCTTATAGAAATAGAAAAGACTTTTTCGATTTTATTTGTTCGAATTTAGCCGATTTTCACACATTTTTATTTCATTTGCACTTAAAAGCAATTACATTACGTCTGCTTGTTGAATCATCCAGAAATATAAACAAGAAAGCTTTTTCCAGTGCCATTTAATGTTCCATCAAGATTATCTCAGTTTCTATTTAAACCTAATTAGGATGCTGACGACTTTCCGAGATGTTATATAGATAATTGACAAGAGATAAAACAAGTAGATGAATAATAAGAGTTCTGGCCCACATTTGTGCTGATTTTTATGAGTATTTTACTATAAAGATATCTAACAGCGTCATGCATAGATGATATCATTAAAAACAGGAAAAAAAACTTTTTAAAGTTCTTTCCATATTGACCAAAGGGGATATTCTGTTTTTTCTCAATTTTCTTTACGACTGGACTGATTTTAGAGGATACAACTGTTTTTGCTTTTCTTGATGTCCTCTTTCACCTCTCACTAATTGGAGCTAGAGCCGTTCGGGGATCGATTTTTAGGCACTTATAAAATCGACATATTTTGCGATTTTTAAAAAATTCACTTTTGGGGCTTATTCCAATCGAACGTTGGCATTCCATTCTGATCAAAAAAAGGAAAAAAAAAATAGGTTCTCAACTAAGTAATGACAAAATAAAGAGAGGAATGAAGAAAGAAAAACATGATGAAAAAGACGATATTTCTACTAACGAATAATGTGATTTTAAAAGTCACAGTTGAAGCCAAATTGTGAGCTTATAAAGGTCTGAAGAAGATAAGGTGATGTCTCAATTATAATAATAATTTCTTACTTTGAAGCGAAATTCAGTTTTTGAAGAACTTAAGTCAGTGAAGAAACGAAAGGAGAAAATGACAAACCAAAGAAAGAGCGAAGAATTAGCGAAGAATACCTAGAGATAGATGAATGTTCGCTTCTCCAATATTTGTCCGGGATTAAGTGCATTAAGAACTGAATTAATGAAGAAACAAACAGAAACGTTAAGCAAGAGAAACATGAAGAGATGGATGAGTTTTTAGTAATGCCACCCTTTGAATCTGAAGAGATCGTACGTATGAAGAACTAGACTAACGCAGAAATATTTTTCAATATTTTGTTGGGGATTAAGCGCATTTGGGACTGATTTATGTGAAGAAATAAATTGAGAATTTAAGCCAGAGAAACGTGAAGGGATGGATGAATTTTCAATTATGCCACCCTCTGAGTTTGGAAAGGTTATACGCATGAGGAAACAAGAAGAGGGACGAAAAGAGAGAAATATGAAGGGGGTATTATATAATTTTTTTTTCAATTTATTATTTCATATACAGTGTTGCCGAATTGTTTTTCCTTTCGTAATATTTTACATGTTTCAAAAGACCTAATGTAAGATATTGTTCAGCAAGTCGAAAACTATTTAAAATAAAAGTGAATTTCTCTGACTAAAAATCCACAATTGAGTTAAATTCCATTTTTTATATAACGAGTTTTAGAGACTTTTAATGTTGGTAAGTATTAAAAACTTTTCAGTTTAAATGAGACTTTCAGGTTTCCTTATTCAAATACAAAACTCCCTGACTCAAACGCTACTCCAACCGGCGATATCCAACAAGTTTATTCCGTCATTTCTCATCTCCTCAACTTTTATGGTTGATGTATTTTTAAAGCTGCAAAGTTTTAATTCGCAGCACGTTGCTGCATTGCAGGAATTAGCAGACTTTTGCTGTATATTCTCTAGGAATTTTAAAGCCAGTTTCAACTCGTAGGTACTACGTCGACATAAAAGCTGTTCGAAATTTATTGCAATACCTACGGTAACTGGTTACAACCGGTTGAGATTCAGTATTAATACGTCGTCGCCTCTCGCCTTGAAATTTTCCGCTCCAAATGTCGATCCACTCAACTGTGGAACCCCCCAAATGCTCAACATTTGTTAATTTGACACTGGTTTTAGTTGCTATTAAGAATCGACTTGGTGTAATAACTCCTAGAGGTGGACGAGGTATTGCAGCTCCGTTTGTGGGGCACTAAATTTCATCAAGTCCCTTAAGGCAGGACGGCTTTAAGCAGTAAAATTTTATTGGCTCTCTAGTGGAAAACTTCTAGGATCTATAGACCGTAAATTTTTAATAAGGGTCTCACGTGTAAACATCGCGAGCCTGACATCAAAAACGCTTTTTAAGCTACCTTCCGGCCCAAACAAAAGAAAATGGGAGTCAACTGACGCCCGAAGGTGAAATATGTAATCGAATATTTCCGTGTTTGTTACCATTAAGGATCCGGACGCCACCAAGGCCGATGTTCCTTAAAAATATCCTAAAATAGCGAAAGGGAGTATGGCCCTTCAAATTTATAAATTTTAAAGTTTTTGGTAAAAGATGAGATGGGACGAGCGCGACTTAAAAACCCCCATTTCGCGTTTAAACCAAACAAAAGAAAATACTTGGGAGGCCCTTTGAAAAGCCCTTGTAAAGTTATATCTCGTCGCGCTTGTTCCGTTTTATGATACTGCTTTGTTTTCGGAATAGCAAATTTCATTGTTCCAGTTTTTGCAGAGGGGGAAATATGCTTGTTGCTGATACATTAAGAATTTAAAGAGTTCACCTCTAAGGTAGTTAGCGCGGTGGGCTTATTTTAATACTTTGACCACTGTGTTTACACTTGAGAATACACGCGGGGCAACGTCTAAAGAAACAAAAAGTAGTTGGAGTAATCGATTCAGAGACGTGTAATGTTTAGTTATATTTTATTGATTATGTAATATGAAAAATCACCGTTTTTTTAACAAAAGTAATTCTGTTCTTAGATGAAATTTATAGAAGAGTGCTGAAAAAGTCTTTAATAACTGACGTTCTCTAAATAATAAAATTTGCCGTTTTCTTTTATTCATTGAGAAAGATTTTTCTGTTTTGTGTATGATCAAAGTTTTTGAATATTAGATCGACGACAGACGTCAAATGTGATTCCTTGCAATAAAAAACCCAAAAAAGTGTAAAATAGTCATTACAATTGTTTCTTTGGAGAAGATTGGTAAAAAGTAGTGAAAGTGGCCCCAAACCCTTATTGGCCATCTACTTGCGAAAAATCACGATAATGTTTAGTGTTTAATATTTGACAGCCTGTAACATTAGAACGATTTAACCGATTGGAGTGAATCAAACTCTTTTTTGCAAATTCGGAAACTTTCGATTTGAAGCGTCCACCAGAACTCGGATTAAAGATACTGATCAATTTGTTTTTAAATTTCTGTACATTTAATCCTGGTCGCCTTCTTCCGTAAGAGAAAAATCTGTATATTCTGTTTTTATATTGTGTAAGTTTATGCACATATTCACTTTCAAGTAAATAAAAGGAGCAACATTAAAAATTTTTGTTGTCTACTAAAATTTTGATTTTGCATTAAATATTAAATTCTGCCCGCCTTCCTAATTAGAATAAAAATCCGAATACCCTTGATTTTAATGATAGGCGGACAGGTTTAGAAGGATCGAAAGTTATATACTGATTGACCAGAATTTTTAATCCTTAGTACATATTTTGGTAGATGCCTTAAATCTCAATTCGAGAGTTATCAGATTTTTATCTTATTTCAGAGGGTGGACAGGATTAATAGGATCGATAATAAAGAACCGTGTTTTTAATCCAAGTCCGAATTCTGGCAGGCGATTCAAATTGTTAATCATGCTCCTGTTTTTTATTTTTTGAATAGTGTATCTTTTTAATACTTTGAAAATTGGATCTGTCAGAGCGAATGGAATTAAAGAGATCAAAAATCTAAGTTCTGGAATACGATTCAAATCAAGAGTTTCCTGATTTTTATTCTAATTGTTAAGGCGGACAGGATTAAAAGGATCGAAACTTATAACTGATTAACCAGAGCCTTTAATCCAAAGTACACATATTGGTATTTATCTCAAATCGGGAGTTATTGAATTTTTGTTTCATTCGAGAAGGCGGATAGGATTAAAGGGCATGAAATTTAAATACTAAAGAACCTGTGTATTTAATCCTAAGTCCAATTTCTGGCGGACGATTCAAATTTTTAATCTTGCGCCTAATTTTTATTTTTTGAAAAGTGTACGTACTTTTGTTAATACTTAGAAAACTGGATCTGTCAGATCGCTCAGGATTAAAGAGATCAAAATCTAAAAACTAATTGAACAGTACATTTTATCTAAAGTAAAAGTTTTTGAATACGATGAAGCCAAGTGTTTTCTGATATTTAGTCTAATTGAAAAGGCGGACAGGATTAAAAGGATTCAGAATTACAAACTGATTGACCAGAATATTTAATTCCAAATACACATTTTGGTAGATGTCTCAAACTCAAACGAGAGTTTCCTGATATTTATCTCATTCGAGAAGGCGGACAGGATTAAAGGGATTTAAATTTAATTATTAAAGAACTCTTGTCTTTAATCCTCAGTCCAAATTCTGGCAGACGATTTAAATTTTTAATCTTGCTCCTGTTTTTTATTGTCTGAATAGTGTATCGGACTTTAATCCTACTCAAAACGACGGACATGATCAAAGCTAACGAAATTTAAAAACTAAAAAAGAAACATTATCTTTAATCCAAAATAAAAATTTGTTTCAAGAACTGTATTGTCGGAGTTTTCTCTTAGAGGCTAGAGAAGCCAGCCAGGGTTAAACGGATGGAAATTTGAAAACAAATTGACCAATCTCTTTAATTCAAAGTACTGGTCGATGTAACCACCTTTATCTTAGTGAAGAAAGACGACAGGATTGAAAGGATCGAAATTTAGAAATAAAAAAAAAACAGTATCTTTAATCTAATGTCCAACTCTTACTACAATTAAAATTTTTAATCGTGCTCCTGTTTTTTTATTCATTTGAAAGTAAATCTGTGTATGGATTTAGACAATATGAAATCAGAATTTCAGGATTTTTTTTTCATACTGGGGAAGGCGGCTAGGATTAAACGGAAATTTAAAAGCAAATTGAATAGTACTTTTAATCCAAAGTACACATTCTGGTGGATGATTAGGATCTCTTTAATTTTGTCCGCTCTGGCAGATCCAATTTTCAAAGCATTAAAAAACGTACGTACACTTTTCAAAAAATTAAAAATAGGAGCAAGATTAAAAATTTGAATCGTCTGCCAGAATTTAGATTTAGGATTAAAAACACGAATTCTTTAGTATTTAAATTTCGATCCCTTTAATCCTGTCCGCCCTGGCGAATAAGACAAAAATCCGGTAATTCTCGATTTGCGTCTAATACCATAATGTGTACTTTGGATTAAAGGTTCTGGTTTTAAGTTTCGAACTCTTTAATCCTGTCCGCCCGAAAATTTCAACTTGTTCCACCAATGACGTAGTATGTCCAGAGGTATTACTCAATTTTCAAAACAGAATTCAACTGTTTTTTGCTCTTCTTAATGTCCTCTTTTAACTCCAGACCAACGGAAGAACACCTGGAACCTACTACTGTTACTATCAACTTCTGTTTTTAAGTAAAAAGAAAACTATAAATAGCACAATTTAATAATTTTTTTATGGATGAATTTGTTTGCTTGTGGTCCTGCTGGCATCACTTTTTTTTGTAGAAATCAGTGTAATATTACGAAACGCGAGACAAAGCCCATTTCCTCGCCATCTGCACATTTGTCCTCAAGTAAGACTGTCCCTTTTCATTTATTTTCTCGTTCGAAACGTCGTTGGCAGCCTGTTCGACCGACCGGAATAAAGGTCCCTTTTCATTAGTCTCCATTTTTGGGCGATTTCTCTGCGGCGTGAATTGGCATAACCCAAAACCCGGTATTAACGTTAACATATTGTCCAAAACGAGCACTTATTTAGTTTCGGGAAGAAAGTGATGGTTGAAAATGAAATTACCCTTAGGGGAGTATTTTAGGAAAGTAAATAGTTTGAGGAAAATAAGTGACCGCCTTGAGGGATATAATCCCCCCTCCTACATCCAGGCGATTATATCCTCCACCGTCGAGAAAATTTGGTAAAGTCATTAAATCTCCGAGGGTTTCTAAGGGCCTGATTCGACGATTATGTTTATTACCTGCCTCGTTTATATAAAACGAGGCCTCGTAGGACCACAATAATTAGTTTGGCACCAAAAATCAGTGATCAGGCAGGGGAACAAAATTATTGTTGGTTTCAACGGAATGCCCTAATTACTTCCTCGCTTGAGTAATTTACCTGCAATGTTCACCCTTTGACGAAGTTAGTTAACTGCTGCATATTAAGCAGGCTTATGTGGGATTAGCTTAGTTAATACAAGGGGGGAATGGCAAACTTTGTTCGCGGCTTTTGATTTACCGCAATTCCTGGGATTTCCTCAATTCAATGTTTTCGTTACTACTCATATGAAACAAAGGTTTGCTTTGATATGAACGATCTTCTGGGGAAAAAAATTCTTTAGTTATAAAGTTTCTAGGAACCACATTATTTCCATAATTTTTCAAAGGCGTATTCAAGTTAATATGTTAGTTAAAAGTGGATTTAGTTAATTTTTGAAAGTGTTTTTCTTTTATTTTTAGTATGTTTTATTATTTTTTATATTTTTATTTTATTAAGTTTTATTAGGAAAATTTTGCAATGTTTGTGTCAAATCATCTTTGGTGCTTGTCTTACTATATTAGTGCAGTGGCCATGACGCTGTTAAATTTCAAAATATTGCAAAACGAAACTTTTAACTTCTTATGGAAAAACACATGAGAAGACGACCGAAAATGGGGTCGAACTCTTATTAGTCGCCTACTCGCGAAACCAAAGTAGTGAGACTTCAAATCACGTCATTTGCTTCTGATTTTGCCATCATTTTTACACACTTTCATAATTATCAACTATAACAATAAACTCTTCTTGCACTTCAATTATTAAATTGTCCAAATCCCACATTTTCCACTTTAATTATATCATTAAAATGGACTTTGACATCTGGAATATTAAATGTACGCTTTTGCTGCAACATTATTCTTAATATTGGCCCAAATAGGTTTAAAATGGGCCCGTCTTTGAAGATAATATAATAGATAACGTGTTAACGATAAAATAATTACTGTAATGATTAATAACATAATTAAATGGAATTTTGTTTAAATGCCCGTTATATAGCATAATTCGCTTATCAATATTAATTAAGTTGGTACGTTAAATTAATGAATAAACGTTAATAAATTAAATTCTTTTAAGTTCAACAACTAAAAATCCCCAAATTAATTATTGACTACAAGTACTTATAAATTTATGAATGTAGAAAATTTGAAATAGAACAATAAATGAAGTATATGAGCTCTAAACTCTCTTGAAGTCGTTTTTTTAAAGTTTATAATTTAAAGCATACATTTCTGACCTGTGACCTATCTAACTGTACCTTATACCACTTTAAATAAATTTGTATAGCCAAATTCTCTTTTGTAAAAATATTTTCCTACGCAAAAATGTTTTTAGTCGAAATTCACTGAATTCGTTTTATACGCTGTTTTGGTAATTTTATACTAGAAAGAGCTTCAAAAATATAAATTAATAGTGAATATAATCAACTCGTCGCAATCGTTTGAACTTGAACCAGCTGTGGGCCCATTAAACCATTCAATAATTTAAATTAGCAAATTAATTGTTTGAATTGTATTTTGAGCTAAGCACAAGCCCAATTAAAATAATTGCTATTTTATTATTAAATGATTAAATAATTCCAATTATTTCAATAAAAAAACATTCGAGACTATATTTAATTAAAACGCCCTTGCCTGGAAAGTTTACTAAATTGAGAAAATGAGTATTTTGGAGTGTTCAATGCTCCGCGCAAGTGAGTTAATAGGCAACCACGCCTACATGTTCAATCAGGAGAGCCAAACTATGTCAAAACTCGCTTAGTGTAACAACTCACTTAAAATAATTGATTTAGGCCCGATTGTAAAAAACAGGAGTAAGTTATATTTAACTTCAGCCAAAAAGATTTCTTGTGAACTTCAGAAAACGGTCTCGCCGTAAATAAATTGCTGAGTAAGAAACACTCAACAGTAGTTATTACGACGGGGTTCTGGGACACTTTGACCTCGAAGTCTACGTGAGCCTTAGTGTAGAAGGGGCTCCCCTGTCAAAGGGGCCCCAAAATGCTGTCATTCTTGTCATATGTAACATTGATATTTGTTAAGAGTTCTCAGGATTATTCAAATTCACCGCTCATTATTATTGGAATCTCGTAACCTGTAAAATCCATTAAAATGGGCCAAAGCTGTGCAGTTGGGAATAGATCGTAATTATACTTGAAATTTTCAAATTTTTGATTAGTTTCAGCAAAAAAAGAAATTTAACAAAAATTGTTTGCTCTACTGTTCAATTTTCAGTCCCATATTTCGACTTTTCTGGTTCAGCATCAATTTCAGTTTTTTTCAATGTGGCATTAAAATTAAAAAAAACTTTTTTAATACTTACAAATGTATACGGTCTATTCAAATTCGTTGCTCTTCATTGAAACCTCGTCAAAGATGTTAACTGGATTAAAATAAGACAGATTTTAAAAGTCAGCAAGACAAAACAAAAATTCAACTAATTCCACAAAATTTTGAAAAAAAAAAACTAAAAATTGTTGTAATTGACAAATTAATGTTTTTTTAAATATTTCCGGAAAAGTTTTAAAACATAATAAAAAATAAGTGAAAACGATTTTTGCAATTTAAATTTCTTTTGTAATATCCTCGGAAATGCCAGTACTTAATTATTGTGCCGAACATGCCATTAAGCGATTACAGCACCAATATAAAATATTTTTTGACAATGGCAGCCTTTTTATTCATCTCACTCCACTGAGTACAAAACCGAAACATGAATAATAGAATATACATTCTCCCAATATTGCTATTGCACAGAAACGTGACCCAAATTTCAAATACACGAGGCAAAAAGGTCTGAGAAATGCCAGCTAAATAAACTTGTTAAAACCCGTTTTTGTTGTTTTACTTAGATGGACGAGGGAAAGGAATTTCCTAATTGTGGCCCGGCCATTTTAAAGTTGTGTCCGTGAATGCAAATGCGAGTTCAATCTCCTGAAATCTCCGGTAAAATCGGCAAAACTTGAGTTTGCATTTTATGACTTGCAATCTGAAAGGGTTTCAGCGTTTAGCAAATAACCGTCCTTTTTAAAGTTCGAAACAAAGGGCATTAAGTTTTATCAGATAAAAGGGCTTAAGTTTATAGTCTCCTTTCGGTTCCCAAAGTAAACGGCTGCAACGACTGCTGTAATGGCGGAATATATCAAATTTATTGCTGCTACTGCATATGTAAAATAAGGATAAAAAAGAGCAAATAATGTTTACGTTTTAGCATGTTGCAATTTAATAATGATTAATGCTTTTGACTAATAGACCTCCTCAAAAGAATTCTTGTAATCATCTTATGAAGTGGTCTATGCCACTTTTTTTACTACATTTCTGTATGTGCCTATCTTTTTTTCCCGAAAAACTTTTGGTTGGGGATATCATTGATTCAAAGTAGACCAGAAGCCTTACACCTACACTACTAGCCGCCAACAAAGACAAGGTGCTTGTAACGTTTTGATTCTACATGGTATAAACTGAATATACTAAAACATTAGGTACAAAATCAATACACCAACAACATATTTTCAATCATCAGTCTTCATCTTCACACTGGCAATCGTCGCCTTCGTCCTGGCAAATAAGCTCATAGTTCCTGGGATCGGACTTCTTCATACATTCTTCCTTACTGAAGAACTTGTAGTAGAGGTCTCTGCCGTAGGTGCCAACAAGGCTACCGGCGAAAATGCCAACTGCAAAGCAACCCATATCAAACAGGAATTTTACCATAATGCTTCTCAATAGAAGTTTACATTTTTTCGTTTTTAAAACAAGACTCAATGTCAATAAAGACGACGGACAGTGTCAGCAGGATAGGTTAGAAGAAGTCATAAATGAGTTAAGGTGACATTTTTTCTAATCACTTAAAAAAGTATCAAAATTCGCTGTGGAAGATGAAGAAGTTGAGGTGGTGCGACTACGGGGCGATGTTCTTGGGTCTGGCCAGCGGATTGTTTGTGGGGAAATATGGGAAACAGATTTATGGTGAGACCTTCCCTCCGGTGCAGATCAGAAATTGGGAGGAGACGTGTGACGCCATTGAGTGCGAGTGTGAAGACGAATACGATTGGTGATGATTTGGTATCCTATCCGCCAGTAGTGCTGTGTTGTACCGAAAATATGTACGTCTTGAAATAAAAGTGATGTGTGGAGAAATTTACTTTTTTTTGCAAATTAGATCAATCTTGTTGTTGTGCAATTAAGGCTCAACTTAAAGTTTAGCTCACGTGGAGTAACATATTTCTGAACGCAATCTTAAAAGACACGAATGAAAAAAAATGAATATTGAGACTTTTTAAGCAAAACATTAAAACATACCAAAGTAGCATGAAGCGAAAATGCTCAGAAATAAGATAAAATATAAGGCAGTAAAGGCTTTCACGGTCAGTAAAAATATAATCCAAAGTGTTTTCCGGGCTGGTTTCCATTTTCTGAAATTTATTTCAAATAATCACAAGGGTGATGTAAATTATACAATACATGACTGAGTGATTATGATTTCTGAGCAGTAATTAAGTTAATTAACACAGAGAAGTCAGAACTTTTTTGGAATATATTTTAGCAACTTTGAATTTGATTTAAAATTTTCGGTAAGAGATATTTCTGAGCATGGCGTATTTCTGATAATTTCTCTGCAAGATGCAAAAGAAAATACTCTGAAATAATATAGTTAACAGGAAAACTTAGATATTTCGTTTGAGAATATTTTAGCACCTCACAATTTGAATTAAAATATTCGGTAAGGCGTATTTATGAGCATATTCTTAAAATACAGAAAAAAATACTCAAACATTTTGTAGTTATTACCCAAACCTTAGAAAAATATTAATTAGTAACTATTTTCTTAAGTTAACTTCTAATAAGCTTAGGTTGGATGTAAACTACACAACTTACACACTTTTGAGGACTTATGATTTATGAGCAGTGATTGAGAGCATATCTAGAGGTTAATTCGAAATGGAAAACTCGGATCTTTTTTGGAATATATTTTAGCCACTTAGAATTTGATTAAAAATTTTCGGTAAGAGGTATTTCTGAGCATTGTGTATTTCTGAGCATTTCTCTAAGACGCAATAGGAAATAATCTGAAATAATGTAGTTTTTATTTACTTACTCCTACATTTTAGATACTGTCTGCATTTTAGCACCTAACAATTTGAATTAAAATATTCGGTAAAGTGTATTTCTGAGCATATTCTTAAAACACAGAAAAAATATTCAGAAATTTTGTACTTATTATCCAAACCTAAGAAAAATGTTAATTAGTCTTAGTATACAACTTTTCACACTTCTGAGGGCTTATGATTTCTGAGCAGTAATTGAGAGCGTATCTATAGATTATTTCGAAAAGGAAAACTCAGATCTTTTTTGGAATATATTTTAGCCACTTAGAATTTGATTAAAAATTTTCGTTAAGAGGTTTTTCTGAGCATAGCGTATTTCTGAGCATTTCTCTAAGACACAAACGGAAATACTCTGAACAATGTAGTTTTTATTTAGTTAGAGCAGAAAAATTTAGATCTTTTTTGAGTATATTTTAGCACCTCACAATTTGAATTAAAATATTCGGTAAAGTGTATTTCTGAGCATATTCTTAAAACAGGAAAAACTCAGAAATTTTCTACTTATTATCCAAACCTAAGAAAAATGTTAATTAGTCTTAATATACAATTTTTCACACTTCTGAGGGGTTTATGATTTCTGAACGGTGATTTAGAGCATATCTAGAGGTTAATTTGAAAAGGAAAACTCAGATCTTTTTTGGAATATATTTTAGCAACTTAGAATTCGATTTAAAATTTTCGGTAAGATGTATTTCTGAGCATGGCGTATTTCTGAGCATTTCCAAAAAGCACAAAAGGAAATACTCAAAAATAATGTAGTTATTAATTAAAACTCAAAACAAAATTTTAAACCACTTTCTGAAGTTCATTTCTAATCAGTTCAAGTTTGATGCAAATTATACACTTTATAATGCTCATAATTTCTGAGCAGAAAGTGAGTGCATAAGGTAATCGATGAAGGTTAATTAGAACAGGAAATTCAGATCTTTTTCTTTAATGATATTTTAGCAACTTACAATTTTAATAAAAAATTCGGTAAGCCGTATTTCTAACCACAGTACAACACCAAACACAAAAGAAAAGATTCAGAAATGATGTAGTTATTACTCGAAACTCAGAAAAATGTAAAATTAAAAACCATTTTCTGAAGTTTATTACTAATATGTTTTAAATGTAAATTCTTCACATTTTTTATATTTTCTTTTTTTATAATAATATTTTATAATTTCTGAGCAGCAATTGACAGCATAATTAGGGGTTAATTAGGACAGAAAAACTCAGATTTTTTTTGGAGTATATTTTAGCAACTTACTAAGCTCTATTTTTTAGCAAAATTGATAATAAGAGCTAAATTTTAGCTGTTCTTATTTCAATCAAAAATTTCGGTAAGACGTATTTCTGAGCACATTTCAAAAAGATATAAAAAAAAAACTTAGAAATTATGTAATTATCACTCAAAACACAGAAAAATGGCAATTTAAAAACCGTTTTCTGAAGTTCATTACTAATAAGTTTGATATAAATTTACACCTTTTTGCACTTCTGTCATCTTATAACATCTGAGCAGTAACTGAGAGCATAATTAGAAATAATTTGGAACAGCAAACTTGGAACTTTTTTTGCGTTTATATTAGCAATTTACAATTTGAATTAAAAATTCTGTGTGGCGTATTTCTGAGCACACTTTGAAATGACACAAAAGAAAATACTCAGAAACAATGTAGTTATTACTTAAAACGTTCAAAAGTTGCATAGAGCCAAATGGCTCAGAAATAAAACGTAATTATGACATTACACATAAGTCAGAAAAATGTTACTAAAAAATCATTTTTTTGAAGTTTATTTCTAATAAGTTCCAGTTTGATGTAAATTATACATCTTTTCACACATCTGAGTGCTTATGATTTCTGAGAACTGCATAATTAGAGAGTAATTAGCACAGAAAAACTTGAAAAACAGAAAAAAGGCGTATTTCTGATCTCATTTTTACACACTCAGAAAGATATTAATGCAAAAACTTGATGTAAATTATAATCCTTTTCAACCTGTCTGAACAAAAACTTTTTTTTAATTTTTGCCACTCTAAATAAATTTATTTTAATAAATAAATTGCGTTTTATTTCTGAGCACACTTATAAAAAATATTGTGAGTTTACCGAGTGCAAAAATGTTTAGGGAGAAATATATAAGTAGATAAACAAAGTGCTTTTCATGACAATTTCAAGGTCACAGGAACATCCATGAGCCTCTTAGATAACACCAGACGAAGTTGCTAGACGTTGACCTTGAAAATCGCGCTCATGACCTTGAAAAGTGACCTTGAAAATCAGTTGACCTTGGAACTGGGTTGACCTTGGGTCCACACACGGACATTCCACCTTGACGCGTCCGTACCCCTGCTAAAATTTCCGAGTCTCATGCAAAACGCCTTGACGTTTTTCACATCGTTTAGGCTTGACCGCGCGGGAAACGTGTCGCAGCAAGCTGAGCTACCTTAGACCTTGAGAGCTATCCCCACAGAATGTGGGTTGGGACTTTATTCCATCTTGACGCAACGAGGTCATACTGTAAAACCAATCTCGAACGCATTCCGTCAATGAGACAAACGACCATCAAGCGACGGATCTACGTGCTAAAATTTCCGAGGCAGTAGAATATTCATGCAAAACGCCATGACGCTTTTCAAGTACAAAGGTGCAGGTTTTGCATCGTTTAGCCTTGAGCTCGCGCTAGAAAAAATATTCATACAAAACGCCTTGACTTTTGCGAAGGCTTTGCATTGTAATTCAGCGAGACAGGAATTTCATGGCCACATGTGAGGTGAATCAATCCTTTGTAACACTCAGATAAGAAAATCAGAATTTGCTGACGCATTTTGTTCAGTACATGTTCACTGCTAAAGCTTTTACCTTGAGTTAAGCTCGCTTAACCATGAAAATCCTGGTAACCTTGAAAAGCGACAGATGCGCGTAATCTTGAGCAGGCCTGCTGACTCGATTCAGGGTCTCTCATTTATTAAGAGTACTAAGCGCCAAGCAATTTTCAAGTACACCTATTTAAGGCTTCCACGTACATACACGACCCACAAACAAAACGCGAGGTGAATCAATCCTTTGTAACACTCAGATAAGAAAATCAGGCCATCGGAATTTGCTGACGTATTTTATACAAAAAAAAATCACTTTCAAGAACGCTTAACAATTTAGAGATATCGCCAATTTTCCTAAAAATCGAGTTTTCTCTGCAGCAATTTGGCATATACGTTTTATCATTTGCCACCCCATTCACCCCACCAATCTCGAACGCATTCCGTCAGTGAGACATACGACCACATTCTCTACAAGATTTATTAATCAGCTCAGAATTAATTATTTATTACTCAGAAGAATACAAATTCAGGAAAAAATTTTTGAGTTTGTTTTACAAAAACTTGTTTTTATTTTTTCGTGACTTTATTGATTCTATTTTATTTTTCCTTCTTCGAGATTATTAGATTGATATTTTTAATTTTTGAATTTGCTAAATATGGCTTTTTCATTTAAGTATCGAAAATTGAAAGCTCAACTCTATTCTCAACTTTGAATGCCTGGAACTTGAGAACGCCTCGACCGATCGAAATGAATCAAACTGTTTTTTCTTCTTCTAGATGTCCTCTCTCACCTGCCACCATCGAAAGTTCCGTAGGTGGAATATTTTCGGAGATAGACCCTTCGGAGTTTGATTTTTAAGCACTTTAGAATCGCGTTTTTTACCATTTAAAAAAAACCTCTTTAGAGGTTAAATTCATTCTAATTTAGTGTGTTACGGTTTTAGGGGATTGCAAGCGTGTCATTCCGATCAAAAACAGCAAAAAAATGTTTCCAAATTTTTTCGAAAATGTTCAAAGGAGGGGGGGGTATTACGACGTTTTTCTCAATTCTCAAATTTGACCGCCTGTAACTTGAGAACGCCTCGATCGATTGAAGTGAGTCCAACTCTTTTTTCATCTTCTTGATGTCCTCTCCCATCTCCTATCATCGGAAGTTCCGTAGGTGCAATATTTTCGGAGATAGACCCTTTCGGAGGTAGTAAGCACTTTTAGAATCGCGTTTTTTGCCATTTTTAAAAAAATCCTTTTAGGGGTTACATTCATTCGAGTTGTGTTGTTTACGTTTTTCGGGAATTGCAAGCGTGCCATTCCGATCAAAAACAGCAAAAAAAAATTTCCAACATTTTTTCGAAAATGTCCAAAGGGGGGGGGGCTACGACTTTTTTCTCAATTTTCAACTTTGATCGTCTGTAACTTGAAAACGCCTTAACCGATTGAAGTGAGTCCAAGTGTTTTTTCCCCTTCTTGATGATTTCTCTCACCTCTCACCATCAAAAGTTCCGTAAGTGCAATATTTTCGGAGATAGACCCCTTCGGAGTTCGATTTTTAAGCACTTTTAGAAAATCTCTTACGAGATGTGCAACTACTAGAACTTGCTAAAACTCCCAATTTGCACATTAAACTGCTAAACAAAGCACATTAAATTCCATCAGATAAACGACTTTCCCGTGCTCAACTGGCTGTTGCCTGGACTATGCACTTGAATATTAAAAGCTGATTAAGTGTGTTTATTATATGCCATGAAAGTTATGTAAAGTTGACTTTAGTTATCCAACAAAATTGAGGGAATTTTAACGTTTACAGCTCCTGAAATGGAAACATTCCACGTAAAGTAATCTCCATGACCGGACGATATCAGTAAGCGATATATCCTTTTAGAAGAGCAATCTGGGAAGGAGGAAAGATTGTATTTATATTGTGTTTAGGTATCACGTGAAAGTTCCTTCCGACGTTTGCCCCAGTTTCTTTAAATATGCTTTTCCTCGTCCCTTTTTTTCCAAGAAAGACAAACAAAACCTGATTTTTTCCGAATTTTCTCCCCAAAACTGGTTCCTTTTTCCATTTATTTTTTAGATTATTTTATCGCTCTTAAATTAACATCAGATAGCATTTCCTTTTGTTGCTCTAACATGTTGCAATTTGATAAATTATTGTCCCTGACTAGTGACAAGTAATAAGTATTTCTTGTATTCCCCTTGTATAAGTGCCCTAGTTTTTTGCCTCCGCCTATTCAGCCCTAAGGGATTAGACCCAGAACCAGGACTTATTGGTTTTTGCTCTATACGCGCCCACGTAGTGAAACAGCATGCCAAAGTTACTGCACAGAAACAAGTGGGCCAAATCATCCATATTCTTCTCAATTATTACACCGGCGATGGAAATAAATCTAAATTGTCATTCCACGTGCACCGAAGACTGACAAAAGACGGCCAACTATGGAGATGCCGCTCGCAGTGAAGCGTCGCGACGCTGGCCGTCAGTCTGGCGCCGGTGACGGCGCCGCGGGACGTTTCGCAGGACTCCGACACTGAAAACAAAAGCATTCGATGCCACCTGATGTGATGTATGATCGCCAGGTAGCGGAGCGTCTTTTGTTTTTCTTCCGGATGTAGCTTGATTGTTGTCGATCGATACATTGTGTGTTTTTTTTTATAGATATAAATGACAAACCTAGCAGAAAAGACAATTTTTAAAAACACTATTTGTTTGTTCTGTCCGTCTTGTGAACCAAATTTTTAGGCTTATTTGTCAGAATGTGTGGCAAGACGTTCCAATCAGTTGGTTGATCGGATGATCAGAAAATACAAATTTTTTTATATGAATAAAACAGGAAATAAAAGGCGAAAGCAAAAGCGACATCTATAAAAAGCAAGTTTAATTAAAAAAATCTCAGAAGTGATTAAATTTTGAAGCAAAATTTGTGGAAATACGATTTTCTTAGACCTTGACTTAAAGTGCGTTCTCTGCAAAGATGTGCAGGTTTTAAGAAAGTAAACTTAACAGCAGGACATTAACTGACTTGTTCAATAAATAGAATTTTGTATGTTTCCACTTATCCCTTTAAATTTTTCTCATCTGCTTATTGATTTAATTTTGGAAATATGTTAGGAATCTGTATCATTTTTGGAAATCTAAGTTTCGTACCAATTGAATCGAATTACTTACTAAAATAGCAGCAACTTTAATACAAATTTACTCAAAAGACACAGAAAAATTTTTAAAAAAACTGTAACCTAACGGAGAAATAGTTTAAAAATAACATATCAAAACAACGTATTTACAACGCGTAATTTAACGTTACTCGTACAGGCAAATATAAAGCACCCAAAAAATCAACGCTACGACGATGCTGATAAGCAAACCAAAATGTATTAAGTTGACCTTAACCTTCAGGTGTTATTCATATTGTGAATGAAATATCCACTAATTTGTTATATTTTTCAAGTAGAAGGCGTAACAATTAAAGGGACAAAAATTACAAGTTTGTAATAAACATTTTGCTTTTAAAACGTCTTTAAGTCTTAAAGTAAAATAAATCCGGTTAGTTTCAATAATGTTTAAAGATAAGAAATAATTTACTTAGGGTGACTTTTAAAATTATCAGTGAAACTTCAGTTTGAAGTTAAAATACCAGATATGACGTAAACTGCATTATTTATCTGTCAGGTAAACAATGCAATGTACGTCTTGTCTGGTGTTTTAACTTCAAACTGAAGTTTTACTAATAGTTGTAAAAGTCGCCCTTAATGCTACTTTTCTTTACAAAAAGTTAATTGCATCCAAAAGGTAGCCGTACAATTTTATTAAGTAAAAGTATTAAGTTGAGCTAATATTCTGTTCAACGCTGTAAATCAAATATCGGTCAAATTTTTATATTTCTGAACTAAAAGAGCAATAAGTAACAAAGCATAAAAGTATAATTATAAGAAACGTAATAAAAAATAAGTTTTAAAGACACCTTTAAGTTTAACTTAATATTCACTTATTTTTATTAAGCAACATAATTCACAACAATTTTAGTAAACCAAATATCAGTTGCGACATAAAGCGACTACAAGTCGCTTATTTGATTTGAGTCAAATTTTAGCTTTTAAGATACCTTCAAGTGGAGCTTGGCATTTCCTTAATTTTAACACAGAACTTAATTCCCAATAATATTACGCTACTTTCATCAGTTCGTGAATAAAAAAAATAAAGAAAAAAAACTGCACTAGATTCAGAGAAGTAAATGTCATGCTGCTTGGAATTATCTGAACCGATTTTGGGGTTTTTCCTTTGCTTGCTATTTATTTAGAGGCACAATTTGACAACAGATAAAATAATTTCAAAATCAGACATGTTTTTGAAGGACATACGCTAAAGACCACTGTCACTCTACAATTATAGGGGTGCTGCACATAATAGGTGTAGCTTAAGTTATTGAATTTGTTTCTTTGTTCGAGATCTCTTGTAGGGCGTTTTTAGACAAAAAGAATTTTATAATTAGAAACATCCTAAACCGCTTTTGAGCTAAATTAACGAGAAACCACCGACACTTAATAGGGTTTTGTAGCTGTTATGTACGGTTTGATATTATTTTATTTTAAAACAATCCAATTTTGTCCTGTAAAATTTAGACCTTGTTATGTAAAAGAGTTTTATGTCGAGCTTTACTAGGATCTGGTTACGTATAAAGCTTCTAGGCCTTAGTCTTCTGCTAATATTCAAATTGAAAATCAAATTCTGCCTAATTTCTTGTCTGTAAAAGCTTTTTGAAACCCCAACAGACTCACCCTACAGGAAGCAATAACTGATTTGATTCCTGGTTCATTGAATTATGTATTTCGAAAATGACACAGTGCTTTTATTTCATATTAAATTCCCTGGCTGGCTGCGTACACATAAACACACCCATTCACAAATACAATTTCGCCGACTATTACATGACAAAAGACGGAAGAGATAAGTAGCAATGAAAGTAAATATTTGCCCTTTGGAAAGGGCGAATTTCCTATCACGACGCAACCTATCTCTAAGCGAAACTTGATTATACCGGGGGAAAGAAAAACGAAAAGAAAGAGCCGAAAGGATGGGTGTGATGTGGAGTAATTTGATTACCTTATTTGACTCAATGTAGGGAAACGTCTTTAAATTCCTCTGGAATAGCAATTGTTCGGTAAGAAAGTTTCCTTTGATTCATCCTGAGCAGGGCCTGACATGTTTTTCTAAACATTTCTTTTTACAACTCCTTTTTTACCATAATAGGGTGATTTGAATTGTTTTTGATGAATCTTGATGAGGATCTAAATGGCCAATTTTTTTCCAAATTAATCTAATTTGCATCTTTTACAGTTTACTAGACTTCATTGATAAACTATAAGTTTGAATAATTCCGATTTTATACGAACTTTTTCGTAGAAAGTCGTTTTTTTTATTACAAATTTATCTTTTTTCGATTTCCGAGAACCTCCATACACTGTTTAAAAGTAAGACAATTTTAAAAAACATCAACTCTAAACGTAAAACCAAAATGATGCTCTAGAAAAGTCCAAACGTTGGTCTAAAAATTAAACACTGTCGTCTTATAGAGGAGATAAAGTGCAAGAAAAAATTACAATCTGGAAGTGTGACTGATTGATTTTTTGATAAAGCCAGAAATTACAGTAAAATATCTCGCAAGAAAAAAGTTTTTGAAACCATTTTAAAGTAATAATGAGTTGGATACAGAAAAACCTATGAAGAAGACAGCGTTTAAAAGAGAGATGCGTTATCTCTTTTTTGCATGAGTGCGAAAGACGCGCCCGTAAGAGCTCACCTTTATATAATTGTTAGAAGAAGTTATATCTAGATAATGTTGGCTAGTTCAGGTTAGTTGCTTACACTTTTTCTGACAAAGCCAACAATTACAGTAAAATACCTCGCAAGAAAAAAGTGTTGGGAACCGTTTTGAAGTAATAATAAGTGGGATAGAGAAATACTTATAGAGAAGACAGCGTTTAAAAGATGCTTAGATTGTTGTTTTATATCGGTCAACTTCTTATATTTCTGAACTAAAAGAGCAATAAGTAACAAAGCATTAAGTTACAGTAATAAGCTTTTAAGACATCTTTAAGGTTAACTTAATATTCACTTATTTTTATTAAGCCACATAATTCACAACAATTTTAGTAAATCAAATATTAGATGCGATATAAAGCGACTGCAAGTCGCAGTCGCTTATTTGACTTGAGTCAAATTTTAGCTTTTAAGATACCTTTAAGTGGAGCTTGGAATTTCTTATTTTTATCACAAAACTTAATCCACAATAATATTAAGCTACTTTCATCACTTCATGAATAAAGAAGAGCAGTAAATATAATGCTGTTTGGAATTAACTGAACCGATTTTGGAGTTTTTCCTTTGTTTCCTATTTCAGTTTCCTAAATCAGACATGTTTTTGATGGACATACGCTAGAGACCACTGTCACTTTACAGGACATTATTGGGGTGCTGCACATAACAGGTGTAACTTAAGTACAGAGATACAGAAGGGACTGATATAGAAAAAGGCTTATGGAGAAATCAGCGTTTAAAAGAGAGATGTACAGATCTTTCTTTTGCTTAGTGCGAAAGGGAAACCCTTACGGTCCCGCTTTTGTATAATTGTTTGGACAAGTTAAATCTAAGGTAATTTAGGTTAGTTCAAGTTAGTTGCTTTCAACCCTTTTGATAAAGCCAAAAATGACGGTAAAATATCTCGCAAAAAAAAGTTTTTGAAACCGTTTTTAAGTAATAATGACTGGGATAGAGAAAGACTTTTGGAGACTGCAGCGTTTAAAAAAGAGATGCATAGATTATTTCTTTGCATAATTGTTAAAACAAGTTATATCTAGTTAATTAACTCGAGGGTGGTGGAGTTAAATCGAAACTTTCTAGCTCGAATCTAGGAATTTCCAAAACAAAACCCACCTTGTTGTGTTAAAGGTGACTTTTACAAGTTCAAGTAAAACTTCAGATTGAAGATAAAACTCCAGATATAATTTACATTGCATTGTTTATCTGTCAGATAAACAATGCAATGTACATCAAGTCTGGTGTTTTATCTTCAATCTGAATTTTTACTTGAACTTGTAAAAGTCGCCCTAAGTACTTGCATCTGATTATAGTTTTGCTATATATACTTATATTTTAACCCTTAAAAAAATGTTTTTTTTACTAAAACAAAACACCACCCCTGCATTTAGTGGTATTATTTTTTCGATAGTACTAAACACCTTCTCTTAGAAATAATAATTGAAACGTACGTGAGAAGTTTCAGAGCTAACTCCTCTCTAGTGTAGGCCACTCAATTACCGCGAGCAGGATCAAAAGTTCGGCCAAGAATGCGGGCTATGCAAGTCAGGCGTGAAGCTTTCCCAACTCACAAAAGATAAAACTTTCGGGGTCCTGAATGTTAATTACTCAACTTCCGCTCATTTAACGTCTCCCGTCTTTGTCTGGCTGAAACTGGGCTAGCAGGAGCTGAGAATTCCATTTAAAGGTTACTAATGTTTTTCTGAGCTAAATATAACAATATTTCCGGGGTTACTCTACTAGCCTGAGCCTCGAGCCATAAATCTTTCGCAATTACTCGTAGTAATCATCCGGTGGGTAAATAAACCCCGCCCAAAAGGGGGAGGTTGCGAATTAAGATATCCTCGCTCCGCTTGCTTTTGGCGACGTTCCTAATTGATAACCTCCTGGTGCAACATGTTAGGTTCTGCATGTCTGCTTGTCGTTAATCAAATTTGGAAGACATGTTGAAAGCACGCGAGAACGAAACTTTAAAAGTGTTTAACAAAATTAAAGCAGTCCCAGTCTCTTTGTCTCCTCATTTGCACTAATCACCATTCGTTGTCTGGAGTTTGGAGAGACAACTTAAAAGCTGTAAAGTGTGTCATTCCAGACTCAGGGATTTGAGCGTCTTAATTGCGTCAAACAAGCAAGGGCAGATGTCCTGAGGGAGAGAAACGAAGCGTGCCGGCCGTTAAGATTACGACGCAAATAATTTCGTTTAAGCACCATAAGACTCGCAGTTCGACATGCTCCCAGTCCAAAGAATAGAAAATCCTCAGGGAACAAAGGAACGAAAAGAAAAAAAGAAGGCACTTCCAGCAGTGTTTCAAATTTATATTCGGAACGAGGGCAATAATTTAACTAGGAATGAAACTGTACCGCACCGAATATGAAACAGCGTTATATTAATTGTTGTTTGTTTCGAGGGCTGTTCGTATCCAGGAAACGGGATATTAATATTAGGGAGTATTCACGTGGAGAGCGGCTGTGGGATAAAAAGCGCATCCGGTTTTTGTAGAAGATAAATGAGTTAGACACTATGTATTCAAAGAAAACATTTACACCAGCTTGAAGAACTCAAACAGCACTTCAGAAAATTAAAATCTAAAACTTATACTCACACAATACACGAAATTTCCTGCCAATATTGCCAAGAGGTCTACATCAGGCAAACCGGCTAATACCTTGAAAATCGAATTAACGGACATTAATTCAATAAAACTACCACGAAAACATGTTGAATACTTTTCCACATTTTCAAGTAACTTAAGCAGACTTCAAAATTTAGTTATATTTGAAATTGGTGTATTAAATTGAACGTAAACTACCAAAATGTTTTCTTTTTTTCGTGTATTTTTCAGATCTCCTAATTGCCGAATTTAAATACAAAACTTTCCGCCCCAAGCGTTTCTCCAACCGGCTATATCCTCCAACTTTATTCCTTCAGCTTTCCACCACTTTTTCAACTTTTATGGTTGATGTATGTTTAAAGCTTCAAACGTTTAATCTTCGCCACATTTCTGCATTGCAGCAATCATAAGACGTTGCGGCAGTGCATCATTTCGCTCTTACCATTTTAACTTATTAAATTTTGGAGGGCGTGTGCAAATTTCACAATTCCAAAGACAAGTGGTTACAAGTGGAACATTGAAAAGGTTGAGATTTAATATAATTCCATTGTCCCTTCCGCTCTAAATGTCAGCCAGTTCAGCCGCAAACAGCCCCCAAAGCTTTTGCTAATTTGAAATTGGTTTAGGTTGCTATTAATAACCGATTTCGCCTAAGAATACTAAATGATCCAGTGGCAAAGTCCTTAAGCATGCATCAAATTTCCTAAAATGTATGTTGAGAGTCATATAAGCCATAAGAGCCCCAGAAGATCAATTAAATTAAGGAAAAGTAGTGAATGTGAAATGTGAATGTGAAATTAGAAAAAATGACTTCACATTTCAGAAACGTTAGAGTGAAGTTTACCAAAAACTTTGAGACTACTTGAGACATGTTTTCCCTTTGTCTACATAGTCTACATGTGTGTAAAGTCAATTTGACGCGCTCAGCAATTAGCACAAACCTCCACTGCTTCAAAATTTAAATTTTCTTTCCCATAGCCAGTTTTCTGCTCTCCTAGTGCAAACTGTCACTGACTACAACGCTCAAAAACATTTGTATGAAATTCAACAAAAAGTTTGTTCACTTGAGTAATGTTTGTCTTTTGTCTACATAAATTACATGCATATAGATTCAATTTAACACGCTGAGCAATTATCACACACCTCTGCTGCTTCGAAATTCAAATTTTTCATTTCTATAGCCAGTTTTCTAGTGCAAAGTGTAACTAACTTCACCGCTCAAAAATATTTGGATTAAATTCCTTCAAAAGTTTGCTTACTTGTGAAATTTCTGTCTTTTGTCTACATAGATTACATGCGTGTAAATTCACTTTAACTCCCTCAGCAGTTAATAAAAATAATTTCAAAATAAATATTCATCTAGTGAACTATGAATATGACACATTTACGTTGATGGGAATATTATTTAAATGTTATGAAACTGTTTTAAATTTCTTTTGTCTACATAATCTACATGCTAGGAAGTTCAATTTAACTCTCTCACTGCTTCAAAAGTGAAACAGTCAGTAGCTAATGTTCTGCCGTCCTGATGCAAATTTAACTGACTTTGTCACTCAAAATCGTTTGTCTAAATTTTAGCAAAAAGTTTGCCTGCTTGAGTAAAATTACATGAATAAGTTTTACTTATTCATGTAATTTTAAGTTTCACTTAAAAGGTTTTCGACAAGTAAATTTTTATTAAAAGTCTCTAATTAATGTACTTAAGGAACTTGAGAAATATAAGAAGTCGACTGATACTTGATTTACATTATGAATAACGATAGAAAATTAAGCTCAACTTAATACGTTTTATATAAAAAGTTTCATTGGTTCCTTTAAGAAGCGTTTAATTTTGTCTAAAGAAAAGTGGCAAAAAGTTACTTATAAAGTTACTAAGTAAACATTTTTGACAAAAACCGCTTTTTGTTTTATATAAAATTCTTATATATTGGGTTAAATGATAAAAATGAAAATTAAGTTCGACTGAAAGGTGTCTTAATAGCTAAATTTTTATTACAAAGCTCAACATATCTCACTTTTTTTTTGTTTTTATTCCTCTGTTCCTCTGTTAACATTCTATTCATAATAAATAATAAAATACTTAAAAATAAATAAAAAATTTCATTTGTAACTTTAGAATGCACTAAACTTTTAGTTAAGAAATGTGGCAGAAAGTTCAGTGTGAAGTTACTTCTTGTTTTTAAATATTTGAATCACTTTGAATAATAACATTTTTATTGGTCTCTTTTGGATGCATGTAACTTTTTTACTAAAAAAGACAGCAAGAAATGACGTGGAAAGATACTTCTTGCCTTTAAACATTTTGCGTTTTCTTGTAATACATGAAATTGTGGTGAATTAAGTTGCTTCAGAAAATAGGTAAATATTAAGTTCGACTTAAAGGTGCCTTATGAGCACAGTTCTAATAACTGTTCTTTACTTTATTATTATTCTTTTCATTTGAGAAATATAAGAAGTCGACTGATAGTTGATACACAATATGAACAACAACCGAAGAATAAGCTCAACTTAATTCCATTTACAAAACAAACATTTTAATTGGTGCCTTTTGGATGCGCTTAATTTTTGTCATAAAAGAAGTTAATTCTTGCCTTTATTTTTTTTTTCAATAATCGTTTATTATTTTACAAAACGTTGCAAATTAACTTGATTAATAAAAGTAAATGCTGATTAAGCTCCACTTAAAGATATTTTAAGGCCTAATTTTTTTGTTCTAATCAATCTGGTAATTACTGTACCTTATTTCTATTATATAGTTTTTCCTGTTGCGTTTTGATTTTCGGGATGTGATTGTTGGTAGAAATTCTTGATGCAGCGAACTATCTCTATAGTTTAATGACGTTTCGGCGCTAAATTGTGCCTTCAAACAACAAGGGTCTGAGAATACCGAAAACGTGCCAACATTCCAACCATAGTTTTTTCCTTTTACTTGAAGAACATAAAAAGTTGCCTGAAATTTGATTTACAATAAGAATAGCAACAGAAGATTATGGTCAACTTAATACTCTTTACATAATAAAACTCTTTTAGATAGACTTAACTTTTTGCCAAAGAAAGCAGCAAAAATTGGTTAGAAAGCTACTTCTTGCCTTTAAACATTTACCAAAATAACCGGTTTTTAATTAAAAGTGTAATAAATTAAGTTGCTTCATAAAAATAAGTACATATTAAGTTTGACTTAAAAGTGTCTTATGTCCATAATTTTTATTAAAATCTTCTAGTTATTGTACTTTATTTTATAGTAATTTCTTCTACTTGAAAATTATAAAAGTTAACTGTTAGTCGATTCATAATATGAATAACAACAGAAGATTAAGCTCGACTTAATTCAATTTTCAGAAAAGTCAATATTAAATTTGACTTTAAGAGCTAAATTTTATTAAAAGCCTGTAATAATTGTATTGTATTTAATTCTAATTTTTCCGACTTAAAGGGTATTAATAAGTTGAGCTTAAGTTTAAGCTTAAGCTCAACTTAATACCCATAAGCTCAACATTTCACATAATAAAACTATTGTTGCATTTTGGAAGCTCTTAACTTGTCTGTGACTGAACTAACCTGAACAATATATCAGATAAATCCCAATAATATAGATAAATTTGTTTCACGTAACTGTGTTTTTACTTTATGGCTTAGTGACAAGCATTGTTTTTATATAAACTAACTTAGGGTCTTTAAAAATTCATAATTTGCCTGGTATTTAAATACATTTATTAATCATGGTAAAATAAATTGTAAAGGTAAATTAAAGTGAAAAAGATTTAAGCTCTGCTTAGATAATTTTTACGTAATTTTAAGATTGAAAACTAAGCGAGACTTAAGCTACAAATAGCTTAATTAATTCTGTGACCTGCCTGCACTAAATAAATAAAATTTTACCCACTCATAAATCAGAAACGGTTTAACTCACTTCCATTTTAAGCCTTTAGAACTTGAATTAGTCTAAATGATGCGTACCCAAAATCACATTATCCCTAGCTTTCGTTATATTCTGACCCAGTTTCCTAGCCTACATTTTCGACTATTAGCTGAAACTGCCTGAAACTTATGGGGCTGAATTTTTGTACCTGAGGCCCTTGTCGCAAAACAAACTTCACTCACAGCCCCGAACCACAATGGCACATCCATTTGGCTTCTTCACGCCGTTCCGACAGCTGAGTGCCTTAATGGCCCTAATGGATTAGCGTTTTAAGCAAATAAACACAAGTCCGATACCGGGCCAGAGCCATTCATAAAGTCAACTCTCAACAAAATTAGTTCTGCAAAAGTGGACGATTGTTTTTGATCCAGAATATGAATAGATCTAGTTCAAGAAAAAATATGCAAAATGGATGTGTCAAAGATGTAAGTAGTGAAACGCGACGGTTTCGGGGTTGGTAAAGCTCTCGCAATGGTGCAGAGGAAAATTTATTAAACCGTCAAGGGAAAACCGAAATGTAGGCAATAAGGAGGCCACCCACGTTTTGTATGCATTAGCATTCTTTGGAAGCCCTTTCAAAGGGAGTTTCTCTTAAAAATTGCTTCGGATAGCGAGTGAGATTTATCACGAGCAAACGATTTGACTGGTGGAATGAACTACTATTGTTCCATGAAGTATTTCATTGCTTTGAGCGCAGAAAGAATAATAATCGAGTTGTTAGAAGTGCAATCTGAAGTTACTTAATGAACGTTTCAGGCGGCTATACGATTTCTAGTACTTCAGTGGTTTTTTCAGAGTGAGTTTTTTACGATTTTGATCTGATGAAGTTCTTCTGTTAAACCTAAAATGGGTAACTTGAT
This sequence comes from Taphrorychus bicolor, assembly GCA_951812265.1. Classification (NCBI taxonomy): domain Eukaryota; kingdom Metazoa; phylum Arthropoda; class Insecta; order Coleoptera; family Curculionidae; genus Taphrorychus; species Taphrorychus bicolor. Next base: position 41,796,833 of record OX638303.1, read on the forward strand.
TTTTTTGTTACTGAAGAAAAACGCATCAGCCAAACCTGAATAAACTCTCAATGAATCCGTGTCTGCAAAAACCTGGTAAACATCTAAATATAACTGGTGTGTCATATATCCTTCAGTTATGAGAAACTGTTGGGTCAGTATATATGCAACAACAGTTCTGCCACATTTTCAGTCGTTTTTCTATGTAAATTCCCATAGGAAAGTTTAAGGTCCATTTTGCAGAACACCGTTCCAAAACTCTTGACTCAATGGTGGAAGGAATGACCACAAAACATAGCCATAGAGAAAGGAAACCTCCAATTGGGGTCTTGCCTAACTGTCTTCTGCTTTAAGTTCGCTTTCCTATTGTGCGAGAAAGCTACTAATGCTCTATTTTCAAAGGTTACAGATTCCTTCAAAAAAAATACAGAAAACTGAATGCGTGAATGGTGAATTTCGAAAACTATGCCTGACAGTAAAACAGATGTCGCTTTAAAATATCATTAAAGTGTAACATTTCTCTTTCTGTTCTATATGGGGATGTTTTGAGGGAATGACCATGACAGATCATATCCCATTACTGACAAACCTATTTATAATACTGGTCATTCAATAACTGGTTATCTCATCACTGACTGGTCATCTCATAAAAACTCACTCCACTTTCTGGGGCATACGTCATTGGGATAACACGTGCTAGGTATATTCTATAAAGCAAGAAGCGATTACTCTTGTCACCGATGGATTAGTATGTCGAACCAGGCCCCAAGTTGGCAGAATCGCTCGAAATTGCCCGGCTAAATCGTTTCTCTAACATCCTGGATCTGAACTTTTATGGTGACTTGTCATTACCTGGGGCACGGATTTTACTGTCAGCACACGTGTGAATGCATTCCGTGTTCCGATAATTCAGTTTCGGGCAGTTTCTGTTACTGTTACAATGGAAATGTGTGTAATAATTCAAAATTACTGTGTAATGGGTGAAACCCTAATGGTTATTGAGTGTTTGAAAGGTTGTTAGTGTATTGGGAGCTTGTTATGAATTCGAATAACTACTTCAATAATATGGTTCTGAAACCTGGCAGCTAAACAGATTGAATCGTGTTTTTTCAGTGCAAACGAGATTTCCCTTTAAGCACCTAATCTGTAGCTTTTTTGCCAAGAAAAGCAGGAAAATTGTCTTTAAAAATTTTTGAGACTAACTCCTTTTATTTTACAATAAATTGTGGTAAATTAAGTTGCTTCACAAAAATAACTAATATTAAGTTCGACTTAAAGGTGTCTTATGAGCAAAATTACTGAAGACCTCTAGTTATTGTTCTTTATAATATTGTTATTCTTTCCACTTGAGAAATATAAGAAGTAGACTGGTATTTGATACACAATATGAATAAGAACAGAAGAATAAGCTCAACTTAATACCCGTTGCAAAATACAATTTTTAATTATGCCTTTTGGACGTACTTATCTTTTTGTCAAAAACGTGATAACAAGTTACTTTTTGCCTTTAAATATTTCTTAAACTAATTGTTTATTTTACGTAAACATTTGTAATTAATTGCTTAAACAATATATTACATCATTAAGTTCGACTTAAAAGAGTCTTATCAGCCAATTTTTGTTCAAATTCTTCTAATTATGATATTTTATTTAATTCCTTAAACAAGAAATATAAGAAGTTGACTGATATTTGATTTAGAGCAGAAGATTAAGCGCAACTTAATACCGTTTATAAAATAAAATTTTTATTGGTTCCCTGCATTTATCTTTTTCTCAAAAGACGTGACAAGAAATTACTTCTTGCCTTTAAACAGTTTTTAAAATATCGGTTTTTATGTTAAATGAAATTTGACGACATTTAGCGCTACTAATTATTGTACTTTTATTTTATTGTAATTTATCTGCTTGAAAAATGTAGGAAGTTGACTGATAGATGATTCACAATATAAGTAACAACAGAAGATTAAGCTCAACTTAATACTCTTTACAAAATAAACTGTTTTTTATTTTACATGAAATTGTGGTCTATTAAGTTGCTTCATAAAAGTAAGTATATAAATATTAAGTTAGACTTAGACAAATTTGTGTTTTGAGCAAAATTACAAAAGGGCTCTATTTATTTTTTTTATTTTATTGTTATTTTTTCTCCTTGAGAAATATAAGAAGTTGACTGATAATTGTTACACAATATGAATAAAAACAGAAGAATGAGCTCAACTTAATACCCTTTAAAAAAAATAAAATTTTTAATGGTGCATTTCGGATGCACTTAACTTTTTGTCAAAAAAACTGATAGGAAGTTACTTCTTGCCTTTAAACATTTTTTAAACTAATCTATTTTTACTTTACAAAAAATTTTAAATCCTTTTAATTATAGTATTTTATTTTATAATTTCTTATACATGAGAAATATAAGAAATTGACTGATATTTGATTCACCACATGATCAACAACAGAAAATTAAGTTGAACTTAATATCTTTTTCAAAATAAAATTTTTAACGGTGCCTTTTGGATACACTTTACTTTTTGTCAAAAAAACGTGATAAAAAGTTACTTTTTGCGTTTAAACATTTTCTGAACTAATCTGTTTTATTTTACAAAAAATATGTCGGTAGTTAACTGTTTAATAAAAATAAGTCAATAATAAGTTTGACTTAAAAGGGTCTTATTAGCAGAATTTTTATTATAATCCTTCTGATCATGTTATTTGATTTTATTGTTTTTCCTTATACTTAAGAAATATAAGAAGTTGATTTATATTTGATTCATAACATGAATTACAACAGAAGATTAAGCGCAATTTAACACTCTTTGCAAAATAGGTGCTTTTTGGACGCACTTAACTTTTTGTAAAAAAACGTGACCAAAAATTACTTCTTGCTTTTTAACAGCTTTTAATCTATCGGTTTTTATTTTACATAAAATTTTACGGTATTTAGATGCTCAATGAAAATATGCAAATATTAAGTTCGACTTAAAGCCAAATGCCACTAAATAAATACACACTGCAATAAATCGTTCTTGGTCTGTCATAAATTGTTCTCTATAAAGAGGACCTTCCTTATTGGAGTTTTATTTGTTAATAGTTTATTCAATAATACCAAATTTTAGTTTAAAAGCATGCAAGAGAAGCCTTGCAAAGAACCCCAATTTTGAAAAGATATTGGAAGCTGAAAACTTGTTTTCTACATATCCGCTATGAAAACCCTATTAGGTGCTTGTGGTTTCTAGTTCATTTAACTCAAAAACGGTTCAGGATCTTTCTAATTATAAAATTCTTTTTGTCTAAAAACGTCCTATAACAAAACTCAAATAAAGAATCAAATTTAATAACTTAAGTTACACCTGTTATGTGCAGCACCCCTATAATGTCCTATACAGTGACAGTAGTTCCTAGCGTATTTCCTTCAAAAACAAGTCTGATTATTTTATCTGTTATCAAATTGTCCCTCTAAATAAATAGGAAACATAGGAAAAACTCCAAAATCGGTTCAGTTAATTCCAAGCAGCATGACATTTACTGCTCTGAATCTAGTGCAGAGTTTTATTTCTTTATTCACGAACTGATGAAAGTAGCGATAAAACCTCGGCAGCGACGCATGTTTAGGGTGAATTTAGGCCGACTAAAGATAAATAGTCCGGTAGGACACGCACTTAACTTCAGATTTTTCTTTGCAAAATGATAAAATACCCCTTTAGGGCAGTTTATAGATATCAGAAGGGAAGCCTGATGGCAACACCGTGCAATTATTCATTTAATTGTTAAAAAGCTCACGCAACAACTTAGTAGCCCTAACCGTTGCATGACTCTAATTTTAGAACAAATAGGCAACTTTTTATTAATCCTTTTATCAAAGGATTTGCTTTCCTTGCCTCAATATATTCCGTAGTACCCTAAAAACCAAGTTCCATTAGGCTTGGGCTTTGGGGATTCAGCTTCCTTGGGGGACTTGCTGCCTGGAATTTTAAATTCACTAGGGAATAACAAAGCTTTACGTTAGTAAATTTGGATAAGAAACGATTTGGAAAGTGGCTTCCTTCCCTGGTTTAATTTGCGAAACAGCCGAGCTAATAAATTCCTAATTTCGTTGCTCGGATTACGATATTCTAGGTTTTTAAACGCTTCAATGAAAATACTTACTTCCTTCATGGAAAACTTTTAAATGCAATGATTTATGCTCTGTGGAGTGACTTTGGAATGTTCAAGATTAAAAAAGTTTGTTGAAAGTTGTTAGGACGGCTTAGTCTTTTGACGTTAAGGAGGTGTAAAGTGGCGGGGCTCCTCTGTTCCTTGATGTTGAGCTATACCTATAGTAACTTAGATTAATGGAGGGATAAATTTGGGAAGAAACTTTATTGTTGGTTATCATTGAGGTGTCATTAATTAAAAAGGCTCTTATTCGTTAACTCGTCTCACATAAAACCATAAATTTCAATTTTCTTCGTGCATTGTATTCTCTCGCCTTGGTGCATTAACTTGTCCGCAGCTATAAACACTAGTTAATGTACTTTTTATATTTCTAATAATACGATGCGGTTATTACCGCAGCTGTTTCCCTTAATAACAGCGCATTGTTTCTGAAATCTGTGACCTGAATCTCCTTTATTTGTCGTAATAAAAACCCGAATGGAGGTCGCAGAGGAAGACGCTCGTGATGGTGAGACATTATAATAGATTATGTCACTAGGAGTAAAAGTGGGTCTTTTCGTGCTGAGCCCAGAGATTGACGGCCGAAGCGAAGCTGAGGCCTGCAACTGGTCGAAGCACAAAAAGACCTTTTACTCCGCGTAACATATTAGTAGATTATGTCACTAGGAGTAAAAGTGGGTCTTTTCGTGCTGAGCCCAGAGATTGACGGCCGAAGCGAAGCTGAGGCCTGCAACTGGGCGAAGCACAAAAAGACCTTTTACTCCGAGTAACATATACTATTTTTTTTTTCAAGCATGCAAGGAATAAGAAATCTATTTAAAAGTGGTTCAGTTTTGCAATTTTCTCTCATCCTCTTTAAGCGGGTCTAGGTACTTACCCAATTAGTGGTGTATATTATTTGTAAAATACATAGAATATGTTAGAATGGTAGTTTTCAATGTTCAATGGTTTTAATGTATTAAATATTAACCAATGATTATGGTAAACTAAGAATTTGTAGCATTTTTTCAATACTAAATTAATAAATGTCACATTGACAGATAAATATGATGACGCGCATGACATTTAACAGACGAATTCAGAATTCGAGAACCTATGCGATTTCGACTAATAACGGTTTCGGATGGTGCTCTTGAGTGCTCTGAGAGTATTTCTGTCCTTTGTTTTTTCAACAAGAATGTAAAGATGGCAATACACTCAGATCGGTTTATCTGGTGTCATCTATTATTAAAATAATTTTGGTGAATGAAAATCGTTTATATATGCGCCACCATGACACTAGCGGTGACTTTTGACTTTACTTTTACTGCCTAGGACTTTTTTGCTACTTTTTTGGTCTCAGGATTTGAAAGCCCACTTTAGGTGTACGTATGGAGAAAACAAATGACGTACTTTTAGTCCGCTTAAAAAAAAACTATTTTTTTTCAAGCATGCGAGAAATAAGTAATCTATTTCAGGGTGATTCAGTTTTGCAATTTTCTTTCATCCTCCTTAACGGGTCTAGGTACTTACCCAATTAGTGGTGTATATTATTTGTGAAATAAATAGAATGTCTTTGAACGCTGGTTTTCAATGTTCAATAGTTTTAATGATATTAAATCATGACCAATGGTTTAGATGGTTTAGGTAAATTGTGGTAAACTAAAACTACGTAGCATTATTATCAATACTAAATTAAGAAAAATCACATTGACAGATAAATATGATGACGCGCATGACATTTGACAGACGAACTCAGAATTCGAGAACCTATGAGATTTCGACTAATAACCGTTTCGGGTGGTGCTATCGAGCGCTCTGAGAGTATTCCTATCCTTTGTTTTTTCAATAAGAATGTAAAGATGGCAATACACTCGGATCGGTCTATCTGGTGTCATCTAGTGTTCAAATAATTTTGGTGAATGAAAATTGTTTATCTATGCGCCAGCATGACAGTAGCTGTGACGTTTGACTTTACTTTTACTGCCTAGGACTTTTTTGCTAATTTTTTGGTCTCAGGATTAGAAAGCCCACTTTAGCTGTGCATATGGAGAAAACAAATGACGTACTTTTAGTCTGCTTGAAGAAAAAGTCTTTTTATGTCACAGTGCGAAATCGTTTTTAACCTAAGAATCAAAGGTGATTAAGGGAAGTTTACAGTGTCAACTTAGTGATATTTTATCTTCTGAAATTGTGGCAACAGTAAAAGCCTGGTATTTTAGTTTTTTGGTCGACCTGATTGTGGTCACGTGCGCCATTTTTTTTGACATTTTAGAGTTCAAAATCATATAATACCGTAATGATAAATCAGCCAAAGGCAAGCACAGACATATATCCAATTGAGCAAAAGATAAACATCAAACTGTTATCATTTTTTTAAAATTTTTATTATAGCTCTAGATAGGGATAAATCATACCAATTTATCACAAAACAAAATCATATAATACGAGTATTGATAAATCGCCCGTGGGTAATAACAAACATATATCCGATTAAACAAAGTTAAAGCATAAAATTGATATTTTGTTCAGTTTCGTTACGGGGGAAGTGCAGAGTGTCAATTTAATGGTATTGGATTTTCTGAATTTGTAGCAACAAAGTCAGTTACTGGTTTGAATTGTCACTTAGGTCGACCGGACTGAAGTCACGTAGGCCACTTTTCGTAATTTTTGAGTTCAAAATCAAGATAAGGAATTCAGTATAAGGAAGTTTAGTATATCAGTTTATTAGTATTGTATTTTCTAAATTTATAGCAGCAAATTCAATAAATTAATTTTTTTTAAATCGACTTATTTTGTTTACCTCTACACACACATATTCTATGTCCATGTGAATAGCCTGTATGCCATGTATGAGTGGGGCCTAACTCTTTGAGTATAAATTAAAAAACGGTCGAACAATCGCTAAACCTTGTATGTATGAATGAGTGAAAGGAGCCCAACAAACTCTATGACCATTGTCTATGTAAGTGCAGCTCAACAATCGCTAAGCAGTATATAGGTTGATTCACAACTTAATAGACATAGAACAGGTGCGAGTAGAAAACAAAAAACAAACATGAAATACCAACTCCTTTTAATTCTCTATACCCACCTGTTCTATATCCATTAAGTTGTGAGTCATACTGTAGAATATGCATAATATGAATAAGGTCCAGCTTGTATGAGTGGGGCCCAACACTTGCTAGGCGTTGCATTTCTTTATAAATGGAATTGTGGCCTAACAATCGCTAAACCTTTTATGTATTGAATGAAAGGGCCCAATAAACATTATGGCCACTGTCCATATATAAGTGCGGCTATAAATCGTAACTAAACTTACCTGTACGTGCCTTCTATGTAGATTAGACCACTTTCCCAATTTTGCATGAAATTTAGTAATTTCGTTACTAATTATATTGGTTGGTAAGCACAATCTGTGTAAAAGAATCTTCACAATTTAATTAATTACAAATTTAATTACCTTAAAGTCTATTAACCTGAACAAACATAACTCACCTGAACAAACAAACTAACTTGAACTAATCTAACTCGGATTGGGCAAAGCATTCAAATTAGTGTGAAGGTAATTTTTTGTATATTTTCTTATAAGAAGTAGAACAAACATGATTTACCTGTCACTAATGTCATCTGGTGGGCAGTTAGGATACTCAGCCTTTAATGAAAAGTAGTGTAGGGTACTCCTACGATAGCTATCCCCAAATGATATAAAAAATTTCACTGAAATTTAAATTAACCTTCGGGGAATTTAACAGCAATAAGTTGGGGAATTGCCCTTCGTATTTTTCCTACTACACGTCAAAAAATCTTTCTCACCTACTCGGGCTTAAGGGCAATATACCCCACGCTTTGTATGCATTAGCATTTTCTGACCCTTTCGATGGGTTTTTTTCTTAAAAATAGCAGCGAGTGAAATTTATGTCCGACAAAGAGCGATCTATTTTGTCTGCTCGCGATTTGTTTGCCACATTAATCACGTGCTGAAGCTTATGCACTTCCAAGTTCATAAATCGTGTCTGGTTTCTTTCAAAAGATTGAATCCACGCCGGGATATGTGAGTATTTCTAAGGACTAACTTTACTGAACATTGCCCCTGAATAGAAAACTTGCGCAATATTCTTAGAACATGTAACATTTTAAGAACCACATATGGCTTCAATTCAATAGATACTTCTATATAGAAGGGCGTCTAATGTATTAAATCTAAGGTTTTTAGAGCTTTAATGGTAGTGGTTGGATATAGAAAAAAAGTCATAGTTTCCTCAATTATAGCAATTTGATAACTATAACCTGTATTCCTTCGTATTTTGAAACAAATATTGAGTAGTCATTTTCAGTACTTTTGTTTGGAAAAGTATAAGCCAGACTTATATTTTACAGAAACTAACCGAAATAAGTAGTTTTTACACGGTCAAGTTACAAATTGAGTGTGCTGCACCGTTAATCCGGTCTGTAAAGTGGCATTGGTCTACATCTTATTTTTATAGTTTAGTCCGGAAGTACTTTTATTGTATCGAAAATAACAACTACTTACGATTACAGGAAATATTTTATACTTTTTTCCAGTTCTGGAATTCTTCAGGGAGTTTCTATGAAATTTTACCCAATTCGTTGAGAAATTAAGTTTGGTGTGATATACGACAGCTTTAGCCCGCCTTAAGCCAGATAGCTGTGTGCAATATATCTTACTCTAGGGACAGGAAATTTTTATTGCTGAAGTGTAACGTAAACAATCCACTTTTACCTTTCCTGTTTGCGTCTAACTTTCTGTACCCTCGTTTCGTACACGTAAACAACGTAATATGTTAGAGAGCTTGGCGTGAGAACTCAATGTATCGACAGTATTTATGGCATTAATCTCACACTGTCATGGAGGGATGAAGCAGATTGCGTGGTAGTCTGACAGATTTTAGTCGAGGGTAAATTAACCAAAGCGGTTTCCGATATTGGGCAGGATATTGGGGCCTCGAAATAATGATTTCGTAACGGTGATTCATTTGTGTTAATTTCCACAAATCGGTTGAGATTTACGCGCTGATATTCTCCACACATCTTCTCCAAACAGAGAAGATTTATTTGCGGAGCTTATGTTGCGAGATAAAAGTTAGAGCCCCTCGACTCGACAAACATTTATATTCTCCATTAAATTCCCCAAGAAATATGAAACATCAAGTTTTATAATATTAGCATTTTATGGAGTTAAAACTCATAAAAGCGGTTGACTGATGGCGCTCTGCGTAGGAAAATCCGGGCCCTGCGACGTAGTGACACAATGTTGTAATTTTGCACGTCCCTTGGGAAAATTAAGCCTGATCGGTTTTTCCAAAAGAGGAAAACTGCTCATAAAAATAAAACAAAAATTATTGTCAACGGAAAATCTAATATCTAAACTTCTTGATTGCTTTGAATTCAATGTTTTCCGATGCAAATTGTCCAGTAATTTTCCAATTTTCAAAGCTTGCAGTTTTGCCCAACCCTATTTAGAGTAGAGTTGGTTACGGGAGAAAGCGTCCGTTTTGGTAGGTTTGGAATAGCAAAACTTTCCATGAAGGTAAAAAACGTATCAAGGAATGTTTTTCCAAAAGCGCAGACAGTTAAACTTAACGGATTTTTTTTTATTAATTCAAGACAATTAAAATACGCTTTCGAAGATCGAAACTTTCTAGGAAAGTAAGAAACGATTCGAGATATGATTCCGATTAAATCATGCCAAGAGAGCTGTAATTACTTCTTCAGGCGAATTTTTAATTTAAATCCTCAAACATTAAAATAAAAGTTAAAATTTTAATAAATAAGATATTTTAAAATGTGTCGGGAAATAATTCAGTGAAGAAGAATGTGACCGAAGGCGTTAATTTTATTTGTTTTTTTAGGGCAGACCACTGTCATTTTACAGGATGTTTAGGGTAGCGCCTTATACCTCTTGTCACTTCTATTTTGTTATCACACTGTTTGATTCGTGAGACCTCTCTATTTACGCGACTCTAGTAAATTACATGCAGTTCACGGTCCGAGGCTGCAAGATTCCGCTTTCAAATGGTCTAGAGTCAGGTAATAGAGGCAGACGGGTCAAAGAGCGCAGCACTCAGCGAAATGAAATTGAGAAAATATCGCCTTCGAGCGCATCGAAAAGAAGATGCCTTCGCGATATTTAGAGTTTATTGACAAAGTTCAAGCCACACAATAATTAACTTGTTGCCTTGGTAATGGAAGCTTAGTGCAACAGTGGCTTATGGTTTGGGTTTCCCAAGGGAAGGGCATTCTGAACTAAATAGTCATAAATCTTGGGGCGAAGTTTCTTGCTAATTGCGTTGCCGCAGAGAAGTGAACCACGTTTCAAAAACATGGTGTAGGATTAAGATTGAATTGACTTTTGCGATGCTGTGCTTAATAGGAGTATAATCGTCTCATATCGATCACGAAAGCCATAAAAATTGTTTTTAAAAATTCAAAAACAGGAAAACAAAAATTAAGGTTTTTCCTAAATTTACCAAAGGGGGATCACGTCTTATTTCTCAATTTTCAACTTTGACCTGTTGGACCGATTGAAGTAAATCCAACTGTTTTTAGCTCCCCTTGGTGTTCTCTTTCACCTCCCACTAGGAAAGTCCCGCAGGTGCAGTATTTTAGGAGGTAGATCCTGTTCGGTGGTCGATTTTTAGATACTTATAAAATCGACTTTTTTGTCATTTGTGAAAAATTTACTTTTTGAGCTTATTTCATTCGAATGAACTTTGTTGCGTTCTTAGGGGATTCCAAACGTCCCATTCTAATCAAAAACAGAAAAATTTGTCTAAAGCTCTTTCCAAATTGACCAAAAAGGGCGCCATTACGTTTTTTCCCAATTTACAATTTTGACCAGCTGTAACTTTAGGACAATTGGATCCAGTGAAGTTAATCCAACTGTTTCTGCCTCCTTTTGATGTCCTCTTTCACTTCCCATCGAGAGTCCCGTAGGTGCAGTATATTCAGAAATAGACACTTTCGGTGGTCGATTTTTAGATTTAATACTGTGAAGGATCACTGTGATAACAAAATAGGAGTGACAAGAGCTATGAGGCGCTGCCCTAAACATTCTGTAAAATGACAGTGGTCTGCACTAAAAAAACAAAAAATATTTAAAGTCTTGGATCACATTTATTTATTTAATATCGAAAGATACGAAATACATTTGAATGGCAAAACTATTTTAATTTAATGTTTGACCAAAGGGGGGTGTATTAGGCCTTTTTCCCAATTTTTAACTTTGACTGCCTGTAACTTTAGAACAGTTGAACCGGTTGGAGTAAATCCAAGTGTTTTTTGTTCCTCTTGAGGTCCCCTTCACTTTTGGAGTTTATTCCATTCGAATTAGGTTTGTTACGTTCTTAAAAAATTGCAAACGTCCCATTACGATAAAAACAGGAAAAAAATATTTTTAAAGTTTGCTCTAATTTGAGCAAAGAAGGGGTATTACGTCTACTTTCTCAATTATCAACTTTGAAATAAACTATTTTGCAACTAAAAAAAAAAAAAATATTTTTGGTATTTATTTTATCCGAATTAAGCTTGTTACGTTACGTTCTTTCGGTAATTTTTCCATTTTTCAACATTTCCAGTATTAATGTGCTTCATAGTATACAAAGTTTTTCAATATAGTACTAAATGCATAACCCAACCACTAAAAAAAAAAACCTTTTTAAACGTTTCCGGAAATATTCCGGTAATTTTCTCGATTTTCAAAATTTCGAGTTTGTACCATGATGTTATTTTTAATATACTAAGTTGAATGAAAAAAAACTAAATTACTAAAGAAATTAAACAATATGTAAAAAAAAGAAAATAGTAATAGATGCTCTCAAAACCATATTTAAATGTTCTAAAAATATAAATGTTCTTGCATTTTTTATTTAATAGGATCGTTTAGGAGCAAAGTTGGTAAAAATCTTAGAGAAAAGAGTATTTATTTAACATAATAAAAGGATGAAAGAAAGGAATTAAACAACAGTTTAATGTAGAAAGAAAGATAAAAAAAAAGAAACAAAAGAAAATCGGAATCCCTTTTGACTGAAAATTTCGAAAAGGATAAGAATCTGAAACATAAGTGCATCTTACAATAATTTGGATGTTCTGAAGGTTTTTGACCAAATGAAGTCGTGAAACAAAAATAAAGACCCAAAACAAAAAAAAAACATCAAAACATTCGAAACCGTTTTATTTAATATTGAAATGATGTTTTATTGTTTGTGATTATGAAAAAAGAGTTGAACAATGCATCTAAAACAGTTTGTTAAAACTTTTTTTTTGACAAGTAACACAAAAAAAAGAATGGAGACAGAATGAGGCAGTAGAAAATAGGTAAAAACGGATTTATATAACGGAAATGATTGAAAACTTTTCTCCATTTTTGAGTTTTAATTCGTTTGAATTAAGTTCGTTAGGTTTTTAGAGGTTTGCAAACATCTTATTTTGACCAAAAACAGAAAACAAATTTCTGAGATTTCTTCCAAATTGACCAATGGGGGGAAGGGAGACTATTTGGTCTTTTTTCAAAATTTCCAACTTTGCTTCTTGCTCCTTTTGGTGTCTTCTTTCACCATCCATGGAAGTCCTGTAGGACCAATATTTTCGGAAATAGACCCATTTGCGATAAATTTTTAGGAACTTTTTGAATCGACATTTTCATCATTTTTACAAAAATTACTTTTGGGGCTTATTTAATTCGAAATAAGTTTGTTACGTTCTTAGGGAATTTCAAACGTACAATAATTCTGATCAAAAACTGGAAAAATTGACTTGCACCAAATTGACCATGGATGGTTCAGCTGCTTTTTTATCTTTTTGAAGTTCTTTTTTCATCTCCTACCAATGGAAGTCCCGTAGATGCAGTATTTTCGAAGATAGATCCTTTGTTGGCCGATTTTTAGGCACTTGAAAATCGGTTTTTACGTCATTTTTAAAAAAAACTCTCTTATGGATCTAATTTCATTCGAAATAAATAATAAGTTTGTTACCTTCACTGGGGAATAAAATCGCGTCCCTCCGGTAATACAAAGTTTCGAAACAACCTTCTGAGGGGAGGAGGGTGTTTGGGGAGGTGAAAATTAGAAGCTAAATTTGAAAACTCAGATTCTAGATTGAGAACTACTAATAACTGATTAGAATATTAAAGTAATCGAACTCCAAAAATGGAAAATTTTAGTTACTGTAAAAACTTAACCTAGAAACAGAGGCTAAATAATCAGGGAAAGTTTACTGAGATATCCAAATCAGCCAAACCGAAGAAAGAGTTTGAGGAAATAGTGAGTGAAGAGAAAGAGTAAAGAAAGGACGATTATCTAATAATATAAGTTGCAGCTGTTGTGAGGCGCACCCTTGTGACTTCTTATATAGTGACAGTGGTCCATAGCATGTGACAATGTATTTTTTTGTATTAAGTAGTTTATCTTTCATTTACCATTCAAACTTAATCGTCAGATTTCCTAATAAATAATACTTTAATATGGAAATTATTGTGACATTTTTATCTTGGTTTTTGTGCCAATAACAATAGTTTTGCTTATAATTATTAATGAGTCACTTTTTTCAATCAGAATCGCTGAAACTAAACCTCCTTAGTAATAAAAATCAAAGTTGAAAGCTGATAAATAAAGAAGACAAGAATAATAAGACGAGATTAATAAACTCAGATAAAAAGCGCAATTAAAGACAAGAGAAGTTAAGAAAAAAATCGTATCTTCAACTCGAAGTAATCCAGTTTCGCCTACAGTTAACCTCAATAACCTAAGTAATCCTTGTTGTCTATGTCCAATCAGGAATATAACCGGTAGTTGTTGACGTCAAGGTTAAATAAACACAGTTTGGATTGAACAGTAGGTATAAAACTTTCGTATTTTTTTTATCAAATGAAAATTTGAGGCTAAGTAACACAATATATATAGAACGTGAAACGAGAAAACAACAAGTAAAAATGTTTATATAAGCAAAATTATAAGTTTTATGTAACAATCTGTTACTTTGAAATTGAAATTTTTTGCCTTTTTGGCAGAAAACTCTTGTTTAAAATATACAAAATTTTTATAAATTGTGTCTTTATGCAAATAAAAATCAATTTCTAGTATCTCTCAGAAAATAAATTTCTTTCAACTTTCATAATCTCTTACTTGAAAATGTAAATTTTTAAAACTTCTACATTTTCCGACATTCAAAAGGATGCAATAAATTTATAAACGAACCGATAAAATTCAATTCCACAAAGACCAACAATGGGAGCCATTATTCGCACACCGGAAGCGAATAGAATCCTCTGTACTAATAGAGATTGGAGAAATAATTGGGGAGGCTGAGGGAGTGTATATCGGAATGTCAGATTACGAAGACAAAGATCCCCTCGGGGATCAGTATGGATTCGAAATCTCACTTGTGGCAAGCAGAGGGATTTTCCCTTTTTTTGTGCGTTTCAATTCAGTGTGTGAGTGGATAAAAGACAGCTGAAGTGGTTCGTATAAATTGACGATTTAGGGACATGACGGCTTGGTGAGCCGAAAAAAGAAGAATAACAAAGAAAAAAGATAATCCTGCAGGTTCATACAGGTACTAATTTTAGTATTCTCAGTAAATTTACTGGGAATAGTGCCAACATCAAGAGAAACATCCAAAAATTGTATTGGGGGCGAAATGCTTTTAAGTAATTAGTAAAAAAGTAAAAATCTTTTTTCTCTAAAAAGTCCTGTTACCTCCTACTCCTCCTCCTCCTCCTCCTCCTCCTCCTCATACTAATGCCGAAATATTTAAGCAAAATTTCTATTTAATTTTGGAAAAGTATGCCAATAATCACAGCTTTTAAAAAATGAAAATTTTGTGAAAAATTGCTCCTCACAAGCTTCACAAAACACAAAATTGAATTTTTTCGGGGCATGAAAATTCCCGAATTACTGGTGACGCTATTGAAACCGGGCTGTCAGCACGCCCACAACGCACTGACAAAACTTGACGAACGACTTTCTTAATAGGCCCCAATCAATTTTACAATATTAAATTTCCCATTCATTCACCAGTCCTTTACAGCGACGATACTCCAACTTTATTCAGCTTTACCGCACAAAAGGTCCCACAATAAGCCCTTTGAAAATTAAATTCAAAACAAACGACGCTACCATTGGTCGCATCTTGCGCGCGTTATGTAACTTTCCTTTTTACATGTTATTTTATTGCCGACTCGATATTGTTTTTTCCTCACCACATATAACTTTTACGCATATGATTTACATTTTATATATTGAAAGCGATATAAATAAATAAAACGACTTACAATAAGTAGCGGTGGTGAGCCTCTCGATGGTGTCCTGCTTCAGTTTGGAGTTTTTCTTCCCCATTTCGAGTCGCCAGTCGGAACTTTCGATTCAACTTTCAAACAACAAACCTGAAAATTCAATTTTCAACTTTCGGAATGCGAGGACGCGCGACCAATTCGCAGTCGATCGCGTGAAACTGGTGCGACACAACTCCTTTTCGAAAGGAGATTCCATGCAGAACTCCGCCGTAGACATGCGCCCTCGCCATCAGGAAGTTTGGCTCTGGAAGCGGTTTTTTTTAAGTGGGTCCTAATTTTAAATCGTTGCTAAATGCTGATATTTGTTAAAAGAGTTGTCTCATTGAAAACAGGGGGAGTTTATTTGGAAACGTCATCTAATTGGCTGTGAAATGTAAAAAAAGGATAAGAGAATAAAAGCCTATTTAATTTAATTACGTCATCCTTTCGTTTACTATCCTTTTCTGGCAAAAATTCATAGTCTTCTATATGATGTTTTCTAATGAACAGGAGGTTATTTTATTGCAAATTTCCTTTGCAGGAGATTTGTAATTAGACCCAACACCACTGGTTTTAATAAATTATAACATATCCATTTCGTGACCAGAGAAAACCTGTGAAATGTTTTAATTCTACTATAAATCTGGATAAGTGTAGTAATAAAACTGATTGATTTATTACTTTCTGGATGGATAAAGTGTTATATTTACTATTTTTGTCCATTTTTGTGGTCAAAATTGCGAGCGTGACAAATTTCCCATTCTCTAGGTATGTTTGAACTTTTTTGCAGATGAAAGAAACTCCTATCAAAATCATTCTTATCCTGTCTGAAAGTGTATGAAATGGGCTAGCAAACAAGGCTATCCGGAGAAATATGGGTTAACAGAAAAGTGTCATTTTTGTGGTCAAAATGGCGAGTGTGGTGGATTTCGCATATATTCCCATACTCAACAATATTTTTGAACTTTTTTGCAAAGAACTGAAACTCCTGTCAAAATCATTCTTCTGCGAGCTGAAAGTGTATGAAATGGGCCAGCAAACAAAACTATTCTTCTGGAGAAATATGGATTATCAGGAAATTTTTGTTGCTCAAAATTTCCCCCCCACCCTTCAGGGCGAGCGTGGCGGATTTCGTACATATTCTCATACTCCAAATACTTGTGAACTTTTTTTGCAGAAAACATGCTTTTGTATGATATCACCATTTTCCATGGTGTTTTATAGAATTAGACCAGTTAAATCGCATTTAATTGGCGATATACAGGCAAAATTAGAACAATTTACTTTCGTCACTAGAGACGAAAGTTAACGTTATGGGACTTTCTCTCATTAGAGACGAAAGTTACGTTTTTCGGCTAGATCAAGGTATGACGAAACTTGTTTATTTTTATATGGTCGTAGAAAAAAGTTTATTTACTTCGATTATGCCATCCTGTCAAAAATTTATAGCCTTCTAGAAGAAGTTTCCTCACGAACATGGGGTACTAGTTGTATAGTCTAACAAACCTATCATGATGAGTTTGATGAGCTTTTTTATTTAAATTTCTGCTACTAAATGTCCCACCTACTTTGTCATGCACTACTTCCCAGAATTTCTGCTACCATTTGAATATAGAATCAACAAACAAAAACGAAAGTTGATATATGATAGGAACAATAGAACATGTTCGTTGGCGAATGCTCTTTTTTCTGCGTTCGAAATTTAAAAATCCCATTTAATTACCTACTCGCCCAGCACAGAAAAAACTACATGGAATGAATATTCAAGTGTGGAAAAGCCTTGACTCTTAAAGGCCGCGTACACAGACAGTGCAACTGTAAGTAGGTCGCAAGGTTGGAATGCCCCAAATCCCCGAATGCGGGATCCCATAAATCTCTTTGGAAATTGCGCCGGCTTTTAAAGCTTCAAGGGGAGTACGTATATGCACGAATGCACGCTCCTCTCGTCTACTTGCTCACTGGCTAATAGGCGAAATGTTTCGTTACGATATCGCCACCAACTTAGCCCATAGAGCGGTTTAGAATGCAATTAAAAAAAAAGAAATATTCAGTTATTTGATAAAAAAAATTACAATATTTATTCATATCAATAATACCAATAAAAACACAAATAACTTATCAGAACGGTATGTTTCAGTCACCGTATGTGGTGCTGATGATAAAAGATCACACAGTCAAGAGTCAACTTGATGATATTTATTATTAAACACCACACTCTTAGACGTAACTTTTCTTTTCCAAACTAGCAGTGACAAAGTTAATAAAAATAGTGTAAAATCAAATAAACGCAGTATATAAACACAATTAAAACTAGTCCTAACGATTTAAAGTCCATTCCTTATTCATTGCGGTTCCCGTTCACGCCGCACATTTTAATAAGGTTATCGCGTAAAATCTCCAACTGTCTTCTAGTATCAGCCGGGATGACCGGGATCTCTGAGTCCCTGAGGGCGCCGCGTTGCGGTAGCAAGGAGAGGACGCCGTCCTCTCCCAAGGGGATGTTTACGTTCGCTGGTTGTCCCGAGACGGCTGGAGCGTAAACCATAAGCGGAGACCCTACAGAACAGCTTAATATAATATATGTATAACGATAAAACGAAATTGAATTTTTTACATTTTTTATTTTAACTCACGAACGAATCAATATACCATGTTTTTTTGTTTTGACAAAATATTGTAGTTAATATCATAGCGCAACTTTTTTCTAATTTAACATATCTTGTATATCTTGTGATTTTGAAGGTACTAATAGTGAGCTACGAAATTGTCACCACTCTGTATATTGAAAAAAAATCTTTTTTAAAATCCTCTAAAGCACAATAACAGTTTTCGAAAAATAAAAAAATTTATCCAAAACTTACAAAAAATTTCTTTAATTCCCCACAGTACATGCTGCGTGCCGTACGATATCTCTGACGGTTAGCCGCAGAGTTTCGACACGGCGAGCAGCATGTACAAAGCAATAATGCAACTTTCGTTTACTTTTCTTCAAGTAACAGTACATAAAGAAAAAAACTGCAACAAACTTCGAACCAAAACTGTACATCGTTTTGTGGTAAGTCATTGTCATCCTCATATTCCCTCCTTTTCTTACGTTTCTTACCCTTTTGGCCCCTCTTCTTAACCTAACACCGTATTGCATCGTAGGTTTCACTTTTGACGCTCTTTTGCTTTGAGTTACCGACTTTATTCTTTAATTTAATCATCCCTCAATACGTTTATATTTCAACATTTTATTTCGTACTTGTAGTAATCTTTATATAATTTTTTTTCCATGTATTCCTTTATACCATTCCTTCCTGCTATTGTAAACATTTTTGTCTTTAAACTAAGTATTCCATGTGTTGTAGTAATCTGATGAAGGCACCAATTTGTGTCGAAACGTCATTAAACAAAGAAGTTAGAAGCACCCGCTGTAACTTATTTTAATCAGACAAAAGGACCAGAACCCAAGATAACAACCAACCATACAATCACAAGGGTCCAAGAATCCAGAAGCCTACGTGCCAACCATTAAAAAAATTTTATTACCTTTTAGTACGTCAACTTTTTGTATTTTTTTTTCTCAGACTTTCTGTATAAAATTTAAAAGTATATCAAGCTTTTTGCTTTAATGCATCTACCTATACACTGTAGTTTTAAGCAAACTATTTAAACCTTTTTTTTTTCATGTGTGGTGTGGGAGGGGAGGGGGATATTTAAAAAAATACAATTCTACACGTACCTTGATTAGACCAGGCGATTTCACCAACTTTGGGCTTTCTCATTAACCTGAGCGGGGTGTTTGTCGTCACCTAAAACGCAATAAGGATGAATTTCTAACATAAAATTTAATAAAAAAGACTTATGAACTAAAGAAAAATTAAAGAACTGATGAAAAAAAACATTTAAATCTTTAATTGGCAACACGTATAAAAACATTAAATAACCCAAATAACAATTTAACGTTTTATAATTGTTATAAGAACGTTTCTGCAGCCCTTTTTAAAGAAATAGTTAGTGTCGGGGAAACTCACATAAGAAGGAAATAATAAACACATTTTAAAACGATTTCAAACAGTAAACATCCCAAATAAACCCTCTGTTTCTATGCAGACAAAAAGACAATAAATTTTTTTTCCCACTCACTGCTACTAAATGCGTGCAAAACCACGACAAAAAGGTACCCTTTCGAGGTCAACATCTATGTTTGATCCTCGGTTTGACGGTGTTGGGAACAGGAAAAAAAGTATGAAAACGTCCAAATATGACAAATAAAAATTACCTTGGTACGAAAGGGCCACCCAATATGAGGCAATGCTGAAAAAAAAATCTATAAGCTCATCTATGAACTCACCTTTGGTGTAATGGTGCCCGCGGAACATGGTCGCGGATTTTTATTTAGTGGAGTGACAAAGGTGTCCACTTTGGACATGTTACCGGTTCTGGACAAGGACCTCGTAGTCCCCTGTCTTGCACTGCCAACATCCTTCTTTCGAGACCTTGGCTCTCTCGTGGGTTTTTGTCCACCTGAAGTAGTTGAACGGGCACTTTCAGTGGTGTACCCTGTGCGGATGAGCCCAGAACCATGAATGAACGGAAAAGTTAGTATGTACAATGGGAAAGGCGGATTAGATAAAAGTTGCAAAGCAGCCGAGGGTGAACATGGGGTTGGTGGGTTGAAACGGCACAATAGCAGGGGTGTAATAATAAAAGTTATCAAGTTGGCTGTTGAAGGTTTTTCCAATAGAAATCCTAATTACATACAACCAGTTGAGTTTGAGAAACTCTCTTTAGAAAACTATTTAATCTCAACAACCCATAGCCAACTTGGTGCTAGTCAATAGCGAACGCCACGTACCTTCGTCGCATGAAGCACTCCGTCTTGAACGAGATTTGGAAACTACCCTGGTTTGATTCTGTTTCGATTTTGAGGTTTTGACATTGAACGTTGAGTTGATAGGGCCAGTTCCATTCACGATGTGCGTGACGTCATTCAGTAATGTTGTGGCATTTAACATAGATACGGAGAGGTCCTTCTCTTGCACACGTCCAGCTACCTAATAGAGTTAAAAAAGATCAATATTTTTCTTCAAATTTGATTCACGCAAGAAACCTACAATATCTGTTAAAGTGCAATCTAGCAGACCCTTTGGAAATTTAGAAATAATCAGTTTATATTTGGCTCGGACATCGGCTATACTTTCTTCACGCAGCACTTTCATCTCTTCCAAGAATTTGGCTTCTGCAATAAAAAAAAATCTTATAAATAGAAACTTATCACGTTGGTTGTAAAGTTTTTACGGAAAAGGATGGAGAATTCTAAACCAAACACATACTACACTTTTGATAGAGCTCTTCGACAGCAGTACCTTTAGTTTCTAGAATTTTTTTGACAATAATATGTATGTCGTTGAACTTACGAAAAACTAAGATAGGAAAGTGCAAGCCTTTTTACTATATCTTCAATAGCTTGGGTGTTACAGTTTCTTTTAAAAATGATTGAAAAAATCGCTTTTCAGGCTTAATATTTTTGAAAAAGATTGCCTTTAAGAGCATGGTTTATTTTTATTTGACAAAAATGACTTAAAACCAGTTATTATCCATACTCCAAAATTTACTTGGATCAAAAAAGCTGAAAATATATAAATTTCAGTTTTTTGACAAACAAAGCAATTAATTTACTACATTTTTAGGCATTTGGTAGAACCAAACTATGCAAGTAACAAAACTCTATTGGATTTAATGGTTTAGCTATAGCTATACACAACAGACGCGAATAATAGGGTGGGACACCATGTATATTTAATTTATAACTTATACAATATAGACAGTAGCAAAGAATACTTATCAAAACATACCTCTAATAGCAGCTTCAGCCATGATTACTGTTTTTTTTTCTGAGGCTTTGACTTTAGACGGAACAGGGTTGTCCGAGTTAACCTTTTTCGTTCGGGGCATTATGATCTGAAATAAAAAAGGTTTTATTATTCTTGTTTCTCATCTCATGTGCTAATATGTAAATACCATTTTCCTCATACAGGGTGTTTCTTTTATGCGTTCCCACCATTGTTATCTCCTAAACCGTAAGAGCTACAAGGTCAGTTAAATTAGAAAAAAGTTGCCTTTTGTTGAGCTCCTTTAAGAATCCACTTCGAGGTTGCCATATTTTTGGTGGTTTCTGAGTTATTGAAATATGTAACAATGTTTCAAAATTTTTATTTCTTGTATTTCCGAATTATTCATGATGAAGAAATGTTTTAATTATAATGTCTAACAGTGTAACAACTTTATAATTAATTTTTTATCAAATCTGGAACATAATACCTGCTGTTAAATGATGGTCGAAGATGGCCACACACCCAATACACCTGGGCAGGCGCAGTACAAAGGGAAGGGCAAATTCATTCCCAAACGGGCTAAACCAGGAAAAAATCGGGACAAGATGAGAATCGGGACAAGGTGAGACAAGGCGAGACCCCAAACCTGTCTCAAAAAAGGAGCCGTAGGGTGACAGGTAAGACCACATTTCTACAGGTCAACCTTCAGCATGCGAAAGCAGCTTCATACCTTTTAGAGAATAGGTTCAGAGAAACTAATGTGGATATAGCGCTCATCTAGGAACTATGGACCTCTAACACGGGCGGAGTATCCGGCTTAAGCGACACCAAGAGTAAGATTATTGCCTGCGAGTGGGATGATAAACCAAGAGCAGCGTTTAACCTAAAAACAGGTATCAGACCTACAGTCACTTTCAAAGATCTTAAAAGCACAAACTGTCCCTCGAGACTCAACTGTGTACGGTCAACATCTCCTTTGACAGTCATACATACAGTTGGCAGCCGAGCGGCTGACAAAAGCTGCTCCTCAGGCCTATGAAGACAACTGTCCAACCCGAACAAAAAGAGACAATAGACAAACATCCTGGTGGAATAACCGCTTGGAAAGTTATAGGAAAGACGTCCGACGCCTCCTTAATAAAGCAGAAATAACTGGCGAATAGGACACTTATAGACAAGCCCTAACTAATTACAACAAGCAGATCAGGGCTGCTAAAAGAGAGTCTTGGAGAAGGGCGGAGTCTTTTCACCACTCTTGTGGTCCTTACTAGTGGACGACCTTCTGGCTACTTTGGAACTATGCCAACAAATCTCCAGCACGTTGCAACAGGTGCTGGATGTTGTACACAGCTGGTGTTCAAAGGAAAACCTAGCAATAAACCCTAGGAAAACGTGATTGTGCCATTTACCGCAAGGAAGAGGCTAGACTTCTTGAAAGCGCCATCTTTGTTCGGGACGACAATCCCGTTTACCAACGAAGTAACATTTCTAGGAGTCATCTTGGACAAATCACTCACATGGACCCCAAGTGTGACTCATAACGTTAGAAGGGAACAGCTCTCCCTTTGGTCGTGCAAGAACCTGTGCGGAAAATCATGGGGAGTTGGAACCCGTAATAAGACCGATAATCACGTATGAGGCCATACTTGGTATCGAAAGAGCAGGCAGAGCTCCATCAAAGCTAAACTATCCTCTCTGCAAAGACAAATATGTTTCTGCATCAGGGGGGCAATGAGAACGACGCCCACGGCAGAGCAAGCCCAACATAGCAGAGCAGCCATTCGATGGTGGGACCAATAATGCCCAGGCTGGCTTGGAAAGCCTTGAGTTGTTGAACATGTTCTCCGACCTAATGGCATCAAAACGTACATTGGACACTCGCTACGTCGTCAAGGTTCCCTTATGGCGGACAGACTGGGACGAACAAGGCGAATACCTACAACTAGCAGGTAGTACCTAGTACACGGACGGATCCAAAACCGACGAAGGGGCTGGCTTCGGAGTTCGGAGTGTACGGGAGATAGGATGGCATCTGCATAGCAGAGAGCCTGGGCCGATTCACCACAGTGTTTCAGGCAGAGATACATCCCATTGAATTGTATGCCCGACACCTATTAGAGGAAGGAGGACACAATAAATCAATAAAGATCTGCTCCGAGAGAGGGGCAGCGCTTCTCGCGCTTATGTCTTTGCGCTGCAATTCCAAAACTGTTTGGAGCTGCCACAGGACTCTGAACACCCTATCGCAGGAGAACAGCGCCACACTGGTATGGATCCCGGGCCATCGTGGTCACGAAGGCAATGAAAGGGCCGACTCTCTAGCTAGGAAGGTGGCGGGCTCTGCATTCGTACACCCAGACTCGGCACTGGGAGTCCCATACTCTCTGGTCAGGGCTGAACTCCAGAAATGGAGCAATGCCAAGTTCCAGGACTGGTGAGTCTGGGCATAACAGGTAACATCTAGTGAAGCTGGCAGGGGCAAACCTTGCTGGTAACACTTCGAGTGAGCCAGAATAGACCGCAGGTCGCGGTGGAGGACTGTATAAGTCCACTCACATTGAATACAGTACAATACAATGCTCGAGGAAACACAGACTCACATCATATCCAATAATTCGAGATACATGTTAACACCAAATCTGTCTTGAAATGCAGTTTCTGTTTGAAAATGCTGGTTTCCTTGGGTCAGTGATATACAGAATACATTGATCTTTCAGGAATGACAAGAACTTTGGAAATATGGAATAAAAATTCCAGATCCTTATTTAAAAAAATTGAGTGATAATGTTAACTCAGTTACTAAAAGATATAAAGAAAAGCAATATTCCATTTTGTAGAAATTAAAAAGTTATTACATTTTCTAATTAAAAAATTTTGTCTATAACGAAAGGTTTATGCAATACAGAAAATTGAAGTTTTGAACAATTTTCTCATTTTTTTAAATAACTCGAAACCACTGAAAATGTCACATCAGAGTGGAATCTCAAAGAAGCTTAACAAACGGCAGCTTTTTTCTAATTTAAGTGACCTTGTAACTCTTACCATTTCGGAGATAACAATAGTGAGGACCCATAAAAGAAACACCCTGTATAGTTATGCAATGCACGAAAAAATATGGAATAAAAATGCTCTTAGAACTGAATAGAAAAATAGAAGAAAATTAAAAACATCAAAAATAGCTAATGAAACACAAATATGCAAAGTTAAATCATTATAGCATAGCTTCGAGCATAGCCATGCTGCTGCATAGCCAAGCAGTCTTGAGAGAAGAGAATTGAACAGAAAAGTAGCAATTTTAAGAATGTGCACAGTTCAAATAAACTTAATGGGACCATTGAGTTCCTTTGAACTGTTTAAAAGAAATAATATTTGAAAATTTAGAAATTACCTACATAGAGCAGAAACCGAGGAGGAAATCAATGCTGAATTGTCACTGTACACACATGTAAAATTTAGTGGTATTTGTGGATTAGTATTTTTTCAAAGATTTTTTCTTCTCTTCAAAATTTCACAATAATTTATCTTAAATATCGCTCTTCACATTCTATCACATTTGCTCAACATTTGACACATTTGAATTACACTTGCTGATATTTATTACATTTGATATAGATAAATGTGGGCTTAATGGGTCTATGAAATGATCGACAAATGTGGCAAATGTCATAAATGAATCAAATACTTCTCAATTGTTTCCAATGTCAAATGTGAGTCTACACATACACAGCTAGTAGTTAACCCGTCAATTTACACCAATATTTGAAAGGCAATATTTTTTATTAATTACCATCTGGTGGGTTAAGTATAAAGTGTAAGCTTAATAAGCTTTTTCTCATTAGCAATAATAGTGTGATTTGTTAACCAGTGTTCTGTGAGGGAGAGCCCAAAAGCCCATGACAGAGGCAGTTTTGGCACTCACAAAAACCCAATATAACTAAAGAATCTATGCCTTGAAAGCTCAGTCAAAAGAGCCCAACATATGGTAAGCAGGTCAAGAAAGAATGCATAAAATAGATGTAGTGAACATGGTGAGATGTGAGTAATGTGCTGCGGGCACAAGTAGAGGGTTGAATCATGGAAGTGGATTTTTATCTGATCAACAATCAACAAGCAATTTAAGGGAATGTGCATATATTTAATGTAATAAATTTAATAAAATATTACCCATCTTTAGGCGTTATAAAAAAGTTCAGAATTTTACACATTATACATTCATAAATGTGAAGAAAATTGGTTTAAATTTTATTTGTTTGGTTCTTACCTGGACCTGAGGCAGAGATAACAATGAAACTGGGCCTAATGCGTACTAAAATTCTCTTGGTCAAAGACACACAAAGCCAAGCCAACGTATATAAAAAAAAGTAGTATTTTATAAACACTTTTTTATGATGAAAATAAGTTCAAGAACTAAAATATTCAAAAACTTAACGCAACGTGACAGAACAGCGACAGTTGAATGACGAGTGACGTTAAACGCCGTTGATTTCAGGAAAACCATTTCGAGTGTACTCTGTTGACTACTCCGAGAATGTGTCTATCCTTTGTTATCTCGTTAAAAATCTAAGGACAGCCATTCTTTCAATGCTTCCACCTGAAAACGCTACAAGCCAAGTTAAGAGTAACTTTCCAAGTTAGCAGCCAAGATCGCAACTATTGTCTTAAAAGGTATTAGTTTTTTTGTCACCTACAGTCCTTTAATAATGCTTACGGTTAAATTTATGTGTCTAAATAACACATTTTAGAATCAAAAACGTTTTCCTTTCCACACTGATCGACGAGACCTAAGTCAATAATGGAATAATTGCAACTTTTCAAAATTTCATAGCTTGTTTACTGAAATTTTAACGTTTATTTATTAGTTATTATTCAATGGTCACGACCCATGTAGTCAAACCGTTACATACATTAAATAACTTATAATTAAAAAAAAAGGTTTCCATGCGTTCAAAATAAAGGACAAATGATTTTATTCAATGAAAATTAATACCAGTTAGAACAAAAATATTGAACAATATAAGTAGAGGGTGTTCATTTGAAAAGAAGTCATCTAGTCGGCTGTGAAATGCCGATTTACTTTGATTACGACATCCTTTTCTATTAAAATAATCACAGCCTTCTTGATAACGTTTTCTAATGAACACACTAACCTGCTCATAGTAAACAAATTAAAAACATGTACCTTAATTTCTCAAATTCTAGCAACCCAACATTATACTAAAAAAAACAATGGACTGTCGTAATTGAGGAAACAAATGTTTTGTTATACTAATAAAACGACACAACAAATATGACAAAGAACGAAAACACTTATAGCAAACAAAAATTAAAACATTAATGCAAAGACAGGCACTTCAAATTCCTACAGTGTTATTATGGCTGGTAAAAAACAATACGATGCCAACTTTAAAAAAATACTGACTAATCTACATTTGTCCTTATTACTATTATTATTATTATTAATGGTTATCGCCGTTCTCTTTCTTATTGTTATTGTCTGTTGAGCACAATATAACTGTATGTTGTCCACCGCTGGACGCCCTTAAAACCTTACGATCAGCTAGCTGCTTGCTTTTGACGAGTGTAGGTACGAAATAATCTGCGTCCTCACCTAAGCCTAATTGGCCGTTTGTGCCCATTCCCCAGCCATACAGAAACCCTGTAAATGTTGTAAGATTAAGACAAAATCGTAGTTAAAGCAGGAGGTAGTAATCTACCATCAGCAGAAACTGCAAAGGATGTCGCCGATCCGCAGGCTACATTAACAATTGTCTTCCCAGATAGAGCTGCTACTTCTGTCAAAACGTCGGCATCATCGCAATTTTCCCCTACGCAATACAAAATTATTAATTCAAACTCCTTTGTTCCTAATGTTTTGTCTAATTACCTAAACCCAACCTTCCATATTCCTTTCGCCCAATGGCATATACCTTCCCCTCGGTGCTCAATGCTAGAGTGTGATGCTGTCCACTCGAAATGTGCTCCCAGGTGTACTGGGAAAACACTTTACTTTTTTCGGGCAAAAATATCGGTTCCGTGATGTCAAGACCTTGAAAATGGTTGATTATATTGAATTATTATTAGAAATTTTGTGTTCATTAAGGCTAATTCACACGGTGACACTAAAGCGTTGGCAGTATATCTCATTCACTTATTATTGTAATTTAGTTACGTTTGGACGAGTTTTTCTTTTATACTCTAAGAATTTGCGGAGGCGCCGGGCCACTCAGTCATTCCCCAGTGAAGTTTGAACCCATCACAAGTCTCCACCGGGCCTGATTTATTACCTTGTTTACCCGACTTTTAGTGGTATTTAAAAGTTTAAAGGAGTTCTTTTATTATTGAAAGAGGTCCTTCAGACCCCCAGGATTGTCAAAGTCTGTAATTTGGGAAGTAAAAGATTTACAGTGGCCGGACGTATTAAGGAACAGGGAATCTAGATCACCATTGATACAGAACCATCATAAGGCCATATAAACTTGTAAGATATACCATACACTATTGCCCAACCCCATCCCTGTAAAATCAGTTACTGGAGAGTTGTGCCTTATAGATGCACAATGCAATGTTACTATCATGATTGGAGAAGTTTGTGAATTCAATAAATACATAGGCCAAATTTCAACACTCACCGGTAGGCCTGCCGGTGAGTGACTGACTTAACTGGTAGACGCACCAGTGAGTTTTGGAATTGGGCCTGTTTTAATTCAAAACTGGAATTATTCAAACTTCAAGTTGGGTAAAAATGTCAATGTCAGATTTCCAACACTAACTAGATGACAGTAATAAATGGATAAGAAATACCGTAACCGAGGCGGTGGCACCCTCATTAAATACCTTAATAGTCATTTTCGTTTCGCACCGGTTCTGGTTGAAATAGCAGATTTTCAACCACTTAGTTTTTGGCAAAAATCAGCTGGTGTGTCATTATTACATCAAACAAAAACCGCTGTGAAACGAAAATGACTGCTGCAACGCTCTGATCTAGGTATTATGACACAACACTGTGTAGTGTACGTGAACGCCTAGTGCTATGACGTCAAATGTCAAGCACTTTCTCAACAGTAATGTCACCACCTGAACAAGCCTTAAACAGAAGCTTTCCTACTGTACATTGGAGACGTTTTTACCTATCTGATGAAAGTTATTGAGTCCACACACGTAGATATCGTTTTTATTCGCAACTCGTGCAAAAGTGCAATAAGTCCCCGCCCATATATTGTCGAAGTGTAGTTTTAGACTTGCCTTGATGTTTATTGGAGCGGGTGTTACAAGTTTCTCTGGAAACACATACCATGTAACATGTCACAGATTTTCTCACATGATAGTATTGACAATTTCTTATCAAGTCTATAGCCTATTCACGCTAATGCTAAGTCCACATGTAGACGGAAAGGCGCAACTGGCTAGCGATTGGCTTAAAAATTATTTGACATAGGTTCAGCTGATTTTTAACCAATAGGATATGCGATCCAGTTTCGCATTTCCGCTTACATCTAAACTTAGCATAAAGATGCACAAATAAAATGCCAAAAACATTGACCTGACCTGCTACAAGAACACCGCATTCTTATTCCTCGCACGAGCAAGAGAGATAGATAACTTCTAATGTCAAAGCTAACTGTAAATAACTCAGCCTCTTTGTTTACGTCATGTGCAACTTTAACGTGATTAGACATTAGAAAAGCAAAGAAGGACGCACTCTAAGCTATAATAATAGTCATACCTATATTGTCCTTACCCACACCGTTCCTAGATTTTCTGTCGCTAGACCTCTTGGTAATTCTTCCTAATTGTCCTT
Organism: Taphrorychus bicolor; assembly: GCA_951812265.1. NCBI lineage: Eukaryota > Metazoa > Arthropoda > Insecta > Coleoptera > Curculionidae > Taphrorychus > Taphrorychus bicolor. Next base: position 41,825,850 of record OX638303.1, read on the forward strand.
GTTCCGCGCAACCACAAGTAAATACTTCCCCGAGGTTGGTTAAAAATACTATATGGTCGGCGCCCGATGCTATTTTTACTACTTTATGGCCAGTTATTATTTCGTAAGGGAATTTTTCATTGCCCTTTACCGATAATCCCATATTACCATGAGAGTCCTAAAAAAATTTAAGTGCATAAACATATTAGTAGTAAGGTAAATAGGTTCTGAAAATTAATTGTTTATAAATAATAAAATAAATTTATTTAATAATAAACAGTGATGAATGGTGTGATACTTTCAAGGTTTTTTGTAGACTGATTAATAGTGAAAATAGAAATATTTTTAATGCTGAATAAATCTAACAATATAGTACATAGATATTTGTGTCTAATTAAACGATAAATAGGTGTTCATTTAAAAACATCATCTAAGGTGACTGTGAAATGTAAAACATGAACAACAAAGAATTAGTGCTGGTCAATGTCATAAATTACAAAATTTCAATATTTTTTATTATTTATTTATAATATATTACAACATGAAGAGCATAAAATTAAGTAGATTAAAGCAAAAAAAAATTAGGAATAGTTGTATTTGTACCAAAAAATATTAAAAGGAAATGTATACAGCTGACCATTTTTTGAGGAAAAACCAATTTGTGTTATTTGAAGATATATAAAGAAGGTTAAATTAGGACAAAGTTGCACAATTAAAAGTCTTTAAAAATAATGTTTTCAAATTTCAAAAATTTCCAAACTTTTTATCTCCTAAACAGAACTGTCCCGGACACATGCCATAGGAACTTTTTTACTTTTAACTTTTATTTTACTTTTACTATTTATAATTAAAAATAGAACAGCATATTTAAGAATGTACATCTCTTCATGAAGCACTCTATATACCAGTGAAAATTCTTATTATAATGACATATTTTGATGTATTTACTAAATTTTGTTTCTAATGGTAATTAGCTGCAGCATTGAGCTCTGATGGATTTTTTGAAACTGAAATCTGAATGTTCTTTTTTGTTAGTTTTGGAAACTCATAAATTTGAGCATATTTAGAGAGAAAAAATTCTTGGATGCATCCCTGTTAAAGTAAAAAAAAAAAAAAAAGCTCAAAATAAACATGCTAATATTTCAATTTCTCGCTTAGAAAGCATCATCTAGAAAGCTATATATGAATTTTTTACAGAAAAAGATGACATCAAAGTAAGGAACTTTCGTTCTTTCATCCTTTTCTTTTGATATTTCACAGCCAACTAGATTAAGTTTTCAAATAAACACCCCACATATCACATGGAGAAAATATAATAACACAATACCCACCCTAAATGTTCCCCAAGCAAATACTCTCCCATCCTCCAACAAAGCTGCCGTGTGGGAATCGCCAGCAGAAACCTGAATTACTTTGCCTGGCAATTCAACCAGTCCCGGAGTAAACTCAGCATCCTCTATGTTGTCAGTGACTCTACCCAATGCGCCTTCATCATTGCATCCAAAGGTCAGTACCTTCCCTTCCTTAGTTATGCAGGTAGTGTGCATTCCCCCAGCAAAAACATCCACAATTTCGTGATCACACTTCACAAGTGCTGGTCTGGATTTCTCTAACACGTCCGGTCCTAAACCTAATTGGCCTACATCACCTGCTCCAGTTATGAGAACTGCACCTCCAATCAAAGTTTCGGGCAGCTTCACATGGTCTAAAGTAACTGGAAAATTGGCTGCTGTGAGTGCTGTGTAATGTAGAAATTACATGGGGTATTCTATAACGAGAAACTTACACTTGGTCCTCTTGTGGGGGATCGACTCTCCAGTGGTGGTTACTTTCCTCTTTCTTTTGGGGGGCATCCTTTTTGTTTGGTTAATTTGTTCGTGAACAAATATTCTTTGCTGCGTTTAAATACAAGTTTGTAAAGGCAGCAATTTTATGAATTTTCTCTTGAATTAAACCAAAAGGCTAAAAATCAAAGAAAATGCGATAAAACCGGTAAGAAAGGCGAACGTAAATCAAAGACTAAAGCGCCGATCCGATGACTGAAAACTGTCAAAATTGACGGTTCAGTGTAAAGTGGCTCCAGTGCAGTGATGCTCTGCTAGTGGGAAAAGAACTATTAGAGTGTGATGTAAAGGCTCGGTATACACCATCTTGCACATATTGGGTAAGTTGATTATTCCGACCTGTCACCTGTCACTTCAAAGTATGACAATTGACATATTTTTGTAGGAAAAAAAAAGTGATTAAAAAAGTTTATGAAAATTTTTAATTTCACATAATCTTTAAAAAAGTAAGTACAAATTTATTTAATTTTTATAAAAATCAACAAATTCAATTCTTTTACCGAACTGAAGTTAATCAATAGTGAACAATACAATCAACTTTTTCAGAATAATGAAGGCTGGATTATGAAACCGGGGCCTCTGACCTGCACTTATTAAAGCCCCCATAAACCCATGGATTAATGACTATGATACTGAACAAACGCAGGTTTATCAAAAGGTAAAGAAAACTCCAAGGCCATTTCAGCTTTCCTCTCCAAGGCACCTTCAGTCTATTTTTTGCACTTTGAGCGCCCATTCAAGGTTCACTTTGTGTATGTCCTGTTTCAGAGATCTGTAAGGCGATCCTTTGTTTAATTTAAGGTCCTAGAATGGCAGCTCAAGTTGCCCAGGATGGGAATGACTTTTTTGATGATGAGATTGTTGAATATGGTATTACTTCCTTTGGTTCCTACTTGATACCGTCAATTCCAGTGACTTTGGGTGTTTTAACGTTTTTTGATGTGTAAGTAACACTCTCTTTATTTCTCACATATCTTTACCTATACACTACTTTCGTCTTTTTGTCTTCTTTGGGATCTTTGTACATATGGATTGGTATTTTTTTTTCTTTGGGTCCACTTATATTGTGTGAGTGTGAGTGAGAAAAGTTTAAAGGGCAAAAGCCATAATTTATTAAGCCATAAATATTAAAAAACTTGCATTAAGGATGTCACAATTTAAATATTTGACTTTGTTAGTAATTAGGTAATATTATAATATATCTATTGTTTTATTAACTAATTAAATCTGATCTTTTTTTGTTTAAATTATATATGACATGTTTTCCATCTAATTTTCTTTGAAGTGTGATAGTTTCAGTGTTAGCTAAACAATTGCTGAAATTTAGTAGAAAATATGAAAATTGCAAAAATCAGAAAGTAAGTGTTTGTTTTTGTGGGGGCAGTATTTACTAATAGATTAATATTTTAAATAATTGTTATCAGGTTTAGGTACTTACATTTCACAAGAAATTTTGCTATTTGCATTGTAGATACTGGTTTTTCCACTATTAGATTACCTATTGTCAAGACATAGCATGAAGGTGATATTTAAAATTCTGCTAGTGCAACATAAAAGTATATAGGATTTAAAAATTATTTTTTACCACAGATGCATTAAAAAGTCAACTTTTAACAGGCTAATAAAGTATTAAAAATACTGTTTTAAGGCACTATTGTTAAAAATAATTATACTACTAATCTTACTTGGTGCTTTATAAAAGGACCTTTTGTTTCTCAATAACCACATTGCTGAGTTATCCTATTATCAGGGTGTCTTTGTCAGCCTCGAAGTGGGATATTGTTTCAACTCTCCTGCTTTTGGAGCAATAGTGTTTGCTGGTTGGCTTTTTTGGCAGTGTACTCTTTTTTGAAATAGGCCCAAGATGGCTTTTACTTTTGCCATTCTCCATGCGTTTTGTTAATCCCACTAGGTCCACAATGGGTTTCACTTGGCCACTTTCCCTTTGTTTCACTGTGCTTTTTTGTCTATGAGGACAGTTTTTTTGTGCTTTTTAAAACTTTTTCTGGGCAGTACCTGACAGTTTTTTTACTGGTGAGTTGTTATTTTTGCGAATGGTCGCACATGTTTTGGGGAAAGGATGGTCACCATGTGAAGTGCCTCTATCTACATCGAAGGCTATATGCAACAGGATGTGCCAAGTGCCTTGTATTGCTTGGATTAAAGAGTTTTTTATTGTAAACATGCCAACTTGGTCCAAGCATCTAAGTTCAGACCACACACAAGACATGACCACCCAGGTACTTAGTATACTGGTCAAACAATGTAAACCCTTCCAGCATCTTTACCCTGGTTCAAAACTATTTGCAAGGATTTGCCTGCGTGGCCAGGAGAGGTTGTCCTCGATGGTGCTTTTCGTGCTTCCACTTGGTGTTATATGCCATTAAACATCCACTAATCTCACCTCGCACTTGCTCATTGCACAGGTCTTTCCAGAGACCTTCTAGAGAGGTAGAGGCCAGAGCCTTCAACCTTAGCAGTCTATTGTGCGTCATATGGTCGTGTTTGCATTTGGTACCTAATACAAGGTAGAGATTTCTAATCTCTGGCATAATATTCTTTGTTTAGTCGAATTTGAAGACAAAATGGTGACTGCATAACTCAATCAACCAATATATTTTATTGTTACAAGTTAAACAACTCTTTAACAAAGCTTAAAGGGTAAAGGAACACTTCTCAACAGTTTAAAATGAAAGTTATCAAATAGTATAAAACAAATTATCAAAAGTTATCAGTATAATCACGTCAATTAAACAACAAAATCCACACATAATACAAAATACCAATTCACCAGGGGGTCACAGTCGCTTATTGTAGACTGTCGTCATCAAGGTACTCAGGTAGGGAGTAGTATGCCTTCTTGAGGATTGATCTGAGAAGTCGTCTAAATCTTGGGAAGCATACCTCCCCTCTCACCTCTCTGGGAAGATGGTTGAACAATCTCCCTCCATTATACACTTCACTTTCTTGCTATGGGGAATAGGCAGGCTGAAAGTATGTCGGTCTCCGCTCACTGTAACGTTTGGGTAACGACAGTACCCGCCCCGAGGCCCGCCCATACCTCCTAAATACCAAACATACTGTTTCCAGGATACCTATACATACTGCAGAGCGTGAGAATGTTCAGCGTGACAAACAGGGGGCGACAAGATTCCCGAGAATGAGCCCCAGAGACAAACTTGACAGCTCTTTTTTGTATAACGAATACTCTCTGGAAGAGCATGAGCCCTAGAAGCAGATGCCATATCGAAGATGAGATTCGACAAGCGCAAAGTAGGCCTGGCGGGCAACAGAAGGCCCAATGTCGTTATAGATTAGGCGAATGGCATAGCAGCCCGACGACGCATTCATCACATGGCTGTCAAATTTCAGCCTTCCATCCAGAGTAATTCTCAGGAACCCAGTAACCCCAGGGGAGCCGACAGGACTGCTCCCCAGGCATCAGTCATTATTCTCATACCCAAAACCTAGAACACATGTTTATTTGACATTAAGTGGGTTAAAGGAGCTGATCATTTATATAAATCACTCTGTCCTCTTTTCTAAAGCTTCAGTTTATTGTTCATAGTGTGTAGATTTTTTTCTCATCTTGATATTGGTGAGCAATATCTTTATGTAGATCAATGTTGCTAATTTGGTTTCTAAACTATCTTTAAAATATTCCTGAATTGGTAAGGAAATTCCATTATGATTATTGCAAAATGCCCATCAATTGGTGATGTTGTTTTAAGAACTAAAAGTCATTTAATTATCCGACAAACAGGCTCCGTAAAGAGTAACGAACTGAATTGACAATAATTTAGAATGTTTATTAATAATGTTACTTACGTAAATGTTACTTAATAATAAAAAACTCGAATTGAAATTAAACCGGTAGTGTGGTAAAGCAAAAAACTGTGGGATCTGGGATAAAAAAAATATCAACTTTTGTAGAATGTATTATTAAGAAAAACGATTTTTACTTAATTGATTTTTTTGTTAGAAATTTAGTTTATTATATAGTCTGAAGGCCATGCAGATGTCAGCCATTAAGCTGAATTTATACCTTTCTATTAAAGTGATTATAACTATTGCAACTGCCATTATAACCCCATCATTAACTTCACATTAATAATAAGTTCAAGTAGGTTATGATATACTATTTGTCGTGAGATAAGGTAACATAAACCTAATAATTATTAATTTGTAGACATAATACATACTAGATAAATTTTACGGGGCTTATCCTCTATTACTTTGCCAATTTACAACAGTTCAACGTCGGACGATTTAATGATCTTTTGTAAACCGTTAAATATTATATATCGTCTTCAATTTGCAATTCTCTGCGCCTCAGTGACCCTGCAATATTATTACAGTTCCTAGAACTCTAAAATGATCTCTTAAATCAACATTTTGTTATATTTGAAAAAAAAAGAAATGACGCAGACCATTTTTACTAGTTAGTCCTAAAGACAGACCGACCATTCGCCAAGCTGCCACTCCTTTGAGGACATTGACCAATTTTTCTAGCAAGGCTAACCTTCTAAGTTTCAGTTCCTTCTGTTCTGTTCAAGACGTCAAACGTCCCCATTTATTATTTAGTGCGGGATTTAGTGCGAAACTTTAATTCATAGTTTTCTGTGTGGGTTGAGTACTGAGGAATGTATCTATTCATTGATAGAATTATTAAGATGAATGTTGAACTTAACAAGCATAGAGTAATCAATTATTGTCATTGTAATACTTTTATTGCTGATTAATTAAGACAATTTACAGTTTTTTTTTATTAAGACGCCACCATTTCCCCTTTCTACAAAGTTGACAAAAATTGTGCATTCTCAAATTAAATAAACGTGTTTTCCTGGAACACGAATTGCAAATTAATCTCGAAGTGCGATAATATTAATAATAATAATTACTGAATAATTTTTCATTCACTACGTTTAGTGGTTTCTTTCCCTCTTTATTGTTAAGCTCTGATCAGCAAAAAACTTTATCAAAAACTCGTAAATTTTAAGTAACTACGTTACGTGCCCGACTATGGTAATATAATGCACTTAATATTTGTGTAACTTGATATAAAATTTTCATTATTATTATTATTATTAGTACTTTATATTATTGTTTGGGTACACCTACCTGTAGAAGACTTTGTGTGTTTGGTACCGGATAAACCTGAAAGAATGGGAAAAGGGAATGGTTGCTTAGATGTGGAATATAGTGCAGTTCCTTGTAAGGATGAACAGAAAGTTTCTAGATGTGCAGTTACCAAAAAATTGATTTTGAGGTCTGTATTAACTTCACACTTTCACAAAAAAACTGTTTTCCTGGTGCCTTGGCTAACATTTTTGCACGGTCATTATTATTCTGGGTATGTACCTACATTAATTTGTCACTTTAAAATTCAAAGAAAGCAAAAAAAAGTGTAGGTTTCTGGCTACAATAATAATGATTGTAATTGTCCAATAATAATTAATAACTTTTCATTTTTTATTACGTAACACTTATTTAAATCAGATCGCCTGATTTTAATTGTCTATCTCTTTGCTTCAGAATTACCTTAAACACTTTCAAGGTTGGGATCCTCGTCTGTATAATCCTATTTGTTGTGCTGCCTCTCATCTATAGGTATTCGTACAAGTTCCAAAGGGCTGCCGTTTTTCTCAATTTCGGTAAGTTGAAGTGGGTAGTTATTAACAGCGTGTATGTGTTTATTTAATTACGTTATCATCAGTAAGTTTGTCTAGGTAGTAAAAATCACTGAAATGGCGTAGACGTCACTTTTATTGTTCCATTCTTTTATCTATTTACCACTTATAGCCGACTTAATGAACTTTTTTTTAACTTAGTCATTACCTTTTTTAGTTATTTGCACGCGTAAAGGAGTGAATAAACTTTCCATTTCGTTAAACTATTAGAATCATTAATCAGCCTTCAGGCTTGGACTCAAAAAGTTGAGTGAACTTTATTTGACTAAGTGGACTGCCCTGTATGATTTTTCAGAATAAATTATATTGCTAAAAGACGATTACTTATGTAGTGTACCGACTAAGTTAGTTCAGATATCATAAATAAACACTATTGCATATCACCTACTAATATTCCCCTGATAACTCACTATTTGCTAGTAATAGCTATTTATGTAACCAGTTACGAAAAGTCCGATTTTGTGTAACGAATGAATGTTTGCGGGACGAGCGCTGCGAGTTCCCGCAATTTGAATGAGATACACAAAAAAGGTTTTTCGTCACGTGTTTCATACAAGATTTTTTCTAATTTTGACTACAAATACCTATTAAGGTATTAGCCCTCGGAGTAGTTGTTTCTGTTTGTTTCCCTCTTTAACGCTGCAATATTTTTGGAAATATTGAAAGCAGATAAGTTTTCAATTTCCAATTAGTAAATATTGCTTTTTTGCATATTTTAAACTAGAGTTTCCTGCGAAAAAGCTAAAAATTTCGTTCACTTACAAATACCTACTTAGAGAGAGAGTTATTATTATTAAACTTCAATATTTACTTTTAAACCACTTTGTATCTACTTAATACCGTAAAACTATAGCAACGGCGTGCCACAACCGAAACCTGCAACTGGTGGTGAAACGAACTTTTCATCACTAGTTACGAAAGATTTTACTTTTCGTAACTAGTTACGAAAAGTAGGACGTTACGTCACTGTCATCAGTATTGAAAAATGCCGCTTTATATGTCAAAATTAGAAAAACATATTAATACTTAATTTACTAGTGCTTCATATTTTATAGCTCTAATAGTCAAATTTAGACTTGACTAAAAGTTCGACTGACACACCACAACGATCTGTCTCTTTTATATACAGGGTGCACTGTAAAAACACGATCGAAAGGGTACTGTGAGATCTTCTGATTCAAAAGAGAACGATTATATGTCAGTTTTATTAAAAAAAGGTTCTGGTTCTGTTGTTATTCATGTTATTTTACAATGTTTGTTTAAAAGTGGTAGACAATGGTGTACTATTAAGCGAAACATCTTGGACTTCCATTGTCTTTATTGAGTTTTTTAGACGACGGCGACGTTTCGAGCAGTAGAATCTCTGCTCGTTTTCAAGTGAAGCTGATCATTAAGCTCGAGGCTACTTGCTTACGTACTAACACTGCTAACCACGCCCATCATTCCTTTTGGCCGAATCGTCGTCACTGTCGCGAGTCAAGCGACTAGCACTTGTCCGCCGTATTAACGGATGCCGTACCGAAGAGACGTCGCAACTTGGTTTACTAAAGACGACCTCATTGCTTCTAATGAAGATTGATTCCTTAAACTTTCGTTCCTTCTAGTGCTGTTCCCTATGCACGATTTTGGCTTGCGACCACTTAATATTATGGAGCACAACCCTGGACATAAGAGATTAACATGGGAAATCGGTTTTTATTTTTTTGCGCCTGTATGGTTGAATTGATTGAAAAACTTTTAAGATTAAAGTTGTAGAGCGTATGGTCAGCTATCATCCTGTAATTTTTTCAATACCCCAGTTTTGGCCGTTTTTTGGAAAAACGCTTCGGAAAGTGCAAAAATTTGAATTTGGCGCGAAAATTACGAGAACAATAAAAATAATGTAGGTCAATATCAATATCTCCCCCCCCCCCTGCCATCACCGATTCCGTTAACACTCCCTTCTTCTTAAGGCCGTTCTTCCTAAACCGACCGAGTTTCGTGGTATCTCATAAATCCGACTGGTAATACTTGATGTTAGGGGCACCGGAGATGTTTTATTACGTTTTCTTTTTGTGGCATTTCAATAATTACTTGTTCCTTTTCGTTCTTATTCTATGTGGTGGAGTGTTCCACATTACCAAGCCATTCGTTTTTATCTTCTTAATCTTCAGACATCTTCAGTGTTTCTTCTGAAATATGTATTTCTAACACTTTCAAAAAGTCCTTCAGTTGACTAATTTTCTTAATTTTAGCAGTTGTATGACAAATATGACATTTGAAAACGCTGTTTTCGACCTCTTAAACGATTGATGAACCATCATTTCGCAATCCCTAATTGTGCCCATCCACAGACTAATTTCGTCGTATACGGCTCGTCAGTGAGGCTTTGACACAATCAGAATTTGCGAAATTTTCGGTACTCAAGACACGTTTCGTAGCAGCACCGAGAAAAGTACTCTGGTGGCGCCATCTGTGTCCGTTTGTTGAACTAACGAGATTGCACTCGTCCAGTAACAACGTCACTGCCCGGTCTAAGGAAAAATTATGCAGATTACTGTAAAATGGATAAATCATTTTTTAGCCGTCGGTAAACGCTGTTTCTGACCTTTTAAACTACTGATGAACCATCATTTCGCAAGTTCTAATTGTGCCCATCCCCAGAATAGTTTCGCCGTGTACCTTCATCAGTGAGGCTTTGACACAATCAGAACTTGCGAAATTTTTGGTACTCAAGACACGTCTCTCGGTGGCGCCATCTGTGTCCGTTTGTTGAATTAACGAGATTGCGCTCGTCCAGTATCACCGGTAGGTTAACAAACCGTTTTTGTGATAATGGTGTGACATATAGAATAGTGGTCGTTCAATTTTCTGGTAATTTAGCCAAGGAAGAAGCCATATTCATAAAAAATATTCCAGTCCATACATCTACTAACCTGTCGCCCTACATCACTTTTTGCATTTAAGCCATATACGATATCACTGGGAATTCTTTGATGTTTAAGAACTACCATTAGTAGGGCAATATCGTTGAAATGTTCGGTTACTAGAACTGCCGTTTGTTCCTGCAAGTCTGGTTTTCTTTACTGTGACCATCCAAGTGACCAAAGAACAATAATTTTTCTCTAGTCGACACACCATTGTGACAATCCGTAAACTAAAATTGGGCATTTTATGAACAAAAATAAAGCGTTGTGTTCATCTTTATGTAATTGTTCCAGATTTTGTTTGTGTGGACTTGTTTTTGGGCCCTTTTTTATGTAACTAATCAGTAATCGAATAACCTTAATAAGTAAGGACCTGTACATGTTTAACCTGTTCTTTTTTGTTGAATTTTAGCTAAACCTGACTCAATTGTTTTTTCAGTAAATGTACCTGTATCAGCAGACTATCAACATCCGGCAAAATACGGCATAAATGGTGCCAGAAACCTCTACATTACCTCAGACGATGTTAAATTGGGGGCGTGGCAAATCCTGCCGAGCAATTTGGAAGACACCAACGAGACCAACGAAGAGTTCTTCGAGCGCGCCTTGGACAATGGCCAGAATGTTGTCATTTATAACCATGGCAACGGAGGGTGTAGGCTTTCTGCACACAGAATCGAAATTTACCAACTCCTAAGGCGGTACTTCCATGTCATTGCTTACGATTATCGAAGTACGTATTTCACATTCTGCATTTTAACTTAAAAAACTGAAATCTACCCTTAAAAATAGTTAAAGCCTGGAAATTGACAATGACAGACTTGACAGGTCGTCCTTTCGGTGATTTGACGCATCGCCTGTCACTCTCGATGTTACATTTGTGACGTCACTGAGATTACTCTTCTCTCTACCAATATTATACACTGTGTGTTAATGTATTGGTAGCGTCTATGATCTGGATTCCTATAGCTGTTTTTTTGGTCTATTGTGGAAGATCAATCCGATTGTTTAAAAATTAATAGGAAAAAATCTCGTATAGCTTGACAATTTCTGAAAAAAGGTCTTTCTAAATTATTCTGCTCTTTAAGGCAGGAATAAGACGTGTAAATAGCCAACATTGAAGTAGTTACGTTTTTTTGTGCTGCTGCTTTAAATTTGTTCAAATTTAAGGGTATTTTTGTATAAATATTTACGTTTTGTTTGTTTACAACACAAATATAAACAATAACCATAACAACAAAAAAAAACACACTTATGATGAAACCGTTATCGTTAGTTTCTCTTTTATTTCATTCCTCGCCATTATTTATTATCAACGATGAGTGAGATAGACTGATGCTCGTCCCATCTTGGAGGTTAAAAACAAAATTGTCAATAAACTGGCATTGACATTGATCGATTGAACTTTCACAAATTGTCAAGCTTACTCTGCCATTAAAAAAATTAAAAAATGTCGTATAAAAAGCCTTCAAACCCTCCATATTTGATTTACCTTGGTTGGCTTGGTACATTATGATCTTCTTCTTGTTCTTATGAGGCCGTCTCCCTCCGAAAGTTGGCGATCCAACTGGCTATGATGGTGGGCGAAACTGCCCCCCCGAATAGACGTTCGACCAAACCATCTTCTCAGATCTTTGACCCACAAATTCTGCCGTCTGCCCACGAATTTTGTTGCCCTCGATCCTTCCCTCAATAACAAGGCGGAGAATTTCATAATATCGCTCTCCTCTCATGATGTGACCGATGTATTGCAGTTTTCTTTCTTTTATTGTTGTAAATAGTTCTTTATCTTTATTTATCCGCCTGAGTACCTCTTCGTTGGTTATTCGGTCTGTCCAGGATACGCGCAGAATATGTCTATATATGTAAGCACAGTGCTTCATTAAAAGTCCAGCTTTCGCATCCATATAGAAGGACCGGGAAGATATAGCAGCGTAGCATTCGCATACGCAGCTGCAGACTCAGGTCACGACAAGCGAGGAAGCTCCTCATTGATGTAAATGAGCGTCTGACCTGTTCGATTCTTGCAAAAATTTCGACTTTAGGTTCATTGGTTTCGTTGACGAGTACGCCAAGATATTTTAGAGCCGAGACTTGTTGTACAATCGCGTTGTTAATTCTGAGGGTTGCTAGTTTTGGTGTCTTGGAGAATATAACAATATTGGTCTTGGAAACGTTCATTTGTAGTCCGTGCTGCATGCTATGTTCGACAATACGGTTTATCATGCTCTGGAGAAGCGGCAGGCTGTCAGCAAGCCCGACCGTGTCACCACCAAAGCGTATGTTGTTAACGCTAATGCCATTGATCTTGATGCCCTCTCTCACATCCTCCAATGCCTCACAAAAAATCGCTTCGGAATATATATTGAAAAGAAGGGGCGACAGAACACAACCCTGTCTCCTCACTCCCTTCCGAATCTCCACCTCATCAGATGTTTCGCCCTCTATTCTGACTACCGCCGTCTGATTCCAATATAGTTGGGTGATAATGCACAAGTCTCCCTCGTCGACATTAATGAATTTGAGGATCTCAGCAAGTCTCTGGTCCGAAACGCAGTCGAATGCCTTACGGTAGTCAATAAAACATGCGTATATATCTGCATTCATGTCTCTGCACCGCTGCGTCAGAACGTTGAATGTAAAGAGAGCCTCGCGTGTACCCATTCCGTTCCTAAATCCGAACTGCGTGCTACCAATCTGGCATATATACATATGTGGATGATACGGAGGAATACCTTGAGGACATGGGACATCAAGCTAACATGCGGTAGTCATCGCACTGGGAAGCATTCGGCTTTTTGGGTATGGTGATGAACGTCTATTTTAGCCAGTCCACTGGTATTCGTCCAGTCTGATATATAGAGTTAAAAAGAGAGGTGAGGAGGGCTAGGCTCTCCCCATCTACATCCGCAATGAGTTTGAGCCTTTCCGTGGGCACCTGGTCAGGTCCCACGGCCTTGTCGCTCTTTTGAAGCCTGATAGCGCGTATTACTTCCTCTTTCGTGATTCCAGGGCTAGACTTATTAACAGCGTCACCTTTAGGAGGCTTTTTGGGTCAAACTTCGTTAAAGAGAGTCTTGACATATTCCTCCCCTTCGTTTTCTCTTTTCCTCAGCGCCCACCAAAATTCTGTTATTGGCATCTATCAAAACACCTTGCTGCTGTTTACGCTGCGTGTTCTGTTAACCAACGCTCCTTTGCCTTCCGGCACTCTGTTCTCACCCTTCAATTCAGTTTTTCGTAACGATCCCCGTCTCTGGCCTTTTCTCTTCTTCTGTCGTCCATAAGTCGTAGGACCTCATCCGTCATCCACCGCTGCCTGGCAAAGCTCTCTGTATAGCCTATGTCTAGCTCTTGGGCATAAGGGCCTCCTTCAGTAAACTGCATCGGGGTTCTACTTTATGATATCCACCCTCCCAAATCCATTAAGAAGTGTCCATTAAGAAGTTCATGTGGAATCAAGTTTTACCAACTAACCTCTTATTTTCGGGAGGCGGCTCTAGAGCGCTCTGAGAGTATTCCCATCTTTTGTTTTCTCAATAAGCATGTAAGGAATGGAATACTCTCGAAGCGGTCCAGAGGAGCAACTATCAGATTTCTAACAGCATTTTCTGGAAATCGCTTTGAGAGTATTGTCATCCTCAAATTTCTATCGAGAAATCAAAGGATGAGAGTACTCTCTAGAGCCACCACACGAAAACTTTATAAAATATTGAACTCTAAAGCAATTTCTAGGTTATGGCGATTCCTCTAATCAACCTCCCAGCGAGGCAGCCCTCGTGGACGACATTTTGATTGTCTACCAGTGGGTGAGGAATCGAACTAAAAGTAACGTTTTTATTTGGGGGCACTCTTTGGGCACTAGCCTCTCTAGTCACGCCCTCCTGAAAATGCCCAACTTGAACACTGAGCAGCCCGTGGGGCTCATTTTAGAAAGCCCTTTCAACAACATGAAGGAAGAGATCAGCGAATTTCCTTTGGCAAAGGTTCGAACGTACGCTGTCTACTAGACAAGTTCAGTTTAAACTTAAGTTTGAAGATAAACTTAAGATTTTGACAGATAAACAATGCAGTATATGTCAAATCTGGAGTTTAAACTTCAGGGGGGGGTTTAAACTTGACTTGCAAAAGTGACTCTACGGACGACTTCTACGACTATCAGTAAAACTTCAATGCAAACTTTAGTTCAAACTTAAGATAACACCGAAGATATGTATTAATTGAAGATAAACTTAAGTTTGTCACAGATAAACAATGTAGTACCTATATATCAAATCTGGAGTTTAAACTTCAGGTAGGGTTTAAACTTAAGTCGAAAAAGTGACTCTACGGACCACTTCTACCACTATCAGTAAAACTTCAGTTCAAACACTGAAGATATGAAAATGTCATGATGAAGTCAACTGTCATTTGAATGCTGTGAAGGTGGCAACGAGAAAAAAATCTGACCTGTCTGTATCGGTTATACTTTAGTTTAGACTTTATATTAGGTTGTAAAAGCAGACATTTACAATCTGTCGTAAACTCAAAACTAAACTTTAACTAATACTGACATGCCAGAATCTTTTTCTCATTGACACCTTCGAAGCATTTAAGTGTTACCCAGAGTTTTATCTGAGGTTTGAACTAAAGTTTAAATTGACGTTTTTTACTGATAGTTTTAAAAGTCGTCCCACTGTTACAAGTGTTTAAACTTTAGTTTGAAGATAAATGAAAGATTTTGACAGATAAGCAATGCAGTATGAGTCAAATCTGGAGTTCAAACTTCAAGCTGAAGTTTTACTGATAGTTGTAAAAGTCGTCCTTACTAGTTAAACATATTATTTTTTTTCAGTTTTTTAAGTTTCTGCCGTGGTTTCATTTTACAATCGCGGATCCCATGTCCTATAACTTTAAATTTGAGACTGAAAAGTACATCTGCAACATAAATGTGCCGATTATGATATTACACGCTGAAGACGACCACGTAGTTCCATATAAGTTAGGATATAGGGTAAAGTAGTCTCTTGTATCTTATTTAAAATTAAGGAATTGTATTTGATTGTTCTGTATAGCTGTACAACAGTGCTAAAAAATGTAGAACTTCGGACCAAGGCAGACTCGTATTCTACTCGTTCAGCGGTGACCACAAGTTTGGTCACAAGTTTATTTGCCGGGCCGCAGATCTGCCTGATAAAATCAAGTGAGTACATACCTATAAACCATTCACTTATTTTTGACATCAAGACATTTATATCGTATCTTCTCAACATATGCTGAAAGGAGATAGGTATAAAAAAAATGAAGATTTTAAAGGTAACGTGATGTCAAGAATTAGTGAATGAGTTTTACCTGGTTGTGCCATTATCGACTACCCTTTTTTAGCTCTTTTATTCAGCTGGCTTTGGAGACCAAGAACGACAGATTGCCTCAGTATTAAGCAAAAAAACTCTCTTTTAGTCCACTTAGGTATTATTTATTCATCTACTGATATATTCCTGCCCAAACGCGTGACCTGTGATCGTTGATTATTTACTTTCTATTACTTAGCAACTGCGTAAGTTGGAAATTGTAGCATTTTAAGAACTTAAATGTCAGATAAGTGAATCCTTGCTCAATAATAATTATTGTCTATATAGTTAATTTGCATGATTTTACAATTTCCTCGAGGTTGATATGTTGAGTCATTGAGTGAAGTAAGTTTTAGTGGAAGCCCCTTTTCTAGAATTATGCATTTGTGTTTACTTAGTTTAGTGATCTTAAAGTGTCAATTTGCATTTTTTTAATAAACCTGTTTGCCCCCCCCCCCCCAGCTCTCTAGGTTAAGCTCATTCGAATTAGTAATGTTATGCCTAAGGTATTCTTCATAGAAAATTTTTTTGTGGCACGTTTTTGAACAATTGAGCAGACTGTCTACTGAGCTGGAGCCCTGCGTACCATAGTTTTAATTTAAACTACTTAAAAATTAGCAATTTTCGTGCTCAAGGTTGTTTATTTCGTTCATTCTCACAATTTTATACTATATTTCTTATTTCCATATTAAGTATATAAATTTCTTCCAAACTTACTCCTAATATTTATTTATTTCTCTATAACCAGGACGCTTATTCTATAGGAAAGAGTGAAAGTGAAAGTGAGAATTGCTGGCCAATGGAATTCGTCAACAAATTTTTTTGACCAATCAAGGTTGTCAAAATTTTCACTTTCTTTATATAGTTATGGTGGTTAGCAGGTTTAGGGCAATGAAACACCCTTGTAACTCGAAAAACTGACTACGTTTTGACGTATAATTCATGTCTTCTTCAGGGCTATAACACATATAAAAGAACACACTAGTTAATCGAAACAGCAACAAGCAAACATGATCACCTACATACTTGTACAGCTGACGACAAAGTATGAATACATAGTGTATGTCAGCTATACAAGTATGTAGGTGATCACATTCGCTCCTTGCTGTTTTGATTAACTAGTGTGTTCTTTTATATGTGTTATAGCCCTGAAGAAGACGTGAATTATACGTCGAAACGTAGTCAGTTTTTTGAGTTACAAGGGTGTTTCATTGCCCTAAACCTGCTAACCACCATAACTATTACATATACTACTTATAAGGAATGACTTCCATTTCCTTACTTGGCTACTTATTTGTCATTTCCATACTCTACAACAACAATAAAGCTATTAAGATATTAAAAACATAACTCCAGTTAAACAATTACAAAAAAGAGCTAAAATAATATGATTGGAACTGTATGTTAAGCACCATTGAGGGTATTATTTTTAACTTAAGCATCTACTTAGTATTATATTGTATCCTCCTTGGCCTTGGTGAAGTTAAGCACTATGAAAACAAACATTGCAAAGTAAAAACAAACAAAATTTTGATTTTACCATATCTTATTCCCAAAATATTTGGAGTTGAAATAATGAGCTACTTAACAGTTGTTCCAATCACTCAATGCTCAGATATCAACAGTGTGATTTGAATGTACATTTTTAAACTGTACCTGAAGCAGATGAGGGTCTGTGTAGGCAGAATCTGCAATGTTCCAATTTTATTTAATTCCTGTTCAGTTATGCAGCAATGTTATCCAAAAGCTCCGACCTGGATATGGGAAATGTACTGCTTATAGATCAATTCACTTTTGTTCCAGGGTAAATATTTTAACAAATTTTATAGAAAATAGCTATTTATGTAACCAGTTACGAAAAGTCCGATTTTGTGTAACGAATGAAAGAATTTGAATGAGATACACAAAAAAGACTTTTCGTCACGTGTTTCATACAAGATTTTTTCTAATTTTAACTACACATACCTACTTAGAGAGAGAGTTATTATTATTAAACTTCAATATTTACTTTTAAACCACTTTGTATCTACTAAATACCGTAAAACTATAGCAACGGTGTGCCACAACCGAAACCTGCAACTGGTGGTGAAACAAACTTTTCATCACTAGTTACGAAAGATTTTACTTTTCGTAACTAGTTACGAAAAGTAGGACGTTACGTCACTGTCATCAGTATTGAAAAGTGCCACTTTATATGTCAAAATTAGAAAAACGGATTTATTTGCATAAACGCAGATTTTCTCCATTTACGTCAATGTAATTTTTTGAGGTTGTTTTACCACCAAGTTCGATGACAGGTCACGTGCTGCACGAAACTTATGGGTTTCGTGTACATGACGTCATTTTGCCAGAATTTTAGTAAATATAATGGAGATGGGTTTTCACCCGGTTTTTTCATTTTTGAGGGTTTATTCCCTGCACACATCCGGGAAAATTCCGGGTTTATTCCATTATAACCTCTAAATTTTACTTTTTCGATACGCTTAACTCTTACCAATTAAGCAATAATTAGTTGGTTTGTGCAGCTTGAAGCTTTTAATAAATTAACCAGTGTTTAGTTTATCAAAAACCAAACCAGAATCTGGATTTATTGAATTCTAATCTAAAATCTAACCTTAAATCTTGAAACTGCCGGGTGCTTTCAAGAAAAGTTGGGAAAAAACCAGGGTAAAAACAGCAGTTCAATGGAGTAAGCAGGTGACTGACCTACTCGGTAGATGACCTGGAGCTTCATTCTGTAGGAAGTTGTGAAAGTGAGAATGAAAATTTTGACACCCTTGATTGGTCAAAAAAATCTATTGACCAATTCCATTGGCCAGAGATTTTCATTTTCACTTCGAGTTCCGCACTTTTTGCACTTAGTGCAGCCAGTTCCGCACCAGGTCGTGTAGGTGGTGCGACTTCGATTTTATGGGTATTGGTGGGTGGCGGGACCGCAAAGCATAATTTTTAATTTTTCAAGTAGATAACTTTAATCAAATAAATGGGAAATTTTGTGCTGCCGTGTCGTCAATTCTCTCTTTCAGCAGCGACAGTGAAGGAGAGTATTTGCCTCTTTTGAAAACAAAAGAGTTTTTGCCTAAAATGAAATTATTTGAGAAAAATGTTATTGACCATTATGATGTTGCAATGAGGGAGATCAGTAAATATTTTCCCCGAACTTTATTTCAGCTTCAATTTGACCATTTATTTTAAATTTTATTGCAAAATCACAGATTTTTCTTTAACTGTGAAATGCTTTAGAACGTAAAATCCAACTAAATAAAACAGACACGACTTTTAATGTTCGCACAATTAATATTAGGAAATGTCCCGCCAAAGATATTTCAAGGTCATAAAATCGGTCTCCAGTGACTGCACTGACAAGAACGAGTGCAGCCCTCGTGCGATTCTAGTGCAGCACTAATCTTACCAATGGAATACCCTATAAGTTCGGTTCCGTTATTCATCTGCGAGGCTTCAGAGTCCTTGAGATTTGCCCGAAGAGAGAGGAGGTCAAACATTTCTCAGCAAACAAAAGGAGAAAGATATGCTCCTCCGACAAACCACCAGCACTCAGAAGCCTCGCAGATGAATAACCGAACTTAGCTAGTGTAGTTCAGTTAAGGTAGTGACGTCAGCAGTTAACTAGTGACATCAAGAAGAATATTTCCTCGACCAAACTACTCAAACCAGGTTAACAAAAAAGTTAACCGTTTGAATTTCCCTGATCCGTGGTCCAAACCGTGACGTCAAACTTAACTAGACCAGTTAACCTGCCACCGGGGATGGTTTGCCGGTTGCCATGTATATAGTTAAGTTGTTTGTTTATGTTTCGTTTATTTATAGTCAAATAAAAAATGTAGTAAATGCCCTAAATGAAGCACATTTCTGCTTTTCCTTTCCAATTTTGTACCGGCTTTTCTTGGAAAAAAATATAAATTCAAAATGAAAAGTGGCAAAGTTCTTGACCACGTCAGTGCGAGTTTCTTCTTCTCGGAATCTCTTGGTAAATAAAAAGAATCTGGGAAATAGAAAGAAGATAAATATGAAAAAACTTTTGTGGAGTGTGATGCTTGATGAATTATTAACGCCTAATAATTCCTTCACTTTCCTCAATTTGATTCCTTATTGAGGGCTGAATCTAGGAATTGTGGTTCTGTAACCAATATGATCTGGACACTTTTTGACGAAAAACACATAAAAATGCCAAGATTTCACGAAGAGTGGATTGACAAATATCTTAAATTTTAACGGAAAACCGACTGGAGTCAGGAGTGACGTTGACACGTTGACGTTATAAAAGAAAAAGATTACCGTGATGTCACTAGTTTAACTCTTGACGTCACTAACTTAACTTAAGCACTATAGTGGTCTAGATCGAGGAAATATCCTTAAGGTAATTTTGGTCAACGTCAAAAGTCATTCTGAGGGCGACGTCACATACAACGGAATTTGGTTAAAAGCGGAACGGAGCGTAATTTGACAGTTGAATTTAAACCAATCAGATAAAAGCTAAAATAGAAATTGACATGTATAATGACGTTATTGACATTTCTGCTCCGTTCCGCTGTATGTGACGGCGGCCTCAGTCGTCCCAGGACGCTTATTCTATAGGAAAGAGTGAAAGTGAAAGTGAGAATTTTGTCAACCTTGATTGGTCGAAAAATTCTATTGACGAATTCCATTGGCCAGCGATTCTCACTTTCACTCTTTCCTATAGAATAAGCGCCCAGGGTCCTTATTTTTAAGGAAGCAGTAAAAGTAAAAGTGAGAATCGCTGGCCAATGGAATTCGTCAATAGAATTTTTTGACCAATTAAGGTTGTCAAAATTCATGGATGTTTCTAGGCCACTTAAAGTGGCCCGATACTCGCTTTGGTTAACTACTCAGTCAATGTCAGTGGCAGTTAAGTTATACAGAGTGCAATATTTCAAATTTTCAAGGATAACGAGATGCAGAAAATACTGGAATAGTGTATATTTTCGGCGGTAGAATTGTATGCAATTTTTAAAAGATATTACTTTTGGGGCTTATTTCATTCGAAATAGGTTTGTTGCATTGTTAGGTGATTGCAATAAACGTCTCTAAGGGGATTGCAAACGTTTATTCAAATTGACCAAAGGGTATTTTGTCTTTCTCTGAATTTCCGACTTTAAGTACTTATAACTTTAGAAGGAATAAGAACTCCTTATACTATTAAGTTTATTGTTTATGTTAAAGACTCTGTTAGTGCGTTTTTGCCATAGAATCATTGGAAAATAGGAAATAACACTGAGAAAATGCATCTTTTTTCCTTTTTTGCTCCTATCTGATATAAAGTTTTGTGAGTGATCCTCTGACCATTTAGATAGTTAAAAAAAGTTTTTTTGCCATTTATTTCGAAAATGACTGCTTAGTCTTACCTCCTTCACCTGATTACGATTATCCTCTGGTTGTGCAGTCTAGCCTTAGTCTCTTTAAAATTCATCGCAAAAAGGGAGCTGCATTTTGTATGTCCTAGCGACGACTGTCATCCCTCGATAACAAATTACCACTATTCAAAGCCCTTGTGAAATTTCAACAGCAAAAACTATCATCTCGACGTGACAGAAATTGCAATGCATATCTGGTAGACAAACTTGTAATAAATCATAGGTATTGACGTTTGGGGCGGATTTACCGAAGGGTCCTTTATTTTTAAAACATAAATCTGGCGATTTGCTCAAGCAAAAACCAAATTTTACATAAAAGATTGTACTGTTGTCCTGATTTAGATTGTGTAAAATTAGACCAGCTGGTATAAAATTTTTGCTCACTATTTCATTATGGAGGCGGTGATATTGCAGCGTGATGCCTTGATAAAGCCATCCCTTGTAAAAGTAACAAGTTACCCAACAAATCACCGCAAATCGATTGATTTATGATCGCCGCGGTTATTAAGTTAGCGCGTAAACATCATTAACACCCGGCGCCAGAACAAATGAAACTTCCATTAAAACGTGCAACACATACTTTATTTCGTTATATACCTACTATTTATGACAGCCATACAGAGGGCTCTGCAAATAAGTAATAATACAATTGATATCCCTCTATAAGCACTCTGTTGGTCTGTTATTACGTACTCTTCAAAACTTCATCTAAAAGGCTATGAATTTTTGTCAGAAAAGGATGACATAATTCATAAGTTTTCTTATGACATTTCACAGCCAACTAGATGACGTTTTCAAATAAACACTCTTTATGCACTTGGAATACGTTATAGCAGATCAGAATGGCAGGAGGCGGTGTAGGCGCACGACATGCAGCATCCTACACCGGCTGCGCCAATATTTTTTAGTGCATGGGGCTATTTACTTTGCAAGTGGGCTCAGGGCGAAAGTAAATACCTCATGCTTTTTTGATATGTACAAAAAATCTATACATTGTCTATAATAATATAAATATAAAAATCAAATACAATACAATTTAAGCGTATAATGTTGTTGACATTTAATGTCCCATATAGTACAGTTATAAAACAGTCTCATTCGTACAAGTTCTAGGACCATTGACTATGGAATACCTGGACGATCCGTTCCTGGCGCTAGCCGACCCTGTAATGAATAACTCCTTGAAGGTTTCCCGAAACTGCCTGGACATGCCGCAGTAAATGGCGAAATTAATCGGATAGCTCAGGATGATAAAAAAATTGGTAAAAATAATTAAAGTATTGGCCACTTGATAGTCCAGAAGTTCGATTATTGTGCTGGAGATAATATGCAGCATGGTCACCACGGCTAACGGTATCTCCACCATTAGAAACACGCTTACCACCACAATTAGCATCAGGGTGGTGCAGTTGGACTCTCGCATTTTCCTGCACTCGTTTTTTGGCGCCTTTTTATTGGCAGAGAGCAGGATGTCTCGCCTCTTCTGCGCCTGTTTCAACGCCCTGAAGAGCAGGAGGTTCAGCGTCACCAAAGCTATGCAGGGTAGCAGGTGGACGAAGAACAGTCGAAAGGTGTAGTAGACGCAGTAGTAGACGTTGGGGGTGACCACCTCTTGCACCCAATAGGCGTCGGTTTTGGTGCAGACGTCCACCGTTCGGTTGTTCCATGAGATTTGTACCTGAAACAAAAAGAATAAATTCGATTACATGTCACTTAACATTAATAACGATGAAAACGCTCGGTTAATGATGACGTTTTCACTTTTGGTTGCAGATATTTGGTATATTTCGACGCGTATAACTCTTAACCTATTAATTTGTTGGGATTTTATAGTATGCGAGGGCTTTCCAAAAATTAGGTGCGTTTGGTGGTAGGTGCTGGAGGGTCTGAGCAGTGGCGTACCAAAGTCAAAGATGCGGCCTTTTCTATACCCAAATTTACGGCATCTTTACCGTAGATCCTAGGCTATGTGGGGTTTAGGGCTATCCCTGGGTCAATACCTCATATGTCTGTATGACAAATTTTGAAGCCTAATCAGAAAAATCTAAAAAAAATTGGCAAAGTTGAGGCGGTTTTTTTCGACTTTTTTTTGTATTGGTCAAGTTCTTGGCCTTTTAGGCCTTCTTAATTAGAAGATTGACCCAATGAGCGTGGTACCAGGGGCAAGAGCATATCCTTGGGCACGTTCCCGCCAAAGGTGTCACTTTAATACAGGGTGTGAGTGAAAAATGTCCGAAAATAGTTAAAAAACAGTGTGCGAAATAGTATAATGGTTTTTTGTGATTTTTACGAATACTATGACGTGGCCCAGTTTCGATTGTATATGTGTAACTAGAAGACGTTGATAGAAAACAACAAACAGATATTAGTTTTGGTCTAGCTCTTATACCGGGCGAGCTACAAACGTTTTTCTGCGTCACATTTTTTGCCAATTTGGGTGTGCTTTTCTCCCTGTAGACTCCACATTTTTGCAGCCAAAAACCTGAAATAATTCAGGAAAGAAGCACACCTATGGGCCCTCGACCTGGCCAAAAATCAGGGTTCTAGCTTTGAATTTGAAATTTTTACGAATTTTAAAACTTTAAATTTGAAATTTCCAGTTTGAAGTCGAGATTTGTGCCGAGGCGGAGTGCATCTAATCGAATTGCTTTCTATCCCTGCGGTTACTTTGGAATGTTTTTTTTCTTTTTATCCGAACGCCAGTGAGGATATAAAGCGACGGTCACTCTGGCATTTTGGTTGTAGATATTTGGTAGTTTTTCCATTTCGACGCTTATAACTTTGAAACTGCTCATTTGACGGGATTTTGTAGTATTGCGCAAATGTACAGAAATGAACGGGCTTTTCAAATATGTGGTCGTTTTGGCGGTAAGTGCGGGGGGGGGGGGCGACCAGTGGCGTACCAAAGTCAAAAATGCGGTTTTTTAGGTACCCAAATTTACGGCGTCTTTGCCGCAACTCCAGGGCCATGTGGGGTATAGGACTCCCCACGGGTAGATTTCCACATATGTGTAGACGAACAATGTTGACGTCTAATTCCGATAAGTTAAATAGGAAAATCTACAAAAAATCGCAAAGTTGGGACGGTTTTTCTAAACATTTTTTGCAATGGTCAACTTTTCGGCCTTCTGGACCCCTTTAGTTAGACGACTGGCCCAATAGGGATGGTACCAGGGGAAAGGGCACATCCTTGGCTACTTTTAATCCTATCCCGCCAAAGGTGTCACTTTAATACAGAGTGGTCAAAAAATGTCCAAAGACAATTAAGGAAAAGTGTCTAAAATAGTAAGGTAGTTTTTTGCGATTATTACGAAAACTATGGAGCGGTCCAGCTTCGGTGGTATATAGGCAACTAGAAGACGTGGAGAGAAAAAAAAATCAGTTATTAGTTTTGGTTTAGCTCTTATACCGAGTGAGCTACAAAAGTTTTTCTGTGCTGCAATTTTTGCCA
This sequence comes from Taphrorychus bicolor, assembly GCA_951812265.1. NCBI lineage: Eukaryota > Metazoa > Arthropoda > Insecta > Coleoptera > Curculionidae > Taphrorychus > Taphrorychus bicolor. The sequence goes on from OX638303.1 coordinate 41,850,443, forward strand.
ATTTTGGTGTACTTTTCTCACATTTCACCCTGTAGATTCCACATTTTTGCAGTAAAAAAATCTGAAATAATTCAGAGAGGTAGCACACACATGGGCCCTAGACGTGGCCAAAAATCAAGGGCCTAACTTTGAATTTGAAATTTTGACGAATTTTTAAACTTTAAATTTCAAATTGCCACTTTGAGGTATATTTCTGCCCAGACCGTGCATCTAATGCGATGGTTTTCTATCCCAGGGGATACGTTGGAATGTTTTCTTTTTGGGACTTAGGAACCACTTTTAGCTGGGACGTCGCGAAATGCTGTTAATTGAATTTCGAAACGAACGATGCAAAATTTTTCAAATTTTGGCCGAAAATCCCGAATGGTTCCGATTCGCCAGCCACTAACTAGTATTCGGAAGCATTCGGCGGCCGCGCCCATCTACAACTGACAGCTGAGATTTCCGAAATGTAAACATTAACTTTAAAGCCTCAGACTATGGAAAATCGGCCGAAAAGCGTGGAAAACTGTCTGGTCGGGGAAAATTTGAACATTTCTAGGAAGATTATTGGCAAAATGCCCGGTCCTCGAGGACGTTTTCACAAAGACTGGTCGATTTGAAAATTTCATGTCGGGATTTATTTTTCGCTGATGACGTCGAAGCCAGACCACGCGGTTTTCGCCCAGACAGTGGCGGTTACAAATTCGGGCAAAAATGTATTTTTTCGATTTTTCGGCAGACATGGGCGTAGTTATATTTTTTTTTGTCATTTCTTCCGTTTTCCCATAAGAAATACATTGTGCAATGCTTTTTAAATGGGACAATATTGATTTCGTCATAAATAAAAGATGGAGGCGAAAAAAAAATGGCCGCCGTAGACAGGGTAATTAAAAAAAGGGGATATCTCTGAAACGAATAAAGTTAGGGAGCTGAAATTTGGTACCATGGTTCATTAGGGAATGGACTGCAAGTTGCCATGGGTGGAAACCTTCGTCATGGTACCAAACCCATGGGTACCGTTAACGAAATTTTGCATACAAGTTTTCAGGCTTTTGCACGTGTATTTCCCATAAGAAATACATTGTGCAATGCTTTTTAAATGGGAGGAATATAGAAAAGGTTATATTTAGGGTACCATTGATGGTACATGGTTCAAATTTGGATGGTAGGTACCTACGCGGGTATTATAAATTGTAATATAGTTGCCGTAGCTATCATAGCTACAGTAGCTGAGTACCGTTGATATTTAGAGAACTGTTAATGATACATGGTTCAACTTTGAATGCTGGGTGCCCATGGAGGTACCATGAATGGTAATATAGCTCACATAGCTATATGTAGCTGACTGTAGCTAGGTTATAGCTGTTTTATGAACCGATGGTGATATTGACTTGAAAATCGAACGGTAGGTTTCCCTCATGTAAAATTCGCTAAAAATTACATTTTTAAAAATCCAAGATGGCCGCCTGAGAAGTTTTGGTTTTAAGCCGATATCTCGGGAACGGTTCGAGCTAGAAAGCTGAAATTTGGTATGTGGCCATTTTATAGGACGGGCTAGAGGTCTCTAAGGTCCTAAACCTTGCCGCGGGTACCCAAGGTTCTATTTTGGAAACTTTTTTAATAAAATGACACTTTTTTGCTACAACTTACTGACTGTTGCTAAAGGGCGCTGAAACCAAATATATCCGACGTTTCGACTTTACGCCTACTATAGGCCATCATCAGGGTATTCCCTTTTATTACAAATATTGCTTTATAAATGTGCCACGCCCAAACAATTAGGTTTTCGTATATGACTGACAAAATAGCTTTAACGAAGCCCATTCGACTGGTACTAACTGTTCGATTTTATCGTTTCTAGGTTCCGAGATTTAACTGATTCAATTTTTCATTGATAGGGGTACAGTGACTTTTGCCATTTTATAGCAAAGCCATTTAAGACAATAGCACAACAGTGTCTCAATTAAATGTGAGCCGTCTCAAATACTGCTCAAAACGTTAATTAAAATTTTGCTTAGTTTCATAACAGTCTTATAGGAAGTGCTAAAAACTGCTAAAATTTTGAAAAAATTATCTAATGTTTTTATTTGATCGAACATTACGTCAACTAAATTAAAAACCTTGAACGACAAGTTAAGCAGGTATTTTGTGGTCGAGAATGCTCTATTCATCGGTGTCAATAGCAACGTTATACCATGTTAAGTTTTTGAATTATATAGATATAAGTATTAAAATGTCGATAAAAAGTGGAAAAATTACGTTTTTGGCGCCATTTTGAAGGGGAAGGAAATTACTGAAAATTTCAAAATTGTACATTTTTACATATTTTTGTCTTCTCTTTCATTTGAGACTATTTTTGATAAAATCTATGACAATCGATTTCGGTCGAAAATTTTCACGCTACCCCTTTGAAAATTTTGAATTTTTTACATTTTTCTGTTTATCTTGGAAACGGTAAGGTTTTTCGATATGCAGGTTAATATGATGTATGAAGAGGCCATTAAGGGCTATCAGATGCATGTATCAGAAAGAAGCTAGCTTTCACGGTTTTTGAGAAAATTAAAAAAAAGTGCAAAATTTTTACCTTATTTTTGGGCCACCCGTGCTCAGTTACTGTTCTAGGCAGAGCTTCGAAAATGGGCTCTACGTATAGCTCCATTCTTTCTCTTCCTTAGCTCTTCTTATACATTTTCTGCTAAATCTTCATCGAAACGAGATATTAGCTGTTAAAGGCAGCAATGCACGATTTTTATCTCAAAATTCAGTTTTTTGGGCCGGTTTGAGAGCCCCATATGTTTAAGATAGAATTTTCTATATGCGTCATATAAATCTATACTAATCAATTTTATTTGTTACTTCGAGTCGTTTTATAATAAATAGGACGTTGATTTCTCTTTTAGATAGTATAGGGTGGCTCAAAAAATGATGCAGAAAGCTTATATATGTTAATAATTCAGAAAAGGTCCATAATCAGTGTGTCTTTCACATAAAAAGGGTGGATTATTTAGTACGTAGACAAGGCGGAATAAAATGTTAGACATAGGCGATGAAAGCGTTATTAAAACTTAGTAATGAAAGCATTTTTAATTATTCAAGGAGTCTGGTGTTGTCAGATATTAGTAATATTTACTGCAGAACGTTTCCTTCGCCATTTTATCCACAAATTGTTAAAAAACACTAAAATTATTGTACTTTTTTGGCTCCTCATATAGCTTTTCGGATAAATCTTCATTGAAACGCGATATAAGCTGTTGAAGGCTGAAATGCACGATTTTGATCCCCAAAATTAGGTTTTTGGATCGGTTTGAGAGCTCCATAAGCTTAACAAAGAATTAACGACTTTTCCCACATAAACCAATAGTAGTCAATTTTATTCGTTGGTTCTAGTAGTTTTGTGACAAATAGGGCGTATGTTTGCGTTTTAGATAGTATAAAGAGTCCCAAAAAAATTTTGTAACCTGGAATTTTAGGATTTTTGCATATAGATTTATATCAATTAATTTACTGCGTTAATTCGAGTAGTTTTATGATAAATAGAGCGTTGATTTCTGTTTTAAATAGTATACGGTGTCCAAAATAATGCTAAGTGTTAATGCTAAATTTTATTACCTTATTTTAAACACTGCATTGCTTTCTGATTTAGATATTATAGGGTGAGCCAAAAGTTGGCAAATATTACATTTTTACGAACAATCAAAGCTAGAAAAGTGAAATTTCAATTGTAGATTCGTTTCATACTCACAAACAATGTCATAAATGGGAACCTTGATATGGGTACTCGCGGTACCATTTAATATCTTTTTATGAATTTTAGCACGTTTTTTACCATTTTTCAAAAGCGGTTATGATTGCGAATATGAAGTAAAGTATTTCAAACGTTTCGACATTTCAGTTTTACTTTTAGGTATAACTTCAAAAGCACTCTGCCCACAGCGTTCGGATTTCCTAAACCATGGGCGCCCCGCGCGCGTGGCCAAAAAAAAAAAGGCGCGTCTCAAGTAAAAAGCACACCATAAACAAACCAACTCAAGAGTTTTGCTGACCAACTTGTTGGATTCAGAAACCACTTTTTCACTGGGCTGTCGCGAAATGGTATTAATTGAATTTCGATGCGAAAGATTGCCGAAATTCCGAATGGTTCCGAATCACGTCCAGGGTGGACGGGATATTGGCTCCTCCCACTGAATGTCAACTGACAGTTGAAAGTTTCCGAATTGTAAACTTTAAAGGCTTAGAGCAAGGAAAATCAGATAAAAACCTGGGGAATATGTATGGCATGGGAAAATTTGAACATTTCTAGGAAGATTTTTGGCAAACAGCCCGGTCCTCGAAAACGTTTACGCAAATACTGGTCGATTTGAAAATTTCTTGTCGGGATTCATGTCGAAAGCACGTTCCGAAATTCCGGTTTACTTAGATCAAAGACCTTTACCTGACCGATGTAGAGTTGCAACTCGAGTGTAAAAATGTAGACTAAAAATACCTTTCATAGCGGCCGTGACGTAACCGATCAAACAGTGATATCTATGAAACGATTAAAGTTAGAACGCTGAATTCCGAGTCAACTGAATTCCGAGTCAAAATGGTCTTGAACTCGTTCAATTCGACGACAATTTTCGCACCAAACTGCGTTTCTATAGTGTCAATGGACAAAATTTCAAATTTTTGCCCGACAAACTATTTCACGTAAAGCTCTTTGTCCAAATCATTAATGAATAAAGACATCTTTGCGACTATGCATTTACAGCTCGGCTACTACTTATAAATGGGCTGGGGGGTGAGCTCAAGGTCTGGCGCCAGCGCATATGGGAGGCACTCAAGGACAATTTGGTCATCCGGCTTGACTTTTCAAGCGACCTCGTGTAACTCGTCTCACTTCAAGGTTGCGATTTTCAAGGTCACGGGAGGCGTCAAGGCTGGCTCGGCTGGAGCCCAAAGTCGCTTTTCAAGGTCATACGGCTCGAGATTTTCAAGGTCAGCTCCCAGCGACTTTTCAAGGTCACACGGCTCGCAATTTTTCAAGGTTAGCTTAAAGTGAGCTAGAATCGGTGTTGTATAACTACTTTGGCAAATACATTTTTTATGGGAGGAATATAGTAGGTAAGGTCATATTGATGGTACATGATTCAAATTTGGATGGTAGGTAGCAAAGAGAGTACTATTAATTCCAAAATAGCTGACACAGCTAGGGTATCTACAGTTACGCTAAAATTTAGAAAACAGTTCATGACAAATGATCAAATTTGAATGGTAGATACCTTCAAATTTTACCTAGCCGTGCTGTGAACTAGGTGATATAGCTATCATAGCAACGGTACCTAAGATATAGCTGTTTTATGAAGTTTTATGAACCGATGGTCGTTATGAATTGAAAATCGAATGGTAGGTACTAATCCATCGATCACAACACCGAGGGAGAACAAACCGGAACAAGCACCACAATCCTCCCAGAGATACCCAGATTGAGATGCTTGTTGGAACCGAGATGATTGCTTGTGGTTTGTTCTCCCTCGGTGTTATGATCGATGGATTAGTACCTACACCTCTAATGACGATAAAAATTTCTGCACCTTATGTAGAATAGCCTTGAGAAAGACGTCAAATAGACGTCGAAACGTCGGCCTAATTTCTGCAAAAACATAGAAGTTTTTTATTTTTGTCCTACACGTGCTACAACGCAACCAGAAAAATTATAAATAAAAGTGAGAGTTGGCGAGTTACGGTGTTAAAACTGGCGAGTAAGTTTAAAGTTTAATTTGTAACATTTTGACCGACCCTCGTATCACTAAAATACGAGGACTCTCGTAGGTCCCCGGGATTTTTTATTTCAGTTCTATGCTAGAAGATGGCGCCCTTCGACAAGCGCGCGCATCTAAGTCTTATACGGGGGTAATTGAAAGAAGTTGAAAAGTTTCATTATAGTGAAAAGCCCCTAGTGTTGCCAATATTGGACCTTATGTGTTAAAGCTTATATTCTAGAATTGAAGGAAACTTCAAATACTATAAAGCATGGTCCCAAAGAATGAAATAACCATCTTGAGTACTTATTTGGTGGACACTGAAGAGCCTAGAACGAGAAAATTATTAAACATTAGGAGACAAGCAGTTTACTTCTATTACTTTGCAAAGATTATATTAGGTTGCAAAGGTATAACAAGACGGCAAAACTAAGTGAATGAGCTATGGGTATATAATATCATCCAAAATATCAGTTTTCGTTTTAATAAGGTTTGGAGGGCTCCGTTTTGGGGGTGGGGCGACCCTATATAGCGGATCTAAACCCGAAACGTCTTGCTGTCCTGATTTACGTCTTTGGCTAAGTTTAATTAACTTTCTTAAGAAATCCAATCCGCGTTTTAATTAGCAATAATCTTTTCGACCAAAAGCCAATTAATTCTGTCAAAAGAAGACGAAGGCGCTTTCTTTGGGCGACACCCGGAATAAAAAGTGGAAAATATCAGAACTTTTTGTATTGGAGAATTTTACGAAGTTCTGGAATTTATGGTTGTAATACTTTTGTCGTTTAATTACTTGTATTGCAGAAAAACGTGATGTTGGTTATGGAATTAATATTGTAGTAATGGGGAGGGGGTCTTATAGCATGATCATGCAGGAAACTTCACTGTTTCCAGTAAACCCAGAAAAATAACTTACAAAAATCTGTAAAGCAACGTTTAAAAAACTTATTTTACCTAAATCATCATCGTTTAATTCTTTTACAAATATTATTGAACCAAAAAATTAACCTTAATTATACGACTAAACTTAGTACTTAGTACAAAAAAAAAGTTACATTATAAGACTGTGAAGGCTTTTACGGCCGGTCAAAATACAATTTAAAGTTTTCCGGACTTTGAAGCCGTGGTCAAATGGAATTTCTTCCTAACTTTTTCTCTACAGCTGCCGCAGACATTATCAAACACGATGATACAATGGGCAAAGTGATCTACAGTGCTACAATTTCTTCCTCATACAAAAAGCCGCTTTTTACTAATTTAACCGATCTCGTAACTAAAGCCGTTGAGGAGATAGCAGTACTGCATGCACTTAAAAAAGAAACTTACTGCTTTGGTAGAGATTTATTGAAGGTGCTGTGAGAAGGTTCTTCGGACCAATCAGGAAGATCTTACGCTTCTCTGGTATCTGTGCAGGCTCCTAAGCCCCACTCCTAACTAATCAGAATTGTTCAGCCTTACTCTGCTACCTGTGCAGATTCTTAAGCCCCACTCTCAGCGAATAAGCAGAAAACTGTTTCTTCTTGATGGTCAGTAATTACAGGAGTTCGCTTCCGATTAGTTGAGGGTGGGGCATAAAAGTTTGCACTGGTTAGTTAGGGTGGGGCTTAACGATTCTGATTGATTGTAGTTGGTGTTTAAGAGGCTGCACAGATACGACGGTGGGGGTAGAGCGTTCCTGATTGGTGCAGAGAACATTGGCGCAGAACTCTCAATACATCCCTTCTGCAGCTTATGATCACCATATCCATTTTTATGAACTACTGTTCTAATTGAGGCTCTTTTTTTAAACGAACGCATGATACATAATATTGATGTAACGTTGTAGTAGATAGTTGAGTTAGTTGAGTCAAAGTTTAGTGAGTTAATGTTCAAATTTTCGAGTAGATTGATTTTTAATTAATATTAACGTTGAAAAAACGTGTTAAATGTGAAATAATTACTCATACTACTGTGGCTTTTCGCCCTTGTCCCATCACCGCAACCCCAATGAATAGCAAACATTCTCTCCCTTTTCCAAAACGATAATAGGTGTACACACGTCTCTTAATTGCTCCCTTGTTGCCCTTAATGTCTAATTTGTTTTGAAAAGGGACTGCCATTCAACGCAGGAGTAAAGTCTTAAACGACTTTGTTTATAATGTAACTTTCCCATCACATTTTAATTTCGCGATGCTAATAGTGATAATTAAGAAAGATATCGGTAGGGGGTGTAGAATATAAACACCACTTCATCTTTGTGAAATTACCAACATTTCGACCTTTATTAAGGTTTCCTCAGAGCTAAAATATAAATATCGCAACGACCACCATATTAACACATTATAACAAATATTCTGAATCGTGCATCTCGAATAACTCAAATAAATATCCTTGAAAAAACCAGTTTGTTATTAGTTTCTTACCTATTTCAATATTTTTGCTATGTATTTATATTTTAGCCCTGAGGAAGACCTCAATAAAAGTCGAAACGTTGGCAATTTTTTCTAACGTGAAGTGTCGTTTATGTCCTACACCGGCTCATTTCACCTCTTTCAACTCGGTAAAAGGACGCAAAACACATATGAAGTAATAATTATCATTTAGCTAGTAAGTACAATTTTTTTGAAAAAAAAACTTCATTTATAAGCCATTCACTTATTACTTCCACTTTGGCATTTTTATTGTATCTTTCCATTTTATTATCCTCTAATCCCTCCAATAAGATACATCAATTAGTTTTGTAGATTAGCACTTATCAACCCAGTTACCTGTATATCGATATGTTATATTAAAGAGATAATAAAACTTTATAGTTTACACTTTTTTGTATCACATTTAGTTTACGAAATAGATATGATTTAAGTTTTTGGCAACTTTTTATATTTTTCTAAATATTTCGAAAACCACTAAAAATTTCTCAAAATGTAGAGGTTTTCTAAACAAGTTCTATAAAGCGCAGCTTGCTTGCATGCTACTGCATGCTTTTAAAAAATAAATTTACTGCTTCAGTAGGTATTTATTGAGAGTTCTGTGAGAAGGTTCTCCGGACCAATCAGGAAGGTCTTACCCTACTCAGATATCTGCGCAGGCTCCTAAGCCCCACTCCCAACTAATGAGAATCGTAAAGCCCTACTCTGGTCTCTGTGCAGATTCTTAAGAACCACCCTCAACCAATCAGAAGAAAATTGTTGTTTTTCCTTGATCAGTAATTACAGGAGTTAGGTCGCTTCTGATTAGTTGAGGGTGGAGCTTAAAACCTTGCACTGGTTAGTTAGGGTGGGGCTTAGCGATTCTGATTGGTCGGAGTTGCTTAGGAGCTTGCACAGATACCACGGTGGAGATAAGGCGTTCCTGATTGGTGCGGAGAACATTGGTGCAGAACTTTCAATACATTCCTACTGCAGCTTATGATCACCACATCCAGTACTTTGGACGCATAGGAAACTATCTGCGTGACGTGAGGTATGAAGGTAAATTTGATGTCGAAAGAAACTTCAACATCCCTGACGCAATCACATCAGTTGAGAACATTGTCCTCAATGTTAGAAGAAAAGAGGGCAACCGGATTACTTAGCGTATGGTAGCTAGTTAGAACAGAGTTAGGATGGGGCTTAACGACCTTGATTGGTTGGAGGTGGTGCTTAAGAGGCTGCACATGTACCACGGTGGGGGTAGGGCGTTCCTGATTGGTGCGGAGAATATTGGCGCAGAACTATTCAATACATCCCTACTGCAGCTTATGAATCACCATATCCAGTACTTTGAACGCAAGAGAAAACTATCTGCGTGACATAAGGTATGAAGGTAAATTTGATGTCGAAATAAGAAACTCCAACATCTCTGACGCAATCACATCAGCTGAGGACACTGTCCTAATCGTTAGAGGAAAAGAGGGCAACCGGTTTACTTAGCGTATGGTAGCTAGTTAGAACAGAGTTAGGATGGGGCTTAACGACCTTGATTGGTTGGAGGTGGTGCTTAAGAGGCTGCACATGTACCACGGTAGGGGTAGGGCGTTCCTGATTGGTGCGGAGAATATTGGCGCAGAACTATTCAATACATCCCTACTGCAGCTTATGAATCACCATATCCAGTACTTTGAACGCAAGAGAAAACTGTCTGCGTGACATAAGGTATGAAGGTAAATTTGATGTCGAAATAAGAAACTCCAACATCTCTGACGCAATCACATCAGCTGAGGACACTGCCCTAATCGTTAGAGGAAAAGAGGGCAACCGGTTTACTTAGCGTATGGTAGCTAGTTAGAACCGAGTTAGGATGGGGCTTAACGACCTTGATTGGTTGGAGGTGGTGCTTAAGAGGCTGCACATGTACCACGGTGGGGGTAGGGCGTTCTTGATTGGTGCGGAGAACATTGGCGCAGAACTATTCAATACATCCCTACTGCAGCTTATGAATCACCATATCCAGTACTTTGAACGCAAGAGAAAACTATCTGCGTGACATAAGGTATGAAGGTAAATTTGATGTCGAAATAAGAAACTCCAACATCTCTGACGCAATCACATCAGCTGAGGACACTGTCCTAATCGTTAGAGGAAAAGAGGGCAACCGGTTTACTTAGCGTATGGTAGCTAGTCAAAATAGAGTTAGGGTGGCCTTAAAGATCCTGATTGGTTGTAGGTGGTGCTCAAGAGGCTGCACATATACCGCGGTGGGGTTAGGGCGTTCCTGATTGGTGCTGAGAACATTGGCGCAGAACTCTCAATACATCCCTACTGCAGCTTGTGATCACCATATCCACTTCTTTGATCGCAGAGGAAACTATCTGCGTTACGCAAGGTATGAAGATAAATTTAATGTCGAAAGAAACTCTAACATCCCTGACGCAATCACATCAGTTGAGTACACTGTCACCAATGATAGAAGAAAAGAGGGCATTCGGTTTACCTAGCTTATGGTAGCTAGTCAGGACAGAGTTAGGGTGGGATTAACGATCCTGATTGGTTGAGGTGGTGCTTAAAAGGCTGCACAGATATCACGGTGGGGGAGGGCGTTCCTGATTAGTGCGGAGAACATTGGTGCAGAACTTTCAATACATCCCTACTGCAGCTTATGAATCACCATATCCAGTACTTTGAACGCAAGAGAAAACTGTCTGCGTGACATAAGGTATGAAGGTAAATTTGATGTCGAAATAAGAAACTCCAACATCTCTGAAGCAATCACATCAGCTGAGGACACTGTCCTAATCGTTAGAGGAAAAGAGGGCAACCGGTTTACTTAGCGTATGGTAGCTAGTCAAAATAGAGTTAGGGTGGACTTAACGATCCTGATTGGTTGTAGGTGGTGCTCAAGAGGCTGCATATATACCGCGGTGGGGTTAGGGCGTTCCTGATTGGTGCGGAGAACATTGGCGCAGAACTCTCAATACATCCCTACTGGAGCTTATGATCGCCGTACATTTGATGTCGAAAGAAACTCCAACATTCCTGACGCAATCACATCAGTTGGGGACACTGTCCTCAACGTTAGAAGAAAAGAGCTAGTCAGAACACATTTACCAATTCAGGTTAGAAAGGAAGTTTTCAGTTACGCAGAAGTTGCTGACGTTTTGACCTTAATTTTACGCCTTTTTCAAGGCAATTCTGCTCAAAATGTAAAAGTTTTTGTTAAATGATTAATGCATTATTCATTTTTTTTTCTAGTGGACATTCCGAAGTAATTAGGAATTTTCACTAACCATTTGCTGAAAAATGTACTAAATATTAGCTTTTGTGACGTAAAACTTGTGAAATGCAAACTTAATGCACCAAGGTTGGCACTTAATAATATCTCAAGCGTTCATGTATGCAACAAAACATTTAGTTAGTCAGTTGTTCACTACGGGCCCAAGTTCTTGTAACGCACATTAATCTACATTAAGCACAATCCTATCTGTGTAGAGTTGTAATAAAGTAGATTCTGTAAACATGCAACACTACTTTGGTTTGGCAATGCGAAATGGGAATTTACGCTGGGACGTTTAACAATTTCAGTTCCCAAATTTAATGTAAATTTACGTTTTGCTCTATTATCTATATACTGCTGACTCTTAACTATGTGGGTCGAATTAAATGGAATACACACTGCGCTGTTTAAACTCACCCACTTTATATACTTTTGGAGTATACGAGTTGTTCCTGTTACCCGAAAATCAGTTTTCTTCATTGCTAAACTCTTCGGCGATATATTCTGGGAAATCCGGGACCCGTAACAAGCCGAAAACTTTATCAATCGCACGGTTTCCCAGTCAATAATGCGGTCTCCCTTAACTCCCTCGATTCGCTGCTTAGGAATGCAGACCCATAACACGGTATGATCAAGAAAGTTCTGGCAAACATGATATTAAGAGTTATGCATGTGCTTAAACATGTTAGGTTTTTTAATTAAAATACTGAGAAGTTGCAAGAAACTTCTCAGGATTAATCAGCTGTATTCAGTACATTGGTTCTTAAAGCGATTTTCATAAGCCATATTCTCTATTATGCAAACATTTCCTTTTTATAAAAAGAATCAAACACATGAGAACGTCACCTTATTAGATAAGAAAAGTTTTCCAATATCGCGCTTCGAACTACTTCGAATAGGCGAGAAACTTCGGTGTTCGCACATTGGAACTTCCTTTACATGGAGTTTATATGCAAGTTTCTCGCGGATCAGCGTGTGACTTACGAACTCAAAGGCTCTATATATTGCTATAAATTTGCTTATGTGGCAGAAAAGGCTAATAAAGAGCTCGTGCGAAAATCAGTATTTGACTTTTTTGTTTGGACTTCAAAAGTGTAATAGGAGAAATGGTAATCAGTGAAAAGCTGCGTTTTTTGACCGATACTTCAATAACGGATCAAATAATCATCATCCCAGATAGAAAGAAGCTTTGAAAAAAGCTGTTATTTAAAAAAATTTATTTGAAGATTGAAAGACTTTGATTCACTTAAGTTTGAAGTGACAACACTGCAAAAATTTATATATTTTAAGGATACAGCTAAAAGTCATCGCAAACATTGATAAATTAAGCAGTTACTAAAAACTTCATTTTCCCTTAAACACTCAAAAATAAAATATTAGATCAATTTTTCAATCAAGAAAAACGGACTACATTTCCCTTAGAGCCCATAATAAAATCCCACCTTTTCCCTTTTTACTGAAAAATTGACAAACCTTTTTTTTTCTGAAAGACTTGGCAAAGTGAGTCGCGCTAAAACTAATCCCGAGAGATAAGAAGAAAGATATGGATTCCCGTGCATTTAATAATAATCTTTCTCATTTTACGAGAGTCGTAAATTTTCCAATACTCTTTGCTCAAAGTGCACATAGCTTCGTCTATGGGGAATTTTAACTTCACATTTGCCGGGTAACGATATTTTTATGGAACCGGGTGGGAGGGGCAAAGGAAAGTAATAAATCGTGTATACCTGGATTTACTGTAAATCTTGGTGAAATGGCGCGCTAAAAATGTCATACATTATTATTGTGTTCCTGTAGAGATTATAATTTCTTCATTAAAAAAATCGTAATTTGCTTTTTCATTTAGGCCCAGTTGTATGAAAGATAGTTAACTAAATGGTCAAATAACCAATGATCAAAATCTAAAGTACAGCTCTAGGAGAGAGTGTTGTATGAAAGGAGTTAACCATTAGTTACCTGAACCGCCATTTACTTTTAAAACTCTGTTGTAAGTTGGCAAACGTAATTTCTAGTAATTTTTTTTATGTCAGATATTTCATGTCAATAATGTCAATTTTGAATCGGCAAACCGGCTCGGGCAAAGTTTGAAGTTAGGTTTTTTATTAAATTTGTTTATTATACTTTGTTGCGATTCTCGAGGTCGCCCCCAAGAGCTCGTCAGGGCTAAGGTGGAATAAAGTCCCAAGGGAATGAAACCCACACTTCCGATGGGGGATATCTCTCAAGGTTAAAGCGGTCGCTCAAGGTTACGCGCATCGTAGCTGTTCAAGGTCACCTCCAGCGTGTACCCGTCAAGATCGCTTGTTGCGATTCTCGAGGTCACCTCCAAGCGCTCGTCAGGCCTCTCAAGGACAAGCCGCCAGCGACGCGCTTAAGGTTGCGCATGTCGCCGGCGTTCAAGGTCAGTGACTAGCGTGGACCCGTCGTTGCGATTTTTGAGGTCACCGGAAGCGCTCGTCGGTTGGAGTGTATCATCTGTCGCTTTTCAAGGTCACACGGCACGCGGTTTTCAAGGCCAACTTCCAGCGACCTCGCGTGACGCTCCCTATGAAGCCCATGGATGTTTCTAGGCCACTTACACGGGGCCCGATACCCGCTTTGTTTAACTACTCAAAACCTACCTTTCAATTATCAGGACTATCGTACCAACAACTATCGTGTTCTTACTGGTGCATTGCAATGAACGGAAACAAGAAAATTGTTAACAAGCGTTCTGCGAAATTTTCTAGTTCTGAAGAATCAGTTTTGGTTCAATTGGTGGGCAAATACAAAGACATTTTTGAGAAGTCAAAAAAAACAGATTCCCAGGCTAGCAAGCTCAAGAAGAATGTTTGGGAAGAACTAAGAAAATAATTTAATGCGATATTAGGCTGTACACCCAGAAGAAGTGACATAAATTTAAATAAGTACAGAAACCTAAAGAAGAGAACAAGAAGTTTGTTACCAATTTGTGAACCAGTTGTTACCAAACAGGTGGTGTGCCTTATCAAAATGTTCCAATAAACAACATAGAACCTGAATTAAAAGAAATGCTAGGTACAGAAGTGACGGGGTTGGAAAGCCAATTAAACCACCATTGTTGGTGGTTCAAGTTGACCGTAGTTTAAACTCTAGTTATCACTGACCAGTTTTCATACAACTCACTTTACACTTTAAACAAAAGTTAACCTTTGATCATAGGTTAACTATCTTTCACACAACTGGATCTAAGTGGTATGTAAATCAACAATTTAAATTTGTATTAGAAATTTTACCCCAACAATACATTCAGCAGTAAAGATTCTCCATTAAAATTTACGAGGACGAGGGGTCCCAATTCTCTTAATCGGGTCAAACAAATTGTTTTTGTCCTATCCGTGATCCACGATCGTGTTCCTCAACTGAATTATCTTAATGTTGCTATCCAGACCGAACCAGGGAGTAGGAAAGATGGAAAGGGAATTATATTAACTGGCTAAAAGATAATGCCGTTAACTCTAGAGGGGCAGCATGATGGGCTGTAATTTGTTCTCTGTCTTAGCAACTTCTGGAATGAGCGCAACTTCTTTCAAGTAGAGCCAGACGTTCTTGAGTCAAAAGATAAATATCAAGTGACAATTTTGCCTTGCTACATGCTCAATTAGATGCAAAACAGTTCAGGATAAATTTAAAGTACTTTCGTCCCATTCTTGCATAATTTATAGCACTTAATAATGCTAATTAGGACAATGAAGCTATTCCCTAATGGTTGCTCGTGAACAATATCATGAGGATCTGAGCGTGAGCCAACGGCTCTTGTTGGTATTATATATGAATAAAGTTGCTCCAAGTTTGTAATTTAAAGTTAACGAAGATGATATTTGAGGGAGATATTGCACAGAGATTACACAAGAAGTTTTTCAAAGAAAAATTTTGTTCTTAATCTAATATATATTCCCTTTTTAAGTATCCAGAACTGTTGAAGTTATCCTCGAGGCTTAATCATAATTTGGTAATAAAATAACACGGAACCCCACCCAAAAGGTGGGCTCAGAAGTCTTTCAGTAACATTTCTGATTTTACATTGTTGTCACACTGCTTTTTTTAATAAAGACGAAACAGTTCGATTTCTAATGGTATCTAAGACTGTAAACGCTTTCAGGGCCGGTCAAA
This sequence comes from Taphrorychus bicolor, assembly GCA_951812265.1. Classification (NCBI taxonomy): domain Eukaryota; kingdom Metazoa; phylum Arthropoda; class Insecta; order Coleoptera; family Curculionidae; genus Taphrorychus; species Taphrorychus bicolor. The sequence continues at coordinate 41,865,964 of OX638303.1, forward strand.
ATACAATCTAAAGTATTTTCCGTGGCTTGGAGCCGTAGTCCAATGGCATTTCTTCCTGATATTCCATCAGGCAATGGGCGAAGGCTGAGGTGGTCTGACGGTAGCGCTTGCGAGAGGCACTCAAAGACAGCTTGGCAGCGTAACTTTTCAAGGGTCCAGCGACCTCGTGTGACTCGTCAAGGTCTCGCTTCAAGGTTGCAATTCTCGAGGTCACGTTTCCTGCGCGAGGTCAAGGCTAACGTGGGCGTCCATAGGCGGAATGTTCTTGTCATCAGTAGTTAAACAAAACAGGAATCAGACCACTTTCAAGGACACATGCAATGTCCTGGCCACTTTCAAGGACATTGCATGTGTCCTTGAAAGTGGTCTGATTCCTGTTTTGTTTAACTACTGATGACAACATAGTTTTTAGAATATTTCAACATAAGATGATGGTGTATTAAATAATAATGCATTATACATCTGCATGGTGAACAGATCCACTCCAAGCGGGTCAATAATAGCCTTTAGAGCCCTATTAGAGCAGAAGTGCGAAATCGTATGGACTCCGAATTGATTTTGATTCTCTTGTATAAGACTTGGGGGTGGAAATGATGCTCTTGTAAATGCTTCAGCTTTTTTTATGTTCCTAATGTGAAAATATTAAAAATTTTATTATCCCCTTGAAACTTTAAGTACTCTGTGTCTTGCTTTCAAGCGTTTCGCCTAAAAAGTCCTCTCAAAAGATCTCGCAGGGCATGTAATTTGGGGTAAGTGCTCTTAAGCCTCGTGCGAAATTACCTCTTTCATTCACCTTGTCGATGTTTCATCGCAAAATTCTAGAGGCGGGTATCTTTGTTCAATGAGATATAAAACTTTTTTTTAATAGAAATTAGTCTACGTGGGTTTAACAAACCGACGTAGGTTATCTACAATAGCTTTTACATTTTTGTCTACATTGTTTTCACGTACATGTAAAACAATTATTTATCTACATGTATCGCAAAACCATTATTTCTTATAACTATAGTACAATTTAAAGTGTTTTCGGGGCTTTGAAGCAGTGGTCCAATGGAATTTGTTCCTGACGTTTCGTCTACAGCTGTCAACGTCAGCCGTTAAAGTCAAGTAACAAATAAAATCCTCGACCAAATCCCCGGTTTTAAATATTTATATTTTGCACCAAATTGCTTAATCTGGCAATACAGCAGGATCCTTCCAGTGTTGCCAAAAATCATTTATGTATAGCACATATTTCCATAACATACAGCACATTGCCTACCTTTTTCCTTGCTGGCCTGCAAAAGGAGGGCATGGAAACACAATACCTCGTATATTGCAATTTCTGCACATGCTGAAAAATGAGCGCCCTTTTGAAACTGTCACAGTTAGACCCACGCGCAGTTAGATTCATTTACTGTTGACGAATCACGAATTAAGCTTTCGTTCGTGATTCGTGACATCCAATGTTGCCGATACTTTCACGAGTTACTCCAGTTACGGGACGTAAATGGGTGTGTGGGAAATTTATTCGATAAGAAAGTATGTGATTCTAACCGAGTACGTTTCGAGATTTGGCAACAACCCACGCACATGTCCATTATGAATTGGATCCGAGTTTGACATTTTGGCATCATAGTCACTAAGGACTGCCCTGTACGTTATTGACGCACTTGGTGTATCATACCTTGATGAAAATTGTATTAGATGTGAGTAAAAAGTACTAGATTTGCACATTATCACCTCGGTACACGTTTTCGAAAGAAATTATTCCTTTTTTTTAAAGAGAGAACAAACCTATTTTAAATCGCTTATAACCGAACACAGCAAGTTCGGTTCCACCCAATCGTCGATGATTGCTCCCCCCAGTGTTGCCAGAAACACTTTAATCATAGCATTTTACCTTGACAATATTTGTACTAAATTCGAGTAAAAAGTACTAGATTTGTATATTATCACATAGAAAAAACGCATATTCCTTTTATTACACCTAAGTCTATTAAACCTAAGTAATAAATAAGATTCTCGACCAATATCCCGGTTTTCTTGTTAAGATGTAGTATAATACTAATTACACAGATTTGACTTTAGTATCCGAGTTTTTGTCCAGTATCACCGTTTTCGAGATATCGAAGTTGGCAACTTCAGTATCTGCACCTAAAATTATTTATTAATGATATTCAGTCACAGCGCCGTTGAAATTTACATGCAAGGCGCACAAGTTTAATTAGAAGCTGATTGCTCTTGCAAAGTTCCTAAGTAGAGCCTGATAGATTAATTTAGAGCATTCACATGCAAATTTGCTGCGTCGGGCACATTCACACACAGACTATTCCCGCTGAGTCCATTGTAGGTACATGCAGTTATGTGTTTGTGGTTATGGTACAAGATTCGATTGTGCATAATAGGCCTGAAACAAGTTTTAATCTCTGGCTCTAGACCCTTAAATGGGCATTATTGTGTGCTTGACCGCCGTCCTGGAAAATTTAACAGACCAATTTCGTATGCAAAACTGAGAAGCAAGTTTCGCGTAGCAACTGGAACACCAGAAAGCCCTTAGGGTCCACTTCGGACCATTTCGGGCCATTGTCGAGGGTTAAGTGATAAACGGGGTGAGATTAGCTGCGAAGCAAAAAAAAAGCGTCGGGTCGTCAAAAACTTTCAAACTCTAAACCTACAATCTAAGCTTACTGCGCATTAAAAACTTTCATCTGGAAAACCTGCATAAAATGAACATTACATGTGAAAGAAGTTTCCGCAAAATTGGCTGTAAAATGTGCTGGAAAGGCTTTAAAACTAATACCTATAATCGAAGATAAGAAGGGAACTCGTGAATCTAATCCGGTTTGTTATCTCGGGATTACTGAAATTTGCAACGAACTCTGTCTAAGTAACCTGAAGGGTGTTTGAATTTAAGACTTAATTAAAAATGGTTTATCCGAAAATTTACAAATAAGAAATAAAAAATTCTTTTATGTTAAGATGTTTATGGATACGAATTTTTTAATTATATAAAGAGAAATAAAATGCATTTTTTTTGTTATTAAGAAGGCTACTTTTAAGGTGCACTGCTAATTTAAGTGAGATTTTAATGGAAATGGACACCTAATGAAAAAAAAAATACACGCAAATGATACACCTTGCATCTGTTTTAGTGTTAAGAAGGATTTTTCAACTAATAAATGTTAAAAAGATCGCCTATTTTGAACGAGACCATTGCCACTTTTATGGTAACTTTAGGGGTTTGTCACATTACAGATTTTTCCAAGTTACAACTTTGTGCTTAACTTCCAAATAAATCGTTAATTTTTGCGTTAAATTATTGCCGCTCATCTTTACTTAAAGCACCTGTGTATGAAAAGTACTCACAACATCTTGTTGAGTATTATTTAAGTGTCACTTAAAATCATCGCATAAATAAATAATAAATAATAGACGGCTTTCTGAGCCCCAAAGAATCTATTCTAAATTGAAAGTGAATGTTTTTGTTAAGAATTATTTAAGTGGCACTTATTGCATAAAAAAAGAATAAATAATAGACGGCTTTCTGAGCCTCAAAGAAACTATTCTAAATTGAAATTGAAAGTTTTTATTAAGTACTCATATCTTGTTGAGAATTATTTATGTGGCACTTAAAGTCATCGCTTAAATAAATAATAGACGGTTTTCTGAACCCCAAAGAAACTATTCTAAATTGAAAGTGAATGTTTTTGTTAAGAATTATTTAAGTGACACTTAGAGTCATCGCATAAAAAAAAGAATAAATAATAGACGGCTTTCTGAGCCTCAAAGAAACTATTTTAAATTGAAATTGAAGGTTTTTATTAAGTACTCATATCTTGTTGAGAATTATTTAAGTGGCACTTAAAGTCATCGCTTAAATAAATAATAGACGGTTTTCTGAACCCCAAAGAAACTAAATTGAAAGTGAATGTTTTTGTTAAGAATTATTTAAGTGACACTTAGAGTCATCGCATAAAAAAAAGAATAAATAATAGACGGCTTTCTGAGCCTCAAAGAAACTATTCTAAATTGAAATTGACAGTTTTTATTAAGTACTCATATCTTGTTGAGAATTATTTATGTGGCACTTAAAGTCATCGCTTAAATAAATAATAGACGGTTTTCTGAACCCCAAAGAAACTATTCTAAATTGAAAGTGAATGTTTTTGTTAAGAATTATTTAAGTGACACTTAGAGTCATCGCATAAAAAAAAGAATAAATAATAGACGGCTTTCTGAGCCTCAAAGAAACTATTCTAAATTGAAATTGAAGGTTTTTATTAAGTACTCATATCTTGTTGAGAATTATTTAAGTGGCACTTAAAGTCATCGCTTAAATAAATAATAGACGGTTTTCTGAACCCCAAAGAAACTATTCTAAATTGAAAGTGAATGTTTTTGTTAAGAATTATTTAAGTGCCACTTAGAGTCATCGCATAAAAAAAAAGAATAAATAATAGACGGCTTTCTGAGCCTCAAAGAAACTATTCTAAATTGAAATTGAAGGTTTTTATTAAGTACTCATATCTTGTTGAGAATTATTTAAGTGGCACTTAAAGTCATCGCTTAAATAAATAATAGACGGTTTTCTGAACCCCAAAGAAACTATTCTAAATTGAAAGTGAATGTTTTTGTTAAGAATTATTTAAGTGACACTTAGAGTCATCGCATAAAAAAAAGAATAAATAATAGACGGCTTTCTGAGCCTCAAAGAAACTATTCTAAATTGAAATTGAAGGTTTTTATTAAGTACTCATATCTTGTTGAGAATTATTTAAGTGGCACTTAAAGTCGTCGCTTAAATAAATAATAGACGGTTTTCTGATCCCCAAAGAAACTATTCTAAATTGAAAGTGAATGTTTTTGTTAAGAATTATTTAAGTGACACTTAGAGTCATCGCATAAAAAAAAGAATAAATAATAGACGGCTTTCTGAGCCTCAAAGAAACTATTCTAAATTGAAATTGAAGGTTTTTATTAAGTACTCATATCTTGTTGAGAATTATTTAAGTGGCACTTAAAGTCATCGCTTAAATAAATAATAGACGGTTTTCTGAACCCCAAAGAAACTATTCTAAATTGAAAGTGAATGTTTTTGTTAAGAATTATTTAAGTGACACTTAGAGTCATCGCATAAAAAAAAGAATAAATAATAGACGGCTTTCTGAGCCTCAAAGAAACTATTCTAAATTGAAATTGAAGGTTTTCATTAAGTACTCATATCTTGTTGAGAATTATTTAAGTGGCACTTAAAGTCATCGCTTAAATAATTAATAGACGGTTTTCTGAACCCCAAAGAAACTATTCTAAATTGAAAGTGAATGTTTTTGTTAAGAATTATTTAAGTGACACTTAGACTCATCGCATAAAAAAAAGAATAAATAATAGACGGCTTTCTGAGCCTCAAAGAAACTATTCTAAATTGAAATTGAAGGTTTTTATTAAGTACTCATATCTTGTTGAGAATTATTTAAGTGGCACTTAAAGCCATCGCATAAATAAATCATAAATAATAAACGGTTTTCTGAGCCCCAAAGAAATTATTCTAAATTGAAATTGAAGGTTTTTATTAAGTACTCATATCTAAGAATTATTTAAGTGGCACTTAAAGTCATCGCATAAATAAATCATAAATAATAAACGGTTTTCTGAGCCCCAAAGAAACTATTCTAAATTGATATTGAAGCTTTTTAGTAAGTACTCACAATATCTTGTTGAGAATTATTTAAGTGGCACTTAAAGTCACTTAAGATTTTGGGGTCATAAATGAAAAAATTATCCGAAATTTAAGGTTGTAGCATCGATTTGGCAATTTTTAAGCCAATTTTACAATTTTTAAGTATTATTTAAGTTCCACTTAAAATCATTAATAAAATTTCTTTTTGGTTAAGTAGTTCAAAGTCTGATAAAAATGATAGGGAACTCGTGGTTAATAGAAAAAAACTTGCATAACCTAAATCTAAGAAATTGCTAAAAATTTATCCATTTGTCACAGTGAGACTTGATAAAATACACTAGAGACCTAAATAAATAATAAATAACAGACGGCTTTCATGAGTCCAAAGAATCTATTCTTGTATGAAAATGAATGTTTTTGTTGAATACGCACAATATCTTGTTGAGTATTATTTAAGTGGTACTTAAAGTCATTGCATAAAATGTCCTTTTACTTAAGTAATAAAAATAATGCTATTGATTTGACAGAATTCATGTTAGACAGGTTTTATAATTGATAGAATTTCGCGATCATAAATGAAAAAAATTTAATCAAAAATTTGAGGTTTTAGCATCAATTTGGCAATTTTTAAGCCAATTTTACGATTTTTAAGTATTATTTAAGTTCAGTTTAAAGTCACTAAAAAATTTTCTGTTTGATTAAGAAATAGTTAAAAATCTGGGGAATAGTTAAACATGATCGGGAACTCGCGTTTAATAAAAAAAAATGCTTATCCAAAATCTAAAAAATTGCTAAAAATGTCTCTCTGCACAGTCAGGTTAGATTTGATAGAATTCAAAAAACACATAAATAAATAATACATAATAGACGGCTTTCTGAGCCCAAAACTATTCTAATGTTCATAAAAACACCTCGTAGCAAGCCATAGAATTAAAACTGTTATCTGAGATAAATTCATAAAAAAAAAATAACTTGAAAGATAATATATAAATATAAAAGAAATACTTGAGGTTTTTTTTGAAATGAAGGCATGATATTAAAGATTGATATTTACTAAATGACTTAAATGTCCCTTTTCGAAACTCATCTACTATCTCTTTCTTCTCCCCTCCCTTTGGTCGACTATTCGGGTCTATGTATGCACAAAACCAGATAAATTTTACTTGTGCTCATAGATGGCGCAACAAACCACACAACTAAATATTGGAAAACGATTTCAAAGTCGTACAATGTAGATCATCTAAACACAAGGTGTTGGAATTTTCCCGAATAAGTGGGTCCATCCTTATTTGCGTGGGCAAACACTCACTGAGTAAAACAAAGACAGACATATGACGGTTCATGTCGTGGCAGATAACAAGTGCGCGCCGCTCGATTGACGCATGGGAGCCGCCATTTTGCGGTAGCTGTCAGTTCTTTCGAATTTCGACGTTTGATGAACAATTCGCGTCAAATCGGTGGCGAAATTCGGCTAATTTTTCGGTAAATTTGAATCCTCTTGTGTGAAATTTTATCGAAAAGTGATGTAGAAGGTGTGGAGTGTTGGGTTGTGTAACTTTTCCATCTCTAAAGGGTGAATTTCAATGAAAATCGAACAGGTGCAGTTGGCCAGGCCACTTGTTGATACCTATCAGAGAGGTTTAGGAGGACGTGGACAGGGATTCAATACAGGCAAAACAGGTGAGTTCTGTTTATAGCAGTTGAAAAGTCGATTTTTATAAATAATTGTGTGCACCTCATAGATATAACGTGTGTACATTCTGAAAAGTCATCTAGAAGGTTACGATTTTTTAACAGATAAGGATGACACAATCAAATTAAACAGACTTGTGTTCCTTCATCCTTTTCTTTTGACATTTCACAGCCATCTATATGACGTTTTCAAATTCAAAACAACAGCTCCTACTATCGTAAATAGCAAAAAATAAATTATTTGACTCTCGGTTTAACTGCAATAAAAAGTAGCTTAACGAAAAAGACTTAGAGACTCTTTTTGGGTACTTAGCTCGGTACTTAGACTAACGTAAAGCTAGCGTCGCCGGCGCCAGCGCTTCCCAGCATTGTCGGTTCTATAAAAATGCCTGCATTGTTGCCAAGTTGTTAACTTTTATTAGTATAGTCGTTTTCAGGAAGATATTCATCTAGCTACCCATGACATTGTAAACGCACCTTTTAAAAATAATTGAAAAGTTACCAGAAAAGTTACTAAATCGGAAAGTGGTGCGAATCGAGCTTAACGAACGAATTTATCGGGTTTTAACCTCAAATTTTGTAATTTTCAAACATAACTACTTTATTTCTCAAATTTTGCTCAAATCCAATTGTTATGCTGCGTTTGTAATGTAGAAAAAGTAAACTGGCTTAATAAGCAACTAACTACGACACAGAACTATTAACACAATTCATCGCATGACCCAGAAAACTCATCTGCAACCTCCAACCTCCAACTTCTGCAAAATAAGATGCTAGAGTAGAGATACAAAAATTGAGACACGAAAACCACATTCAAGCAGTTATTGATGATTGACTATTACCAGCGAAAGCGAGCGTTAAATTAGTATGCCTATGCAGAGGGAAGAACTGAACTGGACCATCAACCATAAACAAGATTTCCAAATATACTCACCCAGAAATTACCTTAGTGTCCAGATGCCCTGGGAATAGACCATATATTTAACTATGCTTATGCCTATGTTTTACATACTATTATATAGTTTACCACTTTCCAAGCTTAAAATTGAATGCAGATTGCAGACAAGTAAAAATTGTTCCAAATGCAGCAAAATCACCTGAGAAAAGATTATGTTTCTACCAGACTGAATTTAAATATTGCCATATGATTTGGATTGTGTGATTATGATCCGTGGTGAGAGTTCCAGTGGCCTTTTCATGTAGGTTACCTATATGCCATCCATAATTCCTTGTATCCATACACCATCCATAATGTTCCTCGATGATCACTGTGGATCTTCAGTTAATATTAGTTGAGATTATTCCTCATGATAAAGAAAATAATATTTTCTACCAGATGAATTTACTGTTATATCATTTCAGTCGTCACTTGGATATAGCTCCATTATTGGAGGTCAACTTATAAAAGTTGACCTTTTCAGTCTATGTGTAGGTATTTAGAGAAGTGTATTTTTGTTTTGTTAACTATATATAATTATTGATTTTACATTATAAATTACTTACACAAAAGATGTCTTGCCTAATTGAGCATTTAATTTTTTAAACTACCTAAATATCGAGAAACTAAAACATTTGTGTAGTGATTTAATATGAGGTTTGTTCCAACATGCTAGAGAACTATTGCAGAACCTTTAAAAAATTATTTTGGCCAACTCACTAGCAAACATTTCAAATTGAAATGAGGAACCATCTTGACGTTTGCAAAACCACTCTGAACAAGCACATTGTTTATTTCAATATCATATCAGTGAGTTGTCAAGAATGATAGATCATTATGGAATGGTTTCTTGGTGAAATGGAATAACTTTTCAACTAAAGAGAGCTACAGTTGTTTTAAACTAAATAGCATATAAGCTGGGGCCATTTCTTATATACTCAGTTGAAAATGTTTCGACTTATATGCATAGAATTTGAAGTAACTTTTAGAAACAAGTAGTAAGCTGGTACTTTAACCAACTACTTTCATTGTTCTATCTATTCTATGAAAACTTCACAACCAATCTGTACACATTTTGGATGATATTTAAAAAATTATAACACATACATTGGTACTTTTTATTGATTACAATAGAGTATAAATATTTTATATTGGATATTAGGACTTTACTTTCCACTACAGGATGTCTACCATACCATGATTTTGGAAGTGTATAGAGCAGGTCAAGGTCACCAAGTTGTTCGTAAAATTTTTTTTCTCAATGTGGGCTTTAGGACATATTTTGGGCTCAAAAGATGCACTTGAGAGTTTGTGATTTGGATACAAACTTTCAAACTCACTCCTGTATTGTTTTGGAATTTTTAGTGAAATGAGTTATGAGAAAGAACAATATGACATAAAATAAAAGATTTGTGCTTGATTTCTGTTAAAATATGAAGTATAATTGAAAATTATATTTGCAGAAGAAAATAATTACATACACATTCTCCTGGCTTTCTTCTAAAAATGGAAGATCCACTTCAAAGGCACACTAAGGGTCTTTGTGGTAATACATTATACAAAACACTTAAAATGTATGGTGATTTAAATATTAGAACCCAGGATTTTAAACTTCTAGAGGCCCTTTTGAGGTCCAGTCCTTAGCAATCACAACAGCAAAAAATGAATATATCTAATATGATATACAGGAGTATGATAAAATATAAAAATTTAGTGTTATTTTGACAAATGGTGAGATGTTGTACAGAGTAGCCATAGATTTTTGGCTTTAAGCCACATCCACATGGTCTCCAATTTGTCCACCAGCCGAAGGTGTACTGATGAGGAGTAGACCCCGAAACTACTATGCAGATGGGTTGATCGACAAATTGGTGACTACCAACTCTTTAAAATGTTTTGACAAATGTTATATGCATCCTTCGGAAAGATTAACACTTACATAATTAGCACTCTGTATAACTGAGATCACAATGGTCACCTTCAAATTGGTTCCCACACAATCACTTAACAGAACACTTAATTTATAAACAGAAACACACATTTTTTGTTCAGGTTAGTCCATCTTTCCTTTGGTACATTCACAGATAATTGAGATGGTCAAATGGTCATTCTTCATTTATCTTGGATAATGCAAAATCATTCAGTAGCTCCTTTAAGATGTGACTTGAATACTGGATACTGGGCAATTCTTTTTTTTCTTTGTTTTATTATTGTCTGCAAATGGCATTTTCCATTTTTCAAGCATTAAACACTTTGCTTACAGTCTTTATACAAAGTCAAAAAGCAGTCGATGGATGCAGCTGCAGCTCTGCTACTGGAGTTAAGGAAATTGTTAAAGAATAGCTTCATTCTGTAAGGGATCAAATCCGTGGTAGGTCGTAGGTTTATTTCACTTTCTGCTTTCACTATATAAGTTGTTGGGTATAAAAGTAGTCATATAAAGGACTGTTTGATGATAATGGGCAGTGTAGTTATTTGAAAATTACTCACAAAAATTGGAATAAGAAAAAAAGAAATATGAGAATTAAATTCACAATATTTACAAAGATGCTTCCAAGGAATCGACGTACGTAATATTGCGCTCTCTTTCTCAAAATACGTGCAGAAGACAAGGAGAGAACGTAAGTGTCATGCCATTTCTTAAATTTTGACATAAGGTGATTGATACCAATAGAAAATAAAAATTTCCCCAGATTTCAGTAGAAAAATTTTTGGAAGAAGGGCTGCCACTACAAAACCGATATTTCCATGGCTGGCTAGATGAATATCTTCCTGAAAACGACTATACAAGTGGCCCGTTGTCAAAATTAAAAAAAAAAATATATTGTGACTCGTCTAAGGGTCAAGAATTGATCTAGCACATATACTATTCACAATACCTCAAACCCCCAACAATACCCCCACCCTCAAAAATATATATCTCCCGATTTATGCAAAATCCGGCTTTTTAACACATCCAAATTAAGAGTGTTGGTAGATCGTCGGGTTCTAAATAGAATTCTGAGGTCCAGTTTGCTCAAAATTCTAGCCGAAGACTCAATCCACCCCCACTCTCGAAAACATATATCTCCCTATTTAAGAAAATCCCGGCTTTGTGACACATCCACAGCTTCTCTTGCACTCTTTCAGGGGTAGAAACCTCCCCCAATTTTCTTCTTTTAAATCTAAAGGTTTTCATTAAGTGTGATTGAGGTAGCTCGTTGAAATAAACATAGAAAAAGGAACATGATCCGCTATTTACTTTCGCAATTTGATCAGAAACCCAAAAAAAAAAAATTATTTGTAGTCTCTACTGGCAAAACCCAATTTCTAGTACTAATTGTTGCTAAAACGTCCAATTTTTATAATTTTTTTAGCCTCTCAGATTACCGAAATGGAAATAACAAGGGAAATAAAGTACATTTTTTTAAAGCCCTTTCCAACCTTTTATCCTAGTAAATACATACCTTTACAGTTAAAAAAAGAGAAAAATTGGCGGCAGTTTCTATCTTCAATCAAAGAGGGCGAATTTCCTGAAGAGACAAAAAAGGCTGCAAAAAACATAAAGAAAACCAGAGTTTTTTTTTGGTTTACACTCTTTGTAGTAGAATCATTAAAAACTTTACATTTCGGGCCCCCGTCGATCAAAACCCTCACAAAGCATTCAAACAAAAAAATACATTTCTGGTGTCAAATTGCACTTACAAAAAGAAATAAAAATCGTTTTTTTAACGATTAAAACGCATTTTTTATTTTAATGAAACTCAATTTGTGAACTAACTAAAATATCAAGTTTCATAAATAAATGATAAATAATAGACGGCTTTCTGAACAAAGAAACTATTTTAATATGAAATTAAAGGTTTTCATTGAGTACTCACAATATCTTGTTGAGTATTATTTAAGTCGCACTTAAAGTTATCGCATAAAATGTCCTTTTACTTAAATTAAAAAAAATGCTATTGACTTGACAGAATTCAAGAGACACAGGTTTGATAATTGATAGAATTGCGGGATCATAATATTTAAATTTAAGATTTTAGCATTGATTTGCAAATTTTTAAACCAATTTTTGATAATAAATAATAGACGGCTGTCTATTATCGAAGACTGTCTAAAATGAAGGTTTTTGTTATTTTTATTATTTAAGTGGCACTTAAAGTCATCGCATAAAATTTCCAATTACTAAAATATTTAAAAAAATATCTTACTGATTTGACATAATTTAAGAGACGCAATTTTGGTAATTGATAGAATTTAGTGATGAATGAAAATAATCTAATCCAAAACTTAAAGTTTTAACATAGCTTAGAGTTACTAACAAATATTCTGTTTGCTTAATTCGGGCTTAATAGAAAAAACTTGCTTAACCAAAATCTTCTTTGAGACGCTTTATTTTTTATATAAAATTGCAGTTTGCTGTTTCAGTTTATCAATTTCAGATTTGCGAGTCTGCGTTTGAGACAGTCGCTTTTTAACACACAGAAAGTTTTTGCTAAAGTGCAAGAAGGTATTACGTGCCTCCCATACAATTGAACACAAAATCTATATAGCAATAGTTCAATGTTTCAAACAAAAAAGCTTCGACCTTTTCCTCGACTTTATATTAGAAGCAAAGAAAAGGTCGAAGCTCTTTGTTTCATTGTGCGACGGGGCTTAAAAACTAAGTTTCTGCACTTTGCAAGAATCAGTTCAATATTTTTTCCACTATCGGTACCATTAAACTTTTGGCTGATTAACTTGCTTCCTGATCCCAAAAAAGGCGCTCTATTTATAATGGCAATGAGCTTGGCAAAATGTCTAAGAATACGGAAATTGCCCGCATAATTATTGTTAGTGCTCCCAATATGACCTTTACCTCGATAACATCGTTAAGCTTGCATTGACTCGTACATGGAACTGAAACATTATGAGCAGATAATAAAAGTTGGAAAAGTTCCATGAGAATAAACTGCTACTTTTAAGTAGTCGCTTGATTAAGAAGAAGATAGATAAATTCAAAATACATTGGTTTGGCTTCTGCCACTGACAGCTGAGATTTTCCGAAATGTAAACATTAACTTTAAAGGGTTAGACCAAGGAAAATAGGCCAAAAAGCGTGGAAAACTGTATGGCAGTAGAAAATGTGAACATTTGAAGTGAACATTGAAAGGCCCGGTCCTCGAGAACGTTTTCGCAAAGACTGGTTGATTTGAAAATTTCACGTCAGGATCCGAGCCAAACACATGAGACAGTGGCAGTTACAAATTCTGGCAAAAATGTCCGAAGTGGCGTCGGTCCACAGAGATTTGGGTTAAAGCGGCAATGTCGAGCGCCGACCACGACCCCGGGAACCCATCTGGACTAAACGAGACCCGGGAACAGTCGCCTCCGTTCTCGAAAATACGATAATGTGTTCAGGCCGGGTATATAAACCAGCAAACCGCGCGAGAAGCGAACAGTGCGAATTGTTAGTAGATAGTACTTGTGTTTTAATCGTGTTGTAATAGTTAAAAGTAAATAAAAGTGTGTAGTTAATTGACGATAAATTATTGGAACCCGTATCCCGTGTTTTCTACTCTTTATGTTAAGGGTACAACTTTTTTAATTTTTAGGTTAATCAGGTTAACTTTGGTTAGTTCTGGTTAGGTCTGGTTTCTTCAAGTTAGTCCATTTCTAGTTTCCCTGGTTAGGTTAGTTCGGTTACACCTTTTACGTTTAGGTGTGGTTAGTTCAGTTCTGCTCTATATTTTGAGGCAAGAAAATGAAAAAAATAATTCAACTTTGGTTAGTTCGAATTAATTTGGTTCAACGTTTTTTGGTTATACAGAAATACAGATTCATACATAAAAAATGTTCAGCATTTTCTAGAAAAAAATAAAAAATATAAACATTAACCCAAACCACATGTTAGTAACTTTTGATGTTTATAGTTTGTTACATACCGATGAGAAATCTTTCCATAAAGCACTTTGTGGGGTCCACAAAAAACTCAAGAAAATCCCTCCATGAAGCACTTTGTGGAGCCCTACCGTCCGCACTCGGACCTCTTTCCGAGACGGATTATTTGATAAGAAATATTCATTATGAATCCATATTCGACAAGAGGTATTTGACCAACCTCAAGAAAATCCCTCCATGGAGCACCTTGTGGAGCCCTAACGTCCGCACTCGGACCTCTATCCGAGACGAATTTTCGAGCAATTTTAAAATGGCATAATTCGAAAATCTGACTTCTAATTGAGTTCATGATTTCACATTTGATAAGAAATATTCATTACGAATCCATATTCGTCACGAGTTATTTAACAAACCTCAAGAAAATCCCTACATGAGGCACTTTGTGGAGCCCTAACGTCCGCACTCGGACCTCTTTCCGAGACGGATTTTCGAGCAATTTTAAATTGGTATAATTCGAAAATCTGACTTCTAATTGAGTTCATGTTTTTACATTTGATAAGAAATATTCATTACGAATCCACACTCCACACGAGTTATTTGACAAACCTCAAGAAAATCTCTCCATGAAGCACTTTGTGGAGCCCTAACCTCCGCTCTCGGACCTCTTTCCAAGACGGAATTTCGAGCAATTTTAAATTGGCATGATTCGAAAATCTGACTTCTAATTGAGTTCATCTTTTCACATTTAATAAGAAATATTCATTACGAATCCATATTCGACACGAGCTATTTGACAAACCTCAAGAAAAATCCCTCCATGAAGCACTTTGTGGAGCCCTAACCTCTGCACTCGGACCTCTTTCCGAAACGGATTTTCTAGCAATTTTAAATTGATATAATTCGAAAATCTGACTTCTAATTGAGTTCATGATTTCACATTTGATAAGAAATATTCATTGCGAATCCATATTCGTCACGAGTTATTTGACAAACCTCAAGAAAATCCCTACATGAGGCACTTTGTGGGACCCTAACGTCCGCACTCGGACCTCTTTCCGAGACGGATTTTCGAGCAATTTTAAATTGGTATAATTCGAAAATCTGACTTCTAATGGAGTTCATGTTTTCACATTTAATAAGAAATATTCATTACGAATCCATATTCGACACGAGTTATTTGACAAACCTCAAGAAAATCCCTCCATGAAGCACTTTGTGGAGCCCTAACGTCCGCACTCGGACCTCTTTCCGAGATGGATTTTCGAGCAATTTTAAATTGGTACAATTCGAAAATCTGACATCTAATTGAGTTCATGTTTTCACATTTGATAAGAAATATTCATTACGAATCCATATTCGACACGAGTTATTTGACAAACCTCAAGAAAATCCCTCCATAAAGCACTTTGTGGAGCCCTAACCTCCGCTCTCGGACCTCTTTCCGAGACGGATTTTCTAGCAATTTTAAATTGGCATAATTCGAAAATCTGACTTCTAATTGAGTTCATGCTTTCACATTTGATAAGAAATGTTCATTGCGAGTCCATGTTTGACACGAGTTATTTGACAAAACTCAAGAAAATCCCTCCATGAAGCACTTTGTGGAGCCCTAACGTCCGCACTCGGACCTCTTTCCGAGACGGATTTTCTAGCAACTTTAAATTGGCACAATTCGAAAATCTGACTTCTAATTGAGTTCATGTTTTCACATTTGATAAGAAATATTCATTACGAATCCATATTCGACACGAGTTATTTGACAAAACTCAAGAAAATCCCTCCATGAAGCACTTTGTGGAGCCCTAACGTCCGCACTCGGACCTCTTTCCGAGACGGATTTTCTAGCAACTTTAAATTGGCACAATTCGAAAATCTGACTTCTAATTGAGTTCATGTTTTCACATTTGATAAGAAAGATTCATTACGAATCCATATTCGACACGAGTTATTTGACAAAACTCAAGAAAATCCCTCCATGAAGCACTTTGTGGAGCCCTAACTTCCGCACTCGGACCTATTTCCGAGACGGATTTTCGAGCAATTTTAAATTGGCACAATTCGAAAATCTGACTTCTAATTGAGTTCATGTTTTCACATTTGATAAGAAATATTCATTACGAATCCATACTCGACACGAGTTATTTGACAAAACTCAAGAAAATCCCTCCATGAAGCACTTTGTGGAGCCCTAACGTCCGCAATCGGACCCCTTTCCGAGACGGATTTTCGAGCAATTTTAAATTGGCATAATTCGAAAATCTGACTTCTAATTGAGTTCATGTTTTCACATTTGATAAGAAATATTCATTACGAATCCATATTAGGCACAAGGTATTTGACAGAACTCAAGAAAATCCCTCCATAAAGCACTTTGTGGAGCCCTAACGTCCGCACTCGGACCTCTTTCCGAGACGGATTTTCTAGCAATTTTAAATTGGCATAATTCGAAAATCTGACTTCTAATTGAGTTCATGTTTTCACATTTGATAAGAAATATTCATTGCGAATCCATATTCGACACGAGTTATTTGACAAACCTCAAGAAAATCCCTCCATGAAGCACTTTGTGGAGCCCTAACCTCCGCACTCGGACCTCTTTTCGAGACGGATTTTCGAGCAACTTTAAATTGGCATAATTCGAAAATCTGACTTCTAATTGAGTTCATGTTTTCACATTTGATTAGAAATACTCATTACGAATCTATATTAGGTACGAGTTATTTGACAAAACTCAAGAAAATCCTTCCATAAAGCACTTTGTGGAGCCCTAACGTCCGCACTCGGACCTCTTTCCGAGACGGATTTTCTAGCAATTTTAAATTGGCATAATTCGAAAATCTGACTTCTAATTGAGTTCATGTTTTCACATTTGATAAGAAATATTCATTGCGAATCCATATTCGACACGAGTTATTTGACAAACCTCAAGAAAATCCCTCCATGAAGCACTTTGTGGAGCCCTAACCTCCGCACTCGGACCTCTTTTCGAGACGGATTTTCGAGCAAATTTAAATTGGCATAATTCGAAAATCTGACTTCTAATTGAGTTCATGTTTTCACATTTAATAAGAAATATTCATTACGAATCCATATTCGAGACGAGTTATATGACAAAACTCAAGAAAATCCCTCCATGAAGCACTTTGTGGAGCCCTACCGTCAGCACTCGGACCTCTTTCCGAGACGGATTATTTGATAAGAAATATTCATTACGAATCTATATTCGACACGAGTTATTTGACGAAACTCAAGAAAATCCCTCCATGAAGCACTTTGTGGGGCCCTAACGTCCGCACTCGGAGCTCTTTCTTCGTATTTAAAACGTACCTGTTGACAAAACTTTAATTATTGTAAAAAATAAATTTGAAAATGACATCAAGCTTAAAGAAAGAAAAAAAACATCACTTCACTTAGTATCAAGACCACAAAACTGATTAAAAAGTCAAAAAAAGGGTTGAATATTGAAGGCACACAACAACAACATGGCGAAAGAAATAACAACTGAAACCTGATTCCTCATTTTAGAACATTACTAGAGTATATGTCCCTCTTTGTCACACAAGAGCACTATCCGTAGTTAAAACAACAAAGGTAGTGAGATTACAGGCCGCTCTACACCGCTCTGAGAGTATTGCCGCTCTTAGATTTTTATTGAGAAAACAAAGGATGTGAATACTCTCAGAGCGTTCTAGAGCGGACACACGAAAATGCTGAAATTGCTTTCTATACGATATTATTATTTGTCTGAGTTTATTTATAACAGAAAGGTTGCCTTGCACTTAATTTACATTAAGATATTTGTTGGACCTGATGAACAAGTTTAAAATTATTAAAAGCATGACAATGACGATCTACGCGACTGACATAAATTGGTTTGCATGGTTTGTTTAACTGGGGAATGTTAATTTCTGGTTCATATAATCCACCTTTTCACATAATTGGCATCCCCGAACCTTAATTATATCTTGAAAAACACACACACCAACTACTACACTTATATAAAGCTTCTGAAATTGTTAAATACATAAAAAAAGTGATGATTATTGATGATAGAGTCTATTTCAAATAGATATTCATCTAGTAAGCTTAGAAATTGACATATAAATGACACATTTACATGGATGGAATAGGACGAATCTGTCAATTCCTTAGCCTGCTAGATGAATATCTAGTTGAAATGGACCATATGAATAACACCGCAAAAGAAATTACCGAAACTGATCCCTCGTTTTAGAAGTATATATCTCTCTCTGTCGCACAAGAGCATTAGCCGCGGTTAAAACAACAAAGATGGCGAGACTGATTTCCGGGATTGTAACGTACTTTAATCGACGCAGTGATGTTTTCAAAATGTCCACCTACATCATTTCTACCCATCTCTTTCTACATTGACGGACTCTGATAAGGTTAGCTCTGTTGTGGTACCTTTTCATCACCGACGTACGCTTTCTTACGTCATCATTGATGTTGTTGATTGGTCCGGTGCCGATGACAAAGTTAAAATATCGGATTTCTTGAAGGCAAGAGAGATGGCAAAACAAATTACGTCGTTGATTGAATGGTGTCGCCTTATAGGGGTCTAGCACTAAAATAAATACAGTCATTGAATGCATTCAAAAATCGTTTTTCACACAATTTACAACTTTCGTGAAATTTCAACTCAGGGTTGCCAGATTTAACCACGTTTACTTCTTTGCAAAAGTCAATTGTTCTCTCATAATTTACATATTCTTTTGTTCACCAACTACACTTGTTTATCTCTGTCCTCTAAATTTGGTTTGAGTTAACAAAGGACACATTCGTCAATAACGATGTCAGTGCGATGATGATAGGAGTGGAGTCCACAACAACAAACGATTCGTCGAATGCATGACGTCATAGCTTAACATTAAACCAACAGGAGTTTGGAGCGGACATTGACCGTTTGACAAGATTAGCGGCTCCCTCTAATTTCCTTGACCAGCTTTCCGACACTAATTACACATTATAATATTTTTTATTTTTCTAGTTGAATCTGGCAAGTAGCGTTTCGTTTTCAACAGCTATGACTTCAGGAATACAATGTTAAAAGCAGAATTTTTACGTATCTTAATTTTCATTTTTTTATTCGTCAAATATTGAGGAAAATTAAATAAGACTGAAGAAAAATACTTAAAAATCAATTTTTTAGCATGATGAAGGCTCTGGAGGAAAATATTTCAATGGAAAAATAGTTTTCGAGAAGAGAATACAATCTTGTGCTTGAACAACACAAACTTGCCAGGCCACGCGGCGCAGATGTCATCAGTCATTCAACTGTCAAGTTGAATGACGTCATATTTTCATATTCCTATGTTGCTATGGCGGTTGTTGTTCATTTTTGAGAAACGTGTAAGAACATCTTAAAGGACAAAGCAATCAATTTTGATCAGGAAATGTTTATGTTACACCTTAAGCAAAGTTTTCGTCAATTGAAACTGAGAGTAATTGGAATCTTTATATTTTCATTGAGAAAACAAAGGACGCAAATCGTCTCAGTGCACTCTGTATCTGAGAACGATGTAACTAAAACTAGTGGTGCACTAGCACCCACATGAGAGTATGTTTGTCCTTTTGACACACGCGAAATACACTCGGTGAGTGTGCAACTCTATAAAATAGTAGATTATGTCACTAGGAGTAAAAGTGGGTCTTTTCGTGCTGAGCCCAGAGATTGACGGCCGAAGCGAAGCTGAGGCCTGCAACTGGGCGAAGCACAAAAAGACCTTTTACTCCGAGTAACATATACTATTTTTTTTTCAAGCATGCAATAAATAAGAAATCTATTTAAAAGTGGTTCAGTTTTGCAATTTTCTCTCATCCTCTTTAAGCGGGTCTAGGTACTTACCCAATTGTGTATATTATTTGTAAAATACATAGAATATGTTAGAATGGTGGTTTTCAATGTTCAATGGTTTTAATGTATTAAATAATAACCAATGATTATGGTAAACTAAGAATTTGTAGCATTATTTTCAATACTAAATTAATAAATGTCACATTGACAGATAAATATGATGACGCGCATGACATTTAACAGACGAATTCAGAATTCGAGAACCTATGCGATTTCGACTAATAACGGTTTCGGATGGTGCTCCTCAGTGCTCTGAGAGTATTTCTGTCCTTTGTTTTTTCAACAAGAATGTAAAGATGGCAATACACTCAGATCGGTTTATCTGGTGTCATCTATTATTAAAATAATTTTGGTGAATGAAAATCGTTTATATATGCGCCACCATGACACTAGCGGTGACTTTTGACTTTACTTTTACTGCCTAGGACTTTTTTGCTACTTTTTTGGTCTCAGGATTTGAAAGCCCACTTTAGGTGTGCGTATGGAGAAAACAAATGACGTACTTTTAGTCCGCTTGAAAAAAAAATAGTGTTGGCAAATGTTATTAGAATTTTGTAAAAAAATGGAGAAAACTTGTATTGGGCTGCAAAGATGCTTACTGAACAAAGACGGATGCACGATTATATAATTGTCAATCGAGTAGAAGTGCTTGTAAAAAGACCTTACGTTGGGGTGCGAAAGAGGTAGCACTAACACTAATGAAACTATTTGATCATTCCAGAATTTGACGTGTGTGCCCCTCTCTAAAGTAATATGGACTGCAAGTTGCCATGGGTCAAAACTTCCCTTAAGGTACCAAACCCATGGGTACCATTAACGAAATTTTGCTAGTAAGTTTTCAGGCTTTTACCCGTGTGTTTATCATAAGAAAAACGCTAGTCAATGCATATTGTAATGGAGGAATGTAAGTTACGTCATATTTAGGATACTGTTGATGGTACATGGTTGAAATTTGGGTGGTGGTTACTCATTAATGGTAAAATAACTGACACCAGCCATGTAGCTGACAGTAACTAGGTCCAAGATGGCCCCCTGAAAAATAAATGTCGATATCTCTGGAACGGTTTGAGCTCGAAAACTGAAACTTGGTATATGGCTACTTTATGTGGCGAGCTAGAGGTCGCAAAGGGCCGGAACCTTGCAGAGGGTACTGAAGGTTCCATTGTAAAAACTGTTTCAATTTATTGACACTTTTTTGCTACATTTTAGTGATATTTGCTAAAGATTTCGAATTTTCAGGGCCATCATCAGGGTATTATTTTTTATTACAAGTAGTGTCAAACTAAAGTAAATAAGCACAACCTATTGTTTTGTGTTCATTCACATCATTTTTGAACCACTCTGTATTTTGCTTTTAACGATAAACATACAACCTTGCAAGAATTTTTTTATAGTATAGTTCGGTACAAGTTTTTCTTTGTTTTGCAATACATAGAAACTGGATACACCTACGTCTACCAGGCTGAACCAAATTTTATCAAAAGGAATACGAGTTTTATGGAATCTCTCTCTGGAAAATGGCAAAAAGCTTTATCATAACAAAAAAAAAATCACAGAATGGTTTATTGTAAAATCCGTTTTTAGCTGCGAGACGAGATGGCTGCTGTATCATTTATTTATTATTTTTTTTTTTTGAAAAGAGAAACTCATTTTAACGATTTTGTTACCATTGAAGCAGCAAATACCTATACGTGTGTCAAAAGTGCTTTTGTTCACTGGAGGCAGGGGGAAACAGCCTCTTTCATGCTCCAGCGGAATAAACATATTAACTTGTCAATCCCAATATGCTCGACATATAAGACGTAATTTTATTTAAATAGTTCTTTTCAATTATTTTTTTTAGTTGTTTACGACTACGCTCCCCATTAATTAATTTCGTTTTCGAACCGGCGAGCAAAGCCGATTTGTTAAACCGTTCCTCGCCTCGCGAATTATTTCATATTTTTAATTAAAAAAGTGTCAAGCCATTTGTGTGCCAAACGTGCTTTTCTCCATATTTCACTTCGATACAGAAAAAAATTCCCTAATCGTCTCCGGTTGTTTATCGTTTCGTCGCGTTTTAATTCCAATGTCGCACCGATAACTGGAGCTTTCAAACGCCGAACTAGAGGATTTAAAAAAAATCCTTTCAATTATTGCAAATGGGGTTGATGATGCTTGACAAGTCACCTGTTTTTTTCATCTTTTTGATATCCTTTTTCACCTCTTAACATTGCAAACTGAAGTCTCGTAAGTGTAGGATTTTTGGAGAAAGATTTCTTCGGTAGTCGATTCTTAAGAACTTTTAGAATCGCGTTTTTTAATCATTTTTTAAAAAACCTCTTTAGAGGGAAATTTCTTTTGAATTGAGTTTGTTACGTTCTTAGGGGATTGCAAACGTGCCATTGTAAAATCAGCAAAAAAGTTTTCCCGAAATTTTTTTGAAAATGTCCAAAGGGGGGTTGTCAATTCTCAACTTTCACCGCCAGTAACTTCAATCGATTAGTGTGAATCCAATTGTTTTTTCCTATTCTTTCACCTCCCACCACACGTCCTCTTTCACCTCCCACCATCGGAAGTTCCGTAGGTGAAATATTTTCGGAGATAGACCCCTTTGGTGGTCGATTTTTAGGTACTTTTAGAATCGCGTTTTTTGACTATTTTTAAAAAAACCTCTTTAGAGGGTAATTTCATTCGAATCGAGTTTGTTACGTTTTTAGGAAATTGTAAAAGTCCATTGCGATCAAAAAGTGCTAAAAAAAAAATCCGGATTTTTTTTCCAAAAATGGGGTATTACGACTTTTTTCTCAATTCTCAACTTTGACCGAATATAACTTGAGAACGCCTCAACAGATTAGTGTGAGTTCTGCCTATTCTTGATGTCCTCTTTCATCTCCCACCGTCGGAAGTTCCGTAGGTGCAATATTTTCGGAGATAGACCCCTCCCGAGTCTTTTAGAATCGCGTTTTTTAACTATTTTTAAAAAATCTTCTTTGGAGGGTAATTTCATTTGAATTGAGTTTGTTAAGCCCAGACGATGCAACTTATCGCGGGGGCAAAGTTGCAGCAATTTTAATCCCCGCGTTTTCTTGCATTTGCGTTCAGACAGTGCAACTTTTTTTATGCAATTTTTTTGAAACTTTACTAGACTGCTACCAACTTATCAAAAAAAAATCCATTCTATCTTATTATTTTTGTAAACTATCTCTATGCCTAAAAGTTGATGGGTGAGGCCCTGGGTGTTAAAAAGAGATTTTGGAGGGGCCTTTCGATTAATTAATGAGGAGTTTGAAAAAGTTGATGATTCAGAGTGTTCACCTAACCACACTTTTTTGTTCAACCTAAAATTTTAAGTTTTTGTTGGAAAGGCACTAGAAACGTAACCAAATCCCCGCGACAAATCGCATGGAAAATAGAACAATTTCTATTGCTATGCAATTAATTGCAGCAACTAAAATGCACCGTCTGAACGAAAAAATCCCTGCAACTTTTGTCGCAGGGATGAAATCCCCGCGATAAATTGCATCGTCTGCACTGGGCTTTACGTTCTTAGGGGATTGCAAACATTGCGATCAAAAACAGCAAAAAAATGTTTCCGAAATATTTTTGAAAATGTCTAAAGGGGAGTTATTACGACTTTTTTCTTTATTCTCAACAGTAGTTATACAAAACAGATTTTAGCTAACTTTAAGTGCGCTAGAAAGATCCATGGGCTTCATAGGGAGAGTCACACGAGGTCGCTGGAAGCTGACCTTGGAAATAAAGTACTTCTAATTTCTCTTGAGTGTTACGTCACTACTCTTTCATATTACTTTATCTCTCTATGTTAAACGTATGAGACAAAAGTTTTGCGTCACCGACATGTGTCGGATAAGAATATTCAAACTTGACATTGACATTGTCACTGGCAATATCAAATCTGCTCTTAAATCGAAAAATGCCGGGCAAAACATTCTCCGAGGGTGAACAAGTGTTAATATTGAAGTTAGTTCAATATTTCCAACAAGAAAAAGAGGCGGGAAAGAGTTTGATACCTTTAAATGCAGTACATAACGTAAGTAGGTACCTATTATCGTTAAAATTAAAGACTAGTTACGGCATATCTTCTTTGGGAGACAAATCTAAGCGGTGTGGTTGAATTGTGGGTGCAAAACGGCAACGTAGAGGTAAAAAACAGGTATAATATGCATATGCGTAAATATGCCGATAGGCGATTCATAGATTTTGCTATAAGTTACCGTTTTGCTCCCATTTAGTCCTCTAAAACGGACGCCGCGATTCTTGTTAAATCGAATCAAGAAGCGCAAAATGCTTAACACCGTTTATTCTACTTATTCAAATGCAGCAGTATAATAAATATATGTAAGCATATGTGATAAAAGTACTTACAAATATTAATACTTAAGAAAAAAACTGATAATTATTTTTCTAGAGGGTAGCAGATGCATTAGGTGTGTCCCTAGCAACAATTCAGAGACTCGTAACTAATGGAGTGAGTAAAGATCATGCTGTTGAAGAGTCTAAATTGTGTAAGAAAACACCACAATATCAAGTCTGCGAGCATATAATAAGGGGACGAATTTATACTAGGTATGCAGCAGGTACAGTACAACAATTTCCACAACAGATATCGAAGATTATTGAGTTAATTTTTTTATTACAGGTGAACATGTTACACACTAGTCTTTGCATAACCACTTGCAAAATACGGATCAAGTTTAAATTCCTCGCAGTTCCCTGGCTTCGTGCTTGAAAAAACTTAAGTTTAAGTGTAGGAAGTGTATAATTCTAACTGACTTTATCTAATGGAACAACCAAATATTATACATAAAATTATAACATTTTTGAGTGAGTATAAGGCAAACGAAACTTCTGTGTTTTGTCGCAAACCGGTTTTTATAGATGAAACATAGGTTTTAGTAAAGGTGTATAAACGCTATTAATTAATATTAATCTATTTCTTAAGCATCATTGAAAGGGGCATTTAGGACAAATTGGCAAGATGGCACGATAAACACTGTACGAAAAAGTCTTCCTCAGAAGAAACCCGCTACATAGCTTTGCATGCTGGTTCAAAAGATGAGTTTATCCAGAATGCCAGCCTAGTATTCAAAGCGGGAAGTAAATCAGGCGATCACCTTGACTCGATAAACTCTGCAAATTTCGAAAAATGGTTTTGTGAACAGCTTTTGCCTAATTTGGAGGAACCCTCACTGATAATTATGGATAATGCTTCTTACCACTCCATGCAAGTAGAAAAGTTACCTAATCAAAACTGGTCCAAACGGTCACCTAACAGAATGGTTGCAGTAGCATCCCATTACATTTTCTCCTTTTGCTATGAAAGCTGAGCTTTCAGGTATAGCAAAAAAGAACATGCTGGAAGATATCGGTTGGTATTTTACATTATAATAATTGTAGGATGTCCAAAATCGCTACTTTTTAGTGACAAATAGTAAATTTAGTTTTGTTGTTTTTTTTTACTTCAGAATAGACGAACTAGCACTTCAAAATGGCCACCGTGTATATTACCTCCTCACCATTGTCATTTTCACCCCATCGAAATGGTATGGTCCCAGTTTAAGCGATATTGTGATTCGAAAATCAATGCTGTTCATCGAATCACAAACGAGAGCGTTTTGAAT
The DNA here is from genome assembly GCA_951812265.1 of Taphrorychus bicolor. NCBI lineage: Eukaryota > Metazoa > Arthropoda > Insecta > Coleoptera > Curculionidae > Taphrorychus > Taphrorychus bicolor. The sequence goes on from OX638303.1 coordinate 41,891,610, forward strand.
TTATGGAACGAGGCGTTGGAAAAAGCACGTTTTTCAATCAAATAAAAAAAAATTATTTACTTAACTTACTAACAACACTCTTTTTGCAGGTTATTCCCGAGTTATAGAAAAACTATGTTCGGCATACTAATAAGAATTAGCGATGCTTGGAAGCAAGAAAAGTGTGTTAATTCATCGAACATGCCGTCACATATCACCAATTTAGATGACTCAGATGATGAAAACATTGAATCCGAGGAAGAATTCGATAGTTAATTACACTTATTTCTACAGCGATTTTTCGCAATATTGTTTACTTCTTTGTTTGCTTTTAGTTGTTATTTGTTCTCCGTTAGAACGTTTATACATTGTTTAAAATAATTGGGAGTTTTTTTTAAATTACATCAACGTATCTTATTTTTTCTCCCAAACCTCTTTTATCTATTTCTCTACTACTCGCCATACACACAGCAAATGTGCTGCTTTTGCGTTATCTACAGTGCTCCAGAACAATTAGTTCGCCACTAGAAACTTATTTTTGTTTGAACTTGATCATTATATTTTTGTATTTTTGAGACCAACTTGTTTACTCGATTTTTTTTTATGTCAACTGTATACTTGCTTCTTTAAGGTCTCTATGCTGCATCAAAAATTTAGTACCCACCCTTTAATACAGATTGAAATATTTATTGTAGATGTGTTTTATATCACATTAAATAAAAATGTTAATGTTAATAATCGGAATTTCTTTGAAGCTATCTCTTTAGGCTGCTTGTGATTTTTAACAAAAATAAAGTGAAACGTAGTAGTTACGCCCGACTTGGTTAGTTTCATACCTACTAAGTCCTGACATGATCAGGAAACCAAATAAATAAATGATTCTTAATTTATTATCACTTGTATTAGGCAGGTAATTTATTTAGTTGATTTCAAATAATATCCCAATGAACCACTTATTAAAAATTAACAATATACTGGTTAACTTATCCATTAACGCCTATTAAGAAAATAAGTGCACTTACCTATAAAAAAGCATCAATTTGACTTTAATCATATGTATCAAATTAAGACATACCCTAAAATTGTGGTTATGTAGTAAATGATGACGTAACACTCAAGAGAAATTAGAAGTACTATAGCAAGCCGTATGGCCTTGAAAAGTATCTGGAAGCTGACCTTGAAAACCGCGAACCGTGTGACCTTGAAAAGCCACTACCCGCCTTGACGCGTCCCGTTACTCCCCTTGACTCCAATTAAGTGAGCTAGAATCGGCTTTGTATAACTACTATCAACTTTGACCGAGAGTAACTTGAGAACACCTCAACCGTTTCTGCGTATTCTTGATGTCCTCTTTCACCTACCACCATCCGTAGGTGCAATATTTTCGGAAATAGACCTCTTCGGTGGTCAATTTTTAGGTACTTTAAGAATCACGTTTTTTTTTTTACTTTTTTTAAAAAATCTTCTCTAGAGGGTATTTTCATTCGAATTGGGTTTTTTACGTTTTTAGGGGATTGCAAACGTGCCATTGCAATCAAAAATAACAAAATAATTGTCCCAAATTTTTTTTGAAAATATCCAAAAGACCCTCCTCTCTTTTTTTCTCAATTCTCAATTTTGACCTTCTGTAACTTGAGAACACCTCGACCGATTGGAGTGAATCCAACTGTTTCTTCATATTCTTGATGTCTATTTTTACCTCCCACCATCGGAACTTCCGTAGATACAATACTTTCGGAGATAGACCCCTTCGGTGGTCGATTTTTAGGCACTTTTAGATTCGATTTTTTTGTCATAAAAAAAATTAAAATCTTATATTAAAGTATCTATTAAAGAACCTGTCGTCATTGGAAGGGAGGTAACTACGAACAACCCTTCAGACGGACTTACTCGCACGGGTAAAAGTGCTGAAAAGGAACGAAGCCCTTGGGAACCTTTATATGAGTATTGATAATTTTATGTGACAAGGTAAATAGAGTTCACACCGAGGCCCCAGTGTTCAGTTTAATTTTCCCTTCGGAGGCTCTATGTGTGATATTTAGCAAAAAATTGTCATTTCGGTTACATGCACCTGCTCTTCGCCTGGATAACATTTTCTCTCTTAATACCCATCCACGGGGCCTTTACAAAACATGTATCCTTTAAAAGCACTGTCGCTTCCATGTTTAAGGGCAAACGGATTAGGTAGGGCAAAAGTTTGTTTTACCTCCCACTTTAAAAACGATTTTTTATCGTACTGTTTATAGCATTTTTTTTTACTGACAAACGACCGTGATTTTGCTGACGTGTTAAATTATGAAACTTATTATTCTTTTTTTAAATTTAGTAATGAAACATGCAGTTTTAGAAGAGTTCTATTTATTTACATAGAAAAAGAAAATGACGTTATAAAACTTAATTAAAAAATTAATATCGTAACATGTTTGATGTTTATTTATTATCTTCCTAGTGCTCGAATTATTAAAAAAAAAGTTTTTAACGTTAATTGTTACTTAGAACTAAAGTTTACATACAGTCTCTATGGTCTTCGGTGGCCCTTCACAATGAGGTGTGTTACACTGAGTATATTTTGTAGAGTCCCGAAAAAAATCCAGAAATTAAGGGAAAAAAACCCTCTCTGAGGAAAAAATACAAAGTTATCGCAACAAACAAGGAACAAAAACTTCGAGAAAAAGACGATTTGAGAAGCAAAAGTTTAGGATCAGTAAAAAAGAAGGAAAATAGATTTAATGAGCCCACTAAGTTTAAAAATATTTAAAAAAAATAAACGAATAAAAATTATAAGTGGAAAAAACGCTATATTAAGTATAAATAAAATTATTAAATATAAAAACATTGTATTACGTAACTCTATCGAGTTCAAAACGTGATTTCCCTATGACTCAAACGGAGTTTAAAAGTGTAAAATACGAATTTGCGCCCATCAGAACGGCGTAGCCAAGATCTGATTTGGTCTCGCGACAAAATCCCAACTTTTCTTTTCCTCCCCTATCAGGTAGTAACTCTATCGAATTCAAAGTGAAAACCTAAAAAATGGCGGCGATATCCGCCAGAAGTGACGTCACCTGACATCTTACGTCAAAAAATTAGAAATCGTGATTCATCAATAATTGATGTACTGTGTGAAGTGATCCAAAAACCAGTTTTCTGCCAATATTGTCACTTCCCAGAGACAAATGGCCGAGATTTCGTACCTATATTGCCTGGGGGCGACGTTCAGCAGAGTATCATACTCATTTCTCTATCAGGCAGAGGAACCATAGACCGGTTTCGCTCTTATTAGCGCTCATCAGTATGATGGTGTACCTTGAACCTGACAGGAAAATAAGATTGAATGGCAAGTTGATCTATTTTTTGCTCGACAGACAATCTCTCGAGACCCTTCAAACTTATTTTTCCGTCAGGTTCAAGGTATACCATACTGATGAACTCAACAAGAGGGAAACCGGTCTATGGTTCCTCTGCTTGATAGAGAAATGAGTTTGATACTCTGCTAAACGTCGCTCCCAGACAATATATGTACGAAATCTCGGCCAGAAAACAATATTGGCAGAAACCTGGTTTTTTTATCACTTCACAATCATCTCGCATGCCCTAGTGGAAGCACCTGTCGTCGTCAGATGGCGCCACTTACAAATTCATGTACTGTGACGATAAAATTACGTCGAGGGTACTTTAGAAATGGCGAATTTCCGAAAAAAAAAACGGGACCATTTTTAGGGGAATATCGGTATTGGTTTGCTCTGTCCGTATCTTCTAGGTCATTGATCTACAATATACGTTACCTAACACTAAAGAGCAAAAATGAGATCACTTTAAGAAACACAGGAATCGCAAAACTTCTACATCATTGTCTAACGCTAGCGCAAGGGCAGAGCCAAGACATTCTAGCGAGTGAGTAAATGACATTTAAAATAAAGGACGTCACTACTGTCAATACTGTCAATGTCGTCAAAGATAAAAATGATAAGATAAGTTAGGTTTGATTTTCATTTAATCAAATCAGAAAAAAATTAAATTAACAAGGAAAGGGCTGTTTATTCTCTCTCTGTTATGCAAAACAAATCAGGAGTCCTGAAAGAACAATAAAATAACCATTCAAGCCCTCGGGAATAAACTCAGAACTGCAGTGCCGTTCAACATGTGTTGCACTTTAAACAAGTCATTTGTGCTTAGCGTCCTTTATTTATTAATGCAAACGTTTCCAAACGTTCACATTTTAAACAAGGTTAACCTAGTAAGTAAGAAAAAGGCACCCTTTATGGCACAAAACTAACAGTTCTATAAAAGTCAGTCAGGCCAGGGGGAAACCAGACCTCAACAGCAGCTCAAAACTGAGAGAGTTTTTTCAGTGAATGAACAGCAAGGGCAAAATGGAGCAAAACTCAATAAGTACAAGAGTGAAAGTAAAAGTGAGTGATTCAAATGCGTGAGACATGAAATCAATAAAGAGATATAAGCAAACAGTTAAGGTATTAATTATTAAAACTAAGAAGTGACACTAATGACAAAAAATTATCGTGTGAAACAAAAAATCTTAATAATTTTCAAAAATTCAATACTGCCTGTGACTCTACTTAATCTCATCCTGTATAGTATTGGTTCATAGTTTTACAGCCATAAACTTTTGAGGGGTTAGAATTTAAAAAAAAAAATTAGGAGTTAATGGTTCCACTAGGCTACAACACATAAAAGTTCAAATAAAGCAATAAAAACATTGAGTATTGCTTTGACAAATATTATAAAGTTTAAGTTGCATCATAAACGCTAACGTAACCCTCATGAGAAATTAGAAGCTCCAGAGTTAAATTACCGCACACATGTGTGTTAGAGGTTCCCCTCAAACGTCTTCAGTAAAGCGTGCTTTCTCCTTTATTGCAATCATAAACCTCTCGTGCTAATCATAGCAATTTCTAGTAAGATGCAGATGGCTCGAATAGTTCCCAAGGATTCCCTACAGTTTGACAAATACTCGGGTCCGATATAATTACTAGGGATTAATAGAAGTCCGCAGAGAGCGGGCAATAATTAAGCTTGAAATTCATGTAGTCGGTTAACGTAATTATTACGAGTTATAGATAATATAGCAGCATCCAGATGTCTTTAGAGAGGTTTTAAGCCACTTATTTCAACGATTGTTATTCTTATTTTGACATATTTCTTTCCCAACATTTACGAAGCTCGTTAACCCTAATTAAGTTAACGTTAACAAAAACCATTGTATTTAAATCTAATGGTAGGTTAATGGCACTTATGATGGTGTTCACTAGAGGTCACTGGAGCGTAGTGACATCATCATTTTAGACAAATATTTCAAGGCCGTTTAATTTCCGGCGTTGTTGCAATTGTAATTTACGTATTACTGACTTTACCTCAGCTAGATAAATTTCTCCGAAATGCTCCTTGCTCTCTTGCCTGCAGTCATATTTGTCATGGTATGTCACATTTTATTTTTTTATTTACAATTCATAATTTCTACATTTTTACAATTCTTACAAAGCAGGGAGTTTATTACAAGCGAATCAACACAAAATTAAGATATTATAATGTTAAAGACTAGTAAGACAAATCCTTGTAATTCCAGTTATTATAGGCTAAATTCATTATAGTATGAAACAAAAGCAATCACTGGTTTTCCAGATGGTTTCACCTGTGGTGCTTGTAAAGTTTATGTCATCTCGATTTTCAGGGTTTTTCCTTTTTTTAATAGTAGCTTACGGTCTATAAAACAGATTGAAAAAAAAATTCTTGGATTAGCCACTTTTCACTGAGAAACAAGATAATAAAAATTGAAAATGTTTGACAAAATTGACGCGAAAACTCTCGAATCTGACAGTAGGGTTAGAAATATATTTACAGTGATGCCAAACGTCGGAGTTAATCATTAAGTGCAATAAAATTATGTGGTCGCATCTAGAAAGAAAATTGCATAACCGATATTAGGAAAATTTAAGAGGTATTAATTTAACACATAACGTTTGCGAATATGCCCAACGAAATTGCGGCAACGACTAGTGAGTTCTTATAATTCTCTAATTTTGACATAATGAGTAGAACTGAACTAACCTTAGCTTACCTAACCTAAACGTAAAAGTGTAACTGAACCAACCTAATCAGGAAAACTAGAACTGGACTAACCTGAACTAACCTGAACTAACCGAAAATTAACCTGTTTTAAAAATTAAAACGGGTCCAGTTTTCATATTATTCTCTGCCCCTAACATAAAGAGTAGAACTGAACTAACCTAAGCTAGTCTAACCTAAACGTCAAAAGTGTAACTGACTTAATCCAACCAGGGAAACTATAATTGAACTAACCAGACCTTACCTGAAGTAACAGAAAGTTAACCTGATCTAAAAATAAAAGAAAGCGGGCGCTTTTTATATTATTCTCCACCTCTAACATAAAGAGTAGAACTGAACTAACCTGAGCTAGCCTAACCTAAACGAAAATAGTGTAACTGAACTAACCCAACCAAGAAAACTAGAGCTGAACTAATCTGAGCTAACCTAACCTAAACGTAAAAAATGTAATGAACATAAAATCTAGAACTGGACTAACCTCAACTAACGAGACCTCACCTGAAGTAACAGAAAGTTAACCTGTTAATATATTTTAGAAGATAGACCCCTTCGGGGGTCGATTTTCAGGCACTTGAATTGCGTTTCTTTGACCGTTTTTAAAAAAAAAACCTCTTTTGAGTTCGAGTTTCATTCGAATTGAGTTTGTTACATTCTTAGGGGATTGCAAACGTGCCAGTCCGATCAAAAAAAGCAAAAAATATTTCCGATTTTTTTTGCAAAATGTCTATCTTCTTCTTCTTCTATTGCCCTGTCCGATTACGGACGTTGGCTATCATCATAGCTATGCGGATCTTGTTGGCTGCGCATCGAAACAGTTCAGTAGATGTTGCTCCAAACCATTTTCGCAAGTTAGCCAGCCAAGAAATTCTTCTTCTCCCAGGCCCTCGTCGGCCATCAACCTTGCCTTGAACTATGTTTTGGAGAATTCTGTACTTGCTATGTCTCATGATATGGCCAAAATACTCTAACTTTCTACATTTCACAGTAAGCACGATTTCAGGCCCACATCCCATTCTTCGGAGTACTTCTTCGTTGGTAATTCTTTCCATCCAAGAGATCCTAAGAATTCTTCTGAAAATCCACATTTCAAAAGCCCGCAACCTTCCCTCCATAGCGTCTGACAGCGTCCAAGCCTCCACACCGTACAGAAGAGTGGAGTATACATAACACACGACCATTCTCTTTTTAAGGGCCAGACTCAGGTCTCGACATGACAGAAGCGGTTTCATTTGTATAAACGTATTTCTCGCTATTTCAATTCTATGTTTTATCTCCTGTGAATGATCCCAGTTTTCGTTCAATGTGCAGCCGAGATAAGTGAACTTTGACTTCCTTTCAATTGGTTTATTGTCTATACACAAGTTACCTGGTTGAATTGGATCTTTACTAATCACCATATATTTGGTCTTATTGACATTTAAGCTCAGCCCGTACTTCTCACTAGTTCGATTAACTTTGTTCAATAACTCTTGTAGCCCCTCTAAACTGTCCGAAAACAAGACAGTGTCGTCAGCATAGCGGATATTATTGATAATTTCGCCGTTAACTTTGATGCCTCGCTCCGTGTTTTCTAGAGCCTCTTTGAAAACGGTGTCCGAGTAACAATTGAACAGGAGCGGCGACAGTATGCAACCCTGCCGTACACCTCTTTTGATTTGAATGTATTCAGTCTGCTGATTTTCAACTCTAACTGTAGCTTTTTGTCCCCAGTAAAGGTTAGCGATAATCCTGATGTCTTTTCCATCCAGTCCAATATCCACTAACAGATCTATCATTTTCTTATGTTGGCATCTGTCAAAAGCCTTGGTGTAATCCAGGAAACACACATACACGTCGCAGTTCACGTCTCTGCACCGCTGAATCAAGACCTGGACTGCAAACAAAGCCTCCCGCGTTCCCAGTCCATCTCTGAAACCGAACTGTGTTTCTCAGTTTTGCTCTTCACATTTTTTATATATCCGCGCATGAATGATCTTGAGAAGTATTTTAAGTACATGGCACATCAGGCTAATGGTGCGGAAGGCTTCGCACGATTTTGCATTGGATTTCTTGGGCAATGCAATAAAGGTGGATGCAAGCCATTTTTGTGGGATTATGCCAGTATCATATATTTTGTTAAAAAGTGCAGTTAGTGTTTCAATGGTATCTTCATCCATAATTTTAAAAATTTCTGATGGTATGGACCCATTGCTTTTCTGTTTTTCATGAGCTTAATTGCCTGCTTTACTTCTGATATAGTGATATGTGGACCTTCAACAGTATCAAAGACGGGTTTTTCGGATCGTTGTTGATCATCAAACAGACCTTCAGTATATTTTTCCCATACTGCTAATATATCATTAATTTCCAACATAATATTACCATTCTCATCAGATACATTTCCAGAAGCTCTTTGTCTAAACCTGCCTGTGACTTCTTTGATCTTTTTATGTGTATTGAATATGTCATGTTTCTTATTTAGATCTTCTATTTCATTGCACTTTTCGGTCATCCATTGTGCTTTAGCTTCTCGGATCTTTTTTCGGATATTCCTGTGAATTGCCCAATATTCTTGAGTATTATTCGATTTAACTCTCCGTCTTTCTTCCATCAGATTCATAATTTCGTCGGTCATCCATCCTTTCTTCCTCTGTCTCGCGGTATCAGTTTTTAGAAAACGGTTGTTAACTTCAATTATTCTTGTTTCCATTGTATTTCATGTCTTGTCTGGTTCAGAAATGGATGTACGTATGTCCTTAAATTCAGATGTCAAAGCATTCTTTACTTTCTCTCGGATTTCAGGGTTCTTGAGTTTTTCGATGTCATATTTCTTGGACGTTTTTTGTGGCAGCGTCTTTTTTAGTTTTGTCTTCAGCTGGCACACCAAAGGGTTGTGGTCAGAGGGGACATCGGCTCCCGGGCATGTCTTGACTGAAGTCATACTATTACGAAATCGTTCACTAATCAGTATGAAGTCAATCTGATTTCTTACTATATTGCCAGGTTTGTCTGCGGGTGATCTCCATGTATATAACCGTCTGGATGGTAGTTTATAAAATGTGTTGGTAACAACTAGTTTTTCTTCTCTGCAAAATTGAACCAATCTGTCACCTCTTTGGTTTCTTTGTCCCAGTCCGTAGAGCCCTACTAGTTTATCTTCTGACCCTTTACCGACCTTTGCATTGAAGTCCCCCATGATAATAGTGATATCTCTCTTTTTCATGTTCTTCATCACTACCCCAATCTGACTGTAGAAGTCCTCAATCTCTTCCTCACTCTTTTCTGCCGTAGGAGCGTACACCTGAACTAGGTTTACATTGAATAACGTTCCTCTTAATTTCAGCATTATTATTCTATCTGATTGTCTGATACATCCTATAACTGCCTATTGAATGTTATTGTTGACTATTATTCCAATTCCATTTTCGTGTCGCCTTCCTGTGTTACCAGTGTAATAAATTTTGTGATTTCCCATACTACACTCTCCCGATCCTGGCCATCTCATCTCGCTTATACCCAGGATGTCGATCTGTAGTCTTCTCATCTCCTTGATTACATTGTGCGCTTTACCAGCTTCATAAAGGCTCTTCACATTCCAAGTACAAATCTTCAAGGCTTGCTTGTTTTTCAATTTACAGGGATTTCGCTCGATGACGACCTGGGGAGCCCTGCTATCTCTTCCCCTGCCGGATCTTGGTATCCGAGTTCCATGATCAGTAACTTCTTTCATTTCTCCACAATTTTCCATGATGATTTTCCTGGGAAACTCCTATGAGTCTTTAATGCAGTAGTTTTCCGGTGCTTTCTGCATCCTTATGCCATTGATCATTCCTGATTCATCTGCCTTTTGTCTATAGGAAAATGTCTATAGGAACGGGTATTAAGACTTTTTTCTCAATTCTCAAATTTGACCGCCTGTAACTTGAGAACGCCTCGACCGATTGAGGTGAATCTAACTGTTTTCTCCTCTCCTTGATGTTCTCTTTCACATTCCACTACCTCCCACGAATGGAAGTTTCGTGGATGCAATATTTTCGGAGGTAGACACATTCGGGTCCACGTCAAAAGTGTAACTAAACTAACCTAACCAGGGAAACTAGAACTGAACTAACCAGACCTTATCTGAAGTAACAGCAAGTTAACCTGTTCTAAAAATTAAAAAAAGCGCTAAAGAGTAGAACTGAACTAACCCGAGCTAGCCTAACATAAACGTAAATAGTGTAACTGAACTAACCTAACAAGAAGAACTAGAACTGAACTAGTCTGAGCTAACCTAACCTAAACGTAAAAAGCGTAACTGAACTAAACTAACAAGGGAAACTAGAACTCGACTAACCTGAACCAACGAGACCTCACCTGAAGTAACACAAAGTTAACCTGTTCTAAAAATTTAAACAAAGCGGGCTCTCACGGGCCCGCATTTTATATTATTCTCTACCCTTAACATAAAGGGTAGAACTGAACTAATCTGATCTAACCTAACCTAAACGTAAAATGTAACTGAACTAACCTAACCAGAAAAACTAGAAAGGAACTAACTAGGCTAGCCTACGTAAAAAGTGTAAATGAATATTAGAATTGGACTAACCTGAACTGATCAGACCTAACCTGAACCAACCGAATTTAACCTGATCAAAAAAAAAAAATATTAAATTTTAAGTTGTAATAATCGAATATTTTCAAGAAGAAGACTTTGCAACACTGCCTTTAAAAACGTCAACAAACTTCATGTTTTATAAGCTACCTGCCAACTTCAGTACAATGCAAAATTTGTAAGTTAAATAAAAATTTGAATTTATGAGACGTTCGAAACTTAAATTATATCATAAAAATCGAAAAACTATGAATTGAGTGTGTGAAATGTGTGTTGTGGCTACAAAAGAAGATTGAGGCAACTTCCAAGTATGAGTAATGTATTTCCATACCTTAATTTTTCTATTTTTTCTTACAAAACTCGACCATCCAAGAATTTTTTTACTTAAATCTGCTAATCTTAACATAAGCTTTCTAATGATTTCAAAATTAAGGCAGAAATCGAGATGACATTTCCTTTACAATCAATTTCACCTGTACCTATATGATACTAGGGCACTAGACCTATGGAGGATCAGTGGACAACCATTGTTTATATTACCGTTAGGGTGGTAGGTACTCTTAAGATTGACCTTACAACTACAGTGTCACACATACTTTCAAGCTAAACACCTATAACTTTCTGTTATATATTAAAACCTAGAATACAAGATGTAACACTGCAGCACAGTCTTTCATACAGGAATTTACATGATTGAAACAAAAAGAGAGACTTTTGAGAGGAATAAAATTGGGCAAGCTATATATCTGTATTATGTGTATTATTAATAATTCATACTGTATTATGGATATTATTAGGATTAGATATTACTTACTAACATGATATTATTAACAAGAGTATTAAAGAATTCTACCAATATTGTAACTTTTTTTTAATGTTCTTTTTAGAAAATCAACACTTTTTCTTTATTTAAAACTTAACTTATTATAAAACTAATGCATTTTAACCATAAGTAACCTACCTAATATTATAATTTTACCTATAAAAACACTTTGAATATAAAATGGAGATAATGAGTTCACAGAGTTCATAAATTTGAAAAGAGTTTGTTTTTGAACAGGTTGTAACAAATTCAGGAGTGACCTGGAAGGTGACCGTTGTACTTTAGGAAACTCTAAGAGATACAGGGTCCTCTTTATTACATGATACATATACAAGGTGTACCTACGTGACAATCTTTCGGGAGCCTACAGGGCTATCCAGCATCCCATATGACACACGCTTCGTACTACTATAGTTATTAGATAAAGGTAGTACCTTCCTTCAGGTGGTTCGGACTTGGACTTGCATGCCCTGTGAGCTGAGCAATGACGGGGTGCATATCCAGAATCCATATTATACACACGTTGTTGTGAGACATATACTGATATAGCTCCGGTACCAAGGAGTGTATCACATTCATACTATCAAAGATCTTAGGCAAAGGTAGTACCTTCCTCCAGTTGGTGCGCACTTGGACTTGCATGCCCCGTGAGCTGAGCAATGACGGTGCTTATCCAGCATCCCATATTACACACATAATGCTAAGATTACTTACTGACACTGATAGCTCCGGTACCAAGGAGTGCATCGCATTCGTACTACTATACAATCACAATATTCACAATCCATTGAGGTCCTTCATGCTGGGCTCTGAAGCCTGGGTTCCCTGGCTGCCCCATTGTAACTACGGCTGTGGGTATAGGATAACTTAAATGGATGCGGCGACAGTACGTAATAAAGGTCATCCTTTCTCATTTTTCTTTGTGGCCGGCATTTGCCAAAAAAAGAAAGTAAAATAACATACCTAATATCACAAATACTTATACCTACACTACATAACCAAACTTTAATAACTAATAATGACAGACGAATTGGCATATCTTTTTCTCTACGTCTGCAAAATGACTAGTTTTTCTAATGACTTTATATTTATAGAATATATCCATCCTTGTTCACCCAATGCAGTAGAGAAGTAAAAATTTTGTTTTTAATAGTATAGAGTATACAGCTGTGGTTATTTTTACTTTTGCCGTGACATTTCCATCGTTGCCAAGTTTATGGTCCCCCATGAAGTTGACAAGATTGACAGCGTCCCCCACGGCCCTCTGGCAGAGAGGGACCGAACTATCCCTTCATTGATTTACTTGTGATTCATATACAATGCAAAAACCATTGTTTTTAGATAAGAGGAAAGCGAAACTGGATGTTTTCTCCACGTCTATCTAATTTTGGTCGGGTTCAATTTCTTGATAGAATGGTGAAGGCCAATTTGACGGATTCAACTGGTCGCAAAGTACTTATTCGAAATAATTCCAGTGTATCATTATTAGTATTCTAAATTCCAATAATTATCAGTTATTTATAGAATTATGAATTGCTCTTTATTAATTTTTGCTTTTCAATTCAAAAGTTTCATAAAATAATTATTACATATTATAATATATTATTAACAATACAAGTAGGATTTTACGTTTTCTTCAGGACTGTTATGTTGAGCTCTTGGATATAACCTGTTGTGCGTATTAGATGGAGACGCTTGGCTAGGTTCATAGCGCGTTGGTATGGCAACTTGCAACAACTTCATTGAGAGGAAGAATTTTTTCTCAAAATGGTCTTCACATATGAATATCTGAGTAGTTAATCAAAGCGGATTCCAGGACAATTTCAAGGTCACAGGAACATTCATGAGCCTCCTAGATAACGCTAGACGAGGTTGCTAGGCGTTGACCTTGAAAATTGCGCTCATGACCTTGAAAAGTGACCTTGAAAATCAGTTGACCTTGGAACTCAGTTGACCTTGGTCCACACACGGACATTCCACCTTGACACCCTCGTGGAATGACGATTTTCGAGGCCACGTTCGTCGGCAAGGTAGCTCGGCTTGCTGCGACACGTTTCCCGCTCAAGCCAATGTGAAAAACGTCAAGGCGTTTTGCATGAACCTTGGATATTTTAGCATGGGTGTCAAGGTGGAATGTCCGTGTGTGGACCAAGGTCAACTGAGTTCCAAGGACAACTGATTTTAAAGGTCGCTTTTCAAGGTCATGAGCGCGATTTTCAAGGTCAACGTCTAGCAACCTCGTCTAGCGTTATCTAGGAGGCTCAGGAATGTTCCTGTGACCTTGAAATTGTCCTGGAATCCGCTTTGATTAACTACTTATCTGAGCAAGCTTTTTATGTGGAATATCTAACATATCTGTTATACCTGAAAATAAAGTCAAATGGATTCCATTAGGTACATATTTTATATTACATATTTATTATAATTGTATTTTTAGTAACGTAAAATTTCTTCTAAAGTAAGATTATACTTTTTCTTAAATTATTGTTTTTATTTTTAAATTATTTGACAAAGTACTGGTGAAATAACCCCTGCTATTTTGCTCTGTTTTGCCCTTTTTTATTACTAATAAAAAAACATTCTGAGAAACAATTCCATAAAGTATGAACACTTTTGCGCAGATGTAGCCATGTCTGCAATATCAATAGATATATTAAAAAGAAAAAATGTATCTAACGATGTTTAGTGTGTATACTGTGTGTACCTACCTATCTGTCTAAACGCCAAAAGTACATGGTGAACTAAATTTCATTTTCACTATAAAAACAAATCTATTGTGCAAATGGTGATTTAATTTTCACCCTCATACAATCCGCATTTTCTCTACGCTTCAGACCAGGAAACATTGGAGAAGCCAGCACTGAGCCAGAAAGTTTTGAACTCAAACTTTCTGGCTTTTGAAAGTATATAAACACTCTCAAACTTGGGTTCTACGCTACAGTTTACTTGTACAGGTCAAACAGCAAAAATTGCATGAACGTGAAAAATTTGTGTTGTGAAAATTGCATTATGGCCATTACGAACTTCACTTATCTTTTTTAAAATCGATGTATTGAATTAATATAATATGAAGTTTAAAGTTTAGTCTTTAGCAGTTAACCAACGAGAGAGGAGAAAACTACTCGCTGCTCGAGAAAACTCGCTGCGCTCGTCCCGCAAACATTCATTCGTTACACAAAACCGGACTTTTCGTAACTGGTTACATAAATAGCTATTAAAGTTTGCACTATTTGCAGCTACTGCAAGCCGGATCAAATCTAAAAATGTCAAAGTGACATAACACAATATTTTACAAATTTACGGTTAGGAATGGGATGCGTATATGACCAGAGGGCAGAGGCATTCTCGGTTTGTTGTTTTTGTCATCATCATAAGAAAATAAAAGAACTCCCTGATAAGGAAAGTCAATTCACATCACAACAACTCTACATATAACTTCGTTTCTCACCACACGTCGTTTCAGTGATTATCTCTCTTTTTACTGGAGATTATATTATCACTTCATCTTTATCTTTAACGTACCCCCTACCCAGTGCCCTCCCACCACAAAAAGGGAAAAAAAAGGGGAAATACGCTGGAACTCTTACGTCAGCGGCAGTGATTGGTCACAACACAGGGGCATACTCGCTAAAAATATCTAGTAAGGGGCATATGTACTAACCAATCATTGATAGACTATGAATATAAAGACAATAGGTTAGGTTTCGTGCAGCACGTGACCTGATATCGAACTTGGTGGTAAAACAACCTCAAAAATTACATTGACGTAAATAGAAAAAATCTGCCTTCATGCATATAAATCCGTTTTTCTATAATATTTGTTAAGATATTTACCCTCAAACAAAAGTGAGTTGTTCTAAGCAGTACATTTCCCATATCCAGTTCGGAGCTATTGGGTAACATTGCTTCATAACTGTACAGGAATTACATAAAATTGGAACTTTGCAGATTCTGCCTACACAGACCCTAATCTGCTTCAGGTACAGTTTAAAAATGTACTTTCAAATCACACTATTGATATCTGAGCATTGCGTGATTGGAACAACTATTAAGAAGCCCATTATTTCAACTCCAAATATTTTGGGAATAAGAAATGCTGAAACCAGAATTTTGTTTGTTTCTACTTTGTAATGCCTTCATAGAGCTTAACTTAACCAAGGCCAAGAAGGATACAATATTACTAAGTAGATGCTTAAGTACAGAATTATACCCTCATTGGTGCTTAACATACAGTTCCATTCATATCATTTTTGCTCTTTTTCTGTAATTGTTTAACTGGAGTTATGTTTTTAATATCTTAATAGCTTTATTGTTGTTGTAGAGTATGGAAATGGCGAATAAGTTGCCAAGTAAGAAAACAGAAGCCATTCCATATAAGTAGTTTGTAACGCAACGAAAGGACAAAGATATATTAAAAAGAAGATAGCAAAAGGGCTTCATGGCATATATACTTAAACATATTTACTTCAGTAACAAATTTATTTATATAACTTAAAAATATATATTTATATTCTAGCAGTATCAGAGAGATTGTATTGAAGAAAATCTTTGAATAAGTGTTTGTTCCAATAAAATGTGTTTCATTAAGAGACATGTTTTGTTTTAAATTCTTCGATAAACAATTATAACTGCAAAAGTAACAATGTTTTTATATTAAATTGTGGAGGAACATTTACAATTTATTCTAAAAACCACATCTTAAAAATTATTTTGCCTTAATTTATCACTGCACAGTTCAAGTGTTATCTATTTCTGATCACAGTAATCACCAAATTTTTTCCACAATTATTTCCTCGTAGACATAAAAGTGCTTGATTTATATGGATTTGGTGCAAGATTTCCAAATCTAGAGCATATATGACTCAGAATTCACACCTACGAGTGTCTAAATATCTTATTTCATCTTCCAGCCAAGTAATCACATTATACCTTTTCACAATCCACTCCTTTCTACTTTTTATGGCACTATAATCTATTAGGAACACCAAACCTCTATTTCCATGCTCCTTTGTCTAAATTTAAAGTAGTATTGAGGCATAAAAAAGTTTCAAGTATTTCAAACTGTTATAGTTCGTGTTATCTATTTCTGATCACACCCATCAAATTTTTTTTATAATTATTTCCTTGTAGACACAAAAGTGCTCAACTTATTTGGATTTGGTGCACGATTTTCAAATCCAGGGCGTATATGACTTAGAATTCACACCTACAAATGTTTAAATATCTTATTCCAGCTTCTAGCCAAGTAATCATGAGAGTGAGAATACATGAGAGTAAGCATGAGAATACCTTTTACCAATCCATTCCTTTCTATACTCTGTTCAGCGAGGGTTCAATATGACGTCACATTCATCATCTCATTTCATTAGAAAAAGATCGCAAAAAAACAGGCGTATTATTAGTTCTTATTAATAATAAAACCACCAGCTAAAGTCAGTTTGACGCTTAATGTCAAAATGTCGTCAAAATCCGAGTCCAGCTTTTGTAGAACTAAATATAGAAACGAAAGAATCGCTTTTAAGGGATTATGTAGAAAAAGTACACTGTGTGAAGAAAAACCGGAGAAAATTTCCAAGATAGTCGAGAAACAAGGAGTTACATTCGATGAAGCGGCGGAAGAAATTCCATCAACATACGTCCCGAAGGAACTATGAATTGTTGAAAAGAAGCCCCTATTCCTGAACAACCATCTACTGGTCCACAAAAATATCTTCCCCTGGTGTGACCTAAAGGCGAGATCCGCTTCTGTGGAAATGAATATAACATTAATCAAAAGTAGCAGGTAGCTTAATCAACTAAAGAAAAAATGTGGAAGAACGGTGCTGCGACACAGATAAAAGCAAAACTAGGTGTCTTAAAAAAATTGCCCACACTTAGTTAGATTATGTACTCAATTTAAGTTAATTATGTTGCATGTTTTATTATCACACGTTGCATTAATTAAATTGTAAGAAAAATTTCAAGAAATGAATATACAATAAACGCCTAACAGTTTTTTTTATCAAATGAATGAATTCATGCGGACACGTATTGAACTATTCCGCAGAAAAGGGTGCATTCGAACGAAAAAATATGTTTGGCGACCCGACGACAAGTGTTTCTGCTTATTGGTTTTAGAACGCAAGTTGTGAGCACTACTAGGTATAGTAAGCACACAAAAATACTCTAATATCTTGGGCCAATTTTGTCCATATCTTATGATCTACATCCATGGCCGGATGAATCATAGCAGGTGTCTATGGTAAAGCTGCTGCGGATATTCCTTCTGAATTAATACCGTAAATGGGAAAACTTTGAAATGTTTGCACAAAAGGCTAAACTGTTACCTGCCCCGTGTCAACTTGACATTTTGTTTAACTGACATTTTATCAGAGACAGACGTATTTTTTTGTATGACGTCACAATTTATGACGTAACATTGAACTCTCGCTGAACAGAGTTATAGTTTTTATGGCAATAGAATCTACTGGGAACGCCAAACCTCTATTTCCATGCTCCCTTGTCTGAATTTGAAGTAGTTTTGAGGCATAAAAAGTTGGTGGTACTTGGTGGTAGGTCTGGTCCACACAATATTGCTCTCCTTACCACTTATTTCGGCATAAAGGTAATTCTTTTTTGCTTCACTGTCAAGAATGATGATTCTAGAAGGCCTCCAGCAAAATTCAAGTTTCATTCGATTTAAGATAATTGAAAAAAATGTAATTAAATCCGAAGGTCTCATTAATTTACATGTATTTTAAATCGGTGAGGTTATGTTATCATCCCCCAGGTTCAAATTGTCACGTTCACGAAACCAATGCAAAAACAATCAAAATATGTCAAAATAAGAATGTCCAAGTTCAAATAAGTGGCCCAAAATCTCGTTTTGTCATAGAAATTTGACATTATAAGTGCAAGACATTACGATAAAATGAAATTTACGTCAAGATGAGGACGTTAATTGTTAAAATAAGTGGTCTAAAAACTCCCTTTTGTATTGAAAAATTTCGTTACCTACTGCTCAGTTCAACAAAACTTGATAAAATATTGAAATTTATTATACCTATTTATATTGAATTCCCAGCATGGTTCGCTGCTTTTGTGTCAGTTTATCTGCAATTAATTAGCGAAAGTTTCATTAAATAATGAAACATTCCGGTAATTAATTTTGAAGTTGATTGTTTGTTAAAATAACTTTTGTAGGAGTTTAGCTTTTTACGTGGGAGTGAAATTTGCAGTTTGATATACAGCCGGCCTCATCCCTATCTGAAATACGGTGTGTTAATTAAAAAACGTCATCTAGAAGGCTTGACAGAAAAAGATGACATAATCAAAGTAAACGAACTTTGCTTCTTCCATCCTTATTTTACAGCCTACTAGATGACACTTTTAAATGAACACCCCGTACTTAAGCTATCTCATTCCTCAGACGTTTTGGTTATTTGCATTATATTTATATTATATATATATATTTGGTATTTTTTTGGTTCTAACGCTTATAACTTTTGATCTATTAATTCTTTCCAAAAATGTGGTCGGTTTGGTGGTGGCCAAGGTGCGGAGGTAGGGCCAAGCAGTCAAAAATGCGTTTTTTTCGATACCCAAATTGGTCGGGTCTTTACCGTTAGTCCGGGGCTAGAAAACTAGAAAAATCTAGAAAAATTGACAAAATTGGGACGGTTTTTAGATTTTTTTTATTGATCAAATTCTTGGACTTCTAGGTCCTCTTAGTTAGACGATTGGCCCAATGAGCGTGGTACCAGGGGAAAGGGCATATCCTTGGGCACTTTTATTCCTATCCCATCAAAAAGGTCACTTTAGTCCCGCCTCAGAAAAAAATTTCCAAAATAGATAAGCAAAAGTGTCCAAAATAATATAGAAATTTTTTTGCAATTTTTACGAAAACTATAGTTTCGGTTATATATGCATAACTAAAGGACGTGAAGAGAAAAAAATCAGTTTCTAGTTTTTGGTCTACCGAGTGACATACAAAAGTTTTTCTGTGTCACATTTTTTGCCAATTTGGGTGTACTTTTCTTACATTATACCCTGTAGATTCCACATTTGTGCAGCAAAAAAAAGCTGAAATAATTCAGACAGATAGTACACATATGGGCGCTTGGACTGGCCAAAAACAAAGATCCTAGTTTTGAATTTGAAATTTTGACAATTTTTTTAAACTTTAAACTTCAAACTGCCACTTTGAGGTCTATTTGTAGCTAGACCATGCGTCCAATCGAATGGCTTTCTATTCCAGGAGATACCTTGGAATGTTTTCTTTTCGGAACCAAGGAACCACTTTCGCTGGAACGTCGCGAAACGGTCTTAATTCAATTTCAAAACGAAAGATGCAGATTTTTCAAAATTTTAGCCCAAAATCCCGAACGGTTTCGATCCACCTGCTGTTACTGAATCATTAATTTACGTTATATTTTTCATATATTTCTTGTTCTCAATCTGTCGATCGCTAAGTGAAGTCGGGACTGCGCCAATAATTATCGTAGATGTACGTATTTGGATGTACAGAACTGTACTTTCCCTGCCCTTCGGTGACCTTCAGTCAGTTAGTCAGTGATCGAGTAAACAATAGGTTGTTCGCTACTACTCAGCTCTCGGGTCGTGTTATTAATCCATTTTATCGAACCAGTGACCGGTATATCCAGTCAGAGACTGCATAAAAAGGCCCTCTTCATGGATCATATAAGGTAGGAGTCCTTTTTTGTACGTCCTCGGGTTTGCTGGTTATAATCGCTGATTCTAATGGGTTTCGTGCGGCACGTGATTGGTTGAAAACAAAACATATATTGTATTTGTGTGTTTCTGCATCAACATAACTAAATTTAAAGTTTAGATCCCCCAAAAAGGCCTTAGTAGGATTTAAAATTGATGCAAAACGATCAATTGTATTGCAAACATTATACCGGGTGTCCAGCAGAACCCTGGACATAGGAGATTAACATGGAAAATCGGTTTTTATTTTTTTGCGCCTGTACGGTTGATTTGATTGAAAAACTTTTGAGAGTAAAGTTGTAGAGCGTATGGTTAGCTATCATCCTGTAATTTTTTCAATACCCCAGTTTTGGCTGTTTTTTGGAAAAACGTCTCGAAAAGTGTAAGAATTTGAATTTTTGAGGCGTTTTTCCAAAAAACGGGCAAAATTGGGGTATTGAAAAAATTACAAAATGATTGCTGACCATACGCTCTACAACTTTACTCTTAAAAGTTTTTCAATCAATTCAACCGTACAGGCGCAAAAAAATAAAAACCGATTTCCTATGTTAATCTCCTATGTCCAGGGTTGTGCTGGACACCCGGTATAATTAATTATTAAAGTGAGGTTATATTTATTAAAATTCTGGCAAAATGACGTCATGTGCACGAAACCCATTCGCTTTATCACGTGTTCAAATCACTTGCCAACTATCCATCGGAACCAACTAGTAATCGGAAGCATTCGGGAGCGGCGGCTCTGCCACTGACAGTTGAGATTTTCCGCAATGTAAATATTAACTTTAAAGGCTTAGATCAAGGAAAATTGGCCGAAAAGCATAGAAAACTGGGTAGTAGGAGAAAATTTGAACATTTCGAAAAGGATTACTGGCAAAATGCTCGATCCTCGAGAACGTTTTCGCAAAGACTGGACGATTTGAAAATTTCATGTCGGGATCCGGGAGAAACACACGAGTCAGTGGCGGTTATAAATTCGGGCAAAAAAGTATTTTTTCGAATTTTCGTCAGACATGGGCGGCGTTAATATTTTATTTTAGCATTTATTCGGCTTTTCCATAAGAAATCCATTGTGCAATGCTTTTTAAATGGGACAATAATGATTTCGTCATAAATAAAAGATGGAGGCGAAAAAAAATGACCGCTGTAGACAGGGTGATTAAAAAAATTGTGATATCTCTGAAACAAACAAACTTACGGGGCAGAAATTTGGTACCATGGTTCCTTACGGAATGAGTTTTTAGTTACCATGGTTCGAAACCTGAGGCACCAAACCCATGAATGGGTACCATTAACGAAGTTTTTAGGCTTTTACACGTGTGTTTCCATAAGAAAAACGTTAGTCATTTCATATTATAACGGAGGAATGTCAATTATGTCATATTTAGGGCACTGTTAATGGCACATGGGTGAAATTTGGATGATAGGTACCTACGGGGGTATAATAAATTGCGATATAGTTGCCATAGCTGTCATAGCTACAGTAGCTGAGTAACGTTTATATTTAAAGAACTCTTTAGGATACATGATTCACTTTTGGATACTGAATGCTCATGGGGGTACCATGAATAATAAAATAACTGACATAGCTATGCAGCTGACGGTATCTAGGTTATAGCTGGTTAATGAACCGATGTTGATATCGAGTTGGAAATCGAATGGTAGGTTCTCCTTTTGTAATATTAGCTGAAAATTAAAAAATCCAAGATGGCCGCCTGAAAAAAAATTGGTTTATATTTCTGGAACGGTTTGATCTAGAAAACTGAAATTTGGTATGTGACTACATTATGGGACGGGCTAGGGGCTAGAGGTCGCAAAGAACCGGCACTGAGGGTACCAAAGGTTCCATTTGATTTTTTTTTTCAATTTATTGACATATTTTTGTTACATCTTAATGATTGTTGCCAAAGGGCGCTGAAACCAAATATATTCAACGTTTCGACTTTTTGCTTACTGTACTCTATCATCAAGTCATTATTTTGTATTACGATTTTTGCTTTATAAATGAACTACGCCTCCTTTACATTTTTTTTATGAAATCTAATACGAATTTTGCATAAACCATTAGATTTGCGAACATGAAATAAAGTTTTTCCGACGTTTCGACATTTTCGCGAATTTTAGGCATCGTGTTACCAGTTAGACTAAATATATAAAACTCGAATTATAATTATAGCGTTGAATAACAAACAGTCCGTTAATTTGTCAGCGTTTCGCTCAATGCCACAACTTCGATACGGAAACTTCAGAGCTTGTCGAAAGCACACTCACACACATACACGTTTCTGATTATACATTCACTCCTGTATCGCAGAAACAATTTAGCAAATAACGTTTGACCCCGGTGCCAAACAAAATTTCCAAACCGCTCGTTTCCCAATTAAACTCTTCATTTGGATTTCGGACCCGCATATATTGGCTGAATTCAGTTTCGAGTTTCAAATAGAGCTCGTGCTCGGCGCCATTAAAACTTTTATCGAGTTCTTAAAAAATATGCCTTGGCCGCTAAATTTTAAATGAAATAAGTGGAATTTTTTAGCAATTTCAGTGTTTTTTTTTCTTTTACCTCCTCCTCCTCCCCCCCCCCCCAATTCCAATTCCACTTCGAACACAAATATTAGTTTTGATTGCGCTGCGTAATTGCACCGCAATCAAAAATTACAACGCCAGAGAAGGAAAATAATTGGCCTCGATGATCGTTAATTGAAACAGGGTATGGACCTGATTTTAGTCTTCGAGATAAAACAATAATGTCAATAATTACATTAGAATTTACTGAAACTCGTTAACTATAAAACTATATATTTTTTTGCTATTTTTGTGTGTGCTGATTAAAGTCACGTACGCGTGTGCGCCTCGGATTAATCGAACAACCTCGCAGTAGTCTTGGTTGCATGTACAGGGTATACATGGTTTCTATATATTCCGGAAAGGTCTACTTTTTGCCACCTCAGATGGATAAATGGGAAATCACGTAATTTTAAAACATGTATGTTTTGAAGATCATTTCGTCATTTTTCAGAAACAGCTGACTTTAAAGAATTGTTCACTCACGCCGAAATATTGTTTAGGTTATAGATTTATTTCTACATGACATTTCTCTGATTTTACTATATGGACTCGCTCTTTCTCTCTCCTAAATTGGTTTCTCAGAAAGTGCGCAGTAATTCACTCACTATTTGTTCACTCACTCAGGAAATACGCCTATAAATTGAAAATTGACCATATTGAAGAATTGTTCAGGTTAGTTTACCCAGAAATGATTTATGATACAGTCGATTGAAATTCCTTCAAGCCTATTCAGAATTGTTTTCTCGGAAAATGCGTTATAAGTGAGTCTCTACATCAGAAAATTGACGACATTGGAGAATTTTCATAACTTATTCAGAAATTGTTCATGTTACGGTCCATTAAAATTTATTTATTTTTTGATTGCCTAGCCTAAATTGTTTTCTCAGAAATTACAGTATGATTTAGTCACTAGATCATAAAATTGAAGATATTGGAGAATTGTTCATAATTTACTCGGAAATAGTTCATGTTACAGTCCATTGAAATTTATTTATTTTATAGTTTTTCATAGTCTAACCTGAATAGTTTTCTTTGAAAATATGCTCTAGTTTAGTCACTAGATCAAGAAATTGACTACATTGGAGAATTGTTCATAAATTACTCGCAAACTGTTCATGATAAAATCGATTGGAATTTCTCCTTGCCTAACCTGAATTGTTTTTTTCAGAAAATGCGCTTTAGTTTAGTCACTACATCAGAAAATTGAGGATATAGGAAAATTGTTCATAATTTACTCGGATATCATTCAGAACTACAATCGATTGGAATTTCTTCTTGCTTAACCTGAATTACTTTTTCAGAAAATGCTCTCTAAGTTAATCAATACCTCAGAAAATTGACGACATTGAAGAATTTTTCATAATTTACTCAGAAATTGTTCATGTTACAGTCCATTAAAATGTATTTATTTTTTTATTGCCTAACCTAAATTTTTTTCTCAGAAATTACGGTATGATTTAGTGACTAGGTCAGAAAATTGAAAATTTTGGAGAATTGTTCATAATTAACTCAGCAATAGTTCATGATACAATCGACCGAAATTTCTCCTTGCTTAACCTGAATTGTATTTTCAGAAAATGAGCTTTAGTTTTGTCACTATATCAGAAAATTGACGATATAGGAGAATTGTTCATAATTTAGTCATAATATAGTCCATTGGAATTTCTCCTTGCCTAACCAAAATTTTTTTCACAGAAAATGCGCTATAGTTTAGTCACTAGATCAGAAAATTTACGACTTTTCATAACACAACCTCGAAAACTGAATTGTTTTCTTTGAAAATGCCCTCTAATTGAGTAATTAGATAAAGCAATTTAAAACATATGATGTAGTCCATTTTAATGTCGCATCGCCTAACCTGAATTATTTTCTCACAAAATGTGATGTACTTTAGTCACAATGTAAGGAAAATTGACGATATTGAAGAATTGTTCATAATTTAGTCATAATATAGTCCATTGGAATTTCTCCTTGCCTAACCAAAATTTTTTTCACAGAAAATGCGCTATAGTTTAGTCACTAGATCAGAAAATTTACGACTTTTCATAACACAACCTCGAAAACTGAATTGTTTTCTTTGAAAATGCCCTCTAATTGAGTAATTAGATAAAGCAATTTAAAACATATGATGTAGTCCATTTTAATGTCGCATCGCTTAACCTGAATTATTTTCTCAGAAAATGTGATGTACTTTAGTCACTATGTCAGAAAATTGACGATATTGAAGAATTGTTCATAATTTAGTCATAATATAGTCCATTGGAATTTCTCCTTGACTAACCAAAATTTTTTTCACAGAAAATGCGCTATAGTTTAGTCACTAGATCAGAAAATTTACGACTTTTCATAACACAACCTCGAAAACTGAATTGTTTTCTTTGAAAATGCCCTCTAATTGAGTAATTAGATAAAGCAATTTAAAACATATGATGTAGTCCATTTTAATGTCGCATCGCTTAACCTGAATTATTTTCTCAGAAAATGTGATGTACTTTAGTCACTATGTCAGAAAATTGACGATATTGAAGAATTGTTCATAATTTACTCAGAAATTGTTCATGTTACAGTCCATTAAAATGTATTTATTTTTTTTTATGCCCTAACCTAAATTTTTTCTCAGAAATTACGGTATGATTTAGCCACTAGATCAGAAAATTGAAAATTTTGGAGAATTGTTCATAATTAACTAGGCAATAGTTCATGATACAATCGGCTGAAATTTCTCCTTGCTTAACCTGAATTGTATTTTCAGAAAATGAGCTTTAGTTTTGTCACTATATCAGAAAATTGACGATATAGGAGAATTGTTCATAATTTAGTCATAATATAGTCCATTGGAATTTCTCCTTGCCTAACCAAAATTTTTTTCACAGAAAATGCGCTATATTTAGTCACTAGATCAGAAAATTTACGACTTTTCATAACACAACCTCGAAAACTGAATTGTTTTCTTTGAACATGCCCTCTAATTGAGTAATTAGATAAAGCAATTTAAAACATATGATGTAGTCCATTTTAATGTCGCATCGCTTAACCTGAATTATTTTCTCAGAAAATGTGATGTACTTTAGTCACTATGTCAGAAAATTGACGATATTGAAGAATTGTTCATAATTTAGTCATAATATAGTCCATTGGAATTTCTCCTTGACTAACCAAAATTTTTTTCACAGAAAATGCGCTATAGTTTAGTCACTAGATCAGAAAATTTACGACTTTTCATAACACAACCTCGAAAACTGAATTGTTTTCTTTGAAAATGCCCTCTAATTGAGTAATTAGATAAAGCAATTTAAAACATATGATGTAGTCCATTTTAATGTCGCATCGCTTAACCTGAATTATTTTCTCAGAAAATGTGATGTACTTTAGTCACTATGTCAGAAAATTGACGATATTGAAGAATTGTTCATAATTTACTCAGAAATTGTTCATGTTACAGTCCATTAAAATGTATTTATTTTTTTTTATGCCCTAACCTAAATTTTTTCTCAGAAATTACGGTATGATTTAGCCACTAGATCAGAAAATTGAAAATTTTGGAGAATTGTTCATAATTAACTAGGCAATAGTTCATGATACAATCGGCTGAAATTTCTCCTTGCTTAACCTGAATTGTATTTTCAGAAAATGAGCTTTAGTTTTGTCACTATATCAGAAAATTGACGATATAGGAGAATTGTTCATAATTTAGTCATAATATAGTCCATTGGAATTTCTCCTTGCCTAACCAAAATTTTTTTCACAGAAAATGCGCTATATTTAGTCACTAGATCAGAAAATTTACGACTTTTCATAACACAACCTCGAAAACTGAATTGTTTTCTTTGAACATGCCCTCTAATTGAGTAATTAGATAAAGCAATTTAAAACATATGATGTAGTCCATTTTAATGTCGCATCGCTTAACCTGAATTATTTTCTCAGAAAATGTGATGTACTTTAGTCACTATGTCAGAAAATTGACGATATTGAAGAATTGTTCATAATTTACTCAGAAATTGTTCATGTTACAGTCCATTAAAATGTATTTATTTTTTTTTATGCCCTAACCTAAATTTTTTCTCAGAAATTACGGTATGATTTAGCCACTAGATCAGAAAATTGAAAATTTTGGAGAATTGTTCATAATTAACTAGGCAATAGTTCATGATACAATCGGCTGAAATTTCTCCTTGCTTAACCTGAATTGTATTTTCAGAAAATGAGCTTTAGTTTTGTCACTATATCAGAAAATTGACGATATAGGAGAATTGTTCATAATTTAGTCATAATATAGTCCATTGGAATTTCTCCTTGCCTATCCAAAATTTTTTTCACAGAAAATGCGCTATAGTTTAGTCACTAGATCAGAAAATTTACGACTTTTCATAACACAACCTCCAAAACAGAATTGTTTTCTTTGAAAATGCCCTCTAATTGAGTAATTAGATCAAAAAATTTAAGACATATAATGTAGTCCATTTTAATGTCTCATCGCCTAACCTGAATTATTTTCTCAGAAAATGTGATGTAATTTAGTCACTATGTTAGAAAATTTACGGTATTGAAGAATTGTTCATAATTTATTTAGAAACTGTTCATGTTACAATATATTGGAATTCCCCATTTCTTAACCTGAAATGTTTTCTCAGAAAATGTGCTGGAATTTAGTCACTGTGTCAGAAAATTGACGATATTAGATAATTGTTCCCAATTTATTTAGAAACTGTTCATGTTACAATATATTGGAATTCCTCATTTCTTAACCTGAATTGTTTTCACCTCTATTTTAATTATTAGATCAGATGAGGCGAAGTTGTTGAGCTCCGCCCCATCTGATCGAGAGTTGTTCATTAGTCATTTTTTGTTTAGGTTAGAGAATTTGTTTAGATTATAGAATTATTTTCTCTGAGTTTCCTCATTGGCTAAATTATTTTCTCAGAAAATGCGCAATAATTAATTCAGTTTATTAGAAAATTGACTTTATTTTTAAAATGTTTATTATTAACTCAGAAATGATTTAAGTTTTAGATTTTTTAGACAGTTACCTTAGAAAGTTATTCAGAAAGTTTGTTTTTCAACAAAAAGCGATAACCGCTGTTTTTGTTGAAATATTAGTACATACTTTTTGTAAATACTTTTAGTTTTAGCAGAAAAAGAAATTTACGTTCTGTGGTAGAAAAATATAGCATTACGAGCTAATTTTGAGAACGCATCCACTCACATAAAAATTCATCAGAAATTTTTAATTTACACGTGCCGATTTCGGTGAACGGTTTTTTGCAAAGGCTGATTATTTTTGCATTTCCTAGCCAGAACACGAAGCACAATATCAAACAATACCCTTTTCATTCCATTCCTGGGATTTTTTAAATTGTTGCCCCGGAGTCCCAGGGAGCAGCTTATTAAGGAATAAAAGTGTTCTCTGGTTGAGAATCTGCATTAGGATAATTTAATTTGCGTTGAAGGGCGCTCTTTTTCTCTTTTAAATGAACCGACGATCAATATTCACGAGCATCGTTAATGTTGCTAATGCAGACAGCGTTGAAGTCTTTTCGATTGCAAAAAAGGAAATGTCTAATCAGTTTTCGTTATAACAACCGATTCAGAGATAATTACATTTATTTTCCTGTTTAATCAACTTTTGATTGCCAATTTGCTGATACTGTAAACAAGTTGATGAACTAGTTATTTTTTCAAGTAAGACCACTCTTGTGTTTGCATATAAAAACAAAGTTTCGAGTTGCAGCAGCAAGGAAACAAAATTTAATTATTCATGGAAAGCCTGTTGCGAGTGTGCATCAAGGCGAGCATAACTATGAATTTTAGATATAAACTCGAAAAGAGTATTAAAACTGTCCAATGAGCAGTACAAAAGAAACAAGTGCACATTTCAGCAACAGTATATCTAGATGCGCCCACTTTAGAGAGTTCTCCACTTTTCAAAGCCGCTATAGTTTCAACCTTGTAGAGTGCTCGAATAGGACCGGCACAATGAATGCCAATTAAAGCTCGAATTGAGATCGATAAATTGAATTCGATACGAACTTTCGCATCCGTAAATCCATTATACAAATCCAATTCGAATATCCGCGGAGGAAATATGTTCCCGTTAAAAGTGCTCCGTAGGTCGTGAATCCGCAGCTCTACAACTAATACATTATGCATTCGGCTCAGGGGTTCATTTTGGATTAAAAGTATTGTTACTTGTTTTTTTAGCATTTTTTTAGCAGTTCTAAACTAAGAAATTATAGCTAGGAAGCTGGAGAAACAAAATACACAATTGTGTTAAAATTTCATTTCGGGACCACTGCTACTTTGCAGGAACCTTTGGGGGAGCAACACATACTTTGTGCCATTTAAATGAGCAAATCGAATATACCACTCTTTTAGTAATTTGTATGTCTTTTAGTGCCTATTGCTGACAAGTAATTTAAAAAGATGAATTTCTGATATGAATAACGATAATCTTATTTACACCAATGACAGAAGTGCTCAATATTCACGAGTAGTGTAGCTACAAAGGTTAAAGATCACTTTGGTTTGATCTTCCTTTATCTAAATAAAATTTGTCTAATTTTTCTAAATAATTTATTCTCGGATTGTTTTTTTCATTAGGATGATCAGATTTATTTTACTTATTAACACACGTAAGCTTTGCTAAACTTCTTATATATCTATATGCAAGAGCAATTAAACGCTATTAAGCAACTAAAGCAGATTTAAAGGACCCCAAAACAGACTCTTACGTGTTGAGGGTTTAGCCACTTATTCGAGGCTCAATTTTAAATCCTCTATGAAGTGAACTATATTAAATTGTTTTGATAAGTTATTTATGCCCTATTAGTAGGTACTCGAGATCTCCACTCATTTGAACTCGTTTTTTCTTTTCCTTTCAATCAAAATCTTAAATTTTGTTTGAAAGAAATAAAAAGAAAAACTATAAACTGCTGACTGATCGATAATTTCAGCACGATTTTATTTGATCATCACTCATGTTTTTTTTTAGTCAGTAAATGTTTATCAGGGTTTTTGCCCATTTTTTCGAATTCTGTCTGGTTTAATTTGCAACAGATTCATCCACAAAAAGGCACAGCTTCATTTAGATTTGGATTCGTTTGTGGAACCGAAAAGAAAAACCGATAAAAACAAGGTTGGTTTTCGAAGCGAAACTTGTCGCATTTCAAAAGAGTTAATTTCCGTGTTTTTCTTCCCTATTAAAAGGTCCTCTTGCGGGTTGTCGTCAATTCGATTACTTTGATTAAAAAAATACTTCCGAGTGTATCCCAAACACGCTCCGGTGGAGACCATCGAGTGAAGTTAATGGAAATTCGTGTTTTATGAGAAAAACCAGAGAGGTCCTATTACGGTTTACGGGTTACGGTATGAGTGAGTTTTAGTGAATTCCAGTAATTAAAAAAATCTCATTCAGTCAAATACGTTTATTGTTGGTTATAAACTGTCAAGTCACGCAGAACCAAAACACAATAATCCAAATTTAAACACCATATAATGCAATTGAATTTTGTTTATTCAACTGACAACAAAATATCCTCTTAATCAAAAGAAAAAAAAATTTCATTGTTGTAAAACGGCGCAAAACGGTATTGAAGCATGAAAAATACATTGTGATTGACATAGTGATTGTGTTCAAATGCGATTTTTTGCAGAAAAAACTGGAGTGTAAATGCGTCAGTAGATAAGCAATAGGGCTTCTGACCCATTTAAATATAAAATTCATATAAGGAAATCTAATGTGCATTTTGCGAAAAATCATGTTTTGACAAAGTGAAAATAAAATGCGGTTGATTGAATTTAATAAACAAGCATAAATGTAAAAAAGAATTGGCAAAAAAACACAAATCCCTATTTTTCTCCTTGTGTCGAGGAGCCAATAATGTGTTTTTTGTTTGTGAAAGTTTATATAGAACCCACTTGACAAAGCTGTTGCTCCGCTTTGAAATGCCACTTCAGAACACTGCTCTCGCCGAAAATCTTTTCCCTAAAAGGAGAATAATTCCTTTGTTGTCAAAAACAAACGAAATTTTAATTAAAGTAGATAAGACTCAGTCAATACACTCTCGTTTTCTCCACCTTTGTCCAACTTTCAAACAATGACTAACAAGGCAAAAACTTCCCGACAACCAAAACGCGAAAATAACAAAAACTTCTTAGCTCCCCCCTCGACCCACTACGTTCAAGCACTTAGCCCAGTTTTGGCGCTTTCTAATTGAACTTTTTTTTAAATTCTCATCGTTCTTTGATTTATGTGAACTTTTAAAGGAATAATTGCATTAACTTTAAAGAATAGAGGAAATTGAGTAACTGTCCACTCACCAGACTATAATCACTCTGGAACATCCGGGGCACTTGGTGCAGGGCAGAGGCGCAGATCGTATACCCCACACATTTGTACACGTTGGGCATGGTACAGAACCTTCGAGCCACTGGGGCGTGGCAGACGTAGATGTACCGTTGCACGGCAAGCACAAGTGTCAGCCATATACTTGCTGTGTGAAAGAGGTTTGGAAGACTCTGGAAAAGAAAACTTAAATGTCACTAAGTTAAGATTCTTTTATATCTATGGCATTTTACTTGTGCTACAATAACTCAGTAAAGATAATCATGATAAAATTAAGAAGAAAAAGAGAAGGACTATACTACTAACCATTCCCTTATTATTGTCATCAAGTAGGCGTTGGAAATCTGACTTTGACATTTTCTCAACATGTGATGAAAGGAGATAGGTATAAAAAAATGAAAATTTTAAAGGTAACGAGATAACAAAAATAAGTGAATGAGGTCCGTACCATAGTCATTTACTGGGTGCATTTCTAAGTTTGTATGTTTTTCAATCTTTTCAAGCAAATAAATTGTAGCAAATTTTGGCGTGGTGATACTTATAATGCTATTTCGTTTATTTTGACAAAACTTATTTTCTTTAATCTGTGGTTGAGTTGTGATATCGTTGATTACACTTGATATTGTGACTTGTTTGTGCAAGCATATAAACTTTACATTTATTATTTTCGAAGCATTAGCAAGTCACAGCAAACCAAAAAGGAAGTCAAATATACATGAATCGTGATTTAAAAAAATATTTTTGAATTAGGGTTGGGCAAATTGGAAATTTTCGCAATCGGGGAAAGTTTCCGGAAACCTGTGTTTTTTTGTAACTTGTAGTTGAGTTGTGAGATGACATTTATTATTTTCGAACTATTCGCAAGTCACAGCCAACTAAAAAGGAAATGAAATATACATGGATAATGATTAAAAAGAATGTTTTGAAATAGGGTTAGGCAAATTGGAAATTTTCGCAATCGGGGAAAGTTTCCGGCAACCTGTGTTTTTTTGTAATTTGTGGTTGAATTGTGAGATGACGTTGATTACACTCTGGTAAGTCTGATAAGTTGGCGCTGCGTAATCAGCTCCAACTTATCACAGCAAATCAAAAGGAATAATCAAATATGCATGAATAGTGTGTAGACGGAATTTTTTAAATTAGGGTTGGGACAAATTGAAATTTTCCACAGTCGGGAAAGTTTCCGAAAACCTGTGTTTTTTGTAATTTGTCATCGAGTTGTGATGTGATGCTGATTACAATTGGCTTTGATAAAAAGAGTTGTAAAATATAGAGGGTGCTCATTTAAGAACGTCATCTAGTTGTCTATGAAATGTTAAAAGAAAAGAATGGAATGTAGAATCAAAGTAAAAGGCGATTTACTTTGATTGTGACATCCTTTTTTGTTAAAAATTCAAATACTTCTAAATGACGTTTTCTAATGAACAGAGAGTAGAAAAAAATTTTTAAATTAAGCTTAGGCCAAATTGGAAATTTTCAGTCTGGAAAGTTTCCATTAATCTGTGTTTGAATTGTGATTTGACGCTGATTACACTTGTCGCTGATAAGAAGAATAGTAAAATATAAGAGAGTGTGCATTTAAGAACGGCATCTATTTAGCTATAAAATGTAAAAAGAAAAGAAAGGAACCATACAATCAAAGCAAAAGTTCTTATGAAAATTGATTATACAAAAATAAAAAAAAAAGTTTGCAGACATCTTTACACATTAAAAAGTTTCCTCTTCAGCGAAGATCTAACAAGATAGCAATTTTATTATATGACTTTATTGGCCAACTTTTTAAGCAATAAAAAAGAATTGAAAAGAAGTAAATTTTTAAAGTTTATTCATATTAGAAAAAATTCGGAATGTGCCACTTTAAAGCGAATTGATAGGGCTATTTCTCATCAATTTGTATTAATTAAATCGTACAATGTGTCTCTTGGTAGTTGGAAAAACCAATAAGGCGCAGAAGGCTTCGACTTCTGCGCCTTATTGGTTTTATTGGCGAAAGCAATGTTTTTTTTTCTATTAACACAAATTTTGACAAAAAAAAACAGAATAAAACCATAAAATTCAGTAGATTATTTTCTAAATATCTTTTTGCCATATTTATCTTGTTACTATAAAAGAGGTAAGTTAAACTTTCGTAAATCCCAGGAAAAATGTCCAGAAACATTTTTATTGTAATAAAATGCCCAGCAAAATTTCCCTAAAAGCCCCCTTGATGCCCCTTTTAATTGCTTCCAGTTTACAGCATAATTAAATAAATAGATTCCTTCCGGTTGCAAATAATTACGAAAACCTATCAAACTGGACTTTTATTAATCCTCAACGCGAGGCTTATATTGTCAGAAAATGTCACTTTATGATGTCGTGACGTGTCGAGGTTGAAACTGTTAAGCAGCTCCGGCGGTTTCAAGTTAAATGTTGAACGTCGCCTAAGTACATAAGTTGTTTACTGTTCAGCTATTAGACTCAGAACTCTATAAAATTGTTGTTGGCTCTCGTGTTTGCTGTCTAGCTCTACTGGCAAGCCAGAAATGGAATTACCCGAGTGTACATAAAGGAAAATAGGATAAAAGCATCATGTTTATTCATTTTCTAAATGTATATAAGTTGCCTCGGTAAATTGGAATCGACGTCGCATGGAGAAATAAGGTATTTTTTTGAGAAAATTATATAAAAGCATAAGAAGATTACGTTTAGGAGCAAAACGATCCTCCCAGCTTCAATATCCGTCACATAGGCCAATATTTCCTAGAAAACGTAATTTCGAATCGTCTCGTATACGTGGAACTTTTCTATATGCTTAACTCTCTCGCATTACAAAGTAAACTCCGAAAACTTTTCAATTCGTTTCGATTATGTCTCATACAGCAGATAGTAGTGGAAACTTTTATATTAGTATTTAGGCATGGCTATGAAAATTTGTTATTAGCTTTTTTTCGTTTTGTTCATAAATCTAAATGATTGGTCTTCCTCATTCTAGACCGTTTATTGTTTTACGGCTTATTACTTCGCAGTTGTTTCAACTGGAAATAATGTTTAACATCTAACTGCTTGGGCCATTTATTTGATGATAACATATTTATTGGCTAGAAAGTCGTAAGATTTGGGATATCCAGCGTATTTGTAAAATGAAGCGGAATAACGATTGAAGGAGGGAAAATAACGATCAGGCTTCTTCTAGCAATCAAGACTTTTTTGTTCGTCTCGTCTG
This sequence comes from Taphrorychus bicolor, assembly GCA_951812265.1. Lineage (NCBI taxonomy): Eukaryota > Metazoa > Arthropoda > Insecta > Coleoptera > Curculionidae > Taphrorychus > Taphrorychus bicolor. The sequence goes on from OX638303.1 coordinate 41,925,892, forward strand.
GGCCTTTAAAAGAACTGGATAAAAGTCGACGAATTTTCATTTAACTAAAACTTATTCATTAATGAAATTAATTGCTTTGTTTTCCATTTTATTCGATAAATAAAGTGCTCCATTAATTCAGTGAAGTGTCTATTGTAATGCCAATAATTTACATTTTTTTTTCAGCTAAGGGAAAGTGTTCTACGCTTAGGAATGTACAGCGACATGCTTCACATTGTTTTCGCATTTCTTATTTTTTTTCAAACGGAGACGAAACATTTCTTGAAACATTTCATTTTATGAAGGTATAGCAAATATTGTAAGTGCTACGACGCTTGAACACTGCTTATTTTTTTAATAGATACGAAACATTTTATTCCTGATGGTATAGTAAGTAATAAATAGAAGAAAGTTTTGCCATGGGAATTGGAACTAACGCGTAAGGCAAAATGTGGGCGCAGAACCCTTTTAGTCACACTACTGATTTTACATAGTTCTGACATAAGACAAAATTATTTGTTTTAGAATATTTTCCTTCACGATGATATAAAAAGTAATTCATAGAAGATAGTGATGCAACGAGTGAGTACCGTATAATTGGGTTAGGCGTACGTCACAAATCGAAACGCTTTGCTGGGTTAAAAAGAAATAAAAAACGTTTATATCATAGAGAAAGCATTTTTAACCATTGTCTTTTTTTTTCTTAAATGGTTTAAAATTCCCACAACCCTCTCAGGCAGCCTAACGAAGCGAAATGGGAATCAAAAAATGCCTCCTTGATACTTGAGCTTGTACATAAACCTAAGCCAAAGGGTGGGAAGAGCCTCTTAGTCACACTACTGACTTCATGTTATTGCCGCTTTTGATATTTTCATCAAACGCAGACAAAACATTTTTTGGAAATTTCACTGTATGGCGATATAGTAAATAATGAATATTGGAGCATGGCTACGATGTTTGAATACGATCCGTGTTGGTGCTAACCGTAAGCCACAGAGTGGTTGCAGAACTCCCTCAATTATACTACTGGTTTCACATTATTGCCACTTTCTTATTTTCTTGTTCAAATGGTGGCGAAATATTTTTGTCTTCAACTTAATACAAAAGACGCAAAACATATAAAATGTTGAAGAAACATGCTTCGACGTTTGAGTACAGTCTGAGTTGGTATTAACGCGTTACTCGCGTTAATACTGGTTCGCGACGAACCTTCTCAGTCACACTACTGACTGTAGATTATTGCCATTTTTTTATTTTTTCTGCAAATGATGACAGAATTTTTTTGTGGAACGTTTCATCATACGATGGTATGGTAGGTAATAAATAGAAGACCATGAGTATAACATTTTATTACCACCTGGTTTGGTATTGAGGCGTAAGCAAAAGGGTAGTTGCAGAACCCTCTTAATCACACTACTGATACCATGTTATTTTTTCCAAAAGTTTCTTTTTTCCAAAAGTTGTTTTAATAAACTACGAATTTTTCTTTGAAACAAAAAAATGTTATATTTTTATTTAAATATGAAAAAAGTAGTAAACTTTTTGAATTTTTATTAAATTTAATAGTTTATGCATTCACAAAAATCCCAAAATTGTTTTTACATCAACGAGTCGCAAGTCGATATTGTGATAAAAAAATGGCAGCAAAATACTTTTATATTTATTTTTCATAATGGCGTTTTTTTTTAAAAAAAACATATTTCTGGAGTTTTTTCATCTATCAGAAAGTTTTTTCCTTTTAATTCTTCTCTTCCTTATAATACTTTTTCCGTAATAAAACATTTTTTATAACATTTCATTATATGATTGAAAAATAAGTAATTAATAGATGAAAATACTAAGATGTTTCTGAGTTGGTAATAGGGCGTTAGCCAAAGAGAGGTTGCAGAACCATCTCAGTTACACTACTGACTTCATATGTAGAGGCAAAAATTTTTTTGAAACGTATGATATAATGATATCTGAGTTGGTACTAACGTGTAAGCAAAAGGGTGGTTGTACAATCCTCTCAGACACAATGCTGATTTCGCATTACTTCCTCTTTTACACACTTCGCTCTTGCCTTTATTAATCGACGATTGAAGAAAAGCAATCTCACTAAGTACTTCACAAACTATAATAAAAATCTTCTTTACTATTTGTTCCCTCCTATCTAACAAGATATTATTTTTCAAGTTTGGTTTTTTTATGGAATATATTATACTCACCGATACAAGAAGAATACCAATGAAGGAAAATAGCTGTGCAAACGCAACATTCATCCGCAAACAACGAACCTTATACAAAGTAGGTAACCACTTTAGCGGTTTCTCGGGTGGTATCAAAAGACCACTTATTTCTAGAAAAATGTACCACAATCACGACTTTTCACGACAAAAGCAATTTTATTTACGAGCTGCCTTGAGACTCCGACAGCGCTATTTGCATTTTACTTTAAATACTATGAAACGTTAAATATGGCTCTCATTTTATCTCCCGACATTAAACTAAGCTCGCTAAAAACTCCCATTTCCGTGCTTTCCTTTTATTAGGGGCATTTTCTCAGACATGAATATTTACTCAGTGTTTGTTTGTTGGAAATGAGATAGTCACGCGAAAGCTATAGGAGATTGGAGTAAGTCTAAAGAGGCAGGTGCACGAGATCAGGATTTATTTTCTTATGTTATCAAGAACAAAAGAATGGTACATATATTACAGGTCTGTTTTATTATTCCTTACTAATTTTGGGAATTAATTAGGGAATTACAAACCTGAGTTAAATCCCTGAAGAAGTCAAGAATAATGGTCACAGAACCATCATTGCTGCACTACTAACGGTATTAAAAAGTTGTTTAGAAGAGGTATAAAACATTTTCGTTAATAGACTAACGCAAATTGATTTCCTAATTGGTTTAATCTTCCACATCACCTTGTTTAATTATTCTGCATCAGGAATCGTGGGTAATTGCCACAGAACTTTAACAGTTGAAATTAAATTATCGATAACAGGTTGTGATTGCCCGATAATTTCTCAAGTCTGATATTTTAGAATAAAATTTATCAGAGTATTCACATTGTTTGAATGCAAATGTTGCGTTTTTCGAATTTAGAATTTGTGTTTGTGCAGGCGGAATAGTAATGGGGCTTTAACGAAAGCCTCAGATTACCATGGAAAAGCAGTTGCCCTTTGGTGCACGTAAATACGTTTGAGGAATAAATTTCAAGGGAGATTCATATTAAAGCTTAACCTTAAAATCTGAAGTTAGTCACGATTACCAAACTGATTAAAAAACAACACATTTAGCTTCACTGTTAATTTTAAGTCAAGTCTATGAAAAATGTACATCAAAAGTCGTTTGGTTGGAAATAAAAGAATCTTTGAAATTTCACAATTTTCAATTTTTACCCCCTAGACAAATGAATGAAACTTGTTTTATATGTTACGGCTACAATTTGCTCTTTTTATCATTTTATAAAAAACAAATTTTTCTTTTTAGATTTATTTCAATTAAGTTTGTTTAAAACGTTCCATTTCGGTCACAAACAGGAAAAAAACGAGTATATCGATTATAGTGAATCCAAATGTTTTCTGCTCTTCTTGATGTCCTCTTTCATCTCCCATCACCGGAGGTCCCATAGGTGCAGTATTTAAGAGGTAGACCAATCCCTCAAGAAAGTAACAAACTTAATTTGAATGAAAAAATCCCCAAAAGTGGATTTTCTAACAATGACAAAACAGTCATCAACAACAGTAAATCAAAAACATAAAAAAAATCATTTTTGTTTGAAAATGACCAAAGGGGGAAGTAATCCAACTAATTTCTGCTATAAGCACAAAGTCAATTAAAATTGCTTAGGCCCATACCCTGTTGGAATATGGGGAATCTTAAATAAAAATTCAGCGTATTGCTTATTGAACCCTCGACTGTATATTACTCACACTAGCTAGATTCTAGAAAAAAAAGGAATCCTATCGCCTCGCCTTGGAAGCCCAAAAAAAAAGGGTTTGCATTATTTGTATACAAACTATCTACGTGTGTTTACACATTTTACTGAATAAGTAAAAGTAAGAGGAAGTTTTTCTCTCATTAATTTCTCTCATATCAAAAATAAAAACACTGTCTTAAAGAAATTTTAAACAGTCGAAGTAGGGTGTGCTGCTCTTCGAATTTTCAAATTAATTAACAGTGGTCAATAACCTTTTCCCTTGTGAGAAAGTAAGAGAGTGGTGAAAGGAGACATAATAGAAGTAGTATGTGCTGCACCTTGAGATTGTCATGTCACGTGACTGTGGTCCCTAACTTTTGCTCTTCAAAATAGAAGTTTCTTCACTTTTTCTAGGATTTTTTTTTACGAAGAATTCCAGTTTGTTTTTCTGAAGAGCAAGATACTTTATTCTTACCTTCAGTTTCTTACAAAGGATTTCAATTTGCTGCAAATTATTGTGAGCAGGAACAACCACAATTCTTATTGATTTTTGTTCGTTCGTTCTAAAGTTACAAGTGGTCAAATTTGGATTAGAGAAAACAAAAATTTTTTTCAGCCAAATTGACTAAACAGGAGGGGGGAAGGCATTATGCCTTTTTCCTCAATTCTTGAAGGAGTGGAATGATTGTAGTAAATTCAAATGTTTGTTGCCTTTCTTGACGTCTTTCCCCCCCCCCACCTGAGTTCCGGGAGGAACAAATACATTACAATTTTCGTTTCCTGTCATAACTACGCCTTTAAGACTAGCTTATTAAATTTATAATATAATGAATCTTACCTCATGCATGATACTCCACGTATAACACACCGACACCGGAGCCAAGGGCTTGTAATGGTTCCCGAAAGTGTACATGTAAATCAACCATGGCGCCGGTATTAACAACGTAAACAAGTCGCACAGGGCCATGGCCATGAGTACCACGTTGGTCGGAGTCCGCATGTGTCTTCGCGACAGCACCACCACTATCAGGGTATTCGCCACCATGGTGATCACCAAGAGCACGGGCATAAAGTACCCGTACAAAGGAACCGCGTAGGCGATGGGCATGTCGCTGGTTATGTTGATGTACTGCAACGACGCGTTCATATTCATGTAGTCGTACTCGAAAAAATTCAATGTGGTAGAATTATTGTGAAAGGGTCCATCGTTGCGATAGTCCATCTGGTAGTCCGGAAGGAGGGTGCTGTTGAGATCCGGGTCCCAGAGCATCTTTAAGGAGGTTTTTAACTGAGCTTGAAGCGCGTCATTGTCCGTGATTGCCGCTGAAAACCAAGAAAAGTAATCATTACTTTCTTCGCTAGTTCGTAATGGTTGTAAAGTTTAATTGACTCGTCTAGGCCAGCTCTCAACTCCCTGCAACCTAAATTAAATGTTATATTAAAGTTTAATTTCGTAGCTGAACTGATTTGTTGTAATTAAATAGGTGTTAAGCCGCTTCGAGGAATTGACTTCGGATTAATCAGGAAACGGCGCTTTGTTACAGCTTACAGTTTGATAATATTTAACGAGTCATTTGCAAATTAATTTTGAGTCTGTTTTGTTGAAGGGACAGCTTTCAGGACAATGCAATTTACAAAAACGAAGTTATTAAACGGGGTGATTAACAACTCAATTTACATAAAACAGTTGCGTCTATTGAGTTATCGTTGAGTTATTAGTTGTCGATTTTTAGGTACTTAGAAGGGAGGGGTACTTAGGATTAGAATTGCTTCATTCCGATCAAAAATAGTAAAAAAATTGCTATGCAGGGGTTGGGATAGATTGGACGTTCCTGATTGGTCCTGGGAATCTTGGCGCAGAACTCTCAATCTATCCCTACTAGTTATGTAATTCCCATGAGGTGAAGGACCTTGTAAATCCTTATGGGTCCTTACATGTAAAAGGAAGCCAAATTGCCATTGAACTATTGCTGTATAGCCACTCACTCAACTTTTTACAGTCCTATTATAGCGAATAAGATTTTAAGTCAAATTGGAGCAACAAATACGAGGGGGAAGAATAACGCTCATTAAATGCGAGTTGAATACTATATTTAATATAAATATAAAAATGATAGTTTATAGCTGGGGTTATAGGTGGCACAAAGATAATTCACAATTTTAAAACCACAACTGGTTTCGATAAAAGGCGGGACCTTTTGTCAGATGGATGATGGTCTAGTCGTCCGTGCATGTTGCATGTGCATGTTGACTTCATTTTATAGCCTATTTTAAGTATGTTTCAGTAAAAAATACATTTTTTACTGAAAAAGAGACACTGTAACCTACATTTGTTTCAATACATCCTAATAGAAGGATAATTATGCCATAAAGCCAGTGATAATTACCGATTTCATGTTTAGGACAGTTTACTTTTTGAGTTGTTAGTTGCCTATGACATGTTTCGTTTCCTTGACAACTCATTAGTCACTTGTGAATAATGCTCATTATTCACAAGTGAATAAAGATTAGCATTAATCTTGAGAATGTACAAGAATAAGGTGATTATTATAGTATGATCTTGGATAAATAATTTTTTTATTGAATTTCATTATTATTAAACTGTTTCAAAATTTTCGTTTAAAAACTAGTCGTCGAAATTACGCAAATCAACTACTGCTACAGTTACTATTCTATTTAGCTAAATCTTCACTTTACTTCACCGTAATGTAGGGTTTGCAACCCTCAAATTTTGTTTAATATTTCTGGTTATAGAAGAGATAGAGTTTTGCTGTTTTCACACTATTATAGAATATAAAATGTTCTGCAGAATAGTGTATCTAGAGCTATAAGATTTTGTTTTTTTTTTAATAAATTAAAACAAACGAGAATTTTGAAAAAAATGCCCTCTACTATCGTGACTGAAAAAGAAGTGTGTCTTTTTGCAGCCACATGTAGTTGTGTAATTGGGACACCCTGCACATGTTATCGAGACTCGTAGAGTGACGCATAAAGTTTTCTATAAAAGCTTCCACGTCCCTATCCAATTTCCTGGCTCCATATTGCTGCACATTTGCAATGTTCATTTTTCACCCGGATTACATAAAAAACAAAGTCCCGGATCATTAACCACTAGGATGCATTAATAAGCCATCATCGTTCTCATGTCGGATGCACATTAAGCACACCCAGCTGCTCTGTAGCCACCTCCACAAAGACCCGTCTCAGTCGACAAATCCAATTCCACGTTTCTTCCGTTCCAAACGGCGACAACAGGTGCATATATGCGTTTAATTAGAGCCGCTGTGTATAATTAAGATGCAAATTTGTGCGGGATTGGTACTCAAAATAATGGACGAGTCTGAGAGAGAGTTTCCGAAATTATGATCATTTATGGGGCGAGCGTCGAACCGCGCACGAAAGTCATTATCCATGAAAAATGGAAAACTGCAGGCACATGCAGGAGAAATCGCAAGAGGATAAAGTTAATATTTCATTTTGTGTCCCGAGTGGTCCATGTTTAATCACATGCCATTTTACTTATCCCGGTCGCGTTTTGAGATTGCATCATTGGAATGGACTTGAAAGGGACTTATTTGTTTGTTTTCCAAGCCTGCTCCAGGCTTTTGGGTACCTCCCCTTTGGGGACTGATATTAAGGATACTAATTTTTTTTAACTAATTTAGCAACCGAAGCAAATAAAAATACTGATTAAAATTCAAACACTTTTTCCTGATCATAAGTAATTTTTTTTATATACCATTCTCTTATTATTGACATCAAATAGGCGTTTCAAAGGTGAAGAGATGTCAAAAATAATCAGTCAGAAAATGTAATAAAATGGGCTACTTTGCGAGGTGGCCAAGGGGGACCACTGTCACTTTACTGGTGGTTTTAGGGGAGCAGGTCAATGCGCGTAAGTAAAATTGTTTTATCGCTTGATTAGTAATTAAATTGTATGTATTTACTTAAAAGAGTTTTACGAAAATCTAGCAGGTACATACGGGGTGTTCATTAGAAAACGTCATCTAGGAGGTTATTTTGTTCTTTCATCCCCACCCCCTATATAACTACGGATATTTGTCTGTAAATCATCTAATGTGACACAGAGCTCTCTTTTTAGTTTCATATTTCCTTGAGGGTACACGTGGCGTACGCTAATTGGCTGTGTACGGCCTATCTGTGGCGAGAATTAAGCGCCGCTTGATATTGAATGTACGTCCCTTTATAGTTTACAATTAAAAGGGTTTGCGACATTAATGGGTGACCTTTACCCTTGCCCGTTATACATATACAGGGTGTTTCAGAAAAGTGCTGACAAATTTTAGGGGATTACAGAATAGGTTAACTCAAGAAACTTTTGTTTATAGCTCCTATCCGCAAACTCTTGAAATACAGGGTGTTAAAAGAGTCAATAAAAATTTAGTTTCACAACTTTTCCTTGTTGAAATTGACCAAAAGAGGGACATTTTTTCTCAGTTTCAGGGTTGAAGACAGTTTGTAACTTTAGAACAATTGGGCCAGTTGGGGTGAATCCAACTGTTATTTGCTCTTCTTGATGTCCTCTATCAACTCCCACCATTGAAAGTTCCGTAGCTGCAATATTTTCGGAGATAGACCTCTTCGGAGGTCGATTTTTAAGCACTTTTGGAATCGCGTTTTTTTGACCATTTTTAAAAAAAGCTCTTTAGAGGGTAATTTCATTCGAAGTTAGTTTGTTACGTTCTTATGGAATTGCAAACGTGTTATTCCGATCAAAAACAGCAAAAAAAAATCCAAAATATTTTTTGAAAATGTCGAAAGGGGGGTATTAAGATTTGTTTCTCAATTCTCAACTTTGACCTCCTTTAACTTGAAAACTCTTTGACCAGTTGGAGTGAATCCAATTGTCTTTTTCCTCTTCTTGATGTCCTCTTTCACCTCTTACCATCGGAAGTTCCGTGGATGCAATATTTTTGAAAATAAACCCCTTCGGCGTTCGATTTTTGGGCACTTTTAGAAGCGCGTTTTTTGACAATTTTTTAAAAAAACCACTTTAGAGGTTCATTTCATTCGAATTGAGTTTGTTACGTTGTTAGGGAATTGCAAACGTGCTATTCCGATCAAAAACAGCAAAACAAATTAGCCAAATTTTTTTTGAAAATATCCATAGGGGGTATTACGACTTTTTTCTCAATTCTTAACTTTGTCCTCCTGTAACTTAAGAACTCCTCGACCGATTGGAGTGAATCTAAATGTTTCCTCTTCTTGATGCTCTTTTCACCTTCTGTCATCGGAAGTTTCAAACGTGTAATATTTTTGGAGATAGACCCCTTCGGTGGTCGATTTTTTGGCGTTTTTTGAAAATTAAAAAAAACAATTTAGAGGTTAATTTCATTCGAATGGAGTTTGTTACGTGCTTAGGAGATCGCAAACATGTTATTTCGATCAAAAACAGCAAAACAAATTTCCCAACTTTTTTTTTAAAGATTCAAGGGTGGTTATTACGACTTTTTTCTCAATTTTCAAATTTGACCTCCTTTTACCTACAATCGGAAGTAACGTAGGTGCCATATTTTTGGAGATAGATCCCATTGGTGGTCGATTTTTGGGTACTTTTAGAATCGCGTTTTTTGACAATTTAAAAAAAAACACTTTAGAGGTTAATTTCATTTGAATGGAGTTTGTTACGTTCTTAGGAGATCGCAAACATGTTATTTCGATCAAAAACAGCAAAACAAATTTTCCAAATTTTTTTTTAAAGATCCAAAATGGGGATATTACGACTTTTTTCTCAATTATCAACTTTGACCTCCTGTAACTTGAGAACGCCTCGACCGATTGGAGTGAATCCAACTGCTTTTTCCTCTTCTTGATGTCCCATTTTACCTCCTAATATCGGAAATTACGTTTTTTTTAAATGTCCAAAGGGGGGGGTACGAGGGGGATATTACGACTTTTTTCTCAATTCTCAACTTTGACCGCCTGTAACTTGAGAACGCCTCGACCGACTGGAGTAAATCCAACTGTTTTTTTCCTTTTCTTGATGTGCTCTTTCACCTCCTACCACCAGAAAGTTTCGTACGAGCAATATTTTTGAAGGTTGTTCGCTCTTCGGTTGTCGATTTTTAGGCACTTTTAGAATCGCGCTTTTTGACCATTAAAAAAACAATTTAGAGGTTAATTTCATTCAAATTGAGTTTGTTACGTTCTTAGGAGATCGCAAACATGTTATTTCGATCAAAAACAGCAAAACAAATTTTCCAAATTTTTTTTTAAAGATCCAAAATGGGGGTATTACGACCTTTTTCTCAATTTTCAAATTTGACCTCTTGTAACTTGAGAACACCTCGACCGATTGGAGTGAATCCAACTGTTTTTTGCTCTCCTTGATGTCCTCTTTCACTTCTCAGCATCTTACCGGAAGTTCCGTAGGTGCAATATTTTTGGAGACAGACCTCTTCAGTGGTCGATTTTTTGGCACTTTTGGAATCATGTTTTTTGACCATTTAAAAAAAACACTTTGGATGTTAATTTCATTCAAATTGAGTTGGTTACGTTTTTAGGGGATTGAGAACGTGCTGTTTCGATCAAAAACCTCAAAAAGAAATTGCAGATTTTTTTTTAATGTCCAATGGGAAGGGGTATTACGACTTTTTTCTCAATTCTCATCTTTGACTGCCTGTAACTTGAGAACGCCTCGACCGATTGAACCGAATCCGACTGTTTTGTCCTCTTCTTGATATCCTCGTTCACCAACCACCACCGGAGATTAAAATTGGAAGAGCCAGACCAAGGGCCACGTTCACATCTTAAGTTTAAACCCTACCTACTTCAGATTGCTTATCTACCAAAATAACCGGTTGTTAAGTACTCTTTCTTCAAATCTCATTAGAAAAGTGTTTCCGGATGTTTGTAGAACACCTTCTTTGAAATTTTCTTTAGAAAAACATCTTAATTTCTTCTTAAAAATCCTTTTTTCTCCATTTAGATTCCTTTACCTTTGCAGAAAGCTTCGAAGACTTGTTTCGCTACTTCACTGTTTCCTTACAGTTTTTTTAGCGTTCTGTGCTACCTTCAACTCACAATTGCATGAGGTAAAGAAACTTTACCGCACGCCAATAGTAAAGAGTGCTTTCTTAGATGCATTTGTACTTCCTTTAGCTTTTTCATTAGAATTTTTTTTTCTTAAAACAACCCTAGAAATTTTCTGTAAACAAATTCACCTGACTTTTTAAGAAACGTTATTGAGCCTTACACGAGGTACTGGCCATGCTCAAATTTTTTTCTAACGTCTTTTAGGCACAGTTCAATAGTTCAAAGAAAATTCTAAAGTTTGTTCCAAATTTACCAAAGATTGGGAGGAATTACGTCTTTTTTCTCAATTTCCAAATTAAAAAAATTGTTCCTATTTCAACTCAATAAATTGCATCACAGCTTTAAATTGTAGTGGATAAAGGACAAGTAAAATGTTCCGTCACTTTTGTGTAACAAATGCTGACGTTTCGACTGTAAATTCAGTATTTATCAGGGATGGTGCATCCCGATGTGCGGTGTGTCAATTATAAAAACAAAACATATTGAAACAAAATTTTGGTTGGATGAGGTAGTTGAGGGCGGTTTTAATGAAAAATGTGACGAAAAATAAAAAGTTCGTAATTAATAATATTACATTCGTAAATAATAATAATAAACTAAATGTTTTTATTTACTTAAATCCATGTATCCGTTTTAAAAGCATTTTTTTTTTGTTTTTTTACATTATATATGCTCCAGGTCACACACTGTTTCGCATACACAAATCCACTGACCGTGTTTGACGTATATTAATTAAAAACAAATGAAAAACCACACGACATATTTATATATATATATACTGTGAAAACTTGTTATTAACCGCCGGTACGCGACAAAACACTGACGGAAAATTGCCTGATTGTGTATAGGATTTGTTAGAATTCCATTTAGTAAATTGATCAATACACTTATTACGTTCGGAGATCAAAGTGGTATTTACTATTAATTTAATTAATATTAAGCAAATAACTTTTTGATCCTCCTGCACATTAGCTACATCGATAACGACTTGTGCTTGAGCTCGAGATTTGCTTTTGTGATAATGGACATTCATCAACACAATGACCCATTATCGGTGTGGATTTTGAACAAGTCAGTGACTCATAATTAGCTTCTAATGTGTTTTTAGTATTTTTTGTCAAAAGTCAAAAAACTTACATCATTAGTGTTACTGGCCAGACTCCCCAACAAACAAACAATAACGTGTACGTATCCCGGCACAATTTAAAGCGAAATTCCGATTTTACAAGCGAAGTTTCCCAATCTAAATTCTATTCACTTACTCCGTTTATCCATTATTCTGATGCGCACTACAATAACGTAAAAGCTCATGCCGAAGTAAACTTTTGTAGAAAAGTTTTTCGAGAAATTTAATATAAATTCTAACAATAAAACTGCGTATGGAAAGCTTTGATAGTTAAGATAAAGAGTAAATGAAGGTTTTTAAAGACCATTTTGGGTAGTTTTCCAGGCTTATAAACTTGGTGGTGGAAAGTGGAATAACAAATTAATAATTAACAAATAGCCAGGAGCGCTTTAGCTTTTCACGACAAAAGTATCTAATTTATTACTATTAGTTAATGGAAAGTTCGTTCGTTTCACGACTCGAAGCACCGTACATATTTAATTTGGAGATGGCCTCTGCTTAATTAAATGGCAAAATAAATAAAAATTTCGGGTAAAAGCTCAAAGGAAAATAATTAATGAATTGTATAGGCAAACTAAAACAATTTCATCTTTTCTATGAGCAAAACTGGTTTGTAGCAAAAATACTTTTTTAACAAAAAGCCTTTAAAAAGTCTATTTACTATGAATAACGTTATTTTCCAACGTTTTTATTATGTGTATGTCCGATCAAAAACAGCAAAAAAAATTCTGGATTTTTCTTGAAAATGTCTAATGGAAGGGGGGGTATTGCGACTTTTTTCTCTAATCTCAAATTTGACCGCTTGTAACTTGAAAACACCTGGACGTATTGGAGTAAAATCAACTGTTTTTTCCTCTTCTTGATATCCTCTTTCACCTCCCACCACCGGAAGCTCCCTAGGTGCAATATTTTTGGAAATAGACCACTTCGGTGGTGGATTTTTAATCACTTTTAGAATCGCGTTTTTTGACCTTTTAAAAAACTTTAGAGGTTAATTTCAGTCAAATTGAATTTGTTACGTTCTTAGGGGATCGCAAACGTGCTATTCCGATCCAAAAGGGCAACAAAAATGTCCGATTTTTTTTTGGAAATGTCTAAAAGGGGGGGGGTCAGTATTACGACTTTTTTCTCAATTCTCAACTTTGACTGCCCGTAACTTGAGAACGTCTTGACCAATTGAAGTGAAACCAATGGTTTTTTCCTCCTCTTGATGTCCCCTTTCACCTCCCACGCCGGAAGTGCCGTAGTTGCAATATTTTTGGAAATAGACCCCTTCGTTGATCGATTTTTAGGCACTTTTCGAACCGCGTTTTTTGACCATTAAAAAAAAACACTTTAGAGATTAATTTCAATCAAATTGAGTTTGTTACGTTCTTAGGGGATTGCAATTGTGCGATTTCGATCAAAAACAGAAAAAAATCCCAAATTTTGTTGAAAATTTCCAAAGGGGGGGTATTACGACTTTTTTCTCAATTTTCAACTTTGACCGCCCGTAACTTGAGAACGTCTTGACCAATTGGAGTGAAACCAATTGTTTTTTCCTCCCCTTGATGTCCCCTTTCACCTCCCAGCACCGGAAGTGCCGTAGTTGCAATGTTTTTTTGGAAATAGACCCCTTCGTTGATCGATTTTTAGGCACTTATCGAATCGCGTTTATTGACCATTCAAAAAAGAACACTTTAGAGATTAAATTTATTCAAATTGAGTTTGTTACGTTCTTACGGGATTGCAATTGTGCTATTCCGATCAAAAACAGAAAAAAAATCCCAAATTTTGTTGAACATTTCCAAAGGGGGGGTATTACGACTTTTTTCTCAATTTTCAACTTTGACCGCCCGTAACTTGAGAACGTCTTGACCAATTGGAGTGAAACCAATTGTTTTTTCCTCCCCTTGATGTCCCCTTTCACCTCCCACCACCGGAAGTGCCGTAGTTGCAATATTTTTGGAAATAGACCCCTTCGTTGATCGATTTTTAGGCACTTTTCGAACCGCGTTTTTTGACCATTAAAAAAAAACACTTTAGAGATTAATTTCAATCAAATTGAGTTTGTTACGTTCTTAGGGGATTGCAATTGTGCGATTTCGATCAAAAACAGAAAAAAATTCCAAATTTTGTTGAAAATTTCCAAAGGGGGGGTATTACGACTTTTTTCTCAATTTTCAACTTTGACCGCCCGTAACTTGAGAACGTCTTGACCAATTGGAGTGAAACCAATTGTTTTTTCCTCCCCTTGATGTCCCCTTTCACCTCCCACCACCGGAAGTGCCGTAGTTGCAATATTTTTGGAAATAGACCCCTTCGTTGATCGATTTTTAGGCACTTTTCGAACCGCGTTTTTTGACCATTAAAAAAAAACACTTTAGAGATTAATTTCAATCAAATTGAGTTTGTTACGTTCTTAGGGGATTGCAATTGTGCGATTTCGATCAAAAACAGAAAAAAATCCCAAATTTTTTTGAAAATTTCCAAAGGGGTGGGGGGTATATTACGACGTTTTTCTCAATTTTCAACTGTGACCGCCCGTAACTTGAGAACGTCTTGACCAATTGGAGTGAAACCAATTGTTTTTTCCTCCCCTTGATGTCCCCTTTCACCTCCCACCACCGGAAGTGCCGTAGTTGCAATATTTTTGGAAATAGACCCCTTCGTTGATCGATTTTTAGGCACATTTCGAATCGCGTTTTTTGACCATTAAAAAAAAACACTTTAGAGATTAATTTCAATCAAATTGAGTTTGTTACGTTCTTAGGGGATTGCAATTGTGCGATTTCGATCAAAAACAGAAAAAAATCCCAAATTTTTTTGAAAATTTCCAAAGGGGGGGGGTATATTACGACGTTTTTCTCAATTTTCAACTGTGACCGCCCGTAACTTGAGAACGTCTTGACCAATTGGAGTGAAACCAATTGTTTTTTCCTCCCCTTGATGTCCCCTTTCACCTCCCACCACCGGAAGTGCCGTAGTTGCAATATTTTTGGAAATAGACCCCTTCGTTGATCGATTTTTAGGCACATTTCGAATCGCGTTTTTTGACCATTAAAAAAAAACACCTTAGAGATTAATTTCATTCAAATTGAGTTTGTTACGTTCTTAGGGGATTGCAATTGTGCTATTCCGATCAAAAACAGAAAAAAAATCCCAAATTTTGTTGAAAATTTCCAAAGGGGGGGGGTATTACGACTTTTTTCTCAATTTTCAACTTTGACCGCCCGTAACTTGAGAACGTCTTGACCAATTGGAGTGAAACCAATTGTTTTTTCCTCCCCTTGATGTCCCCTTTCACCTCCCACCACCGGAAGTGCCGTAGTTGCAATATTTTTGGAAATAGACCCCTTCGTTGATCGATTTTTAGGCACATTTCGAATCGCGTTTTTTGACCATTAAAAAAAAACACTTTAGAGATTAATTTCATTCAAATTGAGTTTGTTACGTTCTTAGGGGATTGCAATTGTGCTATTCCGATCAAAAACAGAAAAAAAATCCCAAATTTTGTTGAAAATTTCCAAAGGGGGGGTATTACGACTTTTTTCTCAATGTTCAACTTTGACCGCCCGTAACTTGAGAACCTCTTGACCAATTGGAGTGAAACCAACTGTTTTTTCCTCCCCTTGATGTCCCCTTTCACCTCTCAGCACCGGAAGTGCCGTAGTTGCAATATTTTTGGAAATAGACCCCTTCGTTGATCGATTTTTAGGCACTTTTCGAATCGCGTTTTTGACCATTAAAAAAAAACACTTTAGAGATTATATTCATTCAAATTGAGTTTGTTACGTTCTTAGGGGATTGCAATTGTGCTATTCCGATCAAAAACAGAAAAAAAAATCCCAAATTTTTTTGAAAATTTCCAAAGGGGGGGGGGGTATATAACGACGTTTTTCTCAATTTTCAACTTTGACCGCCTGTAACTTGAAAACACCTGGACGGATTGGAGTGAAACGAACTGTTTTTTTTTCTCTTTTTGATGTCCTCTTTCACCTCCCACCATCGAAAGTTCCATAGGTGCAAAAATTTTGGAGAAGACCCTTTCGGTGGTCAATTTTTAAGCACTTTTAGAATCAAAAAAAAAAATACAAGTTAATTTCATTCGAATTGAGATTGTTGCATTCTTAGGGGATTGCGAACATGCTATTCTCAACAAAAACAGCAAAAAAATGTCCGAAGTTTTTTTGAAGACGTCTAAAGGAGGAGGGGTATTGTTACGGTGAGAAACTTGACAACTTAGGTAATAATACAGGTAATAAGAGACAGCGACGAGTCAAAACGTCACCGAGTTTTGTCTGCAAATTTTCAATTTTTTCTGTGATTAAAAGTACAGTCCATTGAAGAATAATAGTTTTCCTTCCTACAGGAAACAGGGTATTACGATTTTTTTCTCAATTCTCAAATTTGACCGCCTGTAAGTTGAAAACACTTAACCGATTGGAGTGAATCCAACTGTTTTTTCCTCTTTTTGATGTCCTCTTTCACATCCCAGCACCGGAAGTTCCATAGGTGCAATATTTTTGGATATAGAGCCCGTCGGTGGTCGATTTTTAGGCACTTTTGGAATCGCGTTTTTTTGACGATTTAAAAAAACACTTTAGAGGTTAATTTCATTCAAATTGAGTTTGCTACGTTCTTAAGGGATTGAAAACGTGCTATTCCGATCAAAAACGACAAAAAAAATCGGACATTTTTTTGCAAAGGTCTAAAGGGGGAGGGTATTACGGCTTTTTTCTCAATTCTCAATTTTGACCACCTGGAAGTTGAAAACACCTTGACCGATTGGAGTGAATCCAACTGTTTTTCCTCTTTTTGATGTCCTCTTTCACATCCCAGCACCGGAAGTTCCATAGGTGCAATATTTTTGGATATAGACCCCTTCGGTGGTCGATTTTTAGGCACTTTTAGAATCGCGTTTTTTTACGATTAAAAAAAAACACTTTAGAGGTTAATTTCATTCAAATTGAGTTTGTTACGTTCTTAAGGGATTGAAAACGTGCTATTCCGAACAAAGGTAGCAAAAAAAAAATCCGAATTTTTTTTGAAAATGTCCAAAGGGGCGGGGGATTTATGACTTTTTTCTCAATTATTAACTTTGACCTCCTGTAACTTGAGAACGCCTCGACCGACTGGAGTAAATCCAACTGTTTTTTTCCTTTTCTTGATGTGCTCTTTCACCTCCTACCACCGAAAGTTTCGTACGAGCAATATTTTCGAAGGTAGACCTCTTCGGTTGTCGATTTTTAGGCACTTTTAGAATCGCGCTTTTTGACCATTAAAAAAACAATTTAGAGGTTAATTTCATTCAAATTGAGTTTGTTACGTTCTTAGGGGATTGCAAACGTGCTATTGTGATCAAAAACAGCAAAAAAAATATTTTCCGATTTTTTTTTTAAAGTGGCCAAGGGGTGTGTTTGTTACAACTTTTTTCTCAATTCTCAACTTTGACCGCCTGTAACTTGAAAACACCTCGACTGATTGGAGTGAATCTAACTGTTTTTTCCTCTTGATGTCTTGTTTCACCTTCCACCATCCAGAATCATCCAGAAAAATTATCCATTAGTTTACCAAAAACATGTTAATCTTTAATAACTAAAGTTAAAAACACGTAATTGTCTGTTAGAAAACAGTCTACTATGACAACTGGGAGTGTTTAGCCAAGAAATTGAACAGTTGCAGAAATATGCCCCACATAGCCGCATAATTACTTTGTTATAATAAACCTCATTACAACGTTAGCGCAAACAACATCTAACTATGAGTTAACCAACATATGAGGTTCCTAAATAATTTGTGATAAAAAGGCATCTAACGGTTACGTCTTTTCTTCTTTAACGATCTGTTTGGCATTTTTCGATATATCTAATAAAATCCTTTTCTATAAAAAAAATCTAACCAAAACTCTTGGTATTTGAGATTCCATAAATTCCGGACAATATTGCCGTCCCATCGTTTTGCATCTCGTCGTGTTACAATAAAAGCCGTAATGCTCTTCGACAAAGCTTCCACGTTGTGGGGCCCTGCTGATTTATAGTCAAGTCCGAATTGATCCCCCTTTACGAGTTTGGCCTAAGTAATAGTGTTATGGTGTCATTTCCACCATTTGTCCTTATTTGTCAGGACGGATCCGGAGCAAATTTGCGGGCAAAATGAAGCTCGCGACAATCGATACAGAAATGAAAAAAAAAAAACCGAAAGTGGGTTGGCTTGTCGGCTCCTAACGAAGCGAATTTTTTATTTGAAATTTTCCAATGAGTATCGCACGTTCAGCAATAACTCCACCGTAAAATGAACTGCTCCGGGGAATTCAATCAAAAGGGTGAAATTTTAAAAGCTTCTTTTTACGCCTTTTATGTCAAAGACATTCAAATTGATTGCAGAGCGCAGCTTAGAAAATCAATTTTGAGAACACGCTTCACACAGTCTGATGATAAATTTTATTTATTAGAATCTTATCTGTCAAAGATTAAGCAACTCCCTTTTATTAGTTAAATGTGTACAACTTAACGAGATAATAATAATTGCGAAAAAGTTTAATAAACGCAGGAAAGTCATTAATTACCTTTATTGGGGCCGGAATTTCCAGCAAATCTGGTGGAAAACCTGTAAAAGTTAAAAATTGACTTTTTAATTCTCTACTCTCGATTCCTGTAAGTGATTAAGGGCTATTAGGAAATTCTTTTATCGATGGTAGGTACTCAGTGAAAATTAGTATTTTCATTTGGGCGATGGGACGATTATTCGAAAGGGTTTTTAAGTAATGATACAGAAGATGTTTCTGAAACTAGTACCATAAATGTAATCACTTATTCTAGGCTCCAAAATGAGACAAATTTTAATTATGCCCTTATCCCTTATTGGAAATGTCTTATTCTTGTAATGTCGTTTATGTTCAAATGCCTACTAAATGAGATACTTAATTGAAATACCGTTTCTTTCTTTCGAACTCCTGATCTGAAAATCTTAAAGAAGATCTTAAAACTAACCTGAAACGAACAATGCTTTGTTTTCCATATGCCTTCCATAATATGAAGGGTTATTCCCTAAAATGGTGTTAGTCTTTAGAAGTTTCGATCGTTAGAACGCGATGAGGTAATGGGCGAAGTGATCTCCCGGGCTTCCCGACGTTGACTGAATTGTCATTGCCATCTAAGTAGGTAGTGGGAGTGAAGGCGAAACCGAAACCGATGAGCGACAGAGGTCAAATATTTTTTTTAGAATTAAGTTTCTTACAAAGAAGAAGCAGAAAGACAAAATCTAGCAAATGCACATAAAGAAAATGCTCGACTCAAAGGGGAGAGCATTAAAATTCAAAAGAAAATCCAGGAAATGGAAATGACAATGGCTAAGCAGGCAAAAATCATTGAAAACTTGCAAAAAAATATGATCACGAGCGATGTAAAAAGGAAAAAGCCAAAGAAGAGCGGCAAAAAGATCTCCCAGGAGGAAAAAGTAATCGAGTACATGTTTGAGGAAACACCGGATCAAAAGATGGAAATTGCTGGAAACCAAAGGAAAAAACATCGGCAAATGAACGGGCAAACGAACTGGCAAAGGACAAAAGCACAACACCAAAGATTCCACTTGTGGTGTTGAAGAACGCAAATGACTGGCCATCGGTCAGCAAACGTCTAGGAAAGACAAAGATTAAAATCTCAAAAGCCAAAATGATACGCAACGGATTTCCCCTAGACAGCGAAAATTTATTCCGGGTAAAACCAACCGTGGTTAACTGGTGCTCTTTCCACATCCCGCTCACTCACCAGGGTGAGCTTCCTACCCACCCAATCAACCCAATCCCACAGAAAATAGAAGTTTACTTAAATTCCATCTTCTGATTTTAAATATAAACCCCCCATATTTTTGGAAGCCCCCATTCAGTGAGTAAATCAGCATAGGACCCTTCGGGGGAGGTAACGACGATCCGGTACCCATTTAAAGAATAGAGATTTAAATCGTAAATTAACGCCCAGTCAAATACAGTAATTTTTACAATAAATAGTTCCCACTTATCATTTAAACATAAACCCCCATCTTATTTTAGTTCGTGACACTTCGTGGCTTCTGCTCTACTACCTTGTACTGGTATACTATCGATAGCCCTCGCAATCTGTTTTGCTTCTTCTAAGGTTCTTGGCCTTCTATTCGGGTTCGTAAAATAATAATACTCCGTTGCCGCTTGCTCGGAAAGTCCATTCTGAAAATAGTCTAAGAACAAATCTATGTCCATATCTTCATCGTACTGTGAATATAAATCTAATATCTCGTAGTAATACTCCAGTGTGGTCTCTGTTGGGCCCTGCCTGCGACTTTCTAGCCTTTTTTTGGGCATCCCATTTAGAGTTTTTTCCGCCCCACTCTTTCAGAAATGCGGCCTTTAAGTCGTCCCATGTGTCGTCTTTATTTTCTTCCTCTCGCGCGTACATTTTGTACCATGAGGCCCCCAATCCCATCAAAAATGTCCCAAAATAAAATATTTTCAGCTTGTTTGGCCAGGCGTTTGCGGTTGCGCATCTCTCAAACTTGTTTATAAAACTATCTCACGACTGTGTGCTTGGGTTGAATGTTTCTGGACTTATGAAACTTGGAACTGCCGGTACTGTGCCCTGTGGTGCTAATTGGCAATTTCCTAACGTTGCGTCCATCTCGCTTTTCCCTATAAATACTTGCTCGTCCTCTGATTCTGAACTCTCTCTGTGGGTGTCGATTAATCTGCTCGTTTTTCTCTTATCGTTTCCTTCTTGATTTGCGTCTGTTGGTAGTTTTACAATCTCTACTACTGTCTTCTCTCCCTCTAGAATACTTAGGTCGTTAGCTCTGTTTTCCTCCTCTATCTCTTGTTCGTTCTGTTTATCTTTTGTTACCAGTTGATTTGACAGGGATCTCGTTATTCTTCTTGGTGTGCCTACGTTTGGGGTACTAGTGGACCCTTTTCTAGTCTCTAGGTGATTTTTAATCGTCGCTGTATCAAATGAAAATTCAGTGTTTTCTCCCGGCGGGGTTCTCGACAATTTTGGCTTTCGCTTAAACGCGGTTTCTTCTAGTTTCGTCGGTGTGAGTTTTATTTTCAAATTTAGATTTTTTGACATTGAATTAATTGTGAGGATCCGTATAGTAAATCCAAAAAATATATAAGCGTGTTATGGTACTAAATAAATATCAACTCGCAAGACATCAGAAAACAAACAAAACAATCAAAATGGCGAGTTCTTGTAAAACTCTTAAAATTTGCCAATAAATTAGCGGTTAGGTCCCTTTCAAAATTACTCGGTCCTTTTAAAATTACTGTCGAATAACGGAAAACACAAATTTACAACTGGATATTTGTACCTTTTGCCCTAAAACGCTCCGAGAGGACAAACACTGCTTTAAACAACAGTTACTTGGTGGTTTAAAAAGCAACGCTCTGTATACTAGCTTGGTTCAAAATGGAAAACAAGAAAAAATAAATTTATCAAAATTCTCGTCGTCTCAAACGAAATTAGTTTACAGTTATATTAATTTGAAAGTCTCAAGAAAATTTAGAAAAAAAAAATATTTTACTTGCAAAATGTTTAAAACAATGAGACCTTCAGTTATACTTCATTTACATAAAATCAAATCAAAAGCAAAAATGATGGTTAAATGTGTCGAAATATCGCGCTCTTTACCACACTAAAATTTTCTTTCTAAATTCGTTTTCAGAAACAATGGTTTCTGAACCAATTCCTGAACCATTCCTACTACTTTACTGATGACATTGCGCAACTTTTAATAATAATTACTGAAAATATTCCTATCCCCGCAAAACTGAGTTTTCTAGCTGACGCTCTACAACCAATAAAAATATTCTATCCTCCAATACTAAAAAAAAAATACTAAAGCAAGACGGCACCTCTAATAGGATTCCAAGAATTTTCTTTAGAACTCGTTATTGTTCAATACCCAAATTCTAAGTGGAGTATGATTACTCTGTTCTTAGTAGTTTTTCGTAGAAACTAAAACAATAGGCCTGCCTCAAAAGAAAAAAATTTAAATTACCACCTTTTATGACTTTTAAAAATGTACGCAAAATTTCTACAAAGAATGTTGATCTGAGGAAATCTGACCTAATTAAATTATAAGGCAGTAGTTCATAGAAGTTACTTGACCCTGGTTCGTATTAAATTAATAAAAACACAAATAAAATAACAAATCAGCATATTTGCCTACGGTTTGCGCTCTCCACCATGTCACGAACTTGATAAGATTGGGATTCATTTATTGTAGAATTTTACTGCATTTGACTGGGCGTTAATTCACGCTTTAAATCTCTAATCTTTAAATGGGTACCGGGTCGTCGTTACCTCCCCCGAAGGGTCCTATGCTGATTTTCTCACTGAATGGGGGCTTTCGAAAATATGGGGGGGTTTATATTTAAAATGATGGGATTCAAGTAAACTTCTATTTTCTGTGCCTTAAAATTACCCTAACTACTTAACTGAAATGACTAATATGAAAACAAACACCGTTATAACAAAAGGGTCTTACCTAGGTCAAGTGTAGAGGAGGACCGTATCGTGCCAACCAATTTAACGTACTTCAGGGGTAGTCATATGCGTACCCGTGGCTTCTCTTAGGACGATAACAAATTTTGGAAAACACTTAATTACTCTTCGACGGGTGGTCGTTCGTCTATCTGACGTAACGCCCCCAAAAGGATCAACCCGAACTTCAAAAGAATCTTGGAGTCTTGCCTACGTGCAAGCCACCGAGCAAGTCCTCGTTGCTGGCTCAAAAATCCTCGAGCTTACTTCTCTTTTCGTCAGCACTTTTTTCCAATGCATTGCAACGTCCTTTTCCATGACGTCAATCAGCGGTTCGAAGTACCCAGTTGTTGAACAAATTTACGATCTATGATTTATAAGTTTGGGTCAACTATTCCTTGGTTACTAAACCGGTCATCGGCCGACCATTTCTAAGGACGCTGCAATTTTATGTCTTTTTGCTTCTTTGTGACAATAGCCGAAGTGTAAAACTGCAAAACAATAAACATTCTTTAGTTTTTTTAGATTGGGTTGTAATTTTTGTTTGACAGTTTGACTTTCTTTCCATTTTGCACCTGCGAACGATTCTCACTTAAAGTTAAGGGCGAAATAAGCCGCGGAATTACTAGGCTTAGACAAGCCACCCTTAAAATGATGCTTATTATGTGGTGCAATGGTATTGCTTGTTTATGTGCCACTTAACCTTAAGTATACTTAAATTTTCCTTGGTGCGAACGGGCATCAGTGTAATAACTAGCAAAAGTGGGCGTGCCCTAATGTATTCAAGATCACGAAATTTACGGACATGAAAATATCTAGCTTTCGCTTCTGTATGAGATAAATAATAACATGCCTATTCTGTGACTAAAGCACAGTAATCGTAAATTATGGCCAAAAATGTATGTTGTGGCAAAAGAAATTTTTCTCTCAAAATACGAAATTAAAAAATTCTGAAAATAAGCCATTTTTAAGCACATGGGAAGAAAAAGGGGATTAAAACTTCAGTGAAATAAAATAAGGAAACCTTTTTGCTACATGTTGCGCCATAATCTTCACTTTAGAAATATACTTCCAAAGCATATACATAGAGATTCCCCTTCTTCTGCACAATCCTGTCAGCAAACGTACATAAATCATCCTCCAACTAATTTTCAAAAATACCCCTTTTCCAAGCCGAAAAGCAATTTTCACCCCCGTCGCATTCCAATACAACTCCGAAGGCTATTTAAAACAATAAAACCTTGAAAGTTTCCGCCAAAGTTGCAGGCAACAATGGACGTGCCGTCTGGATTAACAATCATATTTTTGATCCAGGACATCTCTATTTTCGGCTAGTTGGGAATTCTACACGCGACCGAAGCCACGTCGGTTTATGGTTTGCGAACAATTGCGTTTTGGTGCAATTCCACACAGCTGGTAAACATGGGCTGTAAATTGCCCCGTTCCAGATTGGCAACTTTCGGGATTGCGGCCGCGAATAAAGCAATTGATTTTTCACTTGTTTGGATTCCTCCAGGCAAGATAACCGCACAACCGAGATATTAGATAAGTTATATAGGAGAGCCGTAGGTTATAAAAGCACCGTTAAGGCGCTTATCTAGGACAACAACAATATAAACGGAGCTGATTTATCTAGCTATTACTGAGAAGGATATTGCGATGTTGAGCGGTTATTGAGGTGCAAAATACTGAGATTTAGATGAAAAATGTTATAAATTTAAGTAGATATGAAGCAGCGTTTCAACTCCAAATTGGACTGTTTTGATATGTTAATTCCCGTAAGAGAATCTAAGATTGTAACATACCACAAGTCGATATAGGATAGGAGTTTTATTCGAACGCCAGTGAGGATTATAAGCGATTTTTGGTACTTTTTCCATTTCGACGCTTATAACTAACCTAAACTGGTCATTTAAAGGGATTTTAATGATTTTTCTCTATCGTGTACAATTCGTATTTTTTTTTGTAATTGATTAGACAAATGCAATGTTTTTCACTATGTGGAAAAACGTCGCCAACCTAATAAACGGACTCTTTGGACAAAACGCGATTTTCTATGTAAATTCCGAAACTTGGTTGATTGACGCCTCGGCATGCGTTTTGTATCGGAATGTTCCATTTTTTGCGGTAAACCGGCGCTCCGAATTGTTGTTCACATTAAAACGTTTTGCGGCTTTGTCATTAGTTTCCATAGAATTGATATACTGACGTTGTTTAACGAATTTTGGTACGGTTAATCCATTTCGAGCTGTGCAAGTGAATTAATTCGGTAGGATGCATAATTTTATTGTTTATGACGGACACACGTTGTTTCGTGTGAGCGGTTTCAGGCACGTTTCTTGGTATATACACAATGACGTGTCATAAGCAGCAAAACATAGTTTAGTATATCGCGGGCAAAGCCCTTTCCCGAGCATTCGTTTCGTCATATCATAAACACCCGAGCAAGAATTCAAGGCAGAAAATTGAATTCGGGAAGTTTTTTAACATTTCGCCTGGGATGGTATAAGAAAAACTAGAAATAGGCTGACGCATTTTATATGGAAATAAGGCCTGCTGCTGGTGGCACAATATTAATATTTCTGTTGGTCTGGTCGAAATGAAGTCACAACTTTCTGAAAAAAAACCGCATTAGCAAATTAAACATCAATAATGAAGATAGAAGTAGTCTTTAATGGCAGTTGTAAAAGGAGCTTTTTCATTTCATTAAAAGGGCTTGTTAAATAATGGATTCTTTAACGAGAGTTCAGAACGATAAAAGTTTTACTTTAGTTTATTTACTGTACCATTCAAATGTAAGACAAATTATTAGCTATTAGGACGTAATATCACCGCATAACTCAGGCAAACACCGAATCTAATAAGTTGTAGTGCACCGGTGTGATACACGAGACAGGTATAATTTAGGACGATACGGTAAAGTTAATAATACGACGTAAAGGGCCTAATAATGGCAAATTCCATACGTCACAAAGCAACGAGCACTTCGGCTCCTTGGGATTGCTTGGCAACTTCAAATAGCTCGATGGGAATTGCTTGCTTGATTATATATGTTTAGCATATTGGCTTACTTAGAAGAATGATTTTGATACCAAATCAAGTTAGAAGAGAAGAGGAGATCAAAAATAAAACCACAATTTGGCAGAAATTTATGGAGGACTTGTTGCCGCCTAAGAAAACAACCCTTCTTGGGCTTACTGCACATCATAGCAAACCGGTTTAAAATACGTTTCGTGTTTGCCCATGGGGCCCATCAACTTTTTGCGTTAAAAGCAATAGACCGGCATGGCGATGCGCGCTGCAGATAAGTCTTAAACTAACAGCGAGCGAATAGCAAACACGCTAACATTAAAATTGGAGTTTTAGGGCAAAAGTGCAATAAAATATCCTGCCACTGAACATCTACTCTATATAGATTGTTACTTACTTTTAATAATGTTATCAAATATGACACGTCGGATCCAAAATGTAGGGAATGACCCTAATTAATCAGGGCGAAGGCACAAATGTATAGTTTCTGCGAGTTTTATTAAGAACCTTCTAGGGGACCGATCCAAACTCTAATCAGTAGTTACGGCTTGTATAAAGTTCAGTTTAGTTTCCATTAGTTCAAGATATTTCAGGTTAGTTCAGCTTAGGCACCGAGAAAAAATACTGAAAACAGAAGTCGTTAAATATACAATTGACATTCAAAATATTCATGGCTTTCTGGAAAGTTTTAGGTTAGGATTAAAGCCAAAACCAGTTAAAAATAGCTCAACTCTCTGCGTAGAAACAGAGGATTTATTTGGATGTTTACTGCTTGAAATCGTTTTCAAATGCGTTTATTATTTCTTCTTATGCTGGGTTTAGTTACCATGTACGTTCCCGCTTTGGAGAAGCCAGACAGAGGCAAGCTGGCCTTCGAGTTCAGTCCTACGTACTCGGGTCTGCACAGCCTATATATAACTTAGCATCAAAGTAGAGAGTTTATGGGAGACCCTCCTCCTCATTTGCACCCTGTGAGAGAGCATCCTCCTCATTTGCACCCTATGAGAGAGTACACTCCTCAGAAAACCTATAAGAGCGCACACTCCCCCTCAGAAATACCAAAGCGCAATCTCCACACGCCCATCCATTGCCTCACCACCATTACCACCTCCAATACTGCTGTTACTGCTAGAGGTTTGAAAGACTGGCCTTACTTGGATTAGATGTCAAGTTGGAGACAATCTGTGTTTTTGAGATTGAGAACGTCAGAAAAGGTTAGACCGTCAAAAGGCAATCCCGGATGCCCAGTACATGTTTTGTTATAATAGCTTGTTTTCAATAATAAATAAATAAAAAAAGAAAAAGGGTTTAATTTTACAGTCCACGAATTTACCACTTTTTAATTAATTAAAGCACCGTTTTACATGGTCCTTCGAGCCTGTTAGTGAATTGAAGTATCTTCATTAGGAGGCAAGGCAGAAAAACCACGAGCTTGAAGACGGGGGCAAGTTGTAAGAGGTAGATTCTGTGCTTTTGATTTGTGTCAATAACATGGCTGAAGTTTCTATATTAAAATCTAAGAGAACAGCGCTCAAAGGTAAATTAACTCGATGCAGAAGTTACTTTGAATCCATTGATCAAGAAAATTTAAACTTTAACGTAATTAATCACTTGCAATTAAGAATACAGAAATTAAAACCCCTTTGGGAAGAATTTAATGACATCCAGTTTCAAATTGAACAGGCATTAGTAGAGATGGGCAATGAATCTCTACCAGAAGAATCTGAGAGAAATAGGTTTGAAGATATGTATTTCAAACTGAATGATATAGGTGCTTTATGTAAAAAATACAATAACAAGTCAGATGTTAATGGTTCTGTGGTATGTTCAGTTAAAGAAAATATTAGTTCTGTACAATCATTAGTTAAATTGCCACCCATTTTTTGCCAACATTTGATGGTCAGTATGGTAATTGGCTTGAGTTTAGAGATTCTTTTGTAGCACTGGTTGATGGAAATATTGCCCTGAATAATATACAAACATTTTGTTATCTCTCAATAAAGATGTTCTCGAAATAATTAAATCTATTGAGGTTACAGATTCGAATTACACTGTTGCATGACATTTCTTAACAGATAGGTTTGAGAATAAGAAGCTTGTAATATATAATCATATAAAAGCAATATTTGAACAGCCAATTATTGTGAAGAAATCGTACGTGAATCTGAGGAATCTGTATGATTCTGTAACAAGACATTTGCGCTGTTTAAAAAGTTTAGATGAACAGATTGATAGTTGGGACAGATATCTGAGGATTCAAAGATTCGATTCAATTACTCGTCGTGATCGGTAAATGTATAAGTACCAGGGTGAATTACCTTCTATGAATGATTTAAATAACTTTTTAAAATTAAAATGTGAAATTCTAGAGAAATTAGAAGTTTCAAGTAATAATAATGTGCTTGACAAGTCTCAAAAATGGTTTAATTCTGGTTTCAATAAGTATAACAGGAGACAGAGTAATAGTTTTACTACCATAGATTCAAATTCGAAAATAAAATTTAAATGTTATTATTGCGATGGATACTCATAGTATTTGCAAATGTGAATCTTTTTGAGACTTGCTATTGAAGATCGTATTCCTGCGATTAAACGACTTAAACTATGTTTAAACTGTTTTCAAAATACTCATTCTTCCGGGAAGTGTCTCAAAACAAAATGTAGTAAATGTACAAAACCACACAATATATTGTTCCATTCTGAAAGTTATGCTAATAAATGTCAAAATATATTGAGAAACAGTATTGCAAATATTGAAGGCCCTGATCAATCTATTGCTCCACTTGGCTCCCAAAGCCAAATTTGTCGTGAATCACCATCACAGAATCTAAATTCAAAAGTATCTTTAAATTCACACGCATATGACAGATATTGCTCTCTACCGCGGTCATTAAATTGGTAAATGGGGTTAAGTCAATTACTGCCCGCGCACTGCTCGATAGTGGTTATCAGAGCAATTTTATTTCGCAAGAAATTTGTAATAAATTGAATTTGCAACAACTACTATGGGATTCAACAGACCTAGTGGGTTTGACTAGAAAATTTGAAATTTTTTGTAAATAAAAACACCTCTAAAATTTTTCTTGTTCTTTGTACCACAACTTGCATTTCGACATAAGTAAATAGTGATGGTGGAGGGGGGATCAATGGGTGTGTGGAGTTTCCGCTTGGCTATTTCTGAGGAGGATGCTCTCTCATAGAGTGCAAATGAGAAGAAGGGTCTCCCATAAACTCTCTACTTATCAAAACAGTAATTTTGTGGAAGCCAAATGAGTGGAACTTTACTCAAAAATACTTCAAAAAGCTGTCAATTTTATGTTTTTAGAAAAATTGAGGCTAAGATTAAGGCAAAAAAAAATATGTGAAAACTTATTTAAAGCGTGTTAAAGTATTAATTTTGATTGTTTTTAAATTTTCTGAAAAATTTCAGTTTAGAATAGGTGCGAAAATGCGAATTCTCATTTTTTTATAGATATTCAAATTTAAGACAAAATCAGGCAAAATTGCTCCAACTTGTCTTTTTTTTGTAAAATATTGTTGAATAAAAAAATACAATTTGGCTAAAAACGCCTTAACATAAAAATTTAGGTTCTTTCATTAAGTTAGGGAAGAATGGCCAAAAAATGTCTTGTAAAAATTGTTATCTATTAAAGTTACTTTAAGCGTGTAAAAATGCAAATTATAACTTTTTTAAAAAAATCACGTTAAAATTAGAGCTAAAATCGATTAAAGAAAAATTCGGTATTAGAGTAAAAATGGACAAAACCGACTCAAATGTTCTTGTTTCAGGTCAAATTACTTCATTTGAAGGTGAAATTTTCTACAAAACTCCTCAAGATGCAAATTTAGTATTTTTTGAGTACCAGGCTAGGATTAAGGCTAAAATCGGTGATAAATTACGCACAGAAAATAATTATACTAATAAGTGTGTGCTTAGAGAAATTCTGTTTAGAATGATCATCAAAATCGTTTAAAAATGATTGAATGCATTTAAAAAACCAAGTTAAAGGGTTTTCGTAAAAATGCAGGTGTTTTAGGGATTAAGACCAAACCAGTCCCCAGTTGAAAAAGGGTGATTTAGTCAGCACGACCCGAAAATGGTAACAAAAAAGTGGTTGTTACTGAAAATTCATTAGTCATTCTGTACTTCGAAAAACCAAACTAAATTTGCATATTGATTATGTATACAATGAAAAACCTGGTTACTAAAGCAGTATAACAACAAAAGGGAGGTTTAAACTAGACTAGATAGAAGATAACTTCTAATTCCCTCTGTTTGTTTGCGTTTTCCCATCAATACAGAATATTAAATTACACAACTCCTATCCCTAATCGCTCTATAACTAGTGATGCGACAGCAATATAATTAATCACCATTAATTCTAGTCGATTGTCACCCAATTTAATGCTGAAACCGCCATATGTCTCAATTACCGACAATTGTATGCCTCCCCAAGCCCAAACGTCTATAGGCAGTTCGAAGGACATTCTAGATCCCCGTAAATTGAGATCTAGATAGAACAACAACTATTAATCCATCATTCGCATTAATATAAAGAAAAGACTAAAACATATCCCGAAAATTGAAATTTTTGCTTTAATTTTCCTGAAGCAGTCCTCTAGAAACCGGGGCATTTCATTCAATTAAAACAGAGGTTTTCGCGCCCGTCATTAACCCACTCGTTTACCGAATCTTGAAATGTGGAAGGTTCCGTTTAAAGCGCACGTGAGTTACCATAAATCGTTTGGCAATTAAAATCGGTCTGCGGTTTAATTGCTTCGATCCGTTCTAACGTGGGTTTTGTGGAAGTATGAACTCGTTTAACCTTTGAACCATCCACGGTAGCACCCACAAAACTTATATTTAGGCCGAGACGTCTAAAACAACAAGTGTAATAACAGTCGGCAATTCGTCGTGCTCGTGGAGCAGGCAGACGTAAGTCTTTGGCGGAGAAAATTGAATAAATAAATAAATAAAATGTTAACAGTGACAGGGGTGACATTTTGGTCGGCTTTCGTCCTAAGTGTCTACTACAGCTTCCATTAAAATGAAAAACGCCGGGGTAATATATTTGGCCTTATTGCGAATTAATATCAAAGGGCGGAACGTCACTGCCTGAGGGATTATTAATGGCGTTTCAGAAAGTTTTGTGCTGTTCTCAACTCGGTTACTCTCAATTTCACTAGTTAAATAGGGATTTGAGTTCGCGATATTAATGGCAGGGGACTTGAGTGAGAGGAGGAGAGATGTACTTATTGTTTGCGACTTTCAGCACAACATTTTTTTTTGGGACGATTTTAGGTCTTTTAAAGGATGAGATGGTTGCTTAGGGAGTGCTAAACCACTCTTTTGTTAAAAGGCCAACTAGATCTCGTTTGTTTTTGTTTTTCTCGACCGAAGCGAGGTCCGAACTCGCTTTTATGTAATTAAATTAAACATGGTTACAATACGATTTTATAAATTAATTACTTTTTCAATGGTGATATGATTTCTTAGGGGGTGTTAAACCTCTCTTCTTCTAGTATGTCGAATAAACCTCGTTAGTTTTTTCGTTTTTATTGACCGAAGCGAGATCCGAATCCACTTTTAAGTAAAAAATAAATAAATCATGCTGATTCTAATTAAATAACCTGGCTTCAAGGGTGATATGGTTTCTGGGGGAGTGTTAAGCCACTCTTCTTCTAATATGCCAATTAAACCTCGTTGGTGTTTTGGTTTTTCTCGACCGAAGCGACGTCCGAACTTGCTTATAGTTAATTAAATTAAACTTGGTTATAATAGGATGATATAAATGAACTGCTTTACTAAACGACGTTCAGCATATTTTTTTTACCAAAAAATGTCGCTGTTGAGTGTTTTCAACGGTGATATGGTTTGTTGGGGAGTGTTAAGCCACTCTTCTTCAAATATGCCAAATAAACCTCGTTGGTTCTTCGTTTTTCTAGAACGAAGCTACGTCCGAACTTGGTGTTATGTAATTAAATTAAGCTTGGTTACAATACGATTTTATAAATGAATTACTTTACTTAACGACGTTCAGCATAATTTTTTTTTTTAAAAAAGGTCGTTATTGAGTGTTTTCAATGGTGATATTCTAGTACGCCAACAAGGTGTCATTTGGTTTTGATTTTTCTCGACCGAAGCGACGTCCGAACTCGCTTATAGTTAATTAAATTAAACTTGGTTATAATAGGATGTTATAAATGAATTGCTTTACTAAACGACGTTCAGCATAATTTTTTTTACCAAAAAATGTTGCTGTTGAGTGTTTTCAACGGTGATATGGTTTGTTGGGGAGTGTTAAGCCACTCTTCTTCAAATATGCCAAATAAACCTCGTTGGTTCTTCGTTTTTCTAGAACGAAGCTACGTCCGAACTTGCTTTTATGTAATTAAATTAAACTTGGTTACAATACGATTTTATAAATGAATTACTTTACTTAAAGACGTTCAGCATAATTTTAAAAAAAAAAAACGGTCGTTATTGAGTGTTTTCAATGGTGATATTCTAGTACGCCAACAAGGTGTCATTTGGTTTTGATTTTTCTCGACCGAAGCGACGTCCGAACTCGCTTATAGTTAATTAAATTAAACTTGGTTATAATAGGATGTTATAAATGAATTGCTTTACTAAACGACGTTCAGCATAATTTTTTTTACCAAAAAATGTCGCTGTTGAGTGTTTTCAACGGTGATATGGTTTGTTGGGGAGTGTTAAGCCACTCTTCTTCAAATATGCCAAATAAACCTCGTTGGTTCTTCGTTTTTCTAGAACGAAGCTACGTCCGAACTTGCTTTTATGTAATTAAATTAAACTTGGTTACAATACGATTTTATAAATGAATTACTTTACTTAAAGACGTTCAGCATAATTTAAAAAAAAAAAAAAAAACGGTCGTTATTGAATGTTTTCAATGGTGATATGGTTTTTTAAGGGATGTTAAGCCACCCTTCTTCTAGTAAGCCAACAAGGTGTCATTTGGTTTTGATTTTTCTCGACCGAAGCGACGTCCGAACTTGCTGATTGTTAATTAAATTAAACTTGGTTATAATAGGATGATATAAATGAATTAATTTACTAAACGACGTTCAGCATAATTTTAAAAAAAAGAAAGGTCGTTATTGAGTGTTTTCAATGGTGATATGGTTTCTTAAGGGATGTTAAGCCACCCTTCTTCTATTACGCCAATAAGGTGTAATTTGGTTTTCGTTTATCTCGACCGAAGCGAGGTTGGAACTTGCATTTATATAATTAAATCAAGCCTAATTATAAAATTTTTAGTTTTAACATTTTCAGCACGATTTTTTTACAAAAATAGGTCTCTTTTGGGTCTTTTCAAGGGCTGATAGGGTGTATTGAGTCATTCTTCTTTTAGTACGCTAACTAAATCTCTAAATCAGCACAAACATTTTTTTTTTTGGACGCTTTTAGGTCTTTTAAAGGGTGAGATGGTTTCTTAGGGAGTGCTAAACCACTCTTTTGTTAAAAGGCCAACTAGATCTCGTTTGTTTTTGTTTTTCTCGACCGAAGCGAGGTCCGAACTCACATTTATGTAAAAAATGAATAAATCGTGCTGATTCTAATTAAATATTCTGGCTTCAAGAGTGATATGGTTTCTTGGGTTGAGCCACTCTTCTTCTAATATGGTAATTAAACCTAGTTTGTTTTTCGTTTTTTCTCGACCAAAACGATGTCCGAACTCGCTTTTATGTAATTAAATTAAACTTGGTTACAATACGATTTTATAAATTAACTACTTTCACCATATTTTTTTTTACAAAAAAGGCCGTTTTTCAGTGTTTTCAATGGTGATATGGTTTCTTAGGGGGTGTTAAACCTCTCTTCTTCTAGTATGTCGAATAAACCTCGTTGGTTTTCCGTTTTTATTGACCGAAGCGAGGTCCGAATCCACTTTTAAGTAAATGAACCATGCTGATTCTAATTAAATTACCTGGCTTCAAGTGTGATATGGTTTCTTGGGGAGTGTTAAGCCACTCTTCTTCTAATATGCCAATTAAACCTCGTTGGTGTTTTGATTTTTCTCGACCGAAGCGACGTCCGAACTCGCTTTTAGTTAATTAAATTAAACTTGGTTATAATAGGATGATATAAATGAATTGCTTTACTAAACGACGTTCATCATAATTTTTTTTTACCAAAAAAGGTCGCTATTGAGTATTTTCAACGGTGATATGGTTCGTTGGGGAGTGTTAAGCCACTCTTCTTCAAATATGCCAATTAAACCTCGTTGGTTCTTCGTTTTTCTAGAACGAAGCTACGTCCGAACTCGCTTTTATGTAATTAAATTAAAGTTGGTTACAATACGATTTTATAAATTAACTTCTTTACTAAACGACTTTCACCATATTTTTTTTTTACAAAAAAGGCCGTTTTTCAGTGTTTTCAATGGTGATATGGTTTCTTAGGGGGTGTTAAACCTCTCTTCTTCTAGTATGTCGAATAAACCTCGTTGGTTTTCCGTTTTTATTGATCGAAGCGAGGTCCGAATCCACTTTTAAGTAAAAAGTAAATGAACCATGCTGATTCTAATTAAATTACCTGGCTTCAAGGGTGATATGGTTTCTTGGGGAGTGTTAAGCCACTCTTCTTCTAATATGCCAATTAAACCTCGTTGGTGTTTTGGTTTTTCTCGACCGAAGCGACGTCCGAACTTGCTTATAGTTAATTAAATTAAACTTGGTTATAATAGGATGATATAAATGAATTAATTTACTAAACGACGTTCAGCATAATTTTTTTTTACCAAAAAAGGTCGCTATTGAGTATTTTCAACGGTGATATGTTCGTCCGAACTCGCTTTTATGTAATTAAATTAAACTTGTTTACAATACGATTTTATAAATGAATTAATTTACTTAACGACGTTCAGCATAATTTTTTTAAAAAAAGGTCGTTATTGAGTATTTTCAATGGTGATATGGTTTCTTAAGGGATGTTAAGCCACCCTTCTTCTATTACGCCAATAAGGTGTCATTTGGTTTTCGTTTATCTCGACCGAAGCGAGGTTGGAACTTGCATTTATATAATTAAATCAAGCCTAATTATAAATTTTTTTGTTTTAACACTTTCAGCACGATTTTTTTACAAAAATAGGTCTCTTTTGGGTCTTTTCAAGGGTGATGTGGTTTATAGGGTGTATTGAGTCATTCTTCTTTTAGTACGCTAACTAAATCTCTGTTGCTTTTCATTTTTCTCGACCGAAGCGATGTCCGAACTCGCGTTTATTTAATTAAATCAAGCTTGATCTTTGTGCGATTTAATAAATGAATTGCTTTAACAACTTTCGGTATTTTTTATTTTTTACAAAATTAGCTCACTTTTGGGTCTTTTTAAGAGTAGTATGGTTTTTTGGGGGACATTAAACCACCCTTTTCTAGCATGCCAACCAAATCTCGTTCGCTTTCCGTTGTTTTTCCAAACTCGAATTTATGTAATTAAATCAAGCCTGATTATAATGTGGTTTAATAAATGAATTCGTTTAACGAATTTCACTTTTTTTTTTTAATATGAAATGAAATCTTGTTTATGTATTGTTACAGTTTGAATCAATAAATGCCAGTTTAATTCATAATTAAAACATTAATTTAAACATGCACTTATAGCATTTTTTATTATTTTTATGTCTACGGTAATTTTTTTTTTTTTTTTGGGGAAAAAAGTAAGTAAAAAAATAAGAAATATAATTAATAAAAGAAAAGTTGAATTGCCACAGCCTTTGTCACAAGCCCTAATTAATTGTGCAATGATTTTTAGAAAGTCGTTATGTTACTTCTTGTACTGTGAGGATAATCATTCGTCTCTTCTTCGTTTTTCTCGACCGAAGCTGTGTCCGAACCCACCAAATTTATGGTTGCGCTTATGAAATCTTCTTTAATGATGGTTTAAAATAATAAATCTATTACGTTAAATTATAGTTAAATGAGACGTTTAACTAAACACTTCGAAAAAATTTGAAGGAATGAAGTACTTGTAGTGTTCTCTATACACAAGACAAATTTAGTTTTTCAAAAAATTAATGCTACGATGCAAAAGGGTTTATGTTAGTGATAACGTCGTGTGTGATTTGTATTCTAAAAGGATGTCAGGCGTTGCTTTTTCCACTGTGAGTAAGACCTTTCGTTTTAGTTCGACTGCAGCGACGTCCGAATTCACCAAATAGTAGTAAATTTACGTGGTAATTCAAGCTGAAAAATATGTTGTTTAATCTTGTACTTTAAAAAAACTACAAATTTCAAATAAATTAATATGACACAAAGGTAAATTTAGTGGGCAATACAGCGGAAACCTTTTTGTGCTAAATAACCACTAAAATAGCACACAAACCTGAGTAAATATTTCCATAATACGATAAGACTTGGGAAATTACCGGATACACTTAACTCTTCGTGAAATTCCACATTAGTTATTGGATGGATATGTGCGACATTTTACCTTTATTATATATTTAGTAGGGAGACCTAGTAAGAGAAACACTCTATAATGAAAAGTGAAAACGACCATTTCCACTTTGTTCCCCGTAAATTTCCTTGAGCAGAACAAGACACTCATAAAGCAATTGACCCGGGAAACCCTTAGCTAAGCGAGAAACTTAGAGCCTCTTTTCGGTATCGCTCCGTAAAATGCGGTTCTCAATAATTGAATTGACACACATATGAGCACCCTCTTGATGAAATAAGGGAGCAGCTAAACTTGAAAAGCCGAGCACCGAATTTATTACTATCAATGAAACGTGAGGAGGGGTGGGTAACTGGTTACGGTTGGGGGAACAAACCGAAAAAAGGTAAAACGAATTAGTTTTAAAACCACCCGGCTTCTCTTCGGTAGAGCAACTTTTCTTGTAAACATAATTTATCATGTGTAAGGAAGAAGGCGCGTTTTATTAAGCCGAGAGAGAGAGAGAAAATATGGGGAGCAATCAATGGAATGGAATCTATTCCCGGAAAAGCAAATTGCATGTGGATGGTGTAAGCAAGCCTCGAGTGAATTGCTGAGGAAATGTTACGTTATCAAACCATTCGTCATAAGGTAACGAGGCGCTATTTTAAAGAGCTCTGGGTTTAAGTCAAAACTTAAAACTGTATATTTTCAGATTTATGTCTCTTACCATTTCTGAGATTTTTATAGGGTAGCAAAACGTGATTAGTTGAAAAATGGTTAAAAGCATCAGATACCAAGTTTGGCAAAAAGAGCTTAAAATGTATCCGGATGTTCGTAGACAGAATATTAGCCTCAAAAGTTTTTTCGAAAGTGATCAAACGGGGGGTATTACATCTTTTTTCTCTACTTTTCCTTTAACTTTAAAACAAGTATTTTTTGATCTTTTTGATTTCCTCTTTCACTTCTCACCAATGACTACAAAAACCACAAAACTCACTTTTCTATCCAATTTCATTCGAGTTAAGTTCTTAGAGGTGTGCAAACGTCCAATTCCGATTGAAATCTGGAAAAAAAATCCGAAATTGGTTTATCATTCCCAAGAAAATTAGTGGAACTTAATAGAGATTCTTGGAAATAAGTAAGAGTTTTAGTGGAAACTAATATGTACTTCTAAAGCGACCTCTAGAAGTAGAGATCACTAACAATTAAAAGAGTGTGTATTAATAAGCATTTTTTTACAGTAAGTAAAACGATAGGTGTATTGGAAAAATATTGAAATATAAAGAAAAAAAGAAAAAAATATAAAGCTGAGATAAATTAATTAGTAAAACTTAGCGGGCTTTACTAGAGAACATTGTGGAAATTAATAAAAATTACTAGAAATAAGTAAAAATTGGAAAATAATTTAGTGGAAATTAGTACGTACTGCTGAGACCGATTAATGGAATTAGTAGAAATTAGTAGGATTCAGTAGCAATTAGAAAAAAATGTAATGGAAATTAGTATTCATTTTTGAGAATACATCAAGTTAGAATTATGATAATTTTGTAAGATCTGCAATATCTTCCATTAATTAAAGCTATAAAGTCCTAGAAATCATAGAAAGGTCATACTTATAGTAAAATTTAAAAGCGATAGGTAAATATCTTTTTAACGTACCCCTGTACCGCTGACAGAAATTAGTCAAAATTAAGCGTAGTTACTGAGAATTAGTTGTGATTACTAAGAAAAAAGCAGGTTTCACGGGTATTTTTGAATAAAAACTTTCAGCTACCAAGTTTTCGGCTTTGTTTTCTTGCCATTTTCAGGTTAGATTGGGCAATAATTAAGCGAAATTAGTGGGAATTAGTTGTGATTACTAAGAAAAAACAGATTTCCTGCGTAATCGATCACGGGAATTCTTGAATACATACTTTCAGTTACCAAGTTTTCGGCAGTGTTTTCTTGCCTTTTTCAAGTTAAATTGAGCAATAATTAAACGAAATTAGTGGGAATTAGTTGTGATTACTAAGAAAAAACAGGTTTCCCGGGTAAGCGGTCACGGGAATTCTTGAATAAAAATTTTCTGCTGCCAATTTTTCGGCAGTATTTTATTCCTTTCTTCATGTTAGATTGAACTACAATTAAGCGAAACTAGTGGGAATTAGTTGTGATTTCTGAGAAAAACCAGATGTCTCGGGTAATCGGTCACGGGAATTATTGAAAAAAAAACTTTTAGTTACCAAGTTTTCGGCAGTGTTTTATTGCCTTGTTAGATTGAGCAATAATTAAGCGAAATTATTGGGAATTAGTTGTGATTATTAAGAAAAACCAGGTTCCCCGGGTAATCGGTCACGGAAATTTTTGAAAAAAACTTTCAATTACCAAGTTTTTGGCCTTCTTCAGGTTAGATTAAGCAAAAATTAAGCGCAATTATTGGGGATTAGTTGTGATTTTTGGTCGAGACTCACCCCACATTACAAAAAAAATTTGAAAATAGTAGTAGGAAAATAGTAGGAACTTTTAGTAGAAATCAGTAGGCATTTTTTGGAATTTACAGGTGCTAATTTCTACAAATTCATACTGATTTTTGTAAAAATTACAACTAAGTCACACTAATTCTGCTTAATTCTTACTAATTCCTATAAGCAGCACGTCAAAGTATCTTTGCACCCATCTTTCAATTTTACTCCAATATTGTGACCAATTTATAGGAATTTACAGCTTTAATTAATGATAGGCGGTACACATTCTTCAAAAGCTGTTCAGAGGAAAATTGTAGAAAAAAAAACACTTTAGAGGTTAATTTCATTCGTATTGAGTTGGTTTTCTAAGAACGTAACAAACTCACGACAAAACGAACACGAACAAAATCAGAATATTGCAAACGTACCACTCCAATAAAGAAACAGAAAAAAAATCCGATTTTCTTTTGAAAATGTCCAAAAGGATGAATATTACGACTTTTTTGCCCATTCTCAACTTTGAAACGCCTCGACCAATTGGAGTGAATTTAACTGTTTTTTCCTCTTCTGGGTATTCTCTTTCACCTCCCACCATTTTAAGTTCTGTAGGTGCAATATTTTCGGTAATAGACCCTTCGGTGGTCGATTTTTTGGCACTTTTAAAATCGGGTTTTTTGACCATTTTTGAAAAAACCACTCTAGAGGTTAATTTCATTCGAGTTGAGTTTGTTACATCCTTAGAGGATTGTAAACGTCCATTCTGATCAAAAACAAAAAAAAGATCTTTTTTGTTTATGTCCAAAGTGTGCGTATTATGACTTTGGTCTCAATTCTGAACTTTGACCGCCTGTAAGATAAGAACGCCTGGACCGATTGCAGAAAATCTTAACTGTTTTTTCCTCTTCTTGATCTTCTCTTTAACCTCTCATCATCGGAAGTTCCGTAGGTGCAATATTTTCAGAGATAAACCCCTTAGGTGGTCGATTTTTAGGCACTTTTAAAAAGCGGGTTTTTGACCATTTTTAAAAAAAACCACTTTAGAAGTTAATTTAATTCGAATTGAGTGTTACATCCTCAAACGTCCTTTCTGATTAAAAACAGAAAAAAAATCCAAATTTTTTTTGAAAATATCCAAAGTGGGGATATTAGACTTTTTTATCAGTTCTGAACTTTGACCGCCTGTAACTTGAGAACCCCTCGACTGATTAGAATAAATCTAACTGTTTTCTCTCTTCTTGATCTCCCCTTTCACCTCCCACCATCAGAAGTTCCGTACATATAATATTTTTGGAGATAAACCCTTTCGGTGGTCGATTTTTAGGCACTCCTAGAATCGCAATTTTTGACCATTTTTTAAAAAAACCACCCTAGAGGTTAATTTCGTTCGATATGAAAGAGAAAACCAAGGGGCTGAAATATCTAGAAGAGTAGGACTTGGTTGGGCGGCATTTGGGAAACTGGGATTCATACTCAAATCTAGAGAAATACCAATTAATCTGAAGCGAAAGGTCTATGACTCGTCCATATCACCGGTTCTCACATACGGTCTTGAAACAATGGCTATTACACGCAAGATGGCGAACAGGCTCCAGATCACGCAACGAGCCATGGAAAGATCCATGCTTGGAATCAGCATAAGAGACAAAGTACGAAATGAAGACATACGGAGAAGAACCCAAGTAATGGACGTACTAAAAACAACAGCCCAACTTAAATGGCAATGGGCAGGGCACATAGCAAGACAAACCCCAGATAGATGGACGCACAAAATACAAACTTGGCGACCAAGAGAAACAAGAAGAAGCGCGGGAAGACCCCAGAAGAGATGGCGAGACGATATCCAAAGGATAGCAGGGAGAAACTGGATGAAAACAGCGGAAAACAGAGAGACATGGAGAAATTTGGAAGAGGACTACATCCAGGAGTGGATGAATGCTGTCTGAGGAAGAAGAGAAGAAGAGAAGATGAATTTGTTAAGTTGTTAATAGATTTCAAGCGTGCTATTCCGATCAAAAACTGAAATTGTTTTTGAAAATGTCCAAAGTGGTATTACGGTTTTTTCTACTTTGACAGCTTGTAACTTTAGACCAATTGGAGGGAGTCTAATTGTTTTGCTCTCTTCTTCACATCCTCTTTCACCTCCCACCAACCGAAATCTCGTAGATACCGCATTTTCGGAAATTCACTTGTCGATTTTTAGGTAATTTTAGAGATTTTTTTTTAAGTTTTTTTTGCCATTTTTAAAAACTTTACGTTTGGGGCGTATGTTATTTGACCTAAGTTCGCCACCTTTGGCAATTGCAAATGGTCTATTCTCATCAAAAAACAGGAAAAATTTGTATAACTTTATACAAGTTACGAGGGGTTTATCGCGGCTATTTCAAGAGGCTTTTTGAGCATAACTAAAAACTAAAAAAGTGCGTTTTTTTTCAAATTTGTGTCTCTTACCATTCCCAACATTTCCATATGGTCGAAAGACGTGATTGTTAAAGAGATGGCTAAAAGCGTCAATGGTTGAGAAAATTACTTTTACTACAAAGTATCGGCTTAACTAATTTTTAATTACTGCACTCTAGTAAACATCAAAAGCAAAATCGCTCTCTAGGAAATTTCTTCTGGGATGTAACAAGCGGATTTCCATTGTTAGAAAATCGTGGCTGAATCCAGACTCCAGAGAACAGAACCAAGCAAATAAAAGTGTCCCAAAAATATACTCTTTTTGGCTTATTGAAACTCGTTGAAAAATTGTAGTGAGGACACGATCTGATTGGATGGCAGACAATATTTATCTACACAGAGAATTAGCATATAAGATGGAGCGAACTAGGGTCTTGAGTAAACATTCATATAGCCAGAATGTGCTACTATTAAACCGTAGGGATACAGTTAATACAGGACCCAAATTTAAATTGAGCAGGAAAATCAGGACAATGAAATCAAGCTAATTGAGATAATACGATTTTGAAGCGGGTTTAATGAAATCACCAGGTCACAAGGGGGTTAAGGGAGGAAGGTAATCAAAGATTAAAAAATACTTAAGACCAATTATAGGCCGCAACAATCTCTTATCCTAAACCTTTAGTTATTTTGTGTGGAGTATTAAAGATTTTTTTTGTGGTAGATTTTCTTTGCGTTTTTCCATTAGGTACAATACAGGGTGCTTCAGAAAGATGCTGACAAACTCTAGAGGGTTATAGAAGACGCCAACTCATCCAACTCTTGCTTATAAACCCCAAGCCGCCAATGCACCGTTTTTGAGATACAGGGTCTCGAAGAAATATTTTTTTACGAGTTTTTCGTTTATATATCAGGAACAAATTTACATAAATAATTGAAATTTTGTACACGTTGTACTGTCACCAGGATTATTTCCTTTTTTTCTTCACCGAAGCGATGTCCTAACTTTAGAATTTAATGAGATCAGCTTTATTGTTCCTACATATACTACTAAAACTTTAGTATTAGTCTGGTATAAAGAAATCTTGAGTTATTTTATTTTTTCCTTTATATAATAAACTTTAAACGACTGACTTTTAGCTGTGTGGTAATCATTCGATGATCAACTTCAAAAACTGGGGTATATCTAATTCGCTAAACTTCGTGTCCAATGAAAATTTGTTTTCCTGCTGACGTCCCTAGGGGCAGATTAAAAATTAATTTTTACCGCCTAGCTTCGCTTGTTTTCGCTTTATAACAGCAAGAATGCCCCCATCATTGTACATAATAATTTACTACCCGAAGGTAAACAGCCGGTTTTTGAATTTAATTTCCTTTAATTACACGCAACATTACCCGGCTTTAAATTAGGCGGCTTTCCTGCAGGTAAATTCCGGAAAATGAGCTGCAAGCCGGCAATTGTCTTTTACGGTGCAAATTGGAATATATGAAGCTTTCAAGTCGTTTCCCTTAAGCGCCCCTGATAGTGGCCAATTTTCGGAAAAGCTCCAGTTACCTAATTGGATGTTACGCAAATCTTAAGTTATTCTATTACGGAGCTTATCCTCTCCTTGTTTTGAATGTTGTCATAAAGGGGTTTAGTTTTTTCTTTCAACGGAGATTTTATTTATTTTTTATAATCCAACTAAAACAGATCCAACACTTGAAATTTCGTTCAAGTTTTATATTGTCACCCCAGACCCAAACAGCCATGTTTTTGTTTTATTACCAATTGTTATATTAAGAAAATTGTTCTTATTATCTGATCCCCAAAACTTCCACTATAGAACAATAAACCTTAACCCCTTATAGACACAACTTTCATGTATCTGAGCAATTTAGTAAAGCGTAAGAAACAATAATAATTGTCCTCATACAAAGTCCCTTGTCTCCACTCTCAAGAGCACCGGGGAAACAATCGCAATAAGCCCTTAATGGAAATAAAAGGCTGAGAAGGAGAATTAAGGTGTTTCGTGAAATGAGTAATAGCTAAGGATAAATAAACTTTCAAGAAAGGCGGTTTCGAAAAGGGCTTCATAAAGGGATTTTTTCATAGGCGATCCTAAACTAGGTGCCGCCCGCAGGTGCAAATCGATTTGGACCGCCCCTAAAAGTAAAAATTTAATTTTAGGTTTATTTAGGTTAGTTGCTTTCAGCTCTTCTGTTAAAAACCAAAATATCTCGGAAGAAAAAACGTTTTTGAAACTATTTTTAAGTAATAATGAGTGGAATAGAGGAAAACATGTACAGAAGACAGCGTTAAAAAGAGAGATGCATAGAGCTTTTTCTGCTTAGTGCGAAAGG
The DNA here is from genome assembly GCA_951812265.1 of Taphrorychus bicolor. Lineage (NCBI taxonomy): Eukaryota > Metazoa > Arthropoda > Insecta > Coleoptera > Curculionidae > Taphrorychus > Taphrorychus bicolor. Next base: position 41,969,062 of record OX638303.1, read on the forward strand.
TCGGCCCCGTAAGGGCCCATTTTGATATAATTGTTTGAAGAAGTTATATCTAGTTAATTTAGGTTAGTTCAGGTTAGTTGCTTTCAGCTTTTTAAAAAAAGCCAAAAGTTACAGAGGAATATCTCGCAAGAAAAGAAGTTTTCGAAACCATTTTCAGGTAACAATGAGTGGGATAGAGAAAGACTTACGGAGAAGACAGCGTTTAAAAGTGAGATGCATATATTTTCTTTCACTTAGTGCGAAAGTTGGGCCCGGAGGGGCCAATCTTTATTTAATTGTTGGAACAAGTTTTATCTAGTTAGTTTAGAATAGTTCAGGTTAGTTGTTTTCATCTCTTTTGAAAAAGCCGAAAGTTACAGTGAAATATCTAGCACGAAAAAAACGCTTTTGAAACCGTAAAGTAGTAATGAGTGGAATAAAGAAATACTTATGGTAAAGACAGCGTTTAAAAGAGAGATGCATAGATCTTTTTTTCGCTTAGTGCGAAAGGTGGGCCCGTTAGGGCCAATCTTTATATAATTGTTAGAACAAGTTACATCTAGTTAATTTAGGTTAGTTCAGGTTAGTTGCTATCAGCTTTTTAAAAAAAGCCAAAAGTTACAGAGGAATATCTCGCAAGAAAAGAAGTTTTCGAAACCATTTTCAGGTAACAATGAGTGGGATAGAGAAAGACTTACGGAGAAGACAGCGTTTAAAAGTGAGATGCATATATTTTCTTTCACATTAGTGCGAAAGTTGGGCCCGGAGGGGCCAATCTTTATTTAATTGTTGGAACAAGTTTTATCTAGTTAGTTTAGAATAGTTCAGGTTAGTTGCTTTCATCTCTTTTGAAAAAGCCAAAAGTTACAGTGAAATATCTAGCACGAAAAAAAAAGCTTTTGAAACCGTTTTTAAGTAATAATGAGTGGAATAGAGAAATACTTATGGTAAAGACAGCGTTTAAAAGAGAGATGCATAGATCTTCTTTTCGCTTAGTGCGAAAGGTGGGCCCTTTAGGGCCAATCTTTATATAATTGTTAGAACAAGTTACATCTAGTTAATTTAGGTTAGTTGAGGTTAGTTGCTTTCAGCTTTTTAAAAAAAGCCAAAAGTTACAGAGGAATATCTAGCACGAAAAAAAAAGCTTTTGAAACCGTTTTTAAGTAATAATGAGTGGAATAGAGAAAGACTTATGGTAAAGACAGCATTTAAAAGAGAGATGCATAGATCTTCTTTTCGCTTAGTGCGAAAGGTGGGCCCGTTAGGGCCAATCTTTATATAATTGTTAGAACAAGTTACATCTAGTTAATTTAGGTTAGTTCAGGTTAGTTGCTTTCAGCTTTTTAAAAAAAGCCAAAAGTTACAGAGGATTATCTAGCACGAAAAAAAAAGCTTTTGAAACCGTTTTTAAGTAATAATGAGTGGAATAGAGAAAGACTTATGGTAAAGACAGCGTTTAAAAGAGAGATGCATAGATCTTCTTTTCGCTTAGTGCGAAAGGTGGGCCCGTTAGGGCCAACCTTTATATAATTGTTAGAACAAGTTAAATCTAGTTAATTTAGGTTAGTTGCTTTCAGCTTTTTTAAAAAAGCCAAAAGTTAAAGAGGAATATCTCGCAAGAAAAGAAGTTACGGAGAGAAAGACTTACGGAGAAGACAGCGTTTAAAAGTGAGATGCATATATTTTCTTTCACATTAGTGCGAAAGTTGGGCCCGGAGGGGCCAATCTTTATTTAATTGTTGGAACAAGTTTTATCTAGTTAGTTTAGAATAGTTCAGGTTAGTTGCTTTCATCTCTTTTGAAAAAGCCAAAAGTTACAGTGAAATATCTAGCACGAAAAAAAAAAGCTTTTGAAACCGTTTTTAAGTAATAATGAGTGGAATAGAGAAAGACTTATGGTAAAGACAGCGTTTAAAAGAGAGATGCATAGATCTTTTTTTCGCTTAGTGCGAAAGGTGGGCCCGTTAGGGCCAATCTTTATATACTTGTTAGAACAAGTTACATCTAGTTAATTTAGGTTAGTTCAGGTTAGTTGCTTTCAGCTTTTTTAAAAAAGCCAAAAGTTACAGAGGAATATCTCGCAAGAAAAAAAGTTTTCGAAACCATTTTCAGGTAACAATGAGTGGGATAGAGAAAGACTTACGGAGGAGACAGCGTTTAAAAGTGAGATGCATATATCTTCTTTCACATTAGTGCGAAAGTTGGGCCCGGAGGGGCCAATCTTTATTTAATTGTTGGAACAAGTTTTATCTAGTTAGTTTAGATTAGTTCAGGTTAGTTGCTTTGAGCTCTTTTGAAGAAGCCAAAAGTTACAGTGAAATATCTAGCACGAAAAAAAAGCTTTTGAAACCGTTTTTAAGTAATAATGAGTGGAATAGAGAAAGACTTATGGTGAAGACAGCGTTTAAAAGAGAGATGCATAGATCTTTTTTTCGCTTAGTGCGAAAGGTGGGCCCGTTAGGGCCAATTTTTATATAATTGTTAGAACAAGTTACATCTAGTTAATTTAGGTTAGTTCAGGTTAGTTGCTTTCAGCTTTTTTAAAAAAGCCAAAAGTTACAGAGGAATATCTCGCAAGAAAAGAAATTTTCGAAACCATTTTCAGGTAACAATGAGTGGGATAGAGAAAGACTTACGGAGAAGACAGCGTTTAAAAGTGAGATGCATATATTTTCTTTCACATTAGTGCGAAAGTTGGGCCCGGAAAGGCCAATCTTTATTTAATTGTTGGAACAAGTTTTATCTAGTAGTTTAGAATAGTTCAGGTTAGTTGCTTTCATCTCTTTTGAAAAAGCCAAAAGCTGCAGTGAAATATCTAGCACGAAAAAAAAGCTTTTGAAACCGTAAAGTAGTAATGAGTGGAATAGAGAAATACTTATGGTAAAGACAGCGTTTAAAAGAGAGATGCATAGATCTTATTTTCGCATTATGAAGATGGGCGACATCTTCATAAAATTGTTAGAACAAGTTATCTCTAGTTAATTCAGGTTAGTGTAGGTTAGTTTTTTTCAGCTCTATTGAAAAAATCAAAAGTTACAGTGGAATATCTCACAAGACAAAGAAGTTTTCGAAACCGTTTTTAAGTAATAATGAGTGGAATAGAGAAAGACTTATGGACAAGACAGCGTTTAAAAGTGAGATGCATATATTTTCTTTCACATTAGTGCGAAAGTTGGGCCCGGAGAGGCCAATCTTTATTTAATTGTTGGAACAAGTTTTATCTAGTTAGTTTAGAATAGTTCAGGTTAGTAGCTTTCATCTCTTTTGAAAAAGCCAAAAGTTACAGTGAAATATCTAGCACGAAAAAAAAAGCTTTTGAAACCGTTTTTAAGTAATAATGAGTGGAATAGAGAAAGACTTATGGTAAAGACAGCGTTTAAAAGAGAGATGCATAGATCTTCTTTTCGCTTAGTGCGAAAGGTGGGCCCGTTAGGGCCAATCTTTATATAATTGTTAGAACAAGTTACATCTAGTTAATTTAGGTTAGTTCAGGTTAGTTTCTTTCAGCTTTTTAAAAAAAGCCAAAAGTTACAGAGGAATATCTCGCAACAAAAGAAGTTTTCGAAACCATTTTCAGGTAACAATGAGTGGGATAGAGAAAGACTTACGGAGAAGACAGCGTTTAAAAGAGAGATGCATAGATCTTATTTTCGCATTATGAAGATGGGCGACATCTTCATAAAATTGTTAGAACAAGTTATATCTAGTTAATTTAGGTTAGTTTTTTTCAGCTCTATTGAAAAAATCAAAAGTTACAGTGGAATATCTCACAAGACAAAGAAGTTTTCGAAACCGTTTTTAAGTAATAATGAGTGGAATAGAGAAAGACTTATGGACAAAACAGCGTTTAAAAGAGAGATGCTTAAATCTTATTTTCGCATTAGTGCAAAAGGCGGGCCCGTAAGGGCCCATCTTAGTTAAATTTGTTAGAACAAGTTATATCTAGCTAGGTTAGTTCAGGTTAGTTCCTTTCAGCTCTTTTGAAAAAAACAAAAGTTACCGTGAAATATCTCGCCGTTTTTTAAGTAATAATGAATGGGATAGAGAAACCCTTATGGAGAAGACAGCGTTTAAAAGAGAGATGCATAGATCTTTATTCTGCATTAGTGCGAAAGTGTGCTTCCTCTGGACGTAGTTTGCACGGGAGATCCCTTCGCCCTCATCGCCTTTGATAATGTCTACCGCATCTGTAGATGAAACGTCAGGAAGAAATTCTATTGGACCACGGCTTCAAAGGCCGGAAAACACTTTAGATTGTATTTTGACCGGCCGTGAAAGCTTTCGCAGGAATATAGTTTTGCTAACTGTAAGAATACTTGTATTTTGGCTCTAAGGAAGACTTCAATAGAGGTTGAAACGTTGGCAATTTCGCCAACTTGAAGTGTTTTTTTATGTCGTACATCCACTATTTATCTTTTATATTTGTAATATTTTATCGTCACATTTTTTCAAGTAAAATTTCTCATATGTGGACCTAAAATTAAATTTTTTGGCCGCTACAGATAGGTTCGCCCCTGCATTTTTTCCACACTGAAGCAAAGTAAATAAGGAATATACCCTCTTGTTTGTAAGAAAATTATATTGGCGACTTACACAAAATTCAAAAGAAAGAATAAAGTAAATAAAGCGAACGTAATTCTATGAAATCAAAGTTAATGAGAAACTGAATGGGGCTGCCGAAGAAACATACTTATCTTGTTACTAAAAGCCTTAAAGAACAGAAAGGCGCCTTCATTAAATTGTTTAAAAAACCCGACGACTGCTGTTTTTTTTTTGCTAAGAGACTTTGCAAGGTCGAAAATATTTTGAAAGAGATTAATCAACCTTAAAATCCGCCCCCCACTCCTCTCGTCCACGTCCCACGGTATCGGCTTCGATAAAGAGCCTTTGTTTACACGCTTTTGCTCTTTGGACGTGCAGAAAAGGGATAATTAAAAAACAGGCAAAAACGAAGAACTTTACTACCCCGTGGAAAAAATTAATAAAACGCTATCGCCCAAGTGACACCTTGTCTCCTGTATCAGACAAGAGAAAAAGCTTTTTGGGCGCACGTGTCGGAGTAGATAATCGAAAATACGCGTTCGAACATTATTATTTGCAAGACACCGTTTCAAACTCCATTACTGGGTACTTAAGGGCGAGGGCCATTAGTGGCGACTGCGATGTCCTGGCAAGATATTTTCCGAGCAATTTTCGCTGCAAATTAGACACACCACGCTCAGTTTGGTTTGGTCGAAATCGCGTCAAGGATTGCAATTTGTGCGGCAAATTAATGCGTTTTAGTGGCAGGTTCTGTCGAGTACCTGGTTAAACATTATTAGAAAAATGATTTATTTAGTGTAATCCGTCATTAAAATGAATTTTAGTTAAACTACACACAGAGAATTTGTGAGTTCGGACGTCGCTTCGGTCGAGAAAAACAAAGAAAAAACGAGTTCTTTTTGTCACACTAGAGGAAGAATGGCTTAACATTTCCTAAGGAACATGGATACCTATTTGAACAGAACTAGGTTAAATCGCATGAAATAGCGTTTTTACAAAAAAAATACATATGGATACATTGACTCAATTGAAAGTATTTTTTTTTTAAATTTTGATTTGAAAAATGATTTATTTAGTTTAATCCCTCATTAAAATGGATTTTAGTTAAACTACAACCAGAGAATTTCTAAGTTCAGACGTCGCTCCGGTCGACAGAAACAAAGAAAAAACGAGGTTTTTTGTTACACTAGAAGAAGAAAGGCTTAATATTTCCTAAGAAATTATATTGACTTCAATAGAACTATGTTAAATTATATTAAGATAGCATTTTTACAAAAAAAAATACATTTGGATATCTTAACCAAATTAAAAGTGTGTTTTTAAATTTTAATTTTAAAATAGTATATTATACAACAATCATTTAATGAGAGTCGTTACTCTCGAGGGTAACGTTTGAGCCCACGAGCGAAGCGAGTGGCACATGTTGCCCGAGAGAATAACGCTCATTAAATGCGCGTTGAATACTATACTTTATCCATGACCAAGATTCTGAGTTTTCTCAAATATGATAGATTATAGGTGCCACAAAGATAATTTACAATTTTAAAACCACGACCACGACTGGTTTCGCTATTCAATGGCGCGACGTTTGATGCGTCTTGTCGATAGATGACGGTCTAGTCACCCGCGCATGTCACCGCATGTTCATTTCAATGCTACGAGAGTGGACGGTAAATTACTTCATTTTATGGCCTATTTTAAGTATTTTTCAGTGAAAAGTACATATTTTAGTGAAAAAGAGACACTGTAACCTACATTTGCCTCAATACATCCTAATAGAAGGATAATTATTTGAATGAACCAGTGGTTACGACATGTTTCGTTTCCATGAAAACTCATTATTCACTTGTGAATAATGTTCATTATTCACAAGTGAATAATGATTATCGTTAGTCTTGAGAATGTACAAGAATAATGTGATTATTATAGTATGGTCGTGGATAAAAATGATTTATTTAATTTTAACGTCGCTTCGGTCGAAAAGAACAGAGAAAAAAAAACGAGTTTTTTTTTGTCATACTAGAGGAAGAATGACTCAACGTTTCTTACGAAAATATATCCACTTGAATGGATATATGCTAAATTGTGTAAAATAACATTAGTATAAAAACTTAGAAATTGCCCTATTTAATATAAACAATCATTAAAATTACTTTTCACTAAATAACATCAACATAACTGGGGTTCGGACTTTCCTTCGGATGAGAAAAATAAAGGAGAAACGAGTGCCTACAGTTCACTAGAAGAAGAGTAGTTTAACATTCCGCAAAAAAATGTACAGAGAATATAAAAGAGGGTCCGGAAATTCCTATAACGAAATTTCAGGGTATGAGCTATATTAAAAAATAAGATAAAAGTTTTGTATAAATATGTGTTTTATACTTTTTTAATATTACGATTTAAAAAAGATAATTTATATAGTTTAATTCATGATTACAATTAATCTTTGTTAAATCACATAAATACATCCAGACATCGGTGAGTTCTATTGTGACAACAAGAACTCGCTGTTTATTCGTTTTCACGACCGAAGCGCCGTCAGAACTTACTGATTCTCTGATTGTTTAATGTATGTTTAATGATATGTGACGTTTAATGATACACTGATTATGTAATTTATCCAAAAACTTAGTTGTAATATTTTTCACTGGTCATTCAACTTCTTTACACATGTGTTTACACGACAGTAGTTAAGACAGTTACGTGAATCTATTAACTGACTACTCCTCGTACACACAACTAATCTAACGTACACTCAACACACTCTGTAAAGTCTTCGACCTGGCAGCATTTCAAAGTATGATGGAGTTTCCCCAATGGATGCTCCATGCAGACAGTTCCATAGCCAGGACTTCGCACTCCAATACAATTTTCTTTGAAGGCAATACATCAATTTATGCCCGATGCTTTTCGTCAACTTTCTCAACTTGCTTGTGCAAAGTAGTTTTAAAGTTTTACGGTCGATGCGACTTTCAACCCGTAGCAACAAGGGAACAAACCGAGCTACTGGAAACTCGTTTCGCGCTACTGAGAGATAAGCTGTCCGATATGTTGTACGAGCCGGTGATAGCTGCCCTTTTGCATGTAATAAGCTTGTTTGGACGAGCATCCGGGACGTTGACTGGAAGATTAGCATACAAATTATTATCTCCCGGATGGATAAAACTAACCGGGTCACCATGTCGTGGCTGTATTATTTTCCGGGTCTCGAAACGTCATGTTTAACCGGACGTCACGGTTGACCCTCGGTAAATGATCCCTTTGAATAATAATGCCATCGGATATCGGATTTGCTAATTTAGCCATTGGGGGATCAGTGGTTAATTCGGCTTGAAATGTAACCGACCGCCGATCATTTTACGCTGTATTTATTAGGGCGGGGGGGGGATGACGATGACACTCAGCAACCCCCAGCTTCGGCCAAGAGGGCTTTACAACCGTCCAAGGGGTAGTAAACACATTCTTTTATTGTTCCTATCTCCCCTAGGAGAAGTTAGCATAAAATTGGCATTTGCTTGTAGAAAGTGTCTACCTCACAATTTAGCACAATACAGAGTTACATGCAAATTTAGATAACGTCGAACTCAGTTAAATTGAACGTAGTGCTGGCAAGCCACAGAGTGGAAGCCAAATTACTAGTCGCGTCCAGTGGATCGGCTAATTCGAAATTGTTAATTCGGCACTTGTGCATTACATGTGCGACAACTAACAGTATAAGGTTTCGAGATGTGTGGAAACTATACCAGCTCTATAACCTCTTAAGCAACATTCTACATAAAACAGTGCATACTCCCTTAAACGATCATTTAAATTAACTTTCTTCACTTACATCCATTATTAATATTAATGTTAGTAAAATTACATAACTACAACCACAGAATCGGTGAATTGGCGTTATAATATACAAAATTTTGCTTTAATTACACTTTTTTAAAACTTGTAAGTAGACGTGCGAAGCGGCTTCTTACCCACTTTCTCTCTATTGTCATTTCTGGTAAGGAATTGTATGTTTCATTCTAATGAAAATTACGAGAATCCGAAATCCACTGGTGGTCTATACAGTGTCAATTTCGCTTCAAATCCACTGGTGGTCAATTTCGCTGCTGATAAGAAAAGTGACAGCGAAAGACATTTTGCGTAAATTACATGACTCCAATAGAACAATCTGTCAGTTTAAACGCAGCTTCGGTCTAGAAAAACCAAAGAAAAGAAAAGAGTTTTTGTTTATCAAATTGAGAAAGTTGACGAAAACCTCGGACATTAATTGATGTATGCCCTTCAAACAAGTGCAAAATCCTGGCTGCGAAAGTCTGCTATATAGAGAACATCCACCAGGGAAACTATAACATACTTTGAAATGCTGTAACGTTGAAGACTTGTTAGGGGTAATATTATAGTGTCAGTTTATTACGTGTTGGTAAACAGGGGCGCAAAGAAGTCGGGAAAAGAAGTTAAGATTAAGAGCCCTGTGAGCTGAATATATGTAAGGAGTTTTGATAAAGGTGAGTTGAAAAAGGTCAGAATTTAAAAACCGAAAGAAGAAAATTGGATTGCCTGAATATTCTGAAGAATAGCCAATGCAAGAGGTAAATTGCAGCACAGTTTTAGAAGGCTATATCTAGGAACGAAAAAAACTTACTACTCCAACATGAATAAGGAATTACTATTTTTTTTTAATCGGAGTTATAATATAACAACTGAGGCATCTATTGTATGTTTTTAAATTTTACGTAAGTAGTTGTGCAAGGCGGCTTCTTGCCCAATTTGTTCTACTTATCCATATCACGTCTCATAGGGAGTTGTATGTATTTTTTTACTGAAAACAATGAGACCCCAAATCCATACGGTCTGCGCAGAAGCTTGATTTGACGTTTTGATGAGAGAAGGTGGCGAATGTTTGAAGTTTTAAAACAGCGAAAATAACGTGGACGAACGACTGAAAGGCTTGTTAATTTTATTTTGTTACTTGTAATTTCATGGAATTTATATTGTAATTTTTAAGCAAATATTATTTTACAATAATAACAGTCCTGGTAGTGGGTGAAGGACAACAAATGAAATCCTTTCTTTTGTGGAAGAATTGCCGACGTTTCGACTGTGATTTCAGTTGTACCGAGGCTAACCTCCTAAATAGAAGGGAGCGTCAATAATAACAGCCCAAACATACAAAGAACAGACATTACTTAACAAATATGTAGAAACATCAGCGGACGAATACGTTCGTTGTTTGTATATTTGTATTGGACTATATTGTACACCATTCGTTGTTTGTATGCATCCGCTGATGTACCTACATATCTGCTAAGTAGTGTCTGGACTGTTTTATGCTGTTATTACTTTACCACTACGTTATTACTGTAGCAAAAAATCTATCTATTCCTTTTTTTTATGAATACATCTAAAAATTAAAGTTTTTGATTTATTTGTATTTATATTGGAAATAAGTTGTTTTAACGCATAATGTTAGGATTTGAAGATAGTGCCTATGCTTAATTTGATGCCTTCCAGCTTGATGTAATCTTCAACAATAATAAAAAGGTATTAAAAATATTAATGCAAAATTTAGAATATTAATCAAATTACTTTTTCTAATTTTATTAATATTTATTTAAGTAATTTTACTGTGATTAGTATAAAATTCGTTCTGCAACATCAAGAAAACACTAAAAAGAGGGGAATAGAGGCAAAATACACAAAATAAAGTGTAAAAAAATAAATAATCTGCCTCAAATATTTAGGAATAATCTGTAACAATGTTATGGGCTTCATGTGGTTCATTATGGGCAACTAAGCATAAGCTTAAACATTCTGAAAATTGTTTAACATTAATATGTATGTGTGGAGATAATGATGTTATTTAAAAAGGTTAGAGATTGTGAAACAAATAGAATTTTAGAAAGAGCAAGCAAATCGTTATTTAAATACGACATACAATTTAATATAATAAGACAGTTTTAAGCCTATCAAACAAATATCTGTCTGACGCTGAAAACCTTGTGCTATCTAAATATTTAAAAAAACGCTCCTAAAAATGTTCCTGGGCTGAATTTTATTTTAGCAGTTGAAGGAACAGCTTAAAACATATTACAAAAACACCACTAAGAGACAAAAATAAAACAAAGTTTTATACAACACTCACTTTATCCATATTATATCCATACACTTATTTTATCCATAAATAGTACAATAAATTGTATTACTTATGGATAAAATAACTTTCTAAATAATGATAATCACATAAAACTATACTAAGATCCAACTGAAAAAATTGAAAGACACTACTTTTAAGAAAACACAAAAATAGTATCACCGATAGAAAAAGAATTAAATTATCATCACGCAACAGTAAAACATAAAATGAAAATGCATAAAAACAATATATTTCTTAGATCTGTTTTTAGTAGCATTTATTTACCAACATATCCTCTATCTAAGTTTTTATTCGAAATATTAAATCTTTTAGTAGGAATCATTAATATTTATTTTTTTTTTTTAATATGTGTACCTACAAATAAATCCAAATCACACGTTTATAAATCTTGTCACTAACGTACCTGTTGACAAAATTTTAGTTATTTTAAACAATAAACTTGAAAAATATATCAAATTAGGCATAAACACCATCATGGAGATCCTAACATTATGGGCTACAATAATTTATTTTCCATTAAAAAATTATGCATCCGACAAAATTCAGGTGTGGTAATGGGACAAATTATGTATGGAAAGTTTTGAATCAAATAATGCTCACACATACAGATCGATAATTACTACACTTTGTCAAGTCCTTCCTTAAGTGTAATATCTAAATACGTTTAAAAAATGAGAAGTATCGACATTGGGATTTGTTGAAATACATTCTTCTAACTGATCTTCTATAAATTCCTTATTTTTTTATATTATGTTTTGATTTTTATTTTTTTTTTATTGATTTTCTTCTGGGTAGAATGGAAATGCAACATTATTTCATTTTTCTATTCATTATTTCATAAAATTGTCATATTAAAATTCATATTCCTTAGAAATGTTGAGTAGGGTAAACAGATTTATGTAAAACTTGTAAGTGCGTATGAATTTCAAAAATTGTTGAATTATCTGCATTGTCATAATTTGTATTTTGCAATTTCATGAGCATATCATTTTGATTAATAAATTATTGGAACCAATTCAACTTATTTGATGATTCCTTTTGTATTAATGAAATAAAACTCTTTATACATATTCATATTCTTTACAATTTAAGTAATTCTTTTGCTGGGTATTTGGAGGTTTTTACAACATTTACAACAAAATAAATATATTTTCAAGTGTTTAATGCATATGTAACTCTTCAAACACACTGGATGATACTTTCAAAGTTCCAATGTTTTATATTGAACAACTAAATTAAACGTGGAGATGTAAAAATATTAATTTTTTTTACAATTAAATTTTATATTCACGACATGTGTAAGTTATGTTGACCAATCTGAATTCCATGATATGTTTTATCGGTATCGGTTAACTATGCATATAATATTCAGTGCTGCAATTTCTTTCATATTCACAAAATATGTTCTACTTGTAAAACATGTTGTTTTGTCAATTATTCATGAGCATTTTGCAGGGAAATGAGAATATATAATTTGCTTTATTGCGCGTGATGAGGAAAACCAATCACTGTCAGCTAATTGCCTAAATTTTACACTGGGTCGATAGCTTTCAGGGTTCATTATTTATAAATGATTGCACAAGTGTTGCACAATTTATATTTTTTATTGATTAGATTGGTTCATTTAAGATATCTCTTTCTCTTAACGCAAGTACATACACCAAATATTTTTTCATAAAAGTATCGTAAGTTCTTCAAATCAACATCCATATTTAGAAATAAAACTGAAGTTGAGAGTACTTTTAGTCTTAGATAATCAGTAGTGATAATTATAAAGTTAGCCTATAATCAGCTTTTAGTTTTCAAGTTCAAACAATATTTCTTTAAACTACTGAACAATGTTGAAAATTTGGCAAAATTGATTTTTTTTAATGATACTTTTTAAATGGTTATAAAGCTCTCTTAGCTGTTAGAAAGTTACTATTATAGTATCATAAAACCTGTCTTATGACATATTAAAGTATTTTATGAAGTTATAATAAAGCTAAATGTGCAGCGTAATAAAGGAGTTTGATAAAACCATTTGATTAAAATCAAAGCAATTAGGTTTTTATATAAACCAATTTTGTATTGAAGGTTTAATTTTTAAGATAAATTAGTTATTTTATTTTTGTTGGTATTTTTTTAATTTCACTATATATAGGAAATATAATAATAAACCTAAGAGTAAACAGTTTTAATAGAGCCACTCATAAAGCTCTCTTGAAACTTGCCAGAAAACTAGGTCCTAAAGTGCTTTTTCCTTAATCTCAGAGTGAATTAAACACACATCTATGAAACTTCGTTCATATTCTCTTATGAAACCGATAGGCATATAAAATGTTACTTGGTTAAAACAACGTATATAATAAATATAAAATAAATGAAACTTAAAAGGAGCATCCAGACACAATCTTCTAGAGATCGGAACCATTTTGGTCTGAAACATTTAAATTTCCGATGCAAATGCTCTTTTTGGACGGAACATGCACGAGTGTTGGGTTGTGGCCAACGAACTTCACGCGAGGGGTCAAGTTTCTTTTTTTTCCCAACAACCCGTCGAAAAAGAGGCTCATAAATCAAACCTAACCATTAGAAAACTAAATTAAGAATTTATGTAAAGCTGCTCTTTGAGATTTGCATAATTTTGCGACGAGAGTAAAATCTTCAAAGACACTTTGCATACCTACACACGTTCAAACGAAAAAGGGCCATACCAATTTCCATTAGAAAGAAAATGTATATTTTCGCTCGTTTTACAATCCCTATTTCCTTCTGCATTTTATGGAATTACTGCAAAGTGCAAAGAAACCCAGACAACTGAGAATTTATTATTCACACTAGTGTCGCCAGACCGACAGGTACTAGAAGATATATGGAAGAATTTGGTATGCAGAGCCGCAATAGACCCCTGTAATTTATAGACAGCTACTGTAAATTGACCTCTTCGTTCAGGTGTCTCTCGACTGTTCGTTAATAAACAATCGCCTAGACCTGAATTCGTGATTTATCTTTCGACCCATCCCAATAAAATTTAATACGCTTGTTAAAACTTTTTAACAAGATTGTTACGTATTATTAAATACTTTTTCGGGTCTGCTAAAGTGTTATATCCTGTCTGGTCCAGGCCGGAGGACGACCGTAAAAGAAGGAAAAACCGGTTGTAAAGCAAAGAAAAGTAATCAAAACTTTTCTCTAGGGAGGTGCATTGCGCAATAAAAGAAAGGTTTTATGTCCACTACTGCCTTACCTATCATTATGATTTTGAGGCACTTAAGTTGTTTCGGGGGACCTTAGGCAATTGACGTAAAAGTAATAAAAGTGAACTTACAAGAGAAGTTAGTATTACTGGCAAAATCAGGAAATTTCATGTCTGCAATATCTCTCTAAAAGAAAGACATTTAATTAATTAAATAAAAAAAAGTAGGCGTGTGGTAGCAAAACGAGATGGAAGCCGCTTAGCTGTACTACTTGCATTTCATATTGCGTACTCAGTTAGGAACTTCTGAGGTTACTAGACATGACAAATTTTATAAACATCGGCATAACTTTGTCACTTCATTAAGAGTCTTGATAAAGACTGCAATATACGGTCGAAACATCGGCGATTTGAACATTGAAAATTAGAGTCTAAAGGCTTTCACGGCCGGTCACGAAAACAATCTAAAGTGTTTTCCGGCGCACTTGAAATATGTTGTAGAATAGGCTCTTAGTTCATCATCGGAGCAGATGTAGTTTCTATCGTTTTTTTTTACGTAGAGGTGGTATTTTATTTCCTTTTTTTTATTTTATTTTTTTTATTTTCTTTATATCCTAGTCCTACACCCGCAATACTTTCTACACCTATTTTCTTTATTTATATTTTTTAGAGTCAGAGCTCAGCCGTGGTGGAAGCATAATTGAGGCTAGATGCTTTTCAATTCGACATAAGAAGTAGTTAAGCAGCAGGGCTTCAGGCCCACATCAGGAGGTGGGGTTTTATTTCCTTTTTTTTAGTTTATTTCTTTTATTTTCTTTACATATATTTTCTAGAGATATATATTTTAGAGTACAGAGCATAATTGAGGCTAAATCTTTTCAATTCAACATATGAAGTAGTTAAGCAGCAGGGCTTCAGGCCCACATCAGGAGGTGGGGGTTTATTTCCTTTTTTTTAGTTTATTTCTTTTATTTTCTTTTTATATACTTTCTAGAAATATATATTTTAGAGTACAGAGCTCAGCTTTGGTCGCAGCATAATTGAGGCTACATGCTTTTCAATTTAGCATAAGAAGTAGTTAAGCAGCAGGGCTTTAGGCCCAGATTAGGAGGTGGGGTTTTATTTCCTTTTTTTAGTTTATTTCTTTTATTTTCTTTACATATATTTTCTAGAGATATATTTTTTAGAGTACAGAGCTCAGCCTTGGTGGAAGCATAATTAAGGATAAATGCCTTTCAACTGAGCATAAGAAGTAGTTAAGCAGCAAGGCTTCAGGCCCAAATTCAGTAATTGTTTATGTAAATTCCCATAAGCATTTGTTTTTGCATAAAAACATGTCTAAATGTGATAGGGAAAAGAGTTTTTTAATTTTAATAAGAAGTTTAGAGCGGAAGTTATGCCTACTCGCTGGTAGGGATAACTAGACCCCAGTCGCTGGTCAAGGATATCCATACTGGTCCAAGGCTCAATCTCTCCTGTCCTCATGGGGAATAGGAAATATTTTAGTTCCTCGGAACAAAGTGTACGAGAAAGTTATTTACTTAATTCAAACTACTGCCAACTTAATAACATTATTCGAAAAAAAATATGTATTTTTTGTCAAAGAACGATGTAATTCTAAGTAATGGTAGAGGGGCAGGTTTTTCAAGGTAAACAAAGAAAATGGAGGTAAAATTGATAAAAACCGTGGCTCAAATTACGGTACTGTGTAAATAAGCAGGATTTAACGCTCACATACGACCGCTATAATGAATACGAAAGACAGGAAAACGCAGCCACCGGTAGAAAATGAGACAGACATTCGGAAATTTATGTCTGTCGGATTGTGATGGCAATTTACCTAAGGTAATGGTCCCTTTCCGTCTTCCCCGAGAAACGCACGTTTTTTTTTTTGTATGAACTTCTTGCGGCTTCGGAACTTTTCCCTAAGTAAGCCGAATTTAATATAATAATAATTACTCCCTTAAACTTTCTTTCTCCAGTCATCCGGGGAATTCAAAGATACAGCTGGAAAACTTCAGAGCTATTTTATGAATTTTGTTCGCGGTCCTGCCTCTTCATTGTTGTTCTGTAATTACGTTGCGGGAACTTCTTTGAAGAAAACTTCACTCGGTTTTTGGGAAACGCCCCTAAGTAGATCATTATATGGACGCCGGGATATTTACGGCTGACCCCTACCCTGAAAGAATTTATTTCGAAACTTTTCAAGGGAAAACTCGAAATGTATCGGTTTCTGAGTTTAGTTCCGTTTGGTGACATGATACATTGCTGTTTTTGTATTTCTATTTATGGGAGAGTTAAAAGATTTAGCCAGGTGGCTAGTAGTGGAGTTTGGCGAGTTCTGTGCCGTTACAAATTCAAGTGTTATTTATTGTAAAAAGTAGTTTCGTTATTTAGCGAACACACTCTATTTCTCTACTTATATGTTTTTTCGTTTTTTTACCTTCTCGATGTCTAAGAGAGCTGCCACTCGTTCAGGCCGATGCCATGCGGAAGTTAATTTTTATGCTTTATATACTATTATTATAACTGAAACAGTGTTTTGTCCAAGATAACAATATCATCTATAGTAAACGAAGACAATAGTCACGGATTGTTGCAAACAAGATTCGGATCGTTATCTCTCGAGCTGCCTTTATTACTTACGACAAACCACAATAAAATGACTGAAAGAGATCGATGGTTAACCTACATAAAGACGAAACTTAAAATTAAAAAACTTTGCCAGCTATGTGGCGAGCAGACCACCATGTCTATTTCTTTGTCTCAGTCTTCAGGATACGTTTCGTTAGCTGATAGGTACCATCACTCGTGATCATTATCAAAGGCGCTGAGGCAATAGGCGAAGTGATCTCCCGTGCTTTCCGACATTAACTGATTCGACTGTGGCGAACTCCGTGATATTTATTCCCCGCCGGCGTCGTCGCGCTGCAGTGGAGAAACTGGGGTGGGGGTAGTGGTGGCGCGAGGCTTCGGCGCACTTGGTGGTTCTTAATTCCTCGCCGACGGCGCCGGCAGGGCAATAAATACCACGGAGCTCAACAACTGTAGACGAAACGTCAGGAAGAAGTTCCATTGGCTTCCAAGGCTTCAAAGCTCGGAAAACACTTTAGATTGTATTTTGACCGGCCGTGAAAGCCTTCACAGTGTTATACCACTACTCGTTTAATAACGTACCAAAAATATATATAATCGGAAGTTATCTAGAATGCCCCAAGTTGAACGCTAATTTTCTTTTCTGCATTATTTTGTTATAACACATTTCAAAAACTTTACAAGATAAAAAAAAATCTATAAATATTTATTAGGAAAATTGGTGCACCACATTCGGCGCCAAATTTTTCAATGGGATTCTCTTGCTGAAAATCGGGCTAAAAATGAGAGCTCGAATTAAAAATATGATTAATATAGATCTTGAAAGAGAGAGGCTTCTCAAGGTCAATCCGCGCGCTCAAGGTTATGCATGTCGCCTGCGTTCAAGGTCAGTGACTAGCGTGGAACCGTCGTTGCGATTTTCGAGGTCACAACCAAGCGTTTGTCATGGCTAAAGTGGAAGAAAGTCCTTGGATTGTCTTTTATTCGGCTTTGATTACCTATTGACTATTTTTAGACAGAACCAGTAGTAGAACAACTCATTTTTGAAATTAGTTCGTTAGTATTTGTTTTTTTTTTGCATTCAAAAGCATGGACTTTCTTTCTAATATTCAGAAATTTTTCCAATTTTTTCAAATTCGACAATTTATAGTTTCAAAACCAGTAGAACGATCGAAGAAATTCCAACAGTTTCAATACAGTGTTGTTGTCTTCTTTCACCTGCGATGTAAGCGGTGTAACTGAATCAGTTTACCCTTTAGATAAACGATATTCAGTAAAATCGGCTTTTTGACATATGTTAATATCACATTTTTGGAATTAATTTTGTTTGTATTTTTTTTTACCTTCATAAGGGACGACAATTGTCATTACACAATCGAAAAGAGTTTTTTTTTTCAATATTTGTCAATTATTATTTGTAGACTAATAGACTTGGGTGGACGATTTTCAGTAAAATCGGCTTTTTGACATATGTTAATATCACATTTTTGCGATAAGTTTCATTTGAATTTTTTTTACATTTGTAGGGGACAAAAATTGTCTTTACATAGTCGAAAAGAGTTTTTTTTTTCAATATTCGTAAATAAACTTTTTTAGACTTATAGACTTGGGTGGACGGTTTTCAGTAAAATCGGCTTCTTGACATACGTTAATATCAAATTTTGTGATTAATTTCATTTGTATTTTTTGTTACCTTCATAAGGGACAAAAATTGTCTTTACACAATCGAAAAGAGATTTTTTTTCATTACTTGTCAATTATTATTTATAGACTAATAGACTTGGGTGGTCGATTTTCAGTAAAATCGGCTTTTTGACATATGTTAATATCACATTTTTACGATTAATTTCATTTGCATTTTTTTATCTTCATAAAGGACAAAAATTGTCTTTACACTATTGAAAAGAGTATTTTTTTCAATATTTGTGAATTATTATTTATAGACTAAAAGACTTGGGTAGACGATTTTCAGTAAAATCGTCTTTGTGACAAATGTTAATATCACATTTTTGCGATTACTTTCATTTTTATTTGTTTACCTTCATAAGAGACGACAATTGTCTTTACACAATAGAAAAAAGTATTTTTTTTTTCAATATTTGTGAATTATTTGTTATAGACTAAAAGACTTGGGTAGACGATTTTCACTACAATCGAGCATTTCAGTAGAATCGGCCGATCGAAGTAAATCCAGCTTTTTTTATTTTTTAATCCAAATTTATGTCTATTCTTTTTGTTTTCTTTCACCTGCCATGTTTAGCAGTCTGACTGGTTCAGTAGTTTTTGAGACTCCTTGGGTGGACGATGTTCAGTAAAATCGGCCTTTCTGACATATTTTAATAAGCTATTTTTTGAAATTCATTCCTTGTTTGTATTTTTCTTTTCACCTTTATAGATGAATCATCTAATTGTAATCGAAAACTAAAGTTTTTTTTTCTCAATTTTTGGAAATACTTATATAGAATAATTTTCCAATAATTTTCATTTCAACAGTTGATAATCTCAGAACCAGTAGGCCGATCGAATTAAATCCAGTTTTTTTATTTTTTTAAATCCAAGTTTATGTCTATCTTTGTTTTCTTTCACATGCCATGTTTAGCAGTTGACTGGTTCAGTAGTTTTTGCGACTCCTTGGGGGAACGATTTTCAGATGGCCTTTTTGACATGTTTTAATAACTTATTTTTTGAAAACCATTTCTTGTTTGTATTTTTCTTTTTACATTTACAGGTGAATCATATAATTGTAATCGAAAAGAAAGGGATTTTTTTCTCAATTTTTGGAAATAGTTATATAGAATAATTTTCCAAATTTTTATTTTTATGAGTGATAACTTCAAAACCAGTACCCCGATATGAGTAAATTCAACTGTTTCTGTCTATTCTTGTTGTCTTCTTTCACCTGCCAAGTTTAGCACTCTTACTCGATAAATTGAAATAAGCCCATTAGATGGTCGATTTTCAGGAAAATCGGCTTCTCTGGCATGCCTTAATAACATATTTTTGAGATTCTTTTTCTTGGTTTTTTTTTTGCTTTTATAAGGGACGAAAATTGTCTTTATGCAATCGAATACAGCAATTTTTCTTCAGTATTTTAAAATTTTTATTTGTTGATTAATTCTCCCAATTTTGAACTTTGACGATTTATAACTAAAATAAAGTTTCTTTATTTTAAAAATCCAAGTTTATGTCTATTCTTGTTGTGTTCTTTCATATGCCATGTTTAGCACTCTTACTCGATAAATTGAAATAAGCCCATTAGATGGACGATTTTCAGTAAAATTGGCTCCTATTGTATGCCTTACGAACATGTTTTTGAGATTATTTTTCTTGTTTTTTTTTGCTTTTATAAGTGACGAAAATTGTCGTTATGAAACCAAATACAGCAATTTTTTTTCAACATTTTGAAATTTTTATTTGTAGATTAATTTTCTCAATTTTGAACTTTTATAACTAAAATCCAGTTTCTTTATTTTTTAAATCCAAGTTTATGTCTATCCATGTTGTTTTCTTTCACCTGCCATGTTTAGCAGTCTGACTGGTTCAGTAGTTTTTCGGACTCCTTGGGTGGACGATTTTCAGTAAAATCGGCCATTTTGACATATTTTGTTAACTCGTTTTAGGGAATAATTTCGGTTTTATTTGTTGTAGTTTACGTATATGAAGAGGAAAACCGTTTTTACACAATCAATAACAACAGCAAATATTTTTATTTTTTTGATAATTGCTAGTGAATAACAAATTTTCCAAACTATCAATTTCGATTATTTATAATTTCAGAACCCGTGGTCCAATCGGAGTAAATTCAACTGTTTCTGTTGACTTTTGTTATCCTCTTGCACCTGCCACTTTAAGCAGTCCGACTAAATAAATTGGTCTTTTTGGCGAAATTTTAAAATAAAATTTATTATCAATTCACTTTTTGTGGAAATCATTTTTTTTTTTATTTATAAGGGAGAAAAAAACTTTTGTGTCCAATTACAATTAGATCATCTTTATCGCCATCGCTCCTTTTTACGCCTACAATCGCTTGTAGGCGTAAAAAGAAAAATACAAACAAGGAATGAGTCTCAAAAAATGGGTTATTAAGATATGTAAAAAAGGCCGATTTTATTGAAAATCGTCCACCGAAAGGATATCGCAATCCAATTGCTGATCTAGTAGAACTGCTGAAGGTGGAAGGTGAAAAGACAGGGCAGGACAGAACAACAATTGGAGTTACTCCAATCGTTCGCCAACTTCAGAAGTAAAAAAAAAAAAAAAAAAAAAAAAAAAAAAAAAAAAAAAAAAAAAAAAAAAAAAAAAATTGATGCAAATATTTCATAATTTTTCCAATTTTCATCTTTAACTTTATACCTTTAGAACTACTAGGCCGATCGCAGCAAATCCAAATGTTTCCGTATGTTCTTGTCTTGTTCTTGTTTTTTATCAATCACAGTCCGATTTATCTAATAATTTTCGAGATAAGTCCTGTAGGTTTTTAGTCATTTTTAAAATCGACTTTTTGGACATTTTGTAATAGCTCACATTTGGAATTAATCGTTCATGAGTGATTAAAATCGTCTCACTCTAGTTGAGAAGGCCACAAAGATATTTTGGAAGTTGTCCAAAACCAATTTTGTCTACAATTATGAATTTGAATCAAGGCATTTGTGGGCGTGACATTATACATATAAACTGTTCGTCTTGAATTTGAATCACGATTACGAATATATATACGCTCCAAGAGCCTGTTTTCTTATTTTTTATTTTATTTCATTCCACCACTTTTATAAATTATTGGCTCAAGTAGGAGAGTGAGATATTGGCGGCAATTACGTAATGAACAGATAACATGATTTTGAGCAACGATCCATGATTATATTTTCTTTGTCTATTACCAAGAAATTTCCCATCTCCTTTCATCATAGCAAATTACATCAAACCTCCACTAAATGTTCTATTACGTTCACTATTCAGTAAAAATTGGTCTTTTAACGTCACTACTTCCCCAAGTTTTGCTCGGGCATCCCGCTAAAACTCAACGATGTAGCAAATTTGTCTCACATCCTGTTAGCTCTAGTGGACTTTTTGCAGGTATCCGATAACTTTGTCCGACAATAATAAAGTAACAGGTTTAGGGTCTTTCCCAAAATGGGATTTCATCCAGAGGTTGCTGGGAAATTTAATAAAAAGCGCTATTCGACTTCGACTAGACTTTCTCTGGGGGGGCATTTTTGTGGCACAGAATTAGAGCTCGATTCGACGAAGAGCATTTTACGAAAAAAGAATAAGAGTTTTGATTTATTTATTATATTTTTGTTGACTTATACGTTATATGTGATACCCTAACCTTGATTTTTTTACTACTTACTAATGGGTATCACGACCCAATACAATTTGTTCCGATTCCGGGCTATGTGGGGTATAGAGCTCCCCATGAGTATTAAACGAAAGATCTGTCTTTATTGAGTTTTTTACACGAAGTTTCGAGCAGTGGAATCTCTGCTGTCAACTAGGTGTTTCTCCGAGGCCTTATCAAGGTAAATTAGTATTCTCACAGGTAATGTCTACTGGAAATAGTGCCAAATTCAGTTTCCAACATTAAAAGAAACTTTAAAAAAATTGTATTGGGAGGTAATACCCAAAAGTAGCAAAAAAAATATTTATGTAGAGTCGCAAACAAATATAGTGTGACTGTAAGAAAAGTCGCCCAAACATACCCCTTAAGAACTTCTTGCAGATGGTGTTTTTAAGAAAACGCTTAAGCCTGCCTTCGTTGTGCAAATATTGTGTGGAAAGGACACTTAACGAGCCGTATGCTTGATTCAAATAAAATCGATAGATTTATAAATGATATGCTACACACACCACTCACGGAGATTGTACAAATGGCGTCAGATTATCCAGGGATTTGCACGGGCTATTAAAAGTCGCTTTAACAGCCGGATGGGATTTTCAAATTTCCGAAAAAACGTGGCCAATGAAGCGGGGTGTTAAGATACCAATTCAGCACGTTTTAGTCGAGATTTTTCATTGTTTTCGGATTGTAAAACTGAGGCGTTGAAATACGGCATTAGCTGCCAAAGCCAGAGGCAATCGCCCCCTGCTGAATTTGCTGATGGCGCTCTATTATAGAATCTCGGCTCCTTTCTTTGTGCCTCAGCCAGCTTTCGTCATAGGTGAAGAGCTAAAAATATGCAGCGATATAATAAATTTATACGCCTACGACTTGCCATGTGCAGGAATGTTCTCACGCAAAACACGAGGCGAATGAGGCAGCTCGTTCCCTGGTTATCGTGAAGGCTGAATCAAAAATTCCATAAAGCGCAATATGGTTGTTTAAATGTCTTTAGGTCATTTCTATATCTAGAATCAAGATTTTGTACCTCAATGTTAAGCCTAACCAGAGTCAGGTGTTCGTAATCCACTAAACATGAAACTTTTTGTAACGTCAATCAGCGAAACGTTGCTGATCAAAAGTTAAAAGGAGGTGTCAGCATCGTTAATCATTTCTACTTAAATATTGCTGCAACTGAAACTTCAAATAATATACCTACCTGAAACTTACCGGGACGTTAAAATATGTATATTAAATATACTCTTTTTGCACCAATATAACATATCGATTAGCTTTGTATGACGGTTATCGACCGAGTTACCAGTGATAAGTTGACTTTTTTAAATACGAACCTGAAAATTTTATTTCATAATTTTAAAGCTTTTTGTATTTCATGGCAGGATTTTTAAATGTTTCTGGCAATTAAGTCCATCCCCAAAGTTTTCTATCTGAGTCCGGACCTGTTTATACAGTCATAAGTCCTTATGCCCTCTTTCTTTAGTAAGTACATCTGCCTATTACGTTTCCTACACGGTTCTTAGTTTTTTCCATGAATTTAAATTTATTTTATAATTCCTAAAAATTTGTATATAAAGACGAAGTAAAACCAGCTCTCCTTTAAAAATTAGCCAACGTTTCGATTGTATAATCGATTTATAAATAAAGCGTTAAATTTTAAAAGTAATTGTTTTGATATTTTTGCTAAAACGTTAGAATGCACATAGATTTGGCATTTTTAACGCAAAAATTCTGAAATTATTCTGACAGCCACTACACACCTGGTTCTTTATCCTGTATAAGAATTTAAATTATTTAGGTGTAAAAATAGTTTAACAAATACGAAAAAAACATCAACATTTAAAAGTAACTTTTTTTATGTTTGCCAAAATTTTATAACCCTGTTGATTCGGCATTTTTACAGTATAAATTAAAAAAATAATTCAGAGAGGCAGTTTACACCCAGCTCTTCACCTTGTACAGAAAGTTGAATTATTTCGGTTCAATACCCGCCTAAGAAAAAATACGAATTAAACGTTAAAATTTAGAAATAACTTTTTTGTGATTGCCAAAACTCTAGAACCCCCTGTAGCTTAACAAGCGATAATAATTAAATAAGATAGTAAGCACCTTGTACAAGAACTTTCATTCTTTCGGTGCAATAGCCGCCTAAGAAAAAATAAGAAATAAACGTTAAAGTTTAGAAGAATTTAGAAGTAACTTTTCTATGTTTGCCAAAACTATAGAACCCCCTGTAGATTCGGCATTTTTATAGAAAAAATTTTGAAAATAATTAAATGAGATATTACACACCATGTACAAGAACTTTATTAGTTAATTCGCTGCAATAGTTGCCTAAGAAAAAATACGAAAAAAACGTTAAAATTTAGAAGAATTTAGAAGTAACTTTTTTATGTTTGCGAAAACTCTAGAACCTTTGTAGATTCGGCATTTTTACAGTAAAAATTTTGAAAATAATTAAATGACATAGCACACACCCTGTTCAAGAAATTTAATTATTTCGATACAATAGTCGCCTAAAAAAAAATACGAAATAAACGTTAAAATTTAGAAGTAACTTTTTGGTGTTTGCCGAAACTTTAGAACACCTGTAGATTCGGCATTTTTACAGTAAAAATTGTGAAAATAATTCAAAAAGACAATATCCTGCCCTTTACCCTGTACAAAAATTTACATTTTTTAGGTGTAACAGTCGTTTAAGAAAAAAAATACTAAAAAACGTTCGAATTTAAAAGTAATTTTCTCATATTTTTTGGACAAACGTTAGATCGCCCTGTACATTCGGCATTTTTACAGTAAAAATTGTGAAAATAACTCAGAGAGACAGTACATATCCTGCCCATCACCGTGTAGAAAAATTTGAATTTTTTAGGTGTAACAGTCGTTTAAGAAAGAAATACTAAAAAAAACGTTTGAATTTAAAAGTAACTTTTTTAATATTTTTTGCGCAAACGTTAGATCGCCCTGTAGATTCGGCATTTTTACAGTAGATAGAGACAGTACATACCCTGCCCTTCACCCTCTACAAAAATTTTGGCTTTATAGGTATAACAGTCGCTTAAGAAAAAAAAGACTAAAAAACGTTAGGATTTAAAAGTAACTTTTTTAAATATTTTTGCACAAACGTTAGATCGCCCTGTAGTACATAGAGACAGTACATACCCTGCCCTTCACCCTGTACAAAAATTTGAGTGTTTTAGGTGTAATTAAGAAAAAAATACTAAAAAACGTTGGAATTTAAAAGTAACTTTTTTAAATATTTTTGCGCAAACGATAGATCGCCTTGTACATTCGGCATTTTTACAGTAAAAATTGTGAAAATAATTCAGAGAGATAGTATATACCCTGCCCATCACCGTGTAGAAAAATTTGAGTTTTTTAGGTGTAACAGTCCTTTAAGAAAAAAATACTAAAAATCGTTCAAATTTAAAAGTAACTTTTTTAATATTTTTGCGCAAACGTTAGGTCGCCCTGTAAATTCGGCATTTTTACAATAAAAAATGGGAAAATAATTCAGAGAGACAGTACATACCCTGCCCCTCACCCTGTACAAAAATTTTAATTTTTTACGTGTAGCAGTTGTTTAAGAAAAAATACTAAAAAACGTTGGAATTTAAAAGTAACTTTTTTAAGTATTTTTGCGCAAACGTTATATCGCCCTGTAGATTCGGCATTTTTGCAGTAAAAATTGTGAAATTAATTCAGAGAGACAGTCCATACCCTGCCCTTCACCCTGTACAAAAATTTTAATTTATTAGGTGTAGCAGTTGTTTAAGAAAAAATACTAAAAAACGTTGGAATTTAAAAGTAACTTTTTTAAATATTTTTGCGCAAATGATAGGTCGCCTTGTAGATTCGGTATTTTTACAATAAAAATTGGAAAAATAATTCAGAGACACAGTACATACCCTGCCCCTCAAACTGTACAAAAATTTTAATTTTTTACGTGTAGCAGTTGTTTAAGAAAAAATACTAAAAAACGTTGGAATTTAAAAGTAACTTTTTTAAGTATTTTTGCGCAAACGTTATATCGCCCTATAGATTCGGCATTTTTGCAGTAAAAATTGTGAAATTAATTCAGAGAGACAGTAAATACCCTGCCCTTCACCCTGTACAATAATTTTAATTTATTAGGTGTAGCAGTTGTTTAAGAAAAAATACTAAAAAACGTTGGAATTTAAAAGTAACTTTTTTAAGTATTTTTGCACAAAGTTATATCGCCCTGTAGATTCGGCATTTTTGCAGTAAAAATTGTGAAATTAATTCAGAGAGACAGTACATACCCTGCCCTTCACCCTGTACAAAAATTTTAATTTATTAGGTGTAGCAGTTGTTTAAGAAAAAATACTAAAAAAACGTTGGAACTTAAAAGTAACTTTTTTAAATATTTTTTCGCAAACGATAAATCGCCCTGTAGATTCGGCATTTTCACAGTAAAAATTGTGAGAATAATTCAGAGAGACAGTAAATACCCTGCCCTTCACCCTGTACAATAATTTTAATTTATTAGGTGTAGCAGTTGTTTAAGAAAAAATACTAAAAAACGTTGGAATTTAAAAATAACTTTTTTAAATATTTTTGCGCAAACAATAGATCGCCCTGTAGATTCGGCATTTTTACAGTAAAAATTGTGAAAATAATTCAGAGAGATAGTATATACTCTGCCCATCACCGTGTAGAAAAATTTGAATTTTTTAGGAGTAACAGTCCTTTAAGAAAAAAATACTAAAAATCGTTCAAATTTAAAAGTAACTTTTTTAACATTTTTGCGCAAACGTTAGGTCGCCCTGTAGATTCGGCATTTTTACAATAAAAAATGGGAAAATAATTCAGAGAGACAGTACATACCCTGCCCCTCACCCTGTATAAAAACTTTAGTTTTTTAGGTGTAGCAGTTGTTTAAGAAAAAATACTAAAAAACGTTGGAATTTAAAAGTAACTTTTTTAAATATTTTTGCGCAAATGATAGATCGCCCTGTAGATTCGGCATTTTTACAGTAAAAATTGTGAAAATAATTCAGAGCGACAGTACATACCCTGCCCTTCACCCTGTACAAAAATTTTAATTTTTTTTAGGTGTGGCAGTTGTTTAAGAAAAAATACTATAAAACGTTGGAATTTAAAAGTAACTTTTTTATATAATGGCGCAAACGTTAGATCGCCCTGTAGATTCGACATTTTTACAGTAAAAATTGTGAAAATCATTCAGAGAGATAGTACATACCCTGCCCTTCACCCTGTACAAAAATTTCAATTTTTTAGGTGTAACAGTTGTTTAAGAAAAAATACTAAAACACGTTGGAATTTCAAAGTAACTATTTTAAATATTTTTGCGCAAACAATAAATCGCCCTGTACAGTCGGCATTTTTACAGTAAAAATTCTGAAAATAATTCAGAGAGACAGTACATACCCTGCCCTTCACCCTGTACAAAAGTTTGAGTTCTTTAGGTGTAACAGTCGTTTAAGAAAAAAATACTAAAAAACGTTGGAATTTAAAGTCATTTTTTAATATTTTTGCGCAAACGTTATGTCGCCCTGTAGATTCGGCATTTTTACAGTAAAAATAGTGAAAATAATTCAGAGAGACAGTACATACCCTGCCCTTCACACTGTACAAAATTTTGAATTCTTTTGGTGTAACAGTCGTTTAAGAAAAAAATACTAAAAAACGTTTGAATTTAAAAGTAACTTTTTTATAAAATTGCGCAAACGTTAGATCGCCCTGTAGATTCGACATTTTTACAGTAAAAATTGTGAAATTAATTCAGAAAGATAGTACATGCCCTGCCCTTCACCCTGTATAAAAAATTGAGTTTTTTAGGTGTAACAGTCGTTTAAAAAAAAATACTAAAACGTTGGAATTTGAAAGTAATTTTTTATATTTTTGCGCAAACGTTAAATCGCCCTGTAGACTCGGCATTTTTGCAGTAAAAATTGTCAAAATAATTCAGAGAGACAGTACATACCCTGCCCTTCACCCTGTACCAAAAATTTAAATTCTTTAGGTGTAACAGTCGTTTAAGAAAAAAATTCTAAAAACGTTGGAATTTAAAAGAAATTTTTTTATATTTTTGCGCAAACGTTATATCGCCCTGTAGATTCGGCATTTTTACAGTAAAAATTGTGAAAATAATTCAGAGAGATAGTATATACTCTGCCCATCACCGTGTAGAAAAATTTGAGTTTTTTAGGTGTAACAGTCCTTTAAGAAAAAATACTAAAAATCGTTCAAATTTAAAAGTAACTATTTTAATATTTTTGCGCAAACGTTAAGTCGCCTTGTAGATTCGGTATTTTTACAATAAAAATTGGGAAAATAATTCAGAGAGACATTACATACCCTGCCCCTCACCCTGTACAAAAATTTTAATTTCTTAGGTGTAGCAGTTGTTTAAGAAAAAATACTAAAAAACTTTGGAACTTAAAAGTAACTTTTTTAAGTATTTTTTGCGCAAACGATAGATTGCTCTGTAGATTCGGCATTTTCACAGTAAAAATTGCGAGAATAATTCAGAAAGACAGTACATACCCCGCCCTTCACCCTGTACAAGATTTTTTATTATTTCGGTGTAGATCCAGCGTTTTTATATGTTTTATATCAATTCTGAAAATAATTCAGAGAGGTAGTACGCACCTATCCGGATCGTCGCTACCGTAGCGTGTCAAGTAAAGGTCCGCCGTATCAAGTAGCGAACCAAGTTGCAACGTGTCTTCGGTACGGCATCCGTTGATACGGCGGACAAGTGCTGATCGCTTGAGGCGCGACGGTGGCGACGATCCGGCCAATAGGAATGGTGGGCGTGGTTAGCTGTGTTAGTACATAAGCAAAGTCCCTCGAGCTTAATGTTCAGTTTCACTTGAAAACAAGCAGAGATTCCACTGCTCGAAACGTCGTGTTAAAAACTCAATAAACGCAATGGAGGTTCAACATGTTTCGTTTAATAGTACATCATTGTCTACCACCTTTAAATAAATACTATTAGATTGTATTTTGACCGGCCGTGAAAGCCTTCACAGTGACTTTTTACTCCACAAAGTGCAATTAATGTTTGTAGGACCGGAATGATCACGATCAGGATTCCAGGTGTGCATTCTCTAGCTCGGCAGATTGATTGCTTGTGGTTTCATCCTTTTTAAAACTTTCCCAAGCCGAACTAAAGAAAATAGATATCATTGTAAGAAGAGTAATCAAATCAGTTTCGGTCTGAAATACACGGAGAAAAACGTGTATTTATTCGGGAAAAAGTCCCATGTTTGACTGAAAAAAAAGCCAAATCCTGTATGGAAATCAATGGATTAAACGTTCGGCGACAGGGGTTTACTTAAAGCTGTAAATCGGGAAATGTTTTGCCATTCTGTTTATCCACACGCAGGCCTGAAAGAAAAAAAATACAGGAAGTGGGACTAAAAGAGTTGTTTAGAGTGGGGACTAAGTGGTGATAAAAAATAATAACTGATAAAGACAGCTACCTCATAGGGGCATTACCTGCTCTTCACAACCAACCAGTTTCTAATGAACAAATCGCTCACGTAATACGTAACTCAGACATACGTATCACTCTAGAACTGACCGACAACATTGCAAATATTTATCCGGACCTTAATTAGGTTCCCCTGCTCCCCCTCCCCCCATGTACAAAACATTAATAAAACAGGTATTGAGAAACATAAATTACGAATTGTTTGCCCACGTTTTATTTCCGATGTTTGATATCTCATCTGACAGTGATAAGGTCGAATTTATAGCACAATCGGCACTATTGTGATCAATTGGGACGATTATTATTTATTGCTAATCAGGGGACGCGATATAACTATACATAAATGAAAAACTGGTTTTTCGATAATTTGGATACCTGTGCGTAAGTTATGAATACGATAATTAATGTTCATCAATATAAAGTTAATATTGATAGTTTTATTACAAAGATATTTATATTTCACTCATGGTAATATTCACAGAATAGCTAAAGCTGCTTCAAATTGAGCCCTACAGTCACAAAACCTCAAGAAGTACATCTCATGCATTAACTTATTAAACAGCATGCTTTTAAGAACCCTTTTCTTGGACATCCTATTTCTGGAAGATGTACGCTTAAGGCTGTACACAACCTGAAGGGAGTATAAATTATGAAACAACTTACGCCCACATCTCCAGAAACACACGTAAAATATTAATTTTTTTAAACGAGCCGCTTCCACCCGACGAACTCTAAATTGTAAAAAGAAAATGTCCCTATCCCTTTAACGCGGTTATCCGGCCCTTAACAACCTTACAGCGGCGGAAATGTTCCTACGTACGTTCCAATAAAGGTAAAACAATTTTTTTCTGGTGCTGTTAAGGTGCAAACGCAGTCGTAAAAGCTGAACAAATAAAAAGGAATATAAACAGGGGAGGGATAATCATCTTTTATCAAACTAAAGGAAAAATATTTGTATTTGACAAACTCAGCGAGATGGAACATCCACTCCAAAGAGGAGGATACGAGAGGATTGGATTTATTGATTCCTGTTAGCATAAAAGTATGTTTCTTGCAGCAGTAAGAAAAGAATGGAAACAAATCTCAGAGCCGAGATAATAACAAAGGAAAGTTTTGCTACAATACCATATTTCATCTTTTCTCTGCACACTCTCCTTGTTCGAAAAGAGTTTTTGTAAATGGAAAGGCTGTATCCCGTCAATTGTTAAGGATATTAAAAGGGAACGCTTTCGCCTTTCTAAGGAAAAATTTTATTATGTACTGAGAGTGTACGTAAAACGATAAATCATTTGAAAATGTGTAGTGTCCCCCATTGCCTTCCCCCATTACCTTTGGTACTGAATGAACATCGTCTTTGATAATGTCTGCCGCAGCTATAGACGAACCGCCAGTCGAAATTCCATTGAGCCACGGCTTCAAAGGCCGGAAAACCCTTTAGATTGTATTTTGACCGGCCTTGAAAACCTTTACAGTCATTTCTAATTTGTTATATAATTTCCTACTTCTGGAACGTTAAGAATATTAGGTGAATTTGAGCTTTACTGAGTATGCCCTCAAGGTTGAAACCTCAACAAGTTCATAGATTCTTCATATTTTTGTTTCCTTTCCATATTCATTTCCTCATATTATCTGCAATTTGAGCATTCGAATTAATTTTAGGTTTTTTCTCAATGGCTTGCTTCTGTGCTGAGATCTAAAATAGTAAGATTACCAAACTCTGCAGTAGCTTCTGATCTGTGTTTCTGAGTAACGTAGACTCTTATAAGTATATAATATTTTTGAGTTAAATTTCTAATTTTATATATAATTTTCTGCCTCTGGAACCTTAACAAAATTAGATGATTTTGAGCTTTACTGAGTATGCCCTCAAGTTCGAAACCTCAACGAAAATGTTTTGCTTTTGAGCCAAAACCTAAAAGCTGAGATTATCACATACAGCATTTGTATCTGATCTTTTTTCTGAGTAACGTAGACTTTTATAAGCTTCCAGAGTTTTTACTTTTGAGTCACATTTCTAATTTTTTTATATCATTTTCTGCTTCTGGAACGATAAGAATATTATATGAATTTGAGCTTTACTGACTCAAGGTCGAAGCCTCAGCAAGTTCATAGATCTTTCGTATTTTTGTTTCTGAGCTGAATGTCCTTATATTATCTCCACTTACAGCATTCTGGGTCGTTTTAGGTGTGTTTCTCAATTTTTTTGCTTCTGAGCCATGACCTAAAAGCGGAGATTACCACACATACACCAGTAGCTTCTGATCTTTGTTTCTGAGTGGCGTGGTTTTTTGTGACAATTTGTTATATTATTTTCTACTTCTGGCATGTTAAGAATCAAGTCCTAGAGGTCGAACCCTCGACAAATTCACAGATCCTCCTTATTTTTGTTTCTGAGCTGACACTGCAATTTGAGCATTCGAAGTAGTTTTAGGTGTGTTTCTAAATGGCTTGCTTCTGAGCTTCTGAGCTGAGACCCAAAATAGTAATATGACCAAAAACTGCAGTAGCAGCATTCCGCGTGCTTAGTTTTAGGCGTGTTTCTCAATTTTTTGCTTCTGAGCAACGACCTAAAAGCTGAAATTACCACATTCTGCTTCTGAAAATTCAATGCTTTTAATTTGAGCTTTACAATGACAACACTGTCGTTTTGTTAGTAAAAAATAGCTAAAATGAGTCCTCACTCATATGTCTATCTTCATAAATAATAAAGTTGCAATTTTCTGGAACTAGGTGACAGCTAAGTAAAATCTGACAATACCGTCGTTTTAGTTAGAAAAAAAGTAGCTGAAAATGAGTACCCACTCCATATGTCTATTTTCATAAATAAGAAAGTTTCCATTTTTTGGAACTAGAAGACAGCTACGTTCGATTTGACAACTCCATCGTTTTAGATAGAAAAAAGTAGCTGAAAATGAGTACCCACTCCATATGTCTATCATCATAAATAAGAAAGTTTCTATTTTCTAGAACTAGAATACAGTTACGTCAGATATGACAGCGACATTATTTTAGTTAGAAAAAGGTAGTTGAAAATGAGTACCCACTTCATATGCCTATCTTCATAAATAACAAAATTTCGATTTTCTGGAACTGGGTGATAGCTACGTCTAATCTGGCAACACCGTCGTTTCAGATAGAAAAAAGTAGCTAAAAATGAATACCCACTTCACATAAGTGAGTTGCCATTTCCTGAAGAATACAGAAAAAGAAAACGTTAGAGAATATAAAAGACAACTCTCTCCTAAATAGGACACACTGCACGAAATAGCAAAAATTGTTGATGAATTGACTAGTAGAATGGAAAACGGAAAGAATCCAAAAAAGTATATTTTCTGCGCCTGACACTTTAGAGGTAAAAAAACGAGTTTTTCTTAAGGGGAATGCATTAGAGAATATTACTAAAAAGTAACTCTTTAAAACAAAACAAGTTTCTATACCAACAAAAAAAGGAAGGAACAAAACAAAGAATAGCAAAGACCAGACTAGTTCAAGTTGGCTAAACATGCTTAAATTGTTAATAGAGACTACTTATTCCAAAAATTTTTTCAGAGAATCAAGATGAAAAAATATAAAAAGAGATAACAAGACAAAAAACTGTATTTTTACTCTTACGCACCACTGTAATTGCAATTTTTTCTAATTTTGTTCAACTAGTAATCACTCACCAAATATTCCTAATATTTATTTTTCTTAATGTTTTGTATTTTACTGCTCTGAAAGTGTAGGAAGGCAAACCACAAATTTAAAACTTTTGTATAAAATGTTACTTTAATTTTGGCAATAAAACTGTAGGTTGAAGTTACAATTGTAAGTTTACCTTACCATTGTAAGTTGAATTTATGATTGTCAGGTCAAGTTACAACAATTGTAGAGTGTAGTTAGAAGTGGGGCTTCAACTTACAATTTTAGGTTAAACTTACAATTGCAAGTTCAATTTACAGTTGTAAGATCATCTTCTAAGTGTATGTTTAACATACATTTGTCGCTTCAAGTTACAATTGTAGATTCGACTTACAATTGTAGGTTTAAAGTTAAATAGTAGGTTTAGCTTAAAATTTTAGGTTAAAGTTAAAGTTTCAATTGTAGACTCGACTTAAAATTGTAGGTTCAAGTTACAATAATGGTAGGTCGAAGTTATAATTATAGGTTCAGTTTAATATTGTATGTTCAATTTACAATTGCATGCTCAAGTTGAAGTTGTGGATTCAACTTAACAATTGCAGGTTAAACTTACAATTACATGTTCAAGTTACAGTTGTAAGTTTATCTTACAAGTGTAGGTTGAAGTTGCAATTATTACAACTTACAATTATAGGTTCGACTTACATTTGTAGATTCAACTTACAATTGTAGTAGATTGAAGTTACAACGTTATAAGTTCAATTTACAATTGTAGGTTCAAGTTATAATTATAGGGTGAAGGTACAAGTGTGAGTTCAACTTACAATTGTAGGTTAAACTTACAATTGCATGTTCAAGTTACACTTGTAGTTAATCTTACAAGTGCAGGACAAATTTGCAATTGTAAATTCGAGTTACAATTTTAAGTTCACCTTACAATTGTAGGATCAACTTACGATTGTAGGTTCAAGTCACAATTGTAGGTTGAATTTGCAGTTGTAAGTTGAAGGTATTGTAGGGTGAAGGTAGAAAGTGTGGGTTCAATTTACAATTGTAGGTTAAACTTAGAATATCATGTTCAAGTTACAGTTGTAGTTCATCTTACAGGTAGGTTAAATTTGCAATAATTGTAGGTTTACAATTGTACAATCAAGATACTTTTGTAAAATTAAGTTACAATTGTATTTTTAACTTAAAATTGCAGGTCGAAGCTACAATTACTGGTTTAAGTTACAATTTTAGGCTCAAATTACAACTGTAATTTCTAGTTGCAATTATAACTTCTTACAATTGTAAGTTAAGTCTATAAATCCTAATTTGTGGGTTAAGTTACTAATTTAATTTCAATCTACAATTGTATATTCAACTTAGAAATCTGCATAAAATCTACAACTGAAAGTTTAACCTACAATCGTAAGTTGAAGCTACAATTGTAACTTCAAGACATAAATGCAACCTCTACATGCAACTACAACTTTGACTTATAATCTTATGTTGAACCTACCATTGTAACTTGAATCTACAATTGTATCGTCAAATTTTTTGTTGCCTTTCAACGCATTGATGCCGACGTTTCAACAGATATGAGGTCATATTCTGGAGAAATTCAATATGATTCACGTTCACGTTTCGTAAAGCGGGGAAAAGTTGACGTCTTTCTGTTAGAAAGAAAACTCATCCCGCAATGAAACCCCTCTCTTTTAGAATCCATTCGGCGAGGAAGCTTTCCTTTGAACGGAAGGATTTTTATCGCGGACACACTCCTATTCCATGTCCGCTGTAGGCACACGGAAATGACATTCTTTTAATAGTTTTTATTTCCTACAAGTTTCTCTCGTAACGACACGTGTCAGAAACTGGGCGGAGTTTCCAGCCCGGTTCGGCTTTATTGCCGAAACTCCTCAATGCGGGTTTAATTATGTCGTTTTTGCGCATCCGGTAAGTTGCGCTTACCGAACGTATTATCAAATAATCCGACGTTCTCGCCTGGATCTTTGACAGAGCGACGAGAAGCATTAATAATTTTCCTCAACTGAAACGGCACCTCTCGAAGGGGTGGTTAGTATGCTAATTCGAAGTAACCAGGCACGATTCATAGATATTGACTACCACGGAAACGTAGCTTATGAATAAGAATAGTCTGATGTTGATAGCTCGTTGCTACGGAAACTTTAAGGTTAGTTCAGGTTAGTTACATAGTTAGTAAAATAAACCAAAAAACTTGCTCACAGCTGGAAGTTATTAGAAACTCGGGTTTAATAAAGTGCAATCAGAAGCAGGGGTTCGGTGTTATAAAACATAACTTTCAGCTTCTCTTTATGATAAGCTAATTTGGAAAGTTTTCCGATATTGGACAAAGTGAAATACTGCATAGAAGGGACAATTCTAATGATGGTAAGAGATGGTGTTTCATTTTTGAAAACATTTATTGCATAAAGCTTCGAAGACTTCTGATATTACTCAAGCACTGAGCTAATTATGGTTAGTGCTATAGAAAGTCAAAAGCAGGCAAAAATGAAAGGAGAGAGAAGCAGCAAACATTTGATATTGACAAAAACTGCCCAGCTTTGATGCAATTATTTTTAAAGACTACATCTAGAGCTCCATTTGAATTTAAGTTAATTTTAGCATTTCTGTCCTTATCCAGAACCATTTGTGGATGCCTCCGAAACATTGGGGTACTCAGAAGAAAGTATAAGTAAAACAAGTTCATAAGAGCGGGAACAATAGTGAAAAAATCTCAAAACGGTGCACCATTGAAGTGTTGAAAAACTAACTCAGAAGCACACGCCAGAAGTACCTGGTAATCATAGAATTCATTATCCTAGATGGGAGGGCAAAAATTAAGGAATTAACTCGAGTTTTTATGTCGACTGCCAAAATTGGAAATCATATCAGAATATTTCGTTCAGAAACGAAGATAAGAAACATCTTATAAATTTTGGTTTTCACATTCTAAATCAGAAAAAGAAATTAAGGATGAATTTAATTCAAAGCAAAACATAACAAAAAAGTTACTCAGAATTAAAGATAATTCAGTTTAGTCACTCAGGACATTTTAGCCAAAAAAAGAAAACAGTTTCTGAGTTTTTTAGGGATGGAAACCTTTTTGATCGTTTTTGGGCTTATAAACCACCTGATTTGTACTTTCTCCTAAAAAATTCATGTTAAATGTAGGAGGTAATGGAGGAAGAAAACAATTGGAGAAATTTTCTTAAAATTGTTAGAAATGATATGTCGACTGCTAAAACTACAGAATGCAATAACACAGACTCATTTATCTCAGAAATTCTAAAGCACACATGTTACTCAAAAATAAAGATTAGTTTCATATCACATCTTTAGCATTTACGATTTTGGTGTACGTCACTCAGAATCAAAGATCAGAAGCATTCAGAAGCAGAGATCAGTGTAGCTGTTACCCAGTTTTAGAAAATGCCATCTTCGTTATCTATGAAGATAAATATATGAAGTTTTTATTCTTACTTTTTTCTAACTAAAAAGACGTTGCTATCGTATTTGACGGAGCTGTCACCCAGTTTCAGAAATTGGCGAATTACCTATTTTTAAAAATAGACATAAAGTGTATGCGCATTTTCAGCAAATTTTGTCTAACTAAAACGATTGATCAGATTTGACGTAGCTGTTACCCAATTCCAGAAAATGGAAACTTTATTGTTTATGAAGATAGATGTATGAATTGGGTACTCATTTTCAGCTAGTTTTTTTCTAATTAAAACGATGGCGTTGTCGGATTTGAAGTAGTTGTCACCCAGTTCCAGAAAATGGAAACTTTATTGTTTACGAAGGTAGACATATAAATTTGGGACTCAATTTTAGCTAGTTTTTTCTAACTAAAACGGTGGCGTTGCCAGATTTGACGTAGCTGTCACCCAGTTTCAGAGAATGAAAACTTTATTCTTTATAAAGATTGACATATGAATTGGGTATTCATTTTCAGCTAGTTTTCCAGAAAATGGAAACTTTCTTAATTATGAAGATAGACATATGGAGTGGGTACTCATTTTCAGCTACTCTTTACTAACAAAAACAACAGTGTTGTCAGATTTTGCGTAGCTGCTATCCAGTTTTAGAAAATGAAAACTTCGTTATTGATGAAGATAAATGTTTGAAGAGGGTGCCCATTTTTACTTACATTTTTCTAACTAAAAAGACAGTGTTGTGATATTTGACGTAGCTGTCATCCAGTTTCAGAAATTGACGGCTCAACTATTTTTAAAAATAGACATAAAGTGAATGCGCGTTTTCGGCTAATTTTTTTGTAACTAAAACGATGGCATTGTCAGATTTAACGTAGCTGTCACTCAGTTCTAAAAAATGGCAACTTAATTATTTATGAAACAGACGTATGAAAACAACTGCGTTGTCAGATCTGACATAACTGTCTTTTAGTTCCAGAAATCGGCAAATTTCTTATTTATGAAGATAGACCTATAATGTGGGTATTCATTTTCAGTTAATATTTTATAACTCAAACGACGGCGTTGTCAGATTTGACGTAGCTGTCACCCAATTCCAGAAAATGGAAACTTTATTATTAATGAAGATAGACGTATGAAGTGAGGACTCATTTTCAGCTACTTTTTACTAACAAAACGACAGTGTTGACAGATTTTGCATAGCTGTTATCCAGTTTTAGAAAATGCTATCTTCGTTATTTATGAAGATAAATATATGCAGTGGAGACTTATTTTTACTTACTGTTTTCTAACTAAAAGGACGGTGCTATCATATTTGACGTTACTCTCGCCCAGTTTCAGAAATTGGTGACTCACCTATTTTTGAAAATACACATAAAATGAACGCGCATTTTCAGCTAATTTTTTCTAACTAAAATGATGGCGCTGTCAGATCTGACGTAACTGTTTTCCATTTCTAGAAAATAACAACTTTCTTATTTATGAAGATAGACATATGGAGTGGGTACTCATTTTCAGCTAGTTTTTTTCTAATTAAAACGATGGCGTTGCCAGATTGACGTAGATGCCACCCAGTTTCAGAAAATGAAAACTTTATTCTTTATGAAGATTGACATATGAATTGGGTATTCATTTTCAGCTAGTTTTTCCTAACTAAAACGATGACGTTGTCCGATCTGACGTAGCTGTCTTCTTGTTCCAGAAAATGGAAACTTTCTTAATTATGAAGATAGACATATGGAGTGGGTACTCATTTTCAGCTACTCTTTACTAACAAAAACAACAGTGTTGTCAGATTTTGCGTAGCTGCTATCCAGTTTTAGAAAATGAAAACTTCGTTATTGATGAAGATAAATGTTTGAAGAGGGTGCCCATTTGTACTTACATTTTTCTAACTAAAAAGACAGTGTTGTGATATTTGACGTAGCTGTCATCCAGTTTCAGAAATTGACGGCTCAACTATTTTTAAAAATAGACATAAAGTGAATGCGCGTTTTCGGCTAATTTTTTTGTAACTAATACGATGGCATTGTCAGATTTAACGTAGCTGTCACTCAGTTCTAAAAAATGGCAACTTAATTATTTATGAAACAGACATATGAAGAGGATATTCATCTTCAGCTTCTTTTTTCTAATTAAAACAACTGCGTTGTCAGATCTGACATAACTGTCTTTTAGTTCCAGAAATCGGCAAATTTCTTATTTATGAAGATAGACGTATGATGTGGGTATTCATATTTAGTTAATATTTTATAACTCAAACGACGGCGTTGTCAGATTTGACGTAGCTGTCACCCAATTCCAGAAAATGGAAACTTTATTATTTATGAAGATAGACGTATGAAGAGTGAGGACTCATTTTCAGCTACTTTTTACTAACAAAACGACAGTGTTGACAGATTTTGCATAGCTGTTATCCAGTTTTAGAAAATGCTATCTTCGTTATTTATGAAGATAAACATATGCAGTGGAGACTTATTTTTACTTACTGTTTTCTAACTAAAAGGACGGTGCTGTCATATTTGACGTTCCTCTCACCCAGTTTCAGAAATTCGTGACTCACCTATTTTTAAAAATACACATAAAATGAACGCGCATTTTCAGCTAATTTCTTCTAACTAAAACGATAGCGTTGTCAGATTTGACGTAGCTGTCACTCAGTCCCAAAAAATGGAAATTTTGTTATTTATGAAAATAGACAATATGAAATGGTTACTCATTTTCAGCTACTTTTTTCTAACTAAACCGATGGCGCTGTCAGATCTGACGTGACTGTCTTCCATTTCTAGAAAATAACAACTTTCTTATTTATGAAGATAGACATATGGAGTGGGTACTCATTTTCAGCTAGTTTTTTTCTAATTAAAACGATGGCGTTGCCAGATTTGACGTAGTTGTCACCCAGTTCCAGAAAATGAAAACTTTATTGTTTATGAAGATTGACATATGAATTGGGTATTCATTTTCAGCTAGTTTTTCCTAACTAAAACGATTACGTTGTCCGATCTGACGTAGCTGTCTTCTTGTTCCAGAAAATGGAAACTTTCTTAATTATGAAGATAGACATATGGAGTGGGTACTCATTTTCAGCTACTTTTTACTAACAAAAACAACAGTGTTGTCGTCGATTTTGCGTAGCTGCTATCCAGTTTTAGAAAATGAAAACTTCGTTATTGATGAAGATAAATGTTTGAAGAGGGTGCCCATTTTTACTTACATTTTTCTAACTAAAAAGACAGTGTTGTGATATTTGACGTAGCTGTCATCTAGTTTCAGAAATTGACGGCTCAACTATTTTTAAAAATAGACATAAAGTGAATGCGCATTTTCGGCTAATTTTTTTGTAACTAATACGATGGCATTGTCAGATTTAACGTAGCTGTCACTCAGTTCTAAAAAATGGCAACTTAATTATTTATGAAACAGACATATGAAGAGGATATTCATCTTCAGCTTCCTTTTTCTAATTAAAACAACTGCGTTGTCAGATCTGACATAACTGTCTTTTAGTTCCAGAAATCGGCAAATTTCTTATTTATGAAGATAGACGTATGATGTGGGTATTCATATTCAGTTAATATTTTATAACTCAAACGACGGCGTTGTCAGATTTGACGTAGCTGTCACCCAATTCCAGAAAATGAAAACTTTATTATTTATGAAGATAGACGTATGAAGTGAGGACTCATTTTCAGCTACTTTTTACTAACAAAACGACAGTGTTGACAGATTTTGCATAGCTGTTATCCAGTTTTAGAAAATGCTATCTTTGTTATTTATGAAGATAAATATATGCAGTGGAGACTTATTTTTGCTTACTGTTTTCTAACTAAAAGGACGGTGCTGTCATATTTGACGTTACTCTCACCCAGTTTCAGAAATTGATGACTCACCTATTTTTGAAAATACACATAAAATGAACGCGCATTTTCAGCTAATTTTTTCTAACTAAAACGATAGTGTTGTTAGATTTGACGTAGCTGTCACTCAGTCCCAAAAAATGGAAATTTTGTTATTTATGAAAATAGACATAATATGAAATGGGTACTCATTTTCAGCTGCTTTTTTTCTAACTAAAATGATAGCGCTGTCAGATCTGACGTAACTGTCTTCCATTTCTAGAAAATAACAACTTTCTTATTTATGAAGATAGACATATGGAGTGGGTACTCCTTTTCAGCTAGTTTTTTTCTAATTAAAACGATGGCGTTGCCAGATTTGACGTAGTTGTCACCCAGTTCCAGAAAATGAAAACTTTATTGTTTATGAAGATTGACATATGAATTGGGTATTCATTTTCAGCTAGTTTTTCCTAACTAAAACGATGACGTTGTCCGATCTGACGTAGCTGTCTTCTTGTTCCAGAAAATGGAAACTTTCTTAATTATGAAGATAGACATATGGAGTGGGTACTCATTTTCAGCTACTTTTTACTAACAAAAACAACAGTATTGTCAGATTTTGCGTAGCTGCTATCCAGTTTTAGAAAATGGAAACTTCGTTATTGATGAAGATAAATGTTGGAAGAGGGTGCCCATTTTTACTTACATTTTTCTAACTAAAAAGACATTGTTGTGATATTAGAAGTAGCTGTCATCCAGTTTCAGAAATTGACGGCTCAACTATTTTTAAAAATAGACATAAAGTGATTGCGCATTTTCGGCTAATTTTTTTTTAACTAATACGATGGCATTGTCAGATTTAACGTAGCTGTCACTCAGTTCTAAAAAATGGCAACTTAATTATTTATGAAACAGACATATGAAGAGGATATTCATCTTCAGCTTCCTTTTTCTAATTAAAACAACTGCGTTGTCAAATCTGACATAACTGTCTTTTAGTTCCAGAAATCGGCAAATTTCTTATTTATGAAGATAGACGTATGATGTGGGTATTCATATTCAGTTAATATTTTATAACTCAAACGACGGCGTTGTCAGATTTGACGTAGCTGTCACCCAATTCCAGAAAATGGAAACTTTATTATTTATGAAGATAGACGTATGAAGTGAGGACTCATTTTCAGCTACTTTTTACTAACAAAACGACAGTGTTGACAGATTTTTCATAGCTGTTTTAGAAAATGCTATCTTCGTTATTTATGAAGATAAATATATGCAGTGGAGACTTATTTTTACTTACTGTTTTCACTCAGTCCCAAAAAATGAAAATTTTGTTATTTATGAAAATAGACATAATATGAAATGGGTACTCATTTTCAGCTACTTTTTTTCTAACTAAAATGATAGCGCTGTCAGATCTGACGTAACTGTCTTCCATTTCTAGAAAATAGCAACTTTCTTATTTATGAAGATAGACATATGGAGTGGGTACTCATTTTCTGCTACTTTTTTATAACTAAAACGATGGCCTGTTTAGATTTGACGTAGCTGTCTTCCAGTTCGAGAAAATGGAAACTTTCCTAATTATGAGAAGAGACACATGAAGTGGTTACTCATTCGTTCTAGAAAATAGCAACTTTCTTATTTATGAAGATGTATATATGAGGTGGGTTCTTATTTTCAGTTACTTTTTTTTAACTAAAACGATGGACTGTTTAAGTTTGACGTAGCTGTCTTCTAGTTCCAGAAAATGAAAACTTTCTTAATTATGAAAATAGGCATATGAAGTGGGTACTCATTTTCAGCTCCTTTTTTCTAACTAAAACGATTGCTTTGTCAGATCTGACGTAGCTGTCTTCCAGTTCCAGAAATCGGCAAATTCCTTATTTATGAAGATTGACGTATGAAGTAGGTGTTCATTTTCAGCTAATATTTTCTAACCAAAAAGGACGGCTGATTTTGGGAAACTATTATATTTTTTTGATCTGGTTTCTTTAGTACCCATACTTTCAACTAGTTTTCTTAACCGAAACGATGGCGCTGACACAATTGACACTTAGTTCCACAAAATAGATCCTCTTTTGCTTCTACTTGACGAGAAAAGTTTGTAAGTATTCATGTTCGTGTACTATTCGAAAGCATTGTCAAAACTGGCTTTCATACCTCATTTTTGATTCCAAACTTTATGAGTG
The DNA here is from genome assembly GCA_951812265.1 of Taphrorychus bicolor. Taxonomy (NCBI): domain Eukaryota; kingdom Metazoa; phylum Arthropoda; class Insecta; order Coleoptera; family Curculionidae; genus Taphrorychus; species Taphrorychus bicolor. The sequence continues at coordinate 42,011,420 of OX638303.1, forward strand.
GCAAGCCCGCTTTATTTATCACTTTTGGAGAGAACACATAGCTTAGATTAATAAACAGCCAGTTGGAATCATAAGATCCGAGATATAAACAAAAAATTTGATTTCCATAAATTTTGGATTTATTACCAGTTTCCGATTTAAATTAGTTCGTTTGTGTATGGTTGGGAGGTACTTGCAAAGATCCTAAAATAAAATATCTCTGATGTTTTAGAACAAAAAACTTATTTTTGTGTCAAAATACGAAATTTACTTCTTTTAAAACTACCTTATTTTCATATAATGTTACTCAAATACAACCTGACATATATAAATGAGATTTCTTTTTTGTATATACGTTTCCTATTTGTGCCTTTCATCAGCTTTGACTTTGAGCTGGGTCATCAAATAATTATATTAAGGCTTCAAACAATTTCTGGGAAAAAAAATAAATCTGAACACGCACTTCTTTTTTAATATACTTACTCATCATCGTATTATTAATTTGTGTAATTATATTTTATTTCCCCATCAAGCCTGGATTATTATTTTCTTGCTTTATGAGAAATTTTCATTAAAAAGCAACTTCCTGGATTGTGTTTATCCAGGCAAGATTTTGCATCTCCTAGTGGGATATAAATATATATTATATATAAATTCCAAGTTTTATGCCATCACGCATTTCTGGAGCGATACGACTTGACTGGATAAATATTATCGGTCAGGACTCTTGACACGTAATTGCACACAACTTTGATTTATTACTCTGGAGTAACGGGCTCATAGCTCACACGAAGTCCGGCATAAATATCGACGAACGTTATAATTCAGCATCGTCGGGACGTCTTTAGTTATAAATGGGAATCTTTTGACGATCTGTCTCAGGTTTGTTGACTTTCCTTTTTCATAAATCAAATTCCAGATAAATTACGTTCCAAGAGAAACGGTTTTCAGGAAATTAAAGTAAGCCTCCATTCCATGCCCGATTAAGATTGCGGAAATGGGCTTTCAGCCAGTTTTTCTTCTTCTTGGGCGGATTTTCGGGTAGATGCTGAGCAAATTTTTTTTTTCGGAATTAGCCTCTGCATAATGGAATAAATTGACAGAGTCTAGTAAAAAAGGACCGTAATAGGACCCTGCCAATCGCTATACCATTAATCGTAAACGCCCCCCTGTCGCTCCCTTGGGAATCCCATGTCTTCATGTATCCCTTTTTATACTGCTAAAAAACTGTATCATCAATTTAATCTTTTTTTGTTGTTTGTGCCGACAAAACATCGATTCACGATTTTTGATTGGAAAAATACCGAGCCGCCTCAAAATAACTCCCCGGTAATAAAGCACTTTATGCCCCTCGTAACGCAATGTGGATATTTTAGTTTTATTTTTTCAAAGTGTCTCGTCACATATTTCCCTCCCGTTTTTTTCCGGCTTCCATTCTCCACTATTATAAGCACGTTGTCAGTTTTTAGTGGTAATATTTCTCCCTTTTATGAGCTCGACGCCAAGGAAACGTCTCATTTTCCGGCCAGTTTTTTGTCGTGTTTTGGGTTACTGCCATCAGGAGATGTTTCGTATTTTTTTTTCAGACATATCCGGCTTATGCTTTTGTGGTCCAAGTGGTCCGAGTTAGAGCTAATAAAGTTGTTTTTTTTTCATTGCAGGACCGTTTTGACGTCATGAAAGCTGCAGAGTGGGTAAGTAAGGTTTTTATTAAAATTATTCACACTTTATCATGTCTCAGTGTCAGTTATTCAGGTTAGTCTATCCTTAAAAATAAGAAAAGTTTTTTTTTTTTTAAATTAGATGACAACTACGTCTAATCGCCGCTATCCTTTAGCTAGACGCTATCCTGTAGCTAGAAAAAAAGCTGAAAATAAGTGCCTTCCTCATATGTCTCGCTTGATAAATAAGGAAATTTCCATTTTATAAAAATCGTCAAATCTAACAACGCCATCGTGTAAGTTAGAAAAAAAGTAGCTGAAAATGAGTACCCACTTTATATGTCTATCTTCATGAAAAAGGAAAAAAACCATTTTCCGGAACTAGAGGACAGCTGCGTCAGATCTGACAAAGCCATCGTTTAAGTTAGAAAAAATAGCTGAAAATGAATACCCAATTCATATGTCTATCATCATAAATAAGGAAGTTGCCATTTCATGGGACGAGGTGACAGCTACATCAAATCTGACAACACCGTTAACTAAGTTAGAAACAATTTACTGAAGATGAGTACCCACTTTATATGGCAATCTACTTATATTTCTTGTTTTTTTTTTCGGATATATTCGGTATATGCTTTTGTGGTCCAAGTGGTCCGAATTAGAGTTGATAAAATTGTTTTGCTTCATTGCAGGACCATTTGACGTCATGAAAATTGCCGAGTAGGTGAGGACATGTTTTTATCAAATATGTTCAGACTTTGTCATGTGTCAGTTATTCACACTGTGAGTCTATCTTTAAAAATACAAAAGGTTTTATTTTCTGAAACTAGATGACAACTAGGTCTAATCTGACAATGCCAACTTTAGCTAGAAGGAAAAAAAATAGCTAAGGTACTTTCCATTTTATGAAAGTGAGTGACAGCTACGTCAAATCTAACCATGCCATCGTTTTAGTTAGAAAAAAGTAGCTGAAAATGAGTACCGACTTCATATGTCTATCTTCATAAATAACGAAGTTGCCACTCTATGGAACGATGTGACAGCTACATCAAATTTGACAACGCCGTCAACTTGCATGCTCTCTTGGAAATAGAAAAATACTTGCAACTTAACCAAAAATGGTTCACAACGCCCAATTACTCCTAAGCTTCAAAGAAACACACCTTGATAAATGCTTTTCGCATTTTAGTTTCTCTGTAGTTATTTCTTAAGATTTTCAAAGACTACAGAAATATTCGTGTTCAAAAAAACTTGCATTCTGTCTTGATAATGGAAAAATATGTACACTTTAACCGAAATAGTGCGAAAGACTCAATTTCTCATAAAAATTAAAGAAACACAACCTGTTAAGTTGTTTATGCATTGAGGTGTCTTTGCAGTCTTGTTTAAAACCAACAGAAACATTTTTTTACTTTCGAGTGTTTAAAGGCGTTATTTAGGAACTTTGAAGGCTACAGAGACATCTAGTTCTAAGAAAACTTGTATGCTGTCTTGATGCATAATAGAAAAATATTTATATCTTCACCAAAATAGTGCAAAAGGTTCAATTACCCTTTAGTAGCAAAGATAAGTGCTTTTTGCATTTTAATATCTCTGTCTCTATCTTAACATTTTCGAAGACTACACCGTGGTCAGAAATCTTGCATTTTACCGCAGTAATGGAAAAATATTTACATCTTTAGCCAATTAGTGTAAATTACTCAATTTCTCGTAGAAATCAAGAAACCACAGCTTAATAAATTGTTTATGCAGTGTAGTCTATTTGTAGTCAACTTAAATTTCTTTTTAAAGCTTGTCTAAAACTAACAGAAACATTTTTTTTTAAATTTTAGTGTTCAAAGGGATTATTCAGGAACGTTGAAGACTACAGAGCCATCTAGTTCTAAGAAAACTTGTAAGCTGTCTTGATACATATTAGAAAAATATTTATATCTTCACCAAAATACTGCAAAATGCTCAATTACTCCTAAGTGTCGAAGAAACACACCCTGATGAGTGCTTTTTGCATTTTAGTGTCTCTGTAGTAATTTCTTAACATTTTCAAAGTCTGCAAGGAAATCCGTATTCAGAAAACTTGCATTTTGTCTTGGTAATGGAAAAATATTTACATCTTAACTGAAATAGTGCGAACGACTCAATTTCTCATAAAAATCAAAGTAACGCAACCTGATAAGTTGTTCATGCATCGTAGGGTCTCTATAGTCTCCTTAATTTTTTTTTAAAGCTTGTCTAACACCACCTGAAACATTTTTTTTATTTCGAACGTTCAAGGGCGTTATTCAGTAACTTTGAAGACTACAGAGACATCTAGTTCTAATAAAACTTGTATGCTGTCTTGATACATAGTAGAAAAATATTTCTGTCTTCACCAAAATACTACAAAATGCTCAACTACTCCTAAGTGTCCAAAAAAACACACCCTGATGAGTGCTTTTTGCAGTTTAATGTCTCTGTAGTAATTTCTTAACATTTTCCAAGACTACAGAGAAATCCGTGTTCAGAAAACTTGCATTTTGTCTTGGTAATGAAAAAATATTTACATCTTAACCGAAATAGTGCGAATGACTCAATTTCTCATAAAAATCGAAGAATCACAACCTGATAAGTTGTTTATGAATCGTAGTGTCTCTGTAGTTTTCTTAAACTTTTTTTAAAGCTTGTCTAAAACCAACAGAAATATTTTTTTTAATTTCGAGTGTTCAAAGGCGTTATTCAGGAACTTTGAAGACTACAGAGGCATCTAGTTTTAAAAAAACTTGCATGCTGTCTTTATGCATAATAGAAAAATATTTGTAACTTCAACAAGATAGTTGCAAAAGGCTGAATTACGCTTAAGTAGCAAAGATACACACCTTGATAAGTGCTTTTTGCATTTTAATGTCTCTGTAGTGATTTCTTAACATTTTCCAAGATTACAAAGAAATCCGTATTCAGTAAACTTGCATTTTGTCTTGGTAATGGAAAAATATTTACATCTTAACCGAAATAGTGCGAAATACTCAATTTTTCATAAAAATCAAAGAACCATAACCTGACAAGTTGTTCATGCATTGCAGTCTTCTTACATTTCTTTTTAAATCCTACAAGACAGGGAAATTTGTCTGAAACCAACAAAAACTTTATTTAAATGCAAGAGTTTAAAGGCATTATTTAGGATCTTTGAAGACTACAGAGACATCTAGTTCTAAGAAAACTTGCATAATAGAAAAATATTTTTACCTTCACCAAAAAAGTGCAGAAGGCTCAATTTCTTATAATTACCAAAGAAACACACCTTGAGAAGCGCCTCAGAGAATAATAGTGTATGCAGTAATTTCTTAAGATTTTCGAAAACTACAGAGATATTCGTGGTCAGGAAACTTGCATTCTGTCTTGGTAATGGAAAAATATTAATATCTTAACCGAAATAGTGCGAAAGACTCAATTTATCTATAATTCTCTCTAAAAATCAAGGAAATGCATTATTGTAGTGTCTCTGTAGTCTTCTTAAATTTCGTTTTAAAGCCTGTCTAAAACCAACAGAAACATTTTTTTAATTTCGAGTGTTCAAAGACGTTATTCAGGAACTTTGATGACTACAGAGACATCTAGCTCTAAGAAAACTTATATGATGTCTTGAAAGAAAAATACTGACATCTTCACCAAAATTGTGGAAAAAGCTTATTTTTACATAAGTATCAAAGAAAAACAACTTGAGAAGTTGTTCATGCATTGTAGTGTATCCGTAGTCTTTCTAAATTCCTTTTTAAAGCCCACAAGGCAGAGAAATTTGTCTAAAACTAACAGAAACTTTTATTTAATTTAAAGTGTTCAAAGGCATTATTCAAGAACTTTGACGACTACAGAGACATCTAGTTCTAAGAACACTACAGCATGCTGTTTTGATGCATAATAGAAGAATATTTTTATCTTCACCAAAAGTAGTGCAGAAAGCTCAATTTCTTATAACTACCAAAAAACATTTTGAGAAGCGCTTCAGCGCAGAACAGTGTGTGTGTAGTCAGTTCTTAAGGTTTTCGAAGACTACAGAGATATCCGTGGCCAGGACTCTTGCATTCTGTCTTTGTAATGGAAAAATATTTATATCTTAACCGAAATAGTGCCAAAGACTCAATTTGTCATAAAAATCAAAGAAACACAACTTGATATGTTGTTCATGCATGTAGTGTCTCTGTGGTCTTCCTAATTTTTTTTTAAAGCCTAGAAGACAGAGAAATTTGTCTAAAGCTACAGAATTTTTTTTTTAAGTTCAGGTGTTTAAAGGCATTATTCAGGAACTTTGAAGACTACAAAGACATCTAGTTTTAAGAACACTTGCATGCTGTTTTGAAACATAATAAAAGAATATTTTAACTTCACCAAAATAGTACAGAAGGCTCCATTTCTTATAACTACCAAAGAAACACACCTTGAGAAGCGCTTCAGAGAATGATAGATGTTTTTAATTGCAAGAGTTTAAAGGCATTATTCAGGACCTTTGAAGACTACAGAGACATCTAAGAAAACTTGCATGCTGTCTTGATACATAATAGAAAAATATTTTTATCTTCACTAAAATAGTGCAGAAAGCTCAATTTCATAATAAGTGCCAGAGAGTCACACCTTGAGAAGCGCTTCACAGCATATTAGTGTGTTTGCAGTCATTTCTTAAGATTTTCAAGGACTACAGAGATATCCGTGGTCAGGACTCTTGCATTCTGTCTTGGTAATGGAAAAATATTTACATCTTAACCGAAATAGTGTGAAATACTCAATTTCTCATAGGAAGCAATGAAACACAACTTGATAAGTTGATCATGTATTGTAGTGTCTCTGTAGTCTTCCTAAATTCCTTTTTAAAGCCTATAAGACAGAGAAATTTGTCTAAAACTAACAGAAACTTTTTTTTTATTTCAAATGTTCAAAGGTATTATTCAGGAACTTTGAAGACTACAGAGACATCTAGTTCTAGGAACACTTGCATGCTGTCTTGATACATAATAGAAAAATATTTTTATCTTCACCGAAATAGAATTCAGAAAGCTCAATTTCTGATAACTACCAAATAAACACACCTTTAGAAGCGCCTCAGAGCATTATAGTGGGTCTGTAGTCATTTCTTAAAATTTTCGAAGACGACAGAGATATCCGTGTTCAGGAAACTTGGATCCTGTCTTGGTAATGGAAAAATATTTATATCTTAACCGAAATAGTGCCAAAGACTCAATTTGTCATAAAAATCAGAGAAACACAACTTGATAAGTTGTTCATGCATTGTAGTGTCTCTGTAGTCTTCCTAATTTTTTTTAAAGCCTAGAAGACAGAGAAATTTCCCTAAAACCAACAGAAACTTTTTTTTAATTTCAAGTGTCCAAAGGCAGTGTTCAAGAACTTACAGAGACATCTAGTTCTAAGAACACTTGCATGCTGTCTTGATACATAATAGAAAAATATTTTTATCTTCACCGAAAGAGAATTCAGAAAGCTCAATTTCTGATAACTACCAAATCAACACACCTTTAGAAGCGCTTCGGAGCATTATAGTGGGTCTGTAGTCATTTCTTAAAATTTTCGAAGACGACAGAGATATCCGTGTTCAGGAAACTTGGATTCTGTCTTGGTAATGGAAAAATATTTATATCTTAACCGAAATAGTGCCAAAGACTCAATTTGTTATAAAAATCAGAGAAACACAACTTGATAAGTTGTTCATGCATTGAAGTGTCTCTGTAGTCTTCCTAATTTTTTTTTAAAGCCTAGAAGACAGAGAAATTTCCCTAAAACCAACAGAAACTTTTTTTTAATTTTAAGTGTTCAAAGGCAGTATTCAAGAACTTTGAAGACTACATAGACATCTAGTTCTAAGAACACTTGCATGCTGTCTTGATACATAATGGAAAAATATTGTTATCTTCACCGAAATAGAATTCAGAAAGCTCAATTTCTGATAACTACCAAAGAAACACACCTTTAGAAGCGCTTCAGAGCATTATAGTGGGTCTGTAGTCATTTCTCAAAATTTTCGAAGACGACAGAGATATCCGTGTTCAGGAAATTTGGATTCTGTCTTGGGAATGAAAAAATATTTCCGAGTTAACTGAAACAGTGCCAGAGACTCAATTTCTCAGAAAAGTCAAAGAAGCGCAACCTGATTAGTTGTTCATGCATTGTAGTGTCTCTGTAGTCTTCCCTAATTCCTTTTTAAAGTCTACAAGACAGAGACATTTCTCTAAAACTAATAAACTTCCTTTTTTAATTTCATGTGTTGAAAGACCATATTTAGGAACCTTGAAGACTACAAAGACATTTAGTTTTAAGAAAACTTGCCTCCACATATATATGAGCCTTGCTTCTGATCTAGGACTTTAAATACATCTGGATTTTTCTGATCTTAGATGTTTCATCTCAGATTTATTACCTAATTTATTGCCTCTTATTTTGATCTGCGATAACAAAGCTTTTAAACGTTTTCGATTTTGGTTTTTGATTAGGTCTTATTCGAATCATCTATTTTAGCAAGTGACGTGAATTAACTTCCAAATTTCTTGCCTTTTATCTACGATTTTAAGTTTTTTTCCAAATAAAGAAGACTTGAGTAAAACTTTAGTGTTGCACATGCAGACTGGCGCATGTTTATGCGCATGGCAAAACTCATAATTTTTTATTACAAAAAAAATCTTGAAAATGACAGCCATTTTTTTAAGTGTGTGCAGTATTGTTATCTCCAAACCGGGTGTAGTTACAAGATTGTTTAAATTACCAAAAAGTTGTCTTCTGTGGAGACTTTAGAAAATCTTTACAGTATTCTGTAGTTTCTGAAATATTTAGAAAAATGTAAAAATTGCGAAAATTTTAAATACCTTCTATTTCAAAAACTATTGGTGACACACAAAAGTTTAAATTACAAAGTTTCACTACAATCTAACTCCTCACATATGACATCTCGATTAGCTTCGTGTGAAGAGAGATTTTTTACATTTTTTTAAAATATTTCAGAAACCCTGCAAAATGTGGCAACATTGTAAAGGTTTTCTAAACAGGCTCTACAAAAGTTAACTTTTTGCTAATTTAACCGTCTTTGTAACTATAACCGTTTCGGAGATAGTAATACTGCACGCACTTGCAGTCTGATGTAAAAGCTAGTGAAATAGACGTCGCACGTTATGGTTGTCTTAGCCAACGTCGCCTCAACGTCGTACTGCTCTTTATGATTGATACTCCTTCAGCTCCATTTAGCTTTCTAACCGTTTAGAATCCTGCTTCACGTCGGATTATTAATAAACGATCCGTAGTTTTCATCCGGTTTGACAAAGTGAAAGGCGGCTTTAATAATGCCAGACCAAAGACGACGCATCCCTCAAAGGCGAGGTTATGCCGTAATCTGGATTATACACGAGGTATTATGAACGTGGAGCAATTCACCGGGCACGATTTATAAATATTGACGAACATGCAAGAACGAACAGGGCGCTCCGTGGGAAAGACAAACACGGGTTTTGTTCAAGATTTTGTGCATTATAATAGTGCGTTTTCGATTCGAACAAAGTTTCCTCTAACTTGCTAAAACAAGAGAATTTGGTCTCTAAGAGTGATTTCACGCCCTTAAAGGAAGTCTTAAAGGTCAATACATGGAACCGTTTTATGTTTCATTTTGTCAGCGAAACTCTCTCCGATGTACATGACAAATAGCTCTGGAAAAACTTTCATACACTTTCCCCCTTTATAAGTCTCTTAGAGTTACGTCGCAGAGCCGGTGTGGGCTTTGGTGATACTTTCAGCTCCTTTTTCTTAATAACCCCCCCGCCGACATGAATATATGAGAGCAATTTATACGTGTTAGCGATATATGAATAGCTTCAGCGGGCTGTAAATCTCGCGTAATGCGCTTTTGTACTTTAAAACTTTAGAGCACGAAAGACGGATGTTCTAGGCGAAGGCTCGTTGAATCCAGGATTCAATTTGGGATTTACCAACATGTGTGCGCCAGGGCAACGTCAACTCAATCATATTTCCTCCAGATTCCCGCGATATAGAGAAGCGAAAATATGGAAAGCGATCCGTGCGTCGGGTCGTATCCAGAATTCGATTCCAGCTGCAGTCGTTACTTTCGGCTCAGATCTCCAGACATTTGCATATGTTTCCCTTTAGAGCGCGTCAATCGGAGGTGAATTATTTTAAGTTGAATACCTAAGTGGTGGGTACAAATTGGTGCAGATAAAATTTTAGCATTGTAATAACTCCTAAATCTTTGAGGCGGATTATTCATTTATCCATTTCAATCCATTTTATTTGCGTTTCTTTTGTTGTTAGAGACCGAATTTCGCACTAGTCTCAGTAAAATTACTGAGAGTACCAATTAACCCTGAAAAGGGCTGGGACGAAACACCTAGTTAACGTTTCGGCAACTTTTCTGTTGCCTTCTTCAGAACAACCTATAAGAAAAAATTTTAGAAATTCAGAATTTAAAATTTAATTTTTTTTGATGAGTCTGACAAGTCCAGAGCTACATTTACATTTAAAAACAACTTTATTTTCATGCCACGTACTTTTCTTGTAAGGAAAAGAGAATTGATAGTTAAGTAAATGAATGGGTATTAAAAAAATTAGATAGTCAAATTAAGTAAATGCCCCTGCACAAACTGCTCGGAGAGTAGGGGTGGGTTTATGCGCCAGGAAAATCAGAAACCTCCAAAGCTGAATTTTTGAACTCACACTTAATCAACACAACTAGAATAAAGTAGACAAAGGTATAAAGATCAGATCAAAATTAAAACTTGAAGATGTTTCAATTGTTGTATGTATTTTGGTCAATAGACGGTGTTAGCTTAACCTAAGTCAGTTTAACCTGAGTCTTATGAGTACTGGTGAATTGGGTAACTGTGCCCAAAATAAGAAAGTTGTCCCTCATAAAAAAACCCTAAGAAGAAAAACTGTTTAAACCTCTGTTATATGTGGAAGACATAGGATTTAGATTTCAATAAAAGAGAAAAAAATACAACTATTGATATTAAGTTAAAGGCAAGTAAACGTTTCCATTTCAGTTTTACCTCCCTAATAAAGTAATATACAAAAAAGTATTTATTAAATTAACTAAGAAAATAATTAAGCACTAAAATTTAAGCAAAGTACTGATATTTCCAGTTTGATGAAAAGCAAAAATTCAGTAAATTAAAGTTAATCAAGTTTTACAATTCAAAGGAGGAAGGGAAATGAAGAAGGAAATGAAAAGAAGTAAAAATGAGCAAATAAAAGTTATATCTATCTTGTTTCAGTGTTTTTCTTTACTCAACACGTGGTTACGAACTACTTGGGACTCCTCGATGACATTGAGGATGCTCTCAAACATTCCTTAAGTCTTAGGGGCTGCCGTCTGACATCGCCAACGAAGGTGAAAAGGGCTCTACGTAACTGTGGCCAAGGTTGTTATAGGAAGGCAAGAAAGTGTACCCATATTGGCTGGTGTACCCCAATTGGCGGCTAAATTGTACTTTTTATCGTTACAATGTACGGTGTGTTCATTATAAAACTTCATCTAGCAGGCTATGAAATTTTGTCAGAAAAGGATGACATAATCAAAATAAATGGACTTTTTTTCTCGGGGAGGACGTTTCTCCATCCTTTTCTTTTGACATTTCACAGCCAACTAGATGAAGTTTTATAATGAACAACCCGTACTTTAGCTTGGAGCGTTCGCCATATTGTCAATATGTGAAGTTTGACATTTTCAACAATTTTCATTTTTTCCTTGTTGATGATAATTATTACCTCAAACTCTGACAGTGACACTTGCTCCGATTGCTCGTCGTGCTGTTGAATCCTGCTCCATTCCAAGTTTGTTGATTGTACTACTTTTTGTTCAATTGTACTTGTGTAGTCTCTACGAGTTCAAAGTATAAGTAATTCACTTAATTTTTACATTTCCTCTCTCTATATTTGAAATTTTAATTTTTTTATATCTTTCTTCAGCACATGTAGAGAAGATGCTACATGTTAAAGTCAAATTTCCAACGCCTTTTTTGATGTCAATAATAAGTGAATGGTTTATACATGGGCGTAATATTTCTGAAGTCAATTCGCCGTTGCCAAGTGTTTTTCTATTAGGGCCATTCTGCTTTTTCATGTGATATTTCATTGATTCCTTTGGTTACGTTAGTTCATTGGAGTTCAGTTACATTTTTTCTCTGTTGAGATTAGTCCAGGTTAGTTCAGTTATATTTTTACCTTTGGTTAGGTTAGTTTAGGTTTCATCCGTTATGCAGCGCCCCGTTGTTTTCCTGCGCGGAGCAAAGTGGATAGTGAGAGCCGATGGACAGAGAAGTAATTCTCTATGAGGGGCTCTTTGGTTAGGTTGGTCTAAATCAGTTCTCTTAAGTTTTTGCTTTGGGTTAGTTCAGTTCAGTTATGTTTTTTCCTTGCCCAGGTTAGTTCAGGTTAGGTCACTCTCTAAACCGCTTTCGACAAATTACATTTTTTTGAACACTTGAAAACTTCCTGTCAAGATACAGTTTGAGCCTCGATGTCGCTGTAGTCTTTAAACTTTCAATGCAATTGTTTCGGACAATTATTTAAGATCGTGATTAAGTTTGCGTTAGTTTCAATGGAATTTCACTGTCCTACAGGCGTAGCGATGGGTTTAGAAAGACTACATATACATTACGTTACCCGAATAACTTGTCTAGAGACGTCTTTTACTCTTATTGAAAATTCAGTCGATTACACTACTTTGTAAAAGTTTTAATTATTTTCTAAAACTCGGTGTCTCCGTAGGCTTCAAAATCCCTGTCAAGAAACAGTTTAAACCTCGGTGTCTCTGTAGTGTTTAAAACTTCAATGCCGTTTTTTCGGACAATTATTTAAGATTGTGATTAAGTTTGCATTAGTTGCAATGGGATTTCACTGTTCTGTAGGCGTAGCAATGGATTTAAAAAGACTACATTGGCATTATATTACCCGAATAACTTGCTTAGAGACGTCTTTTACTCTTGTTGAAAATTCCGCCGATGGCACTAAATTAAACAAGTTTTAATATTTTTGAAAGTCGGTGTCACTGTAGCCTTCTTCCTGTCAAGAAACAGTTTGAACCTCGATGTCTCTGTAGTCTTTAAAAGTTCAATGCAGTTTTTGCAGACAATTATTTATTATTGTGATTAAGTTTGTGTTAGTTTCAATGAAATTCTCTGTTTTGTAGGCTTATCTATGGGTTGAGAAAGACTACAGAGAAATTATATAGCCCGAATAACTTGCCTAGAGACCTTTTTTACTCTTGTTGTTGGAAATTCAGTCGATTACACTACTTTGAACAAGTTTTATTTTTTTTTAAACCCGCTGTCTCTGTAGTCTTCATAATTCCTGTCAAGTAACAATTCGAACCTCGATGCCTCTGTAGTCTTTAAATCTTCAATGCAGTTGTTGAACAAGTTTTTTTTTTAATTCGGTGTCTCTGTAGCCTTCAAAATCCCTATGAAGAAACAGCTTGGACCTCGGTGTCTCTGTAGTCTTTAAAACTTTAATGCAGTTTTTTCGGACAATTATTTAAGATTGCGATTAAGTTTGTGTCAGTTTCAATGGAATTTTTGTGTTGTGTAGGCTAACAGTTCGATCTAAAACTTCAATGCAGTTTTTGAACAAGTTTTAATTTTTTTTTTAATTCGGTGTCTCTGTAGTCTTCAAAATCCCTGTCAAGAAACAGTTTGGACCTCGGTGTCTCTGTAGTCTTTAAAACTTTAATGCAGTTTTTTCGGACAATTATTTAAGATTGCGATTAAGTTTGTGTCAGTTTCAATGGAATTTTTGTGTTGTGTAGGTTAACAGTTCGATCTAAAACTTCAATGCAGTTTTTGAACAAGATTTAATTTTTTTTTAATTCGGTGTCTCTGTAGCCTTCAAAATCCCTGTCCAGAAAAGAGAAAGTTTTTTCGGACAATTATTTAAGATTGCGATGAAGTTTGTGTCAGTTTCAATGGAATTTTTGTGTTGTATAGGCTAGCAGGTCGAACCTCGATGTCTCTGTAGTCTTTAACACTTCAATGCAGTTTTTTCGGACAAGTATTTAATCTTCCGATTAAGCTTGTGTTACTTTAAATGGAACTTCATTGTTCTGTAGGCCTAACAATGGATTTAGAAAGATTACAGAGAAATTATATTGCCCGAATAACTTGCCTGAAGACGTTTTTTACTCCTGTTGTTAGAAATTTAGTCGATTATACAACTTGGAACATGTTTTAATTTTTTTGAAAAATCGGTGTCTCTGTAGTCTTCAAAATCCCTGTCAAGGAACAATTTGATCCTCGATGTTTCTGTAGTGTTTAAAGCTTCAATGCAGTTTTTTTGGACAATTATTTAAGATTGTAATTAAGTTTGTGTTACTTTTAATGTGATTTCACTGTTCTGTAGGCGGAGCAATGGATTTACAAAGACTACATAGACATTATATATTACACGAATAACCTGCTTAGAGAGGTATTTTACTCTAGTTGGAAATTCAGTTAATTACACTACTTTGAACAAGTTTTAATATTTTTGAAATCTTCGTGTCTCTATAGCCTTCAAAATCCCTGTCAAGGAATAGTTCGAGCCTCGATGTCTCTGTAGTCTTTAAAACTTCAATGCAGTTTTTTCGGACAAGTACGAAATAATTGAACTAATGGAATGTTTGTTTTTGAAAGGAGAAAGAGGATATTAAGAAGAGTCTTTTTAAAAACAACTCGCTCAATATCGAACATCAGAAAAAACACTTAGACATCCAAGTCCAGAAGCTAAAGTTAGAAACAAACTTTATGTATAACTTTAGTTAAAAATAATACCTGAGGATACTTACTTAACTCAGAAACAGTGATTGTAAGAATCTAGAAAACTAAAAAGCCATGAAGATAACTCACTCAGAATTAAAGATCAGAAACAATCAGGAGCATGTAAGGTCAGAAGCAAAAATTAGAAACTAACCTCAGATATAGCTATAGTTCAGGTTAGTTCCTATTCCTGTTAGCATCATAAATCTTAGACAATCCATGAAGAAACTCGCTCAGAATCTAAGATCAGAAACAACTAGAAATTTAGGTATTCAAGATCTTAAATCAGAAGCAAAAGTTACAAAACCTCAGATATAAGCTTTTTGTACAGTTTTTGGCCAGAATTATAATTTTAACAACTCGAGTCAAGAGTGTATTTTTATTTAAAGTAATTTGGTTCAATAAACGAACTTTTTTGCAAATTTTCAAAAGTTTTTACACCATTTTGGTTTAAAACTAAAAATATTTTAAATTTTTTCTTCTAACTAATTATCTCTTTTGTAACTTTTTTTTCTACATTTGAGGTGTTTTTTTTATTATTTCTGTCTATTCCAGATTTTTTCTTTGGGTGGTTTTTTTCATATTTTTTTTATATATTTTTTTTTCGTTGTTTTTTTTGTTCATAATTTTCTATTCTTATTCTTTGTCATGCTTTCTACTATTTTTTTAACAATAAAATCATTTAGATAGTGTTTGGTTACTAAAACTGTTGTCAAGTAGGATTCAAGAAACAAAAATAACTTTTCTTAAAGAGAATTGTAGTAGTTATTAAGGCTTGGAAGTAATTTTCTTTAAATGAGGAAGGAAAAACTCCTTTTATGTTTTTATCAGACACCAACGTTTAACTATTGTTTTTCACCTTTAAACTGATTCGCCAGAAGAGCAGAATTCGTTCTTGAATAACATTAATAATTTGTTGCTTAGCAACCAACTTGTGCTAAATAAAGTCTATTGTTTGGGATTTTTTCTTAGACCTAAAGGAATTAGGGTTTGGTTTTCACTGATTACAGATAGCATAACTGCTTTCTGGTATTTTAAACATCCATCAATTCTTGTTTGGTTGACTCCTAATATTAAAATGAACGTTGTGTTAGTGTCCTTGTTGTTTTAAATAGACAGTTTTTGAGTATTTAAGGAATAAAGCCAGCTGGAGAACTTAAAATTTTGCCGACGTTTCGATTGTACATTGCAATCTTCTTCATGACTTTTTTATATTGAAGACATAATTATGTGAATAAAATTTAGTGCTCCAGCACACACAATGGAGAGTGGAAAGGATACCAGACAAGCACTGCTGTCTTGAATTAAATTATTTTTTTTGTACTGGTGGGGGGAGAAGCCTCTTGCTTCAATCAAGAAAAAATCAGGACTGCAGTGACCATCTGGTTTCCTTTCCATCCTCCATTAAGTGTGCTCAGTGCTGGTGCACCAAACTTTATTGACATAACCATTGTTGTTAACCTAAAATAAAGAGCATTGAGAAAGCTTGCAATATACAATCGAAACGTCGGCAAATTTTTAAACGAGATTTGGTTTTATTTCGTGTTATACCCGAAAACCTATCACTAACCATGTTAAACTTAACCTTGCAATTTCCTATGGGAAAAAACATGTGGAGACGGCCTAGCGTGTGCCCGAACCGTTACTACCCATCTACTTACGCACGCAATCTTAATTGCAAAATTGTGATTTAGGTTATTTTTTCTTAATGCTACTTGTGCTAAAAGACAGCTTCCAAATAAAAAATCTCCATTATCGTCACATTCAATATTAACAAAAAGACTCTATCTGGATGATGTTTAATACCGAGTTTTCCGCATGTGTGCCTCGAATTGCTCGGACATTGTTTCAATTTGAGTAGCTCAAAAAGTGCTCCATTCTCCATAAGCGTTTTTGGTAATTAGCCGTCTAATTTTCTATTTATGAGGCAATTTTGAAAAGATCCACATCTGTTCACTTTGGTGTGGTGTTTTCACCAAACAATTACCTGTTAAAATATTAATTATTATTTGAGGGGGATAAACCCGGAAAAACGTTTATGTTCATCGTTATGCATAACTCATAGACTTATTTTTGACATCTCGTTACTTTTGAAATTTTAATTCTTTTTATATCTATCAGCTCATAGAAGATACGATAAAAATATCAAAGACAGATTTTCAACGCCTACTTGATGTCAATAATAAGTGAATGGTTTATAAATTAAATTTTTAGTGGTGATTTCTGTGGAATTACCTGTTAACACGAAGATCATTTTTTTTTATCAACGACCCAATTTCAATTTCCTCCTATTGAGGAGGTCGCCGATAAACGGCCATTAAACTTGGCGAAATTGGCCTTCCACTCACATTAGGATAATAAAATTCAATTCGATCCGGAGAGGGTGCCATTATGGATACGTCCCATAAAGCTCAACGTTCTCAGATTGGCCCATAATTTTTTTATGGGTTTTTTAACTCCCCCCCCCCCCTTCCGGACTGACCGCAAACAAAAAAATTGAACAAGATTAAGACCCAATTAGGAGCACTTTTTTGCTAATGGCGTCGCTAATGGGGACAACATCCTTATAAGTTTCCAAAAAAGAAAAATAAATTAATACTTACCATCGCAGCAGCCCTTAGAAAACGACTAAACATAAATCACAACTCATGGTGATCAATGACGAAAAAAAAACAAACAAAAACTTCCTCTAAAGTCTAATTTTACGTCCCAGTTGGCGCTACATCATAACCAAAAATGACAACGAAAAACTTTCCCAAAACTTCGGCCGCGTTTTCCCGTGAAAAAAACTCCCAACTCCTCGCGTCAGTTCAGCATCAGTCCGATCGGTGCTGCGAGTCGGTTCGAAGTGGAGTTGCTTGTTGTGCGGTCCGTCTTGATTCTCCACTCTCCAACAGGTGGTAAAGTGCGCGCCATTCGACAACGCAGTTTTCCAGCTTCTTTGCCGATTCGCCTGTCTGATGGAAACGTCTGCATATTCGCTCTTCTTATCAAAAAGTTTATCCACGCCAAGCCTAAGCCACTCTCGGCGTAGTTTATCAGTTTAAAGTTTGGTTTGAGAAGAGCGTTTTTAGTGCTAAAGTGCTTGCAATAAAGTGGAGGATAATTTATGCTGATAAAGGAGAGCGATGAAATGTTAAGTTTAAGAAGCGGTGCCCTCCAGTGTTGCCAGGTCTGGTAAAATTTCACTTACTCACTACAATTAGGTGACTCCTTTGAAGAAAAAAGCCAATTTTAAAAATTTTTATATTTAAAATTATATATAACTTCTTCTGGTATAGGTCAGACTCTCTTCCTCACTGACTGTGATTTAAGGTTTTTTAGCTTTAGCCATCTTCCTCTACACTCACGATTTTTTTACCAATCTTCTTAGTTTTAATAATTTATTACTCTCTTCTTCTCCTCTTCTACTCTCAGAACCTGCTTCTTAGGGAGCTCGTGTTTAAATACTGTTGCTTCTTCAGTTTAGTATTCGGGCTTTTTTTCTTCAGTGACAGTACTGACTGGCCCTTTTCTAAATTCCTCTACTGTAACAAATTGTTCTTGTTCTTCAGTGACGTCCTTCTTCTTCTTTAAAATTCGTTTTTTAATTACTTTCGTAGGAACACTTTCCTTAATTACAACAGTTTTTTGTATTTGCTAAGGGACTTCTTCACTAACATAGGAGGTGTTCATTTGAAAACGTTATCTAGTTGGGTGTAAAATATCAAAAGAAAAGGATGAAGCAACAAAAGTCTATTTATTTTGTTTGTCATCTTTTTCTGTCAAAAATTCATAGCTTTCTAGATGAAGTTTTCAAATGAACACACGGGTATTTTTATGTCTTGGGTACCTCACCAACTGTAACTTTCGTTTGAGGCTTTTTAATTTTTCCTGTATAGTAACAATTTTAATTTTTTCCTCTTTACCGCCTTTCTATTTCTTTATTGCTAGTTTTCTTGCCGCTTTCAATCAGATACTCCCTTCTTTATTTCAATTATTCATTAGTTTTTTAGCAAAGAATTTCGGCGATTTAGATATTTCTCTTCCACACAATTACCAAAAAAGTACTAAAAGAAAATTTACTATTGTTTGGGGTTCTTTGTCTTCCTCTTTACTAACTATCTCAGACTCTTCCTTGTCACTTTACTTCTTTTTTTTTTATTTTTTGTATTCTTCAAATTTTTTTTTCATGTTTCTTCAAATTTTTGTTTTTTTAATTTGTTTTAACCATATTAATAGGACTTTTTATTGATTATTTTATTCTTTTTGTTATGAGACAATTTTGGCCAAAATTAAAAATTATTGATGCGTATTTTTTTATTTTTGTGCTGCCCGAAATAGAACTTTAAGAACAAGAATCAATTCGTTGGAATATGTTTAACTCAAAAAAATACTTTTTTGTTGTTTTTGATCGGAATGGTACTCTGGCGATCCCCTAGGAATGTAACATACTCAATTCGAATGAAATTAAACTCTAAAGAGGTTTTTTAAAAATGGTCCAAAAACGCCATTCTAAAAATGCCTAAAACTCGACTTCCGAAGGGGTCTATCTCCGAAAATATTGCCCGCACGGAACTTCCGATAGAGGGAGTTGAAAGAGGACATCAAGAAGAAGAAAAAACAGTTTGACTCACTCCAATCGGTCAAGGCGTTTTCAATTTACAGGCGGTCAAAGTTGAGAATAGAGAAAAAATCGAAATACTCCCCCCCCTTTGGACATTTTAAAAAAACATTTTGAGAACATTTTTTTGCTGTTTTTGATAGGAATGGCACGCTGGCTATCCCCAAAGAATGTAACATACTGAATTCAAATGAAATTAACCTCTAAAGACGTATTTTTAAAAATGGTCCAAAAAGCGCCATTCTAAAATTGCCCAAAAATCGACTTCCGAAGGGGTCTATCTCCGAAAATATTGCACCTACGGAACTTCCGATAGAGGGAGGTGAAAGAGGACATCAAGAAGAAGAAAAAAACAGTTTGATTCACTCCAATCGGTCAAGGCGTTTTCAAGTTACAGGCGGTCAAATTTGAGAATTGAGAAAAAAGTCGTAATACATTGGACATTTTCAAAAAAATTTCGTGAAGATTTGTTTGCTGTTTTGATCAGAACGGCACGCTGGCCATCCCCTAAGAATGTAACATACTCAATTCAAATGATGATTAACGATTAACCTCTAAAGAGGTTTTTTTTAAAAATGGTCCAAAAACGCCATTCTAAATATGCCTAAAACTCGACTTCCGAAGGGGTCTATCTCCGAAAATATTGCCCGTACGTAACTTCCGATAGAGGGAGTTGAAAGAGGACATCAAGAAGAAGAAAAAACAGTTTGATTCACTCCAATCGGTCAAGACGTTTTCAATTTACAGGCGGTCAAAGTTGAGAATAGAGAAAAAATCGAAATACTCCCCCCCCTTTGGACATTTTAAAAAAACATTTTGAGAACATTTTTTTGCTGTTTTTGATAGGAATGGCACGCTGGCGATCCCCAAAGAATGTAACATACTCAATTCAAATGAAATTAACCTCTAAAGACGTATTTTTAAAAATAGTCCAAAAAACGCCATTCTAAAATTGCCCAAAAATCGACTTCTGAAGGGGTCTATCTCCGAAAATATTGCACCTACGGAACTTCCGATAGAGGGAGGTGAAAGAGGACATCAAGAAGAAGAAAAAAACAGTTTGATTCACTCCAATCGGTCAAGGCGTTTTCAATTTACAGGCGGTCAAATTTGAAAATAGAGAAAAAAGTCGAAATACGAAAAAAAAATTGGAGAACATTTTTTTTGCTGTTTTTGATCGGAATGGCACGCTGGCGATCCCCTAAGAATGCAACATACTCAATTCGAATTAAATTAACCTCTAAAGAGGCTTTTTTAAAAATGGTCCAAAAACGCCATTCTAAAAGTGCCTAAAAATCGACTTCCGAAGGAGTTTATCTCCGAAAATATTGCACCTACGGAACTTCCGATAGAGGGACTTGAAAGAGGACATCAAGAAGAAGAAAAAACAGTTTGACTCACTTCAATCGGTCAAGGCGTTTTCAAGTTACAGGCGGTCAAATTTGAGAATTGAGAAAAAAGTCGTAATCATTGGACATTTTCAAAAAAAATTCGGGAAGATTTGTTTGCTGTTTTTGATCAGAACGGCACGCTGGCCATCCCCTAAGAATGTAACATACTCAATTCGAATGACGATTAACGATTAACGATTAACCTCTAAAGAGGTTTTTTTAAAAATGGTCCAAAAACGCCATTCTAAAAGTGCCTAAAAATCGACTTCCGAAGGAGTCTATCTCCGAAAATATTGCACTTACGGAACTTCCGATAGAAGGAGGTGAAAGAGAACATCAAGAAGAAGAAAAAACAGTTGGATTCACTCCAATCGGTCAAGGCGTTTTCAAGTTACAAGCGGTCAAACTTGAGAATTGAGAAAAAAGTCGTAATAACCTCCCTCTTTGTAAAATATAATAAATATTACTAAAATAATATATTTTTATATTATAGAATTTTTTTTTCTATATTCTAGTTACTTTTTTTACATTTCTGTTTATTTCAGATTTTTTTCTTGATGTTTTTCATCCTTTTACATATCAAATTTTAATTTTTTTTATAATAATAATAATTTTTTAATCTTATTTTTTGTCACGTTTTTGCAAAATTTTTGAAATTAAATTATTGAATTCTTATTTTTTTTTCGAATTTTAACCGACAATTGATCTCTTTTGAGTGGAGTTATGAGACCATTTTGTCCCAAAACTGTGTTTTTGTTTCTTAACAATTAATTATTTGTGATTTTTTCAAAGTATTTTCTGTGGTTTTTGGCATGAGAGATTTTTAAAAATCTATATCATGCCAAATGGAGTCAAAGGTCGATTTTCTTTGAAAGAATTTTGGTTCGTAAAATCAACCTTTTTTGCAAATTTTCAAAAGTATTTACACGAATTTACCTTAATATTAAAAATCGTTTAAATTTGTGCTCTTTCTATACAGGGTGTTTCTTAATAACACGCTCCCATAAAAGTTTGACTACTCAAATCTTTAACAAAGAATTCCGGTGACTTAGATATTTTTCCTCCACTAAATAACCAAAAAAAATACTAAAACAAAATTTATATTCTTTGCCTTCCTTTTCTGCTAACTATTTCAATCTTCTCTCCTTTTTTTCCGCATTTTGTCTTTTTTTTTTTTTAATTTTATTTTTATTTTGCGTATTTCCCAAATATTTTTTTAATTTCAACTTTTTGTTTTTTTTCCTTATCTTATCGATTTCAATAAGACTAATTGTATTTTTTATTTTGGTTATGAGACTATTTTGGTCAAAACTTTAAGAATTATTGATGCTTGATTATTAAATTCCTTTTTCGCAATTATTTGAAGGTTTTTACACAATTTTGGCTCAAAATTAAAAATATTTAAAACGATCTTCCTTTTCTAGACATTTGTTTTTTCTTTGTTCTAGGTACTTTTTTTATAATTTCTGTCTATATCAGATTTCTTTCCTTGGGTGCTTTTCGTGGTTTTACATATAAAATGTTTATGTTTTATTATAATAATAATTTCTTAATCTTATTTTTGTCATGTTTTTCTACAATTTGCAAAATTTTAGGTATTTCAGGTATTTTTTTTTTTGTAATTTATTTCTATTTCAGATTTGTTTCCTTGGGTGCTTTTTGTCATTTTATATATATTTTGTTTTTATTTTTTTTATAATAATAATTTCTTATTCCTATTTTTTGTCACTCTTTCTACAAATTGCAATTTTTTTTAACTAGAACCATTGAATTTGTGATCTTTCGGGATAATTTTGACCCACAAATGATCTTTTCTTGCGAGTGAAGAATTTTGATGTAAATTAATTTATTATAAGACAAATTTGTCCCAAACCTGTGTTTTTAACTAAACTTGTGTAATATTTTGATCGGTGATTTTTTAAGCTTTTTATATGGTTTTGACCCGAAATAGAATTTTAAAATCATGAATCAAAAGTCTATTTTTCTTGAAAAAATTTTGGTTCGAAAAAGGACTTTTTTACAAGTTTTTACACAATTTTGCCTTAAAAATTAAAATCTCTTTAACTTACA